>VDFB02270651.1:70276411-70951910 GCA_007258455.2 Sequoia sempervirens
AAATCAAAGGAATAGTCTACTACTAGACTACTGGATTTAGTTCATATAGATCTCTATGGTCCTACAAGAGTGAGAAGTCTAACTAGTGAAAGTTACTTTATGCTTTTAATTGATGATTATTCTAGATATACATGGGTTACATTTATTAGAGAGAAATTAGATGCATTAGATAGATTCAAGGCATTCAAAGCAATGGTTGAAAATAAAGTGAATTTGAAAATAAAATGCTTAAGATTTGACAAAGGTGGAGAATTCACCTCCCATGAGTTTAATATGTTTTATGAAGTGCATAGAATAAAGAGACAATTATCTGCTTCGAGAACTCCTTAGCAAAATGAAGTTGTTGAAAGGAAAAACATAATAGTTCAAGAAGCTGCTAGGTCAATGATTACTGAGGATAGTTTATCGAAAGTTTATTGGAAAGAGGCTATTCATACTACTGTTTATGTGTTCAATCAATTTCAAGCAAGAGAAAATAGTACAAAGACTCCCTATGAGCTATGGCATGGAAGAATTGCTACAGTTAAATATTTCAAGGTATTCAGAAGAAAATGTTACATCAGAAGAGATGAAGAAACTTTGGGAAAGTTTGATGCAAGAAGTGATGAAGGCATTTTTCTTAGATATTCTACTAAAAGAAAGGCATACAGATGTTTCAATAAAAGACTGAGAAAGATTGTAGAGAGCTCGAATGTGAAGGTTGATGAGACAATGAAGAATTCTATTGACATTGATGGATATGTATTTAATGAACATGACTGTGCAAGAATAGAAGAAATTGTAGAAGAACAAGAAAAAGATGAGCAAGAGAAGCAGGATGAACATAATGAAAGAGAAGAAGATGCTCTGGTGATGTCCCCTAGGACACCTAGATATGTACAAATGAATCATTCAAAAAGTTAGATTATTGGAGATAAGACAAGAGGTGTGTTAACTAGAAGCAAACCTACTGCTGAAGTGAATTTGTGTTTACTTTATGAGATAGAACCAAAGATAGTAAGTGAAGCTTGTAAAGATAAACATTGGAAGAAAGCAATGAAAGAATAAATTTTGCAGATTTAGAAGAATTATACTTGGGAATTGGTCCCAAGACTAACAAATAAAAACATCATTGGATCAAAATGGGTATTTAGAAATATTTTGAATGAGAATGGAGAAGTGGTTAGAAACAAAGCGAGGCTTGTATGTAAAGGTTACTCACAAGTAGAAGGCATAGATTTTTAGGAAACCTTTGCTTCGATAGAAAGAATGGAAGCTATAAGGATTTTCTTGGAATTTTCCACTCATAAAGACTTTAAGGTCTATTAGATCGATGCCAAGTCATCATTTTTGAATGGTGAGCTAGAAGAAGTCTATATGGAACAACTAGAAGGATTTCAATTGATAGATCAACCCGATATGGTGTGCAGATTGAAGGAAGCTTTATATGGGTTGAAGGAAGCTCCTAGAGCTTGGTATGTAAGGTTAGACAAATACTTGATTGAACAAGGTTTGAGCAAAGGTACAAAAAACAATAATTTGTACTTTAAGATTGAAAATGACAAAATTTTGATTGTAGTTGTGTATGTTGATGATATTATCTTTGGAGGAAATGAAGATATGTGCAAGATGTTTGTGAAAGAAATGCATAAAGAATTTGAAATGTCTATGTTTGGGGAGACAAATTTCTTTCTTGGGCTACAAATTAATCAAATAGAGAATGGAATTTTCATATCACAGTCTAAGTATGTACAAGAGATGTTGAAGAAATTTGGGATGGATGGTTCCAAATCGGTAAGTACTCCTATGGTGATTGGTTACAAATTGGGTAAAGATGAAATTCACCTAAGGCTGATTAGAGCAAGTATAGATCTATGATTGGTGGACTATTATATTTGACTACTACTAGACCATATATCGTGCATGTAGTGTGTATTGTGGCTATATTTCAAGAAGATCCTAAGGAAACAAATGTTGTTGCTATTAAAAGAATATTCAGATATTTGAATGACACTCCGGATTATGGATTGTGGTATCCTAATGATACTGAATTTACACTTAGTGCCTATATAGATACAGATTGGGCTGGATGTGTAGATGAGAGAAAGAGTACAAGTGGTGGTGTATTATTTCTTGGATGCAGATTGGTGGCATGGTTGAGTAAGAAGAAAGATTCAGTATCCTTGTCTACTATTGAAGCTAATTATATTGCTACTGCATCTTGCTGTACACAAGTTCTATGGATGAAATAGACATTGAAAGATATCACAGTGTTATGTGATGATCCCATTTCTATTTTCTGTGATAATACACACACATAATTAACATTTCTAAGAATCCTATGATGCACTCGAGGACAAAGCATATATCTATTAGATATCATTTCTTGAGAGAGAAGGTCATGAAGAACGAAGTCAAGCTTGAGTATGTTCCGACGAAGGATTAGATTGTTGATATTTTCATGAAGCCTCTTCCTAAAGATACTTTTGAGTATCTCTGGGAGAAGTTAGGGGTTATTGCCTCTCCTTTCTTGAACTAGATGCATATGGAGATGCATCAGTCTGGTAGATCTATGGATCTATCTTTCTTCTAGACTGATGTTTTGGTGGCTACCTCTCAAGGGAAGTAGGTAGTATCAGGTGTTGTCATTGCGTGTATTCTTTTATCATGAAAAAGGTGAGATCAATGGAAAATATTATTTTTCCTTTTCCATTGATGTCAAAGGGGGGGAAGAAGCATGTGAAAAAGGAAAGAAAGATTGGGAGAGAAGAAGCATATACGAGATTATATTCTAAGGGGGAGAAAACATAAAAATGAATTTAGAGCTAGTATGTTGTATTTGATGGTTTTTCACATCATGTGTTGCCATCAATGACAAAGGGGGAGATTGCTACAAGAATGAAAAGAATGAAGGTGTTGTGGAAAGTTTGCAGGTGTTGTCATTGATGTCAACTGATCAACTG
This sequence comes from Sequoia sempervirens, assembly GCA_007258455.2. NCBI lineage: Eukaryota > Viridiplantae > Streptophyta > Pinopsida > Cupressales > Cupressaceae > Sequoia > Sequoia sempervirens. Next base: position 70,279,354 of record VDFB02270651.1, read on the forward strand.
GTTATCTACTAGTTGCTGTTGGCTATATATGTCGAGGATATTGAGAAAATTGTAATAAAGAGATGTTGCATGTGTTTAGTGGTTGCTCCGGGTTTTGGTCTGGATTTGCTTATGTGATTGTGTAATTGAATTAAAGGCTTAATTATGTGACAATTGATTCACCCCACCTCTCAGTTGTCCTATTCAACAATATGACCCTATCTATCCTATGTAGAACCTTTTCTTCTACCTTAAAGATTATGCATGTAATTTTTTTTTATAATTTCATTGAGGATAAAATCAAAATATATCATCCTTAATAAATACTAGAGGACCTCATTGTTATTACATGGGGGTGGTCGAAACCCATCCACCGTCTATCTCATAAGTTATTCTTTATTCCTCGATGTTAACATCAATGAATTGATGATCTTTTACAAATTTTATACATAGGTTGATTAGCTCTTGGATCTACAAATAACATACATAAATCATTTTTCATTATTTTTTATCTTTCACTTTTTATAAGATACTTTCGTTACATAATATTGGTGAACATTTTCTTTATAATTTTCCCATAAATTTATTTTCCCACTGACTTTAAATCTATGTGAGATGTTATACAATCCAATAATGCTATAATATTCTCAATGCATGATTTTCATATTTCTATTTTTAGGGTTTCTATTAATGCTCAATGCTCTATTTTAATATGTTCAATTTTCCCTATTTTTTTCCCTAAGTTGCAAGAGGATGCCTCGAAATTGAAAAAGGAGTTTGAATGGGTTTATTGTTCTCATGCTATTTTATAAGATTTTTTTACATGTTTCATCAAATGGATGAGGATTTGGAGGTGATGAGGGTTTATATTTGTTGAAAGTAAAAAAATAATGGATCAACACAAATGCAAATAAGAATTATTTCATTTTAATTAAAATTATTAAAAAATTACATGAACTTGCTTTTTGCACATCATGGCATCATGGTTCCTATAATGAAATTACTTCAACTCTTCTAAAATACACTCATAGAATAACTTAGTTGCATTCATGAGAAAATGGACAAAAATGAGTCATGGATTTTTCTTTATGCACATTATAATGCAAGTGTGTTTAGGTTTCCAGTAGTGACCAAGCTTTGGTCTTGGCACTACCAAACCATGAAGCACTCATATTATAACATAAGTACATTATGGATTTTACAACATGAGCATATTATTGGTTATTTCTACTAAAAAATACACTTGGGCCACTTTTGGGCCCCAATGTTTGTGCATGTACCCCATATTCGAATAGAGTACACTTTCCACAAATTTTGAGACCTTTTATCATACTATCTATAGAGTTAAATATCATTTCACATTATTAGAGAAATTTGACATCTTAATTACTTGGTCAAAGCCCTTCTAGATGCTTTTTTGTAGTTAGATATTTTATTTCTTTTCTATAATAGGTAGAACCTCTTACCATTATTTCTACTTTTACCAATTTTTTTAGGGTATTTCCATTTTAAGTGATTTGTAATTCATGATTATCTTAAAAAATGTGAACAATGCTACCCATTGCATGATTTTTCTCTATGTTATGGGTTCCAATGAAATGTTCATTACAATAATAATTGAAGAATAATTTGTTATTACATAAATATCCTTCAATTTTATAAAATAAATTTAATTTATATGTTGAATCCTTGTTTTACTTAAAAGCATTCATTCATCTAGTAGTTCATAGGCACATCAAAGTGGTAGCAAAACATAATGGTGAAAATTGCATGCGCATGTCCTTTTCCATTATGTTTTGGTCCCACTATGATTAGAGTGTCCTAAATGCAATAATTAGATTACAAGTGGTAGGTTATTGCATAATTTTATCTCATTACATTACACATCTTAACCCTCATTATGACCAATCCCTATTTATTTAATATTTGATCTATAGAAATGTTATTCATCACCCCATATTAGATCCATGGGTGAACTTGAGAGAGGTTGAAAGGAAATTGAGTGATTGGAAGAAGCTTCCTACACTAATCTAACGAGGGGAGAGTTACAAAAATTTCCTTTTAACACCTTAAATAGTTATAGTTACAAACATATGAGCATTCAAAAATACTTAAAATTGATAAACTATGCAAACTATAACACAATGTTTACGTGGGAAATCCCTTTTGAGAAAAAACCCACACTCCAATTACACAACTCAATTGTATTATAAAAAATAACACAATTACCATACAAATCTCAGAGCAATGCTCTTTAAGAGTCTTCACACTATGACAAGATTCTGGAGTAGTTCCAACAGTATAACAACATGTCAACAATCTTCAACCTGCCATCATTAAAATCCACTAAGGCATCACCAATTTATAGATGTGCAACATGGGCACCCAAGACTGGACCATGTCACCTCCATAATCAATGCATGTATGCAACAAGAGATGGAGAGCATGCAAGGCGTCCAACTTTACCTACCTATGCAACTATCATAAATGCTTGCCATGTAAGTCATCTGTCATTAACTGCTATGCAACAAAACTGGTCCTCTCAACATGTAGGGAATGAGGGTACATGCAAGAGATTCTCCTCAACATGCGAGGAACCTACAACATGCAAGAGTGACAACTACCAATTATTCACAAGTCCTGATTAGGTAGTTTTCATAGTTGACTCTTGTGACTGTCATAAATTACCATGACAAGATGCCATAGTCTGTCATACTGCATGACAAAAAATTATGACAAATTCCATCAATCTAGCTTAGAATACAATTCCTCCAAAGTGGATTCCTACCTCCACAAAAATATCTTACAACATTTACATGTCACCTTCCATGTAGTATGCCACATCGCTAGTGGGTCCCAAAAAGTGTCTACATAATTGACATGAAAATTAACTTAGAAAATAAATAATTACATCAAATAATAACATTTAAATTCTAGGACTCTAAGGTTGAGACACCTTAAACCCAAAATTCTCTCACTTGTCAAAGACCTGTCAAGAGTCATATGAAATTAACTACTCAAGGCCCCAAGGCTCATAAAAAAAAATACCACTTGAAATTCTCTATGCTCACTTGTTTCATTAGTGCATCTACAACATTCACCAAAGTGTCAACCTTCTCCAAATTCACCTTTCCATATTCTACCATATCACAAAAAAATGAAACTGAACATCAATGTACTTTTTTATGGTATGGAAAGTAGGATTCTTTGCTAAGAAAATGACACTCTGGCTGTCACAATAAATAGTAATATGTCCTGCATCTAAACCAATATCAAAACACAATATCTTAAGCCAAATGGTTTCCTTACAAGAATGATTAGCTGCCATATACTTTGCTTCTATCATGGAAAAAGTGACTACAACCTGTTGCTTACTCATCCAACTGATAGAACCACCAAATATCATAAATACATAACCACTGGTGGATCTTCTCCTGTCAACGTCACTTTCCCAATCTGAATCCATGTATCCACAAATATTCATTCAATGCCAAGGTCTAGTAGGATAACCATGAAAATATAGGGAATACTCAAAAGTACCCCTCAAGTACCTGAACACTCTCTTCACTCTATCCCAATGTACCTATTTATGATTAGCCATAACCTAACTAAGGACTCCCACTACTTGGGAAATTTTTGGCCTCGTACAGACCATAACATACATTAAAATACAAACAACACTCAAATATGGTACTCTGGTCATGTCCTCCATCTCAATAGGATATATTGGACAATCTTCTACATAAATATTCATCCCCTACATTACAGGAACAACTAACTATCTATAATCTATCATGTTGAATCTATCCAGCATTGATTTCACATACTTTCTTTGGCTTAACCAAAGCTTGAACTGTTAGCTCTGTATCTCTCGATTTCCATTCCCAGAATATACCTAGCTGCACCTAGGTCTTTCATCTCAGACTATGCTAAAAACTAAGACTTCAAATATGAAATCATGCTTTTACCATTCTCAATAAACACCATATCATCTACATATAAAACTATAATGAGAATATGACCACTATCAAATTTGTAATACAAATAATGGTCAGATTTAGATCTCAAAAATCCAAATGAGAACACATAGGTGTCAAAATTTTGGTACCACATTCTAGGAAGGCTATTTCAAACCATACAAAGACTTTTCAATTTAGAAATAAAATTTCTTTACCTTTAACCATGAAATGATTTGGCTGTGACATATAAATCTCTTCCTCCAAGTCACCATGAAGGAACATTGTTTTCACATCCATCTGTTCCACTTCTAGATCATAAGTTGCTACAAGTGATAACAAGAACTAGATAGATGTCAAAGTCACAATAGGTGAGAATATCTCACCATAGTAAATTCTCTCCACTTGAGAATATCCCTTAGTGACCAACTATGCCTCATGCTTCTCAACACTACCACTAGGACCAAACTTATTCTTGAACACTCATTTACAACCAATAGGTTTACGTCCAACATGCAAGGGTACCAAATCCTAAGTCTTATTTTTCTTCAATGCAACGTACCTTCATCCATGGTTTTCATATAAGAATCTACATCACTCATATCCATAGCCTCTCTAACATTCTTAGGATTATTAGTGTTGGAAATCAAAGTAAAAATGTAATTGGAATCCAACAAGGAATAATCAAACCTTTTTAGTTGCTACCTTACTCATGTAGACCTCCTCACTTGCTGAGGTTGAGATTCTTCTTCTTCAAAAATTTCATAGTTGCTTGAGATCTCCTCATCATCAGGCCAACAAGAGTGCATAGTTCACCTTTTATCAAAGTACGTGGAATTTGAACTACCTTCTTCGGTTTCTCCTCTTTCTTTGGGTGTAGCTCAATAGTGGAAGGTTTCATCTCTTTAAAAATTATATTTCTATAGTAGAGAACCTTCTGGGCCACTAGATCCAAAATATTGTACCCCTTCACACCATCACCATAGCTGATGAAGATAAATTTAACTACCTTGCTCTTAAATTTAGACCTCTTCTCAATTAGAACATGAGCATAAGCTTCACAACCAAATTTTTTGAGATGTATCATTGAAGGATTTTACCAAACCATGCCTCCATGGGAATCTTTTCAACAAGAGCCAATTTAGGAGACCTATTGATCATATAACATGCAATGGACGTACCTTCAACCAAAATTCTACTCAAGGCCAACACCTCTCATCATACTCCTAGCCTTCTCCATCAACATCTTGTTCATCCTCTCCACAACTCCATTTTTCTATGGGGTGTATGGAGTTGTATTATGTCTCTCAATCCCATGCTCTTTACATAACTTGTCAAATTATTTTGAACATAAATTATTGCCATTATCAATCCTTAAATACTTAATCTTTCTACTAGTTTTATTTTCAACCAAGGCCTTAAACTCCTTAAACCGACTAAAAACATCAGATTTTCTCTTGAGAAAATAAATAAATGTCCTTCTATTGTAATCATCTAAGAAAGAAACAAAATATATAGATTTTGATAATGAAGGAATATTCATGGGACCAAATAGATTTGCATGAACGTAGTCCAAAACCTTAAAAGACTATGGGAATTGCAAAAAAAAGAAACATACTGTTGCTTTCCATACATACAATGTTCATAAAATTCAAACTCAAGATTATAATCATCAAGGCCTTCAACAAAGCTCTTATTTTTCAGGGCTCTAAGACCCTTCTCACCAATATGACCAAGTTGTTGGTGCCATAATATTATCTTCTCTACAATAAGCTTCATTTCCAAGGAATGAGAGCTCTTAGGTACCTAAAATGCATGACCATCTGATGTAGCTACTACAAGCTCTTATTCTCTACACAATCTGATAGTGAGGATGAAGAATCCAAAGGTCTCTTCTTTGGTACATCATAAGAACTATTGCACTAAACCATGCATGCATATGAATTGTACAAGGCGTCAATCTGAACACCCTTAGCCAACACCATAACTTCTCTTGTCATCTTGCATCCTCCACTTGAGAAAATAAATTATACCCCCAAATCATTCAGTTTACGCACATAGAGTAGGTTTCATGCCAAGCCCGAGATATACAAGACACCATCAATCCCCTTTACTCTTCCATTAGGGAATATGATTTTGACTCTTCCATGACCAACAATCTTCATGTGAGAGTCATCAACCAAGTACACCTTCCCACCATCATACTCAACATACTTTGAGAACCAACCTCTCTATGAGGTCATGTGGAAAGAATATCCTGAGTCTATCAACCACACATATTTCAATGCATGGGTTGCCAAGGCTGCAACAAATGCATCTCCATCATCTTGAGAGGATTTATCAAAGTAAAAATATGAGAAACACTTTTTTCCTTTCTTCTTCTTCTCTTCCTTGCACTCTTTTTTGAAATGGCCAGATTTTCCACAATTCCAACATTTTTCCTTGGACTTTCCAGGAGACTTAGATCTCCCTAAAGATTTTTATTTTGACTTCTTGTCCTTCTTCTTGGCTTTGTCTTTTAATCTAACATGAACAAAAAGGGCCTCCTTATCCATCTTGGAAGACTTCCTCTACATTTCTTCAGACAAAAGCAAAGCAACCACCTCATCCATCTTGAAACTGGTGGTGGTACTCCCAATGGCCATTACCAAGTGATCCCATGAGTTCGGTAAATAACACAATAGAAGCATGCATCAATCCTAGTTTTCAATCTTATCTCCAACAAAACCTAATTGAGCTATCGACATGTTAAACATATTCAAGTGATTTTCCAAAGATCCTCCATCTTCCATCTTCAGAGATAGCCACATGCTCATAGGCTGGTCTAGCGAGTGCTCGTCTTGCTGGCTATTGTGGGTCAAGACATACCCCTACTCTATCTTGTGTAGAGCCCCAACCTATACCCTAGAAGTCCCACATATCAAAATAGTTTGGGAATTTATTGAGGATAAACTCGTAGTAGAGTTTCCTCAAAAAATATTACAGGACCTCATTATTGTTGCATGGAGGATGGTCAAAAACCATCTACCACCTCTGCCAAAAATGGTTCTTTATCCCTTGGTGATTGCACCAATGGATAGGGAACCTCTTGCTTGAAGGGTGTAGAGGTTGATTTTTCGTGGCTTTGTGAAAAGGGAACACAAGTCAAATTTTGTAATTTTTTCATCTTTGACTTGTTTATAAAATAATTTATCTACATAGAATTGTCTAAACTCTCTCCTCTTATCTGACCAAGTAGTTATTTGCTTGCTAATTGAATCTACATTTGATAACATCGATTCAAGAGATTGAGCAAGCGTGGCTCTATGTGAGGTTGAATTTGTAGGATCTTTCAACCTTACAATTATGTCCTCAATTTGTTTTTTGTTATTTTCAACTTGCCCCATTAAATTTTCATGTGTTCCAGGGGCATATTGAGGAATTACTGGAGGTGTTTGTTGGGTTTGTTGTTCATCAGGTATTTGGTGTTGACGTCATTCAATATTTTGAGGAGAAGGAGGTTCATTATCAATTCCTGTAAATTAAATAAATTTACATCAAAAAACATATTAAATCTACCTATTACTAACAAATTCACACAAAAAAAATCAAAACTTACTCCTTTGACCTTCCCGATGTCGTGGTGGCATTTTGGTGAAGATTCAACAATGATTTGACAAAGAAATTGGTCTCCAATAACATGAGTGTGCTCTTGAGGGTTTTTAGGTTGCAGGTTTGAAGGAATTTGTAGAAAATAAGAATGATGAAATGTTGCTTTTTTTGTTTATATGAGTTAAAATGTGAGTGCATTGTAATGCGAGCACGTTGTAACACGCTTGCATTACTTTTGGTTGATAAAACTCAAACCTTGAGCCTATTGGTTTTATATTTTCAGGTAATCACATTGATTAAATTCCATTTCCACACAACCCTGGGATGTACCCTCAAGCTAGAAAACTTATAGGTACTATTCTTACACTACAAACCTCTTTCGAGTTGTGTTACAAATTATCTTAAGCTTCGGTATGAAGGAAAGATTCAAATTGAAGGACCTTCTAGATGGAAATCCAATGTCCGAGCTTGCAAGTAACAAACCTGACCACAAATAATCCAAGTACCATATTGAAGCACAACTTGGGAATGATCAGCTGACTTGAATTTGCAAGACACATAGCCTTTCCCTAACCCTCTCAGGGCCTCTATTTCCCAACCTCTATTTTCCCAATTGATTTTGGCCCATTTATATAAAAAAGATTCAGATGGTATTTCCCCTTAGGAAAAATAAAATGAAAGATCTATGTTGACATTCAACAATGTAGTCTATCACATCATTGGGAAGTATAAATTATAAGCTTTTACCTGCTTCCCCATGTGTAGGCTCCTTCATTTCATGATCGAAATTTTTTTCTTTGTCTTCTCTAGAAGGTTCAAAAGGTTGGACAACGTTTTCACCCATTAACTCCACACCATCTATTGAAGAACCCATATCAATAATATTTTCTTTTGAAGTACCAGACTCCTCAGTCTAGGAATCAACCTTCTCTCTGATCGCTTGTCATGCCTTGACCTTCAGTCTCACCCACCCTCATTTACCTTTTTGTCTAGGAATGCGTGTTAGAGTAAAAGGTTTATTTCACTTAATTAGTTTAAATTAAGTCACCTTTTATTCCTTTCTTATGATTCACTTAGTTATGCATTGTAGGTATTTAATAATCATTTTAATTATTGAATACATTTTCCCTTTAGGGTTTCTTTAGGCTTGCACAATCTCCTTTTATAAGGATTGATCATTGTATTTTATTTGATTCTCTCTCTAAATAATATACTCTTAATTTTTAGAGCCATTCTTTCTTTGCCTCCATTCTTCTCTTGTGATAGGTATTTTTTCATGTAGGTGTTCTTGGGTTCTGTGAAGTTGGATTTATCAACTTCTACATGGTATCGGAGCGCGGACCTGCTGCTGCCTGTTCTTGTTTTTGAAGATCTTTGGAGCTTCAAGGGTTTAGGTTTTGATTTTTTGATCTAGGGAATACCTTTTTTATTTGGTGTAGTTTGAGCCCAAATCAAACTCATGGTTGCGCTCAGGAGGCCGTTTCCAAGTTTTTTGATATAAAACTTGACCAGTTTCGGTGCAGTTGGCTTTAAAGGCAATTTTTTTTTGCCCTAGGGCCATACAAGCCCCAGGGCACATTTCTCGAGGCAAAAAAAAAAACGTTTTTAAAAGCTCTTCCCATATAAACTGGGTCCGTCGTCACCCTGTAGCCAAGCGGCCACCAGCAGAGGCGGCGGCTGCCAGCAATAGCCGCCGGGCCGCCACCTCCACCGGCTGACTGCCCAGTCATCGCCGACCGGCCACCGACCCACCACCAGAGCTCCACTGCCGCCCCACCGTTCGCCCAGCCACTGCCTATGAACCACCAGAGTGCCACCAGGGCCCCCTTTTTAAAGCTTTTTTTGACCTCTTTGGGAAAATCAGGTGTAAAATGGTCATTCGGGCTCCGTTTTTCAAAAACGAGATATCACCGGAAAGCTGATTCAAAGCCGGATCCAGTGGTGCAAATTTTTTTTTTGATTTTTCCCTTTTTTAGTCTTTTTTGCTAGTCAAATTCAACACTTGTGTTTTTCACTCTGGAGGGCGTAACTTTTGCATCTGAACTTCATTTTTCGAAAACAAATAAGCGTTGGAAAGGTGTTCGGGTGCTCTTTTCAGATCTATAGCTTAATTCATCAGAAAATATACCAGGTACATAGAACATTGTTTGAAGCATATTTTTCTTTTTCAAGATTTTTCACTTTAAAAATTATACTGGGGTTTGGGTTCTTGTGTTGTGGGGGATGTATTTTTCTTTCTATAATTTACATCAGAAAACCAGAAACCTAAAACATAAAACACATTTCAAAACTCATTCATAATGGTGGAGTCATCTTCTGTTGAGTGCCTTACCCCACACAATTATCACACTTGGAAGGCACATATGACCAAACTTCTCATGTCAAAAGGGTTGTGGTCGTGTTTGGATGAAGTTCAACCTCAGTTGCAATGGCAGTTTGAGATCTTTCAACACAGGAATAGAATGGATGAGGCCATGGGTTTGTTATCCTTGCATGTTTCAGATAGTCTTCTATTCCATCTAGAGGGGTGTGCAACTCCTTGAGCTATGTGGTTGAAGTTTCAAACTCTATTTAGCACCATTAATCAGTTTCAAGCTCTTCAGATTGAGGCCGAATTGACTTCCTTAGTACCTGATTCATATCCTACCATTGAGGATTTTCTGATGAAGTTTAAATCATTGAGATCATTGTTACAGGGTTGTGGTAAGAAAAAAGTAGATGATGAGTGCATTTACTTGATTCTTTCTAAACTTCAAGGTTCTTTTCAGATATTCTCTTCCACATTTTATTCCACCATGGATGCCTTGGGTGCCCGACATACCATGCCTACTTTTGAGGTGTTTTGTGATTGGTTGATAGGAGAGTGGGCCAAGTTATCACAATTGGATGCTCTCTCAGGATCTAAGAACCAAGCATTGGTAGTTCAGACATCTAAGGGGAAACAAAAACAAAAATTGAAGCCCAAGATAGATTCAGCTAGTAGTGAGAATTCCTCCAAGCCACCTCCTAAGTCTAGTTCAAAACCATAGTCCAATCCTAAACATGGAAAATCTTCTAAGTCTGGCGAGTCTTCCTCCAAGACTAAGAAGAAATCAGGAGATCCTTACAGTTTCTGTGGCAAGGATGGACATCCAGTTTCCAAGTGTTGGAAATGATTAGAGGCTTTAGAGGAATCCATGCAGAAGCATCATATCACCTCACCTCAACCTCCTTCTCCACCCATGGGGAAAGGTCATGCTCTTTCTGCATGAGCATTATCTTTAGGGTCCACTTGGATTCTAGATTTTGGTGCTTCTCACCATATGCCACACACAGAGGATTTGTCACCGCACTTGCCCCTACTGGTACTACACACATTGCAGTTGGTGACTTAGCACAAATTTTAGTTAAGGGTTCAGGTACTATTTCTTTGGATGGTGGTTGTCTTCAGGATGTGCTTCTTGTTCCTGACATTTCGAGAAACCTTCTTTCCGTTTATTAGATTTGGCATTCTGGCTCTGGTGAGATAGTTGAGTTCTTACCACATGATGTGGTTATTCAAAACCTTCATGATCTTGATTTGGTTGTGGCTACTGGAAGTGTGGATTATGCATCTCTCTTATACATATTTGATTACTTTGAGAGTTCAAACACTTTAGGTTCCTCTCTTATAGCACATGTAGACTCAGTGAGCAGACTTTGGCATGAGCATTTTGGCCATGTCAATTATAGATATCTATAGTAGATGAGTACTTAGGCACTTTTGATTGGGCTTCCTCAGATTTCCTATATTGATGGTGTATGTCGAGGTTGTGCTCTTGGTAAACATCACCAGGATCCTTTTCCTAAGGGTTGAGCCACACATGCTAAGGCACCCCTAGAGTTGGTACACAATGATCTTATGTCCTTTATGACTCCTTTTTTAGGGGCCCAATATGTGCTCACTTTTATTGATGACTTCTCCAGATGCACATGGGTGTAATTTCTTAAGTACAAGTATGATGTCTTTGATTCATTCAGGATCTTTAAGACATTTGTGGAGAAGAAATCTGGACTTTCTATCAGGAGGATACACACAGATAATGGGGGGGAGTATGTTAATCAGGATTTCAAGGATTTTTGCAATAAGCACTGTTTGCAGCATTAGTTTACAATACCTTACACCCCTTAGCAGAATGGTGTTGCTGAGAGAAAGAACAAAACCTTACGTGAGATGACAAATTGTATGATACAGTCTCGAGCCATCAGTTCTTCATTTTGGGCTAAGGCAGTAAATTGTGCCAATTATATTTAGAATCAAATGCCTCATAAGGCATTGTGACATATGACTCTTGAGGAGGCTTGGACTCATGTCAAGCCTGATGTTTCTACGTTCTGAGTTTTTGGTAGTGAGGCTTAGGCATTTATTCTCGATGCTTAGCAAAAAGCCATGGAGAGGAAGAGCCGACCACTCATATTTGTTGGCTACTGTGAGGATGTTAAGGCGTATAGGTTTTTTGATCCTGATTCTAGAGAGGTCTTTTTTTTAGCAAGATATCCAGTTTGATGAGCGCTTTCCTTTGATGGATTCTCCATCACCAGCTTCTCCCTCACTGCCTACTCCCTCTTCATCTCTTGAGGATGATGCAAATGATGATCCACCATATCCACCAACACCAACTGCTCAAAATTTTCCTAGGTGGGCTTGTGTTACTGTTGAGGTAGCTGGTTCTTTGGCAGGTGATCCTTCTGATACTCATCGTATTCGTGCTCAAACATTTGGTTCTAATCTTTTGAGTCATGCCATTTCAGATAATCCTCAGAATTTTTTAGAGGTGACAGGTCACCTTGAGTGGGATAGGGCCATGGATGAGGAGTATAGTATTCTTCTTTGATGAAGAATCATAATTGGGATCTTTGTCCTCTTCCTAAGGGAAGAAAGTTGGTTTGGTGCAAGTGGTTTTACCATACCAAGTATGTTGTAGATGGTTCGATTGATAAGTATAAGGCATGTCTTGTTGTGAAGGGGTTTTATTAGGTAGAGGGTATTGACTACTTTGAGACCTTTTCTCCTATCACCAAGATGAATTCTATTCACTTTGTACTTTCACTTACAGCTTCACTGGGATGGATAGTGTTTCAGATGGATGTGAAGAGTGCATTCTTACATGAAGACCTACATGAGGAGATCTATATGGAAAAACCTCAGGGTTTTGTGCAGGACTCTTCCTTGGTTTGTAGACTTCAACGTTCATTATATGGTCTCAAACAAGCCCCTCGAGCTTGGTATGCGAAGATGGACTCTTTCTTGCTTTCCTCTCACTTCACACGTTGTCATTCCAATCACACAGTGTACATTCAGCGTCAGGAGGGTGATCTTTTGATTCTTGTGCTATATGTAGATGATCTCATTCTTACATGTAGCTCATCCTCCATGATTCAAAGTGTTCAAAGAGCTTTGATGGAGCAGTTTGAGATGACAAATCTTGACCTTCTGCATTTTTTTCTAGGTCTATAGGTTATTTAGTCTTCAGATGGGATTTCTATATTTCAGTAGAAGTATGCTCTTGATATCCTTCAATGATTTGGCATGCTTGATTGCAAGCCCGCCCCCATGCCATTTCAGTCAAGTGTTGTTTTTTCTTCCACTTGTACAACTCCTTCAGTGGATTCTACTTTATACAGTTAGTTGGTTGGCAGTTTGTTGTACCTAACACATTTCTATCCTGATCTTTCCTTTGTGGTTGGCCTTGTCTCTCGGTTCTCACATGATCCTCATGAGAGCCATTGAAAAGTAGCCAAACGTATCTTGAGGTACATTTGGGGCACCACACATTATGACATTCACTACACTTTAGGATCCCCTCACATTATTGGCTTCACTGACTCAGATTGGGCTGGTGATGTCAATGATTGAAAGTCTACTTTTGGCTTTGTTTTTTTCCTTGGTTTTGGTCCTATCACATGGTCTTGCAAGAAGCAGTCTGCTATTGCATTATCATCTACAAAGGTTGAGTACTGAGTAGTAGTGTTAGCTAGTTAGGAGATTCTATAGCTTCGATAGTTGATGATAGAGTTTGGGTTTCCTCTTGATAGTCCCACTATTCTTTGGTGTGACAATCAAAGTGCCATTCACATTTCCTGCAACCTAGTGGAGCATCAGTGGACTAAGCACATTGAGATCCACATGCACTTCACCAGGTAGTTGATTTAGGATGGTTCTCTCATCTTGGAGTACATTCCTACAGAGGAGAAGGTTGCAGACATCTTCACTAAACCTTTGGCATCACTGCGCTATCTTCAGTTGCGCTCCATGCTCAGGGTGAAGGAAGTTGTCCTTGGGGGGTCTCTGTGAGGCCTTCCTTCCTTCATGTTTTTTTTCAGCATGTTTCTTCATCTCTTTTTGGAGAGGATTTTTTTCCCATCGGGTTTTCTCGTTTACTCCGCTTTAGAGAGATTTGGTTGTATTCGGGTACTTGATCAGGCCTAATTGTCGGGACCCTTGTTTGCTTTCTAGCTTGTAGTTGCATTGCTTTCATGCATTTAGTTTGTAGCTACTCCCTAAGTTCATCTTAAGGGGGGGTGTTAGAGTAAAAGGTTTATTTCACTTAATTAGTTTAAATTAAGTCACCTTTTATTCCTTTCTTAAGACTCACTTAGTTATGCATTGTAGGTATTTAATAATTATTTTAATTATTAAATACATTTTCCCTTTAGGGTTGCACAATCTCCTTTTATAAGGATTGATCATTGTATTTTATTTGATTCCCTCTCTGAATAATATACTCTTAATTTTCAGAGCCATTCTTGCTTTGCCTCCATTCTTCTCTTGTGACAGGTATTTTTGCATGCAGGTGTTCTTGGGTTCTGTGAAGTTGGATTTATCAACTTCTACAATGCGTGGTCCAACTTTTGCTTCTTTGTAGATTTTTGGCTGCTTCCTATATGGAAATTTTCCATGGTCTACAAGGGTTTGGACTTTGGTGGAACCCCTAAAATTCTTTGCATTCCATTGGTATAATTTTTCAAAAAACTGGCTGTTCTCATGACCTAGGGCTTAGGTTTCACTTATTATCATGTCTAAAGGTTTTGAGTTGCTAAAACCCTTTCCAAAAAATCCTGTCTGAATCCTTTGCAACTGTTATGTTTCGTCATTGACCTTTCTTCACCGATTCTTGATCACTCAAGTCGTGACTTATTCCTTTTAACTCGTCTTGTTACCGGTCCCAAGGTCCTAATAATCCCAGTTATCACCTGTCACTTTATTAAAAAATGTTTTCTTATGTTATGCAGGTTGAAATTCCTCAAGTATTTGCTATATGGTCCTAAGTCTGAGTTAAAATTTTCATCATTTGCCTAATGCCCCAACTTAATACCTTATGTCCCCATCCATTGTTTACCAAGCAGTGGCCCCCTTTTTAAGAACTAACAATTTGCATTTGTAGAATCCCTGCTTTATAAGGAGCATAAAATCTATGCAATCAAATCTGGACCACTCCCCGTGCCCCCACTCAGTTTTATTTCCCATTAAAATAGTCTTACAGACTAGCGAGTGAGTGCCAAGTGTCCTCTTGTAGTGGCGAGCCTGACATCTTTTAGAATCAGCAAGCGACAGTTTGAAGTAATCAACGGTGGATATTAAATGACGTGGCTGCATCTAGGCCATTCCCCGCTTCCCTGTTTAATTTTATTTTTCATTAAAATAATATCATGTGGCAGTAGGCAGGTGACATGTGTCCTCTTATTAGAGGTACCCACTAAGATTTGAAGGAAGTGATCACTCTGGCTTAATGAGATCGATGGTAGAGGATGGGTGACGTGGGTCAATCTTGACCACTCCTCACCATCCCATGGGGGACCCACCTCTGCTTCCCATCTCTCAATGGGGGAGTGGGAGAGCACCACGTGGAGTCATTTGAATGATAGAAGAAAAAGTATAAAGGTAGAAATATTAATGAATATTTTAGTGTGCAAGGGTGCGGATGGTAAAGTCCTTGTTACTAAAGGGGATTTATAAGCACGTGTTTTAAAAACAAATGAGATCTTTTAATCTTGACCATCAGTTGTGTCTGAGAGTTATGAGTATAGGAAGGTGGTCTTATAGTAAATAACACACATGTTAAGGGCTTGAGATTTAATTAAAACCCTTCCCCGCCTCCCTGTTGCTAAAAGTTGCAAGCGGGTTAAGACTAATGGGGACGTGGGGAAGATGACATGTGGGTTTTCCTAACAACGGTAGATGGTGGAGCCCATGGATGACTTGGATCTTGGGTCCACATGGATTATTTCTGATTGGTCAATGCAAGTGGAGGTCTACAATCAACTTTTTCAAATATTTTTGACTTCATCTAGATCGTCCATCGGTCCATCTCACTGTGCGATCAACGACTAACATTCAAAGTTGAGTTTGAGTTGAGTCTCAAGCCATTTTGGTTTGTGTGAGGGAACCATAATGGTAGACAAGATGTAGATCTACTAAATTGGAAGGTTTTAAGCCATTAAAACCTATTTTAAAGCATAATTGAAGATTGTCAAAATCATTATGCACATTCAAGGAGCTCCTGTTGCAATTTTTAGGCTTGTTTGGTGATGAAATTAGGATTTTCGAGTGTCTTGCAAACCAGTAAGTAAAAATAATTCCTTTCTTCTAAAAGTGCTTAGGACTTGATAAATTGCATTCGCTCAATCACTCTACCATTAGGCTTTCATTTTTCATGCATTTCTTTTAAGGTTTGACGAAGTTCTAAGAAATTAGCTTGTCTGGTTTACTATTTTCTAAGTCAAAATCGTGCTTAAGCTATAATTTTCTAATTTGCTGAAAGAAACCCTAGAGTCATGGCCCCAAAAGTGAAATCATCCTCATCTAAAGGAGATGCCTCTGGTTCAAAACTTCCCCTCAAACCTATAGTCAAAGACTTAACTGACTAGTTACAACCGTTGACCTTTGAAAAACATAAGGGTCAACCACTATTCCAAGGGAAACAAATTGTTGAGGGACTGGTAGATAAGTAGACTGCTATCAAAGATGCTACATTTCCTTTCACTGGATGGGAAATGTTCAGTGGCTAGTTTGGGAAGAGAAATTGTGGTATTCCAGTAGGCAACCCATGGAATCTAGATTTGGGAAAATTAGTTGTGCCAAATGTCTATATGGACGTTGACTTATTGAAAGTAGTGGCCACCAACTATGATCCAGTCATAAGGACTATGAGAGATTTTGATGGAGTTGATATGGTCAAAGTCACAAGGGAAGAGATTGTAGAAGTTTTCAAACTCACTGAGTGGAGTGAGGACATCGTGCCCATTAATGAGAAGGTTCTTAGGGTAGAATATGAAAAGGTTAGATACTTATTCAAGATCTCAATATTGCCAAAATTTCTGGCATTTGTTGATGGCCGAAGGATTACATTGGGCCCATCAGACAAGGAGCCCTACCTAGTTAGCTATTTTGTGTCCTATTTTCAAAAGAATTTCTATTCCATCTGCCAAATCATTAGTTATGACCCAGTCACAGGTATGCCCATGGCCTGGATGTACATGGAAACACATATCCAACATCCCCAATACTGCACAGTATATGATTATGGAGGATACCTAGCCGAAAAAATTCATGAAGGTTTGGTGAGGTTGAAGAAATGAGAAGTTGGAGTCAAATTCTGTTGGTACTCATTGTTTATGCATATGCTTTTTTTTGAAGGTGCAAATTATTTTGGAAAAGATATGACACTGGAAAGGATGGAGGGTGACTTGGAGTTGCCTATCCAATGTTGGACTACTATCCTAGACAAGGATGACAAAAAAATTGATTATGTGGTCTTTGAGAATCTATTTGCCTCCAAGTTGAGGAGGGTTTTGATTATGAACATGCCAAGGATTCCCAAATCCTTGCATGATTTCTTGAGGCCCAAGGATAGGAGACTTGAATTAGGTGTTGATCACAACTGTGGAGACATTATTCCCTATCCCACTTATATAATTTTGAGAGTATATGGTACAACTATCTCACCCCATTTTCTGCCCAAGGATGTGCCAGAGAGAATTGGATTTCTTGAAGTGATGTGGTAGCTTGGAGATGTGGAAAATAAACATTTGAAAGATTAGGGAAAAGGAAGCTTCTTTCCTTCATATACTTTCTTTTCCGATTTTGTGATGATCAAGGGAGGATGGGATCATATAAATGATATTCTTAAACCATTGAATATGAGGAGAATAGGGGAAAGGACTCATGATCTTGAAGGATTTATGGCTCGGTTAAAGATACAAAATAGGAGTTTGAAGTTTATCCATAACTTCCATTTCCCTGAGGATATGATCAAGAAATTTTTTGATCCTTTAAAGTAGAAAGATAGAAAAGAAAAGTGGATAGCTTTTGATAAAATGTAGAGAAAAATAAGGGAGAACCTGATCCAAAATTAACTGCTCTCACTGAAATTCCCAATGAGATGCAAAGAATGGAATATATGTTTCAGAATTTTGAGATAGTGGTTGGTCACCTAAAAGGTGAGAAGATAATTCAGGACAAAGGGAAATCTCCTATTGAAGAGGAACAAGGTGGAGGAGAGATCCCTAATATGGAGGAAAGGCTAGCATATCAACCTCCTAAGGAACATAAAATGATTGTTTTCACAAGGAGGAAGAATAAAGCAAAGAAAAAGGATACAACTGCTGCTTCCTTTCAACAAGAGAAGCAAAGAGCCCCTTCACCAGTGCCATAGATTCCTCCACCATCTCCCCCTAGGTCAATGGGACCTAAGATTGTTGAAATTGACCCCCCACCTATGCATTCATCACTACCAAGGCCACCACCTCAGAAGAAGCAAAGAGTGGAATATGCTAGCTTGGTTGATTATGAAGATGACTCTGATGATGAAATTCGAGTATCAGAGGAAGAAATGCAACAAGGAATTCCTTCTGCACCAAGGGAAATAGTACCACAACAGCTGGGTTTAAGGTTGAGCAAAGCTGACCTTACTATAATAAATAATACTGATGATGCCAGGATTGAGGCATGTAAAAAATTCCTTGATGATGAATCTTTTGTGAAATCTAAGGCTTCCATGGAGTTTTCCTATAGAGCTAAGAAGGATGAATATGTCAATAATGTTGCATTGAAAATAAGTCTCCACCCAGAGTTACCTGATGCAACCATTCAAGCATAGGTTATAAAAGAAATGAAAGAAAAATTTCAAGGAATGACTACATCTGAAGGCAAAGAGCTAGTGAGGAAGAGTGGTGTCTTGCTATTGCCAGAATGGGACTTAGCCTCTGCGATTGATTTTGATATAGTAAAAGGATGTGATAGACCCCTTTACAATTCTAAGGAGGAAGCCACCATAACACTGCAAGGATCTACATTTAGTGAGCAGTGGGATACACTGGCCATATGGGACCTAGCCCGCAACACAAAGAAGCCTGACATTATGGAGCTTGCTTCAGATTATAGGGGATGCCTAATAATAAAGAGGGTATCTGACACATCAGATATTGAAGTTGCAACAATGTCAGTAAATGTCTACACAATTCACAAAAGCAATAGTGGAATCAATGACTATAGAGAAAGAGCAATTCGGAAAGGAATACAATGATTTGTTGCTTGATTATGGAAAGAATCAACAACAAACAATGCAACTACAAACAAAATTGTCATTGTTAAAAGAGAAATTGCAAAATTTGCAATCAGGGGAACCAATGCAAATTGATGCTACTTCTCTTGCTTCTTCACATGAGCCTACACCTGTTGTTTCAACACCTCCAACAAGTTCTTCATGGGAAATTGTGCCCTACAATATGGGAAGTGTGCCCATCTCAATTGAAGAGCCTACTACAACAAGTGTACAACAGGCAGAGGATGTCAACAAGGAAAAGCTACTTGAACAACCGAAGGAGTATAAAGATAAATGTGACAAAAATGATAGAGACATATTTTTTAGCAATATGAAGATTGTCACTATAGTTTTGGAACATCTAAATAGAGGGGTGAACAATAATTAGCATCCATGCTAATTATTTTGCCATGAAGGACTCCATTAACAATTTTGATATTGATAAGGAGGTGGAAATTCCTCTCATGGAAACATGGATTGCAAGACTTCAGGAGTTGAGAATGATGGCTGTGGGAGCACACATCATGTTAATGTACCTGATAAGCTCAAACCAACCATCGAGACTATGAATGGAATTCAGGAATTCAAGGGAAAGATTGAGCCCTTGGAGGAAAAGATTAGGGAGTTACTTAAGAATTTTCATGAGATGAATCATTGTCTTCTCCCTTCCATATTAAAATATGATGGTAATATCAAACCCTACAAGATTGGAGAAAGGAAGTAGATGAGGTGATTGCGAAGCAAGCAACTTTGATTTACCATGGAAATGATATGAGCATGCTGAAGAAAAACATGGATATGCTTTCTCATGCAAGAGTTGTTATGGAATAATTTGACAAAGAAGCAAACCAGGTGGTGACCAAGTATGCTCCTTATAGAACAAAGGCTGATGAAATCATAAAATTCAATTGGCCTATAGAAGAGGAATTCCAAGCTTGGAAAGATGAATATTTGGATGTTTTGGAAGATTGAGCTGCAACTATTAGATGGCATTACAATTTTGGCTTGGTGAGTCTGCAGCCATGGTGAATAACAGGTGGGAGAAGCATAATGGATAGCATGGAACCAGTACAAATTAGGATTTTTCTAAAGTATGGATGAAATATTGTCTTCTCCCCAATTTGAAATTGATGACAAGGTTGCAGACATGGACAATTTTCTTGTCTTTTCTATTTATACTTTCTATGCTTTCTTTCATCTTTGCTTGGTGTTCGTGGACACATATTTGGAGCATGTGGATATTGTCAAATCGGCCCAAAGTCGCCTTTTGGAAGGTGGGACTTGACCTTCAACAACAAATGAAAATAACTTTTGTCTCATATAACATTTCCCTCCATTTGAGAATGCAAATATAATTGCAAAGGGAATGTATTTTGTAATGGTCCAATAAGAAAGGGACATGTGTACTTTCTGGCCCGAAGCTTGTTTGCTCCTTTGTTTCTATAAGAAGGAATTCAAGGCCAGAAGTACGGGTTCATTGTTTTGTAATTGATCATAGAGAACATTGCAAAGAGAATAGTGAGCATTTCAGAGTTTTGTCTTAGGTTTTGATTCTATCAATGCATATGCAATTTTGATAGCAATACTGTGGTATAATACAAAATGGTGCAAATTCGAAGCCATTTTCTCTCCTATGTACTTATTTCATGAATTATGAATAATATAATCAAGGATTATCTTACTTGTCTTCATTGATTTCCAATGGGTGTGCGGTTTTGTTCTTGCTTGATAATTTAAAGAAATAATGCAAATGCTTGAGTGAAGCTATAGGTTTATATAAATTAAGTACTAGGGTATTAGTAAGAAGTCATGGTTGAGAATATAATGTTGAAATACTGCAATGTAGTAATGCCAAAGCTTAAATGATGTTGTGTTAAATTGTTATCAGATTGTATAGGTTTTGAGATTGACTCCGTTTCTAGGATGAGGCACTGATCTAAGTAGGTGCTCATGTTACATTGTGTTGGTCAATTTGGCATCAAATCAAATTCTTATAAATAAACTTTTCAAATGAGTTACAATTGTTATTATTTTGTGTTAAGTTTCACCATTCTCATGCTTTGAATGTTGAGTGTTGTTAAGGAGCAACCAATTTCTTTGATTCATTCCATTTGTTGAGCTATTACATGATAATTATTTGTTGTTTGCAATGTATTCAGTCATTAGGTGCAAAGATCTTTAAATACATTGTGGGATTACCCTCCCGTGTCTTGCAGAGCCCAAAGTGTAGGAGGAAAGCATTGCTGCTTTCACTCGTTCGTTGGCTAATCCCTTCTGGTTGCTGAGAATTGGAAATGACAAAGTCCATAGGCTTCCTAGAAGATCAACTTGGTTCTTGAAAAACAACCAACAAACTCTCTCTGTATTGCTTTCCAAAACTTTCGCCTTCCGCTCTCTCTACATTTAATGAATTTTTCATGCTCTTTATAGTTTTTGACATATGCACAATCACATTTCCAAAAAAGTATACACTACATTGAAACTTTTTTAAGGACTAGGTTTTGCCACATTCATAATTTAAAAAATGCATCTTTTGGTTTTCACTTAATTAAACATAATCCTTAAAGCTTAACTTAAACTCAAAATTATCAATTTACTTAAATTCTTCAATATTTTATTATTTTTAACTATCCAATTTCAAAATAATTATCGATGATACTGCCCTTGGAGATGTGTGGGTGGACCCTAATGGTCAGGCTCCACTCTTTATTCCATTGCATTAGCTACCTAATGTTCTATGAACTTTGTCTTTTATTTTTATTCATCTTTCTTTAAGATTTGATCTTGTGAGATTTTGTGGGTGTGCCATTCTATCACCCTACCTTTTCTAATAAAATATCATACTATTTTAATATTAGATAAGATTATTCTTAAAATAAAAAATAAAAGAATAATCATTGCTTTACACAAAATTCATTTAATAATTTTTTGTCTCTAAGCTTTCCTTATCTTGTTCAAGTGCAGCCAAAGGGGAAGAAACAAAGTCTAAATAGGACCAAATTAAGGATTGAAAATTATTATAGGTAGTACAAGTAAGAAACCGTTTGACAAAGATTTTTAGCAGCCAGCTCCTTTACCGAAAAGACCTCCTACGGAATATTCGTTTGTATATGCCCTTGGGTGGAACAATGTCTGTGAGGAGCATCATATTTTGCTTGGCTGTAAATTTCTGGCCTGAAATCTATTTCACTCACAGAATAAGAATATTACTCATCGCCCATTGCCCATTCAAGCTCTTCACTATCAGTAAACACTCAAGACAAAAAGAATCGCATCTTCAAAATGCAGAGGAATGTAGTGCTTTTTTGATCATCATCTATCTGGACGAGGTATATACTGCTTTTTCTTAGGATATCCTTTTTCGTTAAGCTATTTATATCTCTCTGCAATGCTGTGAATATGGTGTGGATAACTGTTATTAGTTTCTGTGCTTAGCATTTGCTGAGCAGCTCTCCTTTTGGCTGAAAAGAATACAGATTTATCAGGGGATTAGGAAATTGATAGTGTGGTCTCTGTTATCTAGTGTGAATCTGGTTCTGCCAAAGGAGAATTGCTCTCCAACTGCTACGCACAAATTTGTTCATTAATTTTTACTGGTTAGATTTTCTATGCTACAGTTTTATAGCTTTGGGTTTTAGGGAGACCAGATGAAAACAAAAATATATCATTATTATAGTTCAGAGGATAGAGGCTTTCTTTTTAATTATAGTTTTGTAGATCCTGGAAAATTCTTAAAATAAGAGATATAAATTTTAATATATCTTGAAAAGTAAACCTAGGTGGTGGGAAATTTGATAAACAAGAAATGCTCTTTAGAAACCTATAAATTATATACATTTGTTCAAAATTTCAAGAAATTAATAATGTTTGAAAATTTTGTGTTTTTAAAGAGGGGTTGTAAGTTTGGTAGGGTATGTACATTTTGTGTTAGGTGTATAGGTGCCTTCCACATATTTGGAGTACTGGGTGGTCATATATTATAAATCACGTGTAGGTTCAAACCCAGATCGTCCAATATCATATACTATAAAATCAATACTGGGTAGTCTTATATATTATAAATCATCGTATACTCAAAATCAATTCGCCCAATATCATATATTATAAAACCAATACTAAATAGTCTTATATATTATAAATCACATTTAGACTAAAAATCAAATTACCCAAATTCATATACTATTGAACTATTACTATTAGAAACATAAACCTCTAAATACATATTTTCCACTCTGGTTTATCACACTGTTATTAAATTTCAATTATTAATTTTATTGGTAAAAAGTACATCCAGTTTGAGGCATCTCATCTGAGCAATGTCCTATTTTAGGTAAAAAGTGCACCCGGCATGCTGTATAAACGTTGCCTCTGTGATGAGCATTCTGTAAATAAAAATGTGTAATATATCTTCGAATTGAGAGCACGGCATATAGTTGTAGAGGATGATCAAATTTAGGTTGTACACTAAATAAACCAACTATTTTGGCAATGTTTTTCATGTCTGTTAGGGGCGAATGGCACTAAAAGAAAAACATGAAGCAGCCTCGTAGACTTCTCTGGTAATTGTAATTTTGGTACCCTAAACTTCTAATTTCAAGTTTAAATTTTCTCAAATTTTGAAGTTTGGATAATCCTTGAACATTAATATAATTTCTTTGCTTTTCAACCACCTTTATCCAGGATGGCTTGATAAGAAACAATTACACTGTAACGTTACTGACCCATAAGCTGGACAACAGGAAAAGAAGATAACGGTATGTACTAAATCTTTTTCCTATCAGACGGTGATTACTTCTTCTTATCAGAGATTGGTTAGTTGAATTTTAGTGCTGAATATATATACATGTATATAATATCACTCATCTTATGTCATGGTAAAAGGTAGCAACCAAAGTTGTCATCTAGCTAATGCATATTGTAGCACAAATGAAAGAGAATGCCGAATTAGTAATTGTCTTCCTACTTTTATATCTGTTTTCTACAGTAATTCGTTGCAGAGGACCCCTCTCTTTGAAGTTATCTGTGCTTTCTAATTGCATTTTTCTATTTCTCGTTCTCACCATATGTAAGTCCATAGTCCATTTTAAATATTAAATACAAAGTCTCTATGTATGAAAGACAATCACTTAGTCTATATAAAGAGCATTTTGCAAGAGTGGCTCAATGTTTTGTATGGTTTAAGGTTTTTGGATTCGTCACAGACCCATTTTCCCCATGATGTTCAATGCATTGCTCCAGAATAAGACGTGCAGTGAAAGAGGCCCATTCTTCAGCCCTCTGTAATCATAGTTGTAAAACAGTAGAATTTAAATGCCTCTAAACTTGCCTTCTAAGACTCAAGTTGTCAAAACTTGTTTGAAAGTGAAGTATGTAGAGTTTTATAGATGTTTTGAGTAACCACCCTTAGTTATTGCGTACTATAGAGGTAGCTTTGAGAACATGTTTAGTGGACATGGTAGTAATCTGGAAGAACGGGAAAGCCTAATAAATACATTTATTTTACACTAAAAAAGTTCAATCGACTGAACTGATCTGAAAGTTCTGTATTGGATGAGGCTGATTCTTATTCACAGAAGAACATATAACAAATGAGAAATCAAAAAACTTGAGGAAATCGTGTGGTTGGTGGTGGTCAGAGGGGAAGTGCCAATAGATAAATTTATTTTTCTACCACCCTCTATAAATTTGTTCGTAAGACCCAATGACTTAAGGACTTAAGATCCCATAGTCACACATATTAGTTCCTCCTCCCACCACGGGGCTGGTTTATTAGTTATTATTTGAATATTTTTTTTATAGTGCTTAATGAACTTCTAAATTTTATAATTTTGATGAACATATATTTAATTTAATTTTGAGTGTTAAACTAAATTCCATTAGTTTTAGATATTTTTAAATATAGTGGTGATTTGTTTATTTATTTTTATTTTGTATAGTGTAAAGAGATTCTTATAGTTATTAATATATGTTTGTCATTACAATATAAGAGTGAAGAGTAATTTTGTAGAGAATATAAATTAGAAAAGAATATTCTCGATCATATTATTTCACTTACTATTTTAACTTTATTTTTGCTAATGACAAAACAACACTTTAGTTCCTTTCAGCTACAATATACAACAACAATATTTTAGTAAATGTGCGGTCATAGAAAAAACTAGCCCATCACAATCAATAAACCCTACAAAAGACATGATGCCACATTGTAGATATTCAACCTCAAAATTAAAAGTCTTTATATATACTTTATAAACCTTTTAGTTTATTTTTAATGAGAAGTTTTAGGAGATGACATTAACTTTGAAACTAAACCTTTAGAATAAGTAGTGTTTGGTCTTATTATAGTTAAATAGATAAGATTCTTCTTTTTATAATAAACCTAGAAGGCCCAGGCATCAAACAACAAATGGGCACTATAACCCTTAAGTTGTCATCATTACAACCATCAATTCCATAGCCAAAACTATTTTAGAGACACATAACTAGCTTACCAACTAATGAGATATCAACCTCAAAAATTAAAAGAGAGAAATTAGACAAACTTGTCTCATAAAATATAGTCACTATATCAAACCAAAAGTAAGAAATAGAAAAACACCCAATCATCCCATCCAATAACTAAAATTCAATGGATTGACCATAACTAACACAAAAATTACCAACCTACTAAACCCTAATAGAGAAAGCATAACCGTTTGAGAACTAAAATGGTGTACTAGTAAAAAATTTATAGGCCCCAAGCATTCCCTACAAAAGCTTTACACTTATCACAAGAGAATGCATTACTAGGTGGATACACAATTGCCACACCATCTAAGTCATCACTATTATAGTATCCAAAAAAGCAAGGACCCCATCCATAGGGAAAAAGCACCTTCAAACCCTTTGCAATTTCCTCAACTAAACACTACAAAAATTGTTATCTTTTCTTAGTGGCATGTCAGTGATCAAGGATTTAGTTAGAATATGCATCAAATTAATGAAACACACTTTTAATATTATCATTAATTAGAGAAAATCTAGTTGCATTGGACAACATCAAAGAACACGATTTTTTGAGCCATGTCAAAAAATTCTCCATCCCCATATATGGCTAGGGTCATAGAATATTTTTTATAGCTATGAAAACCTGCATGCTCAATGCCCCATCCATGTACTTGGAAAACTCCCAAATTATTATCACCTAGTGACAAATATTTAGGTATTCCATATTTTATTTCCTTCTCTACATAGACCATAAAATCCACTATCATTTCTTCTCCTAATACCGTCCTTTTCGTCTAATTCACATTCTTCTTTGAAACTTGTTCCTTGCCCTTAGTCCTCTCACATTTTCTCTCAACCCCAAGTTGAGAACCATTTGGGAATGTCATATGTCATAGCCCCATAAACCATAAACAACACAATATTCCACTAGTAATACCTATAACCATAGTACTTAACATCCACCACCAACTTTACAAATGAATGTGAACATCATCATCATCCCATAAATGCTCTTGTCTCTACATAAAAATAACATCACTACCTTATGTATCACATGTTGCCTATCCTACCCAATTTTGAGTGATTAAACATTGATATCCAAGCATAAATAAGTCTCAAGGCTTCCATTGAATACTCACTTCACCAATACTCATTGGATCTTCCATCCTTCCCACTCAATCACACACTCATATTAGCAACCTAGTTAACATTAACATTTCCTTTTTGGCCAATATGATTTAAGGTAAGCTCATCAAAATAGGTCACCACCAACCTAGCCTTTGATGAAATTGTTTCTAGCAACCATTTATTATTTCTCCCCATCATTCATAGCCATAAGACTAGATTTGAGTTGTCTTCTACCCATAACTTGTTCCAATATTTTTATTTAGCCAAGGAAAACCCCCATAGGAAGGCCTTAGCTTCTACCATGTTGTTGGTGTACACATCAAAATAAAGGGCTACAATGATGAGGGGTTAAACCTTGCCACCCATAAAAATCATGTCCTTTCCCTACCTCACTGGAACATGATCTTTGCTTTCCTTGTCAAATTTTAATTCGACCTACTTGGCATTAGGATAACTCTAGTTACAAATTTTATCTTGTTTGGGTTTGCATGAGGGAAAGTTGTCAAGACAAATAAAATGTGACCAAGTGTCAACCCAACCTTTCTCCTTTGCCTTAGTAGTCTATTCATCTCCCTTAACACATTCACCTAACTCCTTAACATTAGATTCCACATTGTTGCAAATCCTTTTAACCATTAAATATCTATACCATAGTATTATTTTATTCCTTTCTAGAAAAGTATTCCAAGTGACCAATACTAGAAAGTAATCCAAATCATCTTCAACCCCTAGTTCTAATATTCAAATTCCACCTCAATAAAAGAGAAGAAATATTAGTTGGACCTTCCCATTTTAACCCTATCTCCCCAAAAACCAATGTCATAAAATCGAAGAATAATCACAATGAAAAAAGAGATGATTATTAGTTTATTCCCCCATTAGAATGCAACAAAAGGGCCCTATTGTTAGTGTAGATAGCACGTCATTATATAACTAGTTAGTTGTAATCACTTTCTAGTTTGATCTATTCACATTTTTCTTAAGCTTACTTAGGCTATTTTAGAGTTTTGTCTCACCTCATATGGTTGAGACATGTTTCATCACTTTGTGAGACATATTTTGCATGCACACTTGCCACTCACTAGAACACTTGTCATGTGAGTTAACAAGTGTTCCATCATTGGAGGAGTAGTTAGTCATTGTGTTCAACTTGCCTAACTTCACCACCATTCCTATATAAGCAAGGTTACTTTGTACATTCAAATCATCTCTTGTATCAATTCTTTGATAATACAACTAGACTTATTTGTGTGCATGTATTTTGTGGAAGTTTCTAATTTTTTCTTTATGATCTTGGAAATCATAACATGGTATCAGAATCATGCTTGCAAAACACTTCCCAAAATCTTGCACCTAGCCTAATCAAGAGTTCCTCATAGAGCCATTATTGCATTTGAATGCTGTTTCGATTATTTTGTGAGTGTTTTATCTATTTGAATGCTGATTCCATTGGTTTGCTGTGTGTATTTGGGTCTCTATTTGAGTTGGAGAAAGGCATTTTGTTTGGTAGTGAAGGAGTCTCGAACAGTTTGGATCCTCCATTTGGTCGTTCCATGACTAGGTCAAAAGACCCCTCACGCTTAGTCCAATCACACCCTCCTAGCAGCATTTTTACTTTGGGTTCACTGACAAAGGTTTTTGAGGTGGTTGTCGTGGCTTTGTTTTTTCGTAAAGTCATTGTTCTCTATTGAAGCACACAGGTCCCATACCAAGTGCATTAGTTGAAGGCCATGGGATCGAACCTGGTCCTGCCCAAAAATACATAGGTCACCGCTAGCAATGGCTTCTCCATCCTGGCCTACACCATGAACACCTTCATCCTATTTGGCATGCGGGCTCTGGTGGCTCCCATCCCATGCCAGGATCACAACCTTCAGGCCCACTTCTCTTTTCCCCGAACTTTCATCTGGGTCATGCTCTTGTTCTCCATTTATAATAAGGTCATAGAGGAGCCTCGAAATCGGGACCGCCAGGGCAGCTCCGTTGGCCTTTAGAGGGAAATTGCACAGATTTTTGCCTGCGCGCCCACCACTCGGGTCGCGCGGTGAAGGCCATTATAGTTCCCGAAGAGTAGGATAATCATGAGCTTATACAGCTCGATAAGGCGTGGGTCGATCTCGAGGCTTATGATGTAGGATCCATTTCCCATTTCCACCTCCAGCAGTCAGGACTTCCACAACGGGCTGGAAATATCTAATTCGTAGTAGTCATCACCCGAACACTGCGGTTGTGCATGCTGATCGTAGGTAGTGAACACCAAGCATGTTTCCTTACTCTCATAACCCTTTGTGAACACTTGCGGATGCATTGGTAGAGAAGGAGGACTCCACACAGCCTTAAGCACTTGCCACATCTCTTTAAATCGACCCTCCACCAATGACTTCTCTGCCACGAAGACTTCTCCCGCAGTCCCGCGACTCAGTCAATAGTTATACAATGGCTCAGCCTCGACACACGAGGCAATCTATCACTGCACTAGCCATGGAATCATGGAGGTAAAGTAGTTATGGTAGAGGTGTTCCTTGAGCCTAAAGTTTGAATCGGCCCCACACCACCTCACACAACGTCCTCAAGTTTGTATTAACAATTACAATTAGTCTTTAAATTAGATTTTTATTGCATGATTAGCTTTGTTATGCTAAATTCTAGTCTAATCACTAGCAATAAATGTATCAATTAGCAGTTAGTTAACCATCAAAACTTGACATTTTTTACTACATAGATTATCAAGCTCCACGTAGTGCTCATTAGGGAGGGAGTCATTTTCTTTTTGTCATATCTTGTAAATGGTAAGTTATTTTTTCAAGTGTGAATAGTCGATGGAAAACTCTTTCCATTTTGGGGATTTTAATGTCAAAGACGATTTAAAAATTATGTTTTTTAATACATATTTTGTCTCCTCTTTTAATAGGAAAACTTTAAGTTTCTAAGTGCAAATTAAGCAAATAGGATTATTGTAACTTTTGACTTGATACCCAAATCGAGTATTACTTTTGTGAAAGTGAATATCACTTTCCCATTTCATTGGAAATGATATCAAACTCAATTATAAAGTGTCATTATTCATTTCATTCAAAAATTGTTATATGCACTAAAACATATAAAGTGCCAATTTAGTGGGGATTAAAATAATCAAGGGGGTTGTCATTATCATTATGCCTTTGAGCACTTCCATAAGTCGTGTTGCAAACACTTCCACATTTTCCTTAAGTCATTTGATTAAGCACTAATCATTTAGGAAGTATTTTTTGAGTTGTGTCCAAAACACTTCCACACTTCTTTCCACATTTTCAATTGGGAGGATCTAATTAGATTAAGAGGTGTATCTTGAGTCGTGCCTTGTTTACTTCCATATTTCTCTTAATAATTTTCATCCTATACAAAAAAATTATTTGGATATAAAAAAATTAGTCCGCTAATATGCATTGCGATCTCATCACCTTGTTGCTACATCCAAATTTAGAGTTGGTTAATTGAGAACTTCCAATAATTTCATGCACCAGGATATCATCTTCCACATTTCAGATTTGGAAGACACCATTGAAGACGCTTCACCAAGATCATCTAGAGGTTCTTCTAGTAGAAGATCACAAGGAGCATTTGAGCATCATCTTTAGGGGACTTCATATTCTCTCTTCACTGTACTTTCTTGTACTTTCTCTTTTGGAGAGGGATTTTTATTTCCCAGAGGGTTTTTCTTCTTTACTCCACTTTATGAGAAATTTGTACATGAGTATCTAACATGGTCTAGAAGTTGGGAATCATCATCATGCATACAATACTACCTAATTTGTACTTATGAGGGGTGTTAGTGTAAATATTTCCATTATACTAGTTAGTTGTAATCACTTTCTAGTTTGACTTATTCACACTTTTCTTAAGCTTACGTAGGCTATTTTAGAGTTTTGTCTCACCTCATGTGGTTCAGACATGTGTCCTCACTTTGTGAGACACCTCTTGCATGAACACTTTCCACTCATTAGAATGCTTGTCACGTGAGTTAACAAGTGTTCCATCATTGGATGGGTAGTCATTGTGTTCAACTTGCCTACCTTCACCACCTTGCTTATATAAGAAATGTTACTTTATACATTCAAATCATCTCTTGTATTAATTATTTGATGATGTAACAAGGATTATTTGTGTGCATGTATTTGTGGAAGTTTCTAGCTTTTGCTTTATGATCTTGGAAATTATAACACTCTTTACCCATATTTTTCAACCTATATCCTGATTGAGGGATCACTTGTTGGTAGTAATTCATAAAAAGGAATAATATTTTATATAAATATAAGTGAAGCGATATCTTATCCCTTCAAAAATTACCTCACTCCTCCTTCAAACATGTTAAAAATAGTAAGGTAATCTCATAGAGGTGTAACCACTTCCATTCCCATCCCAAATCATAGAGTCCTCCATTTCAAGAAGAAAAATTGGCCACTTGGAAAGATAAATGTTCAAAGAGGAGAAATCAACACTAGGCTCCCTAATCATAGTAAAAATATCCTTTCAAGCCTTCCCTTTAGCATTCAAAGACCAATAACCCTTGACCAATAAACCAATACAACCTTCTAAATGAGAAGCCAAAGATTTCATAAGTTAAGTATTAGTTGAAGCTATTTTCTCTAACAATATTTCTTTCCTTAATATAATTTTCTCCCCCTTCTAAAATCTCCACCTCACATCAAGTAAAATGAAGTAATAACACATAATAAAAAATTTCAAATACTTGAGCCTAGAGGGAGTTGACTCTCCCCTCTAGGCATACTTTTCACCCCATTTAGAACTCAAATATTTAGACAACACATGAATCAATATATCTCATTCTTAATTGATTCTCTAAAACAACATACAATTTAAGGCCTTGTTCATCCACTTATACTATCTAAACCCCAATCCCTTTTTTTGGCTTACAAACATCTTCCCACTTAATCAAATAGTATTAATGTGTGGAATTAGTGCCACACTAAATAAATCTACTCTGCATGGCCTAAAAAAATTACCCATCTTACTTAGAACTTGAAAGAAAGAATTGGCATAAATTGGGATATTAGTCAATGAGACCTTGATTAGAGTAATTCTCCTAGGAAGAGAGTTATTTCCCTTTCCATGATACCAAATTTCTCTATAGTTTCTCTAACACTACTTTCCACTTAGCTTTTGAGGTCCTTCTATCCTCCAAAGGAATCCCAAGATATTGTAACCCAAAATTATTTGAACATTCAAACATTCCATACAATTATCTTTCAAGAAGAATACTCTAGAATTACGTTGATTAACTCTTTGGCCAATAGTTCCCTTTCATATCAATTCAAAACATTTTTAAGTACTTTAGCCCATCTAGCCATGGCTTCCCCAAATAAGAGTGTTTCATCTAAAAATTGTACATGCATAACATTCTTAACCCAAAAGAAAACATAAAGACCTTTTAAATTGCCCATGTTAGTTACCACCTTCTAAGCCTTCTAAAACCTCCACATCAATGAGCAACAAAAAAGAAAGAAAGATGATCTCCCTATCCTAGATCACATTTGGTCAAGAATAATTCTAAAGATCAACCATTGATTAAAATTAAAAAAGAGACTAAAGAAATATATTTGTACACCCACTTACACTAGTCATTTTAAAAACCAAATCTCCTCATAACCTTAATTATAAAATCCCAATAAATATTTTCACATGTGTCTTACTTATATCTAGAGCTTAAATATCATACCTTCTTTCTTCTTATGCTTCATTGAATGGATAAGTCTCATAGGCAATGAAAATACCTTCTAAGATTGATCTTCACTTAAAACAACCACTTTGATCCTTCAAGATGATCTTATCCAAGAAATTCTTTATTCTAATTGTCATTAGCCTTATCACAATCTTATACATAATGTTATAAATTCGTGTAGTTGGTCTAAATTCATAAAAGTAATTTGGACTCTTATTTTTTTGGTATGAGAGATAATAAATTAGAATTTTATATCTTCATCATGGCCCTCATAGAGATGAATTACTTAGTTGTGAGCCAAACATCCTCACAAACTACATCCTAAAACTTT
Organism: Sequoia sempervirens; assembly: GCA_007258455.2. Classification (NCBI taxonomy): domain Eukaryota; kingdom Viridiplantae; phylum Streptophyta; class Pinopsida; order Cupressales; family Cupressaceae; genus Sequoia; species Sequoia sempervirens. The sequence goes on from VDFB02270651.1 coordinate 70,312,105, forward strand.
TGAAAAATCAACCTACACTTCATCTAACCTAGGAGATTTCCTAGCACCTAGAAAAGATGTATCCTTTTGAATCTCCTCCAATGAGAAAGGATTCACTAAATACTCATTTTGAGCATCAAACATACTGGTTGGGATGGTATAAAGTAGCACAAGTCTTTGGAATCCAAATCCTCTAGAGGACTCATTGCTAAAATCTCTTTAAAAAAGTCAAGCCCTTCACTTCTAATGGCATCCAAATTACTCACACCAAAGATAGAAAGGAGTTGGATTCTCAAATTTTGATTAAACTACCTTCTTATATTAGTTTAAATATGAAATAAATTTGTGTTCTAATCACCTTCTTATAGCCATTTCACTCTATATTTTTGTTATCAAAATATCTTTCATCTTTAAAATTAAATTCAATCCCTCTATTATTATTTTGTTGGAAAATCTGAGCTTAGTTTTGAGAGCCACATGAGTAATGGAGACCTCAATATTATTTATTTATTTCTCAGCTCAGATCACTTTGGAAAAAAGTTTCCTACCTACTCCTTATTCCAATCTTCATCTTTCTTCTTAAGTTCTACTACCTTTTTCTTAAATTCTACCATCTTTTTATGTAACTCAAATATATGTTATCTAGTAATATATTTCTTCCACCACCCCTTGAGACAATTCATCAATTCTAGTTGTTCATACCAAAAGGTTTGCATCTTAAAGGGGCATCCCTTAGGTTTCTTATATTCAAGCTTAACCATCTTGGTAATCCAATGATTCAAGGCACTAAATTGGATGACCCAAGACATCCATTCCACTATTGAAGTAGAAATATATCTAACCTATTGATAATGGAATTTTTCCATAAATTCCTATTACTCTAGGTGAACCATACTAATTTGTGATCCAAATCCACTAAATAGAGATCTCCACATCCCTAACGGAAAGGAATCCCATTGCATAAGTTTAGATATCTTATTATCCTCATGACTTCTTGGAGGTAGGTAGGTTCTCACCTCTATTCTTGAAATTTTTTCACATAGACGACTCATTTCCATTCTCTAAGTCTTCCAATTCCTTCAGTTTAACTTTACCAACTTTTATTTTTCTTCCCTTAGCATTTTTAGTCCAATGTCAATTGAATTTATTTAAATTTTCTTCACTCAACTATTCTACCTCTTTGAGTAGCTACAAACCAACATGAAATATTTTTGTTATCTTCAAGGGCATCACTAATTGACTCCTCAATGTTGTCCAAATATTTCTTTGCATTATATTTCTCTTATTTCTTAATGAAGATTATTTTCCTCGTCTATTTCTGTGATATCCTCCAACTCCAACTCCAACTCCTCTCCATGAATTAAATTTTTAATCTCCAAATGAGGAGGTTTTTCCTAATTTTATCCTTTCACGAGAAGGGGAAATATCCCCAAAAAGAGAGGTTGGGGAGGAGTGGTGGCCATCCCAACTAAATCTTTGTCTTTTTCCTTAATCTACAAATTCTCATCCTTCCGACCTAGAAAAATATTGTATCTTGTATCAATACTCACCTTCCAATATTTGAAAAATATTATAGAAATAAACTCATAGTCTAATTATTGCTACCATACGGTCCCAAGAATAGAATTTGATCTAATCGCCTACTTAATTAGCTTGCTGAAGTCCACCTTCACACAAATCTTGGCATAAGTGTCCACGCCCCCCACCCCTAATAGCAAAGGAACTCTAGAAATATTCTTCCAACACATCTCCAATTATTCTAAAATTTTCCTCTAGCCATAATCTTTATGCTAATTTGTACATATGGATCCACAAAGGAACATCCTTAATCAATTCCTTTATTATATTGAATCCTAACATCCATTCTCTAATGTAGAGCCCCATATTCCCCATAAACTAGAGGCCACCCTGAGAATATTATTACACTCTAGTGCTATCTAAAAGAAAACTAAATTATAAAACTTAGCATAATAAAGCCTACTTTGAGGGAGGGGAAACACAACCTCTTTTGACTTATCCAAGATTTGACGCACTCCATTGATAGCTAGATCCTTATGAATTTGGTTATCATTTTTTTTATTTTTTAGCTTCTTTATCATCAAATTTAAAAAAATATTTGAAATATCAATAAAATGGATTACCTCATCCACTTCTACATTAAAATTAAAAATTGATAATTTTCAATTCATCTATCTTGTTTCTTGCATCTCTCCCTTTCCTTGATTTAGTCTTAAGCTTCCTTGTCAAAAGACCTTCCCAACTCTTCGCTATTGGCCACAAGGCCATTCCCTTTCTACCCATCCAAAGGACCTAAGATGGATCAAGGAGATACCTTAGTCCTTGATAATAGATTATTCTATTGTACCACCTTTTCTATTTTTTCCCTTCCCACTTAATTCATTATCCTTCACCATAATGAACAAAAGCAATGTCAATATTTGATAGAATTCCATATTAACTCTCTGATTTTTTTGATATATACATTTTTAATCAACACATGTAAATAATTTCAACTTTCCTTTAAATGATGTAGTAAGAACTTTGAATTTTCCATCTTGAATTTTATCTTGAATTTTCCATCTTGAATTTTATCAAGTCACATGCATGAGTATTGAAAATTTATAATATCTTTTCATATTTTTTCCATACATATATACACCAAGGAAAAAATAAATCAATCCTTGATTGGTCATTTGAATTCCTTTTCTAATAATATCTTTGTTTAGCATTCCACAATTACTTGTTATTACATTTCATCCACATAAAGAAACACAACTACAATTTTGTCATCACAAATTTTTAAAATGATTAGTGTCAAATATATTTTTTACCAAACATTAATGCTTGACTTAATTAATATTTATGGTTGTTATATTTAGATCATTTCTTCTAACTTATTGTAGATAAATGCATTCTTTACATATATTCAAGATCAACCTACCATTTGAAATTAGTAGTCAACATAGTCAAAGGTCATATTGCATTTTTTTCTAGAACACAAGAAACAATTTCATGGAAATCAATTCCTTTTAAACCAATTTGCTCTTTTTAAGTGTAACCTTTTACTACAATCCTTGCTTTGAAATTTTTAGTGTATTCATAAAAACTAATGTTGGTGTTATAAAATAATTTATTACCAATGATAATTATTTCCTTTGGATGTTCCATTTAAACTCATGTAGCATTTTGAATTTAGGAGTTTCTTTATTATTTTATTAAATCTTCTTGTTCTCTCTTTCCTTTAGTTCAAGAGTAAATGTCCTAGATTTTTGACTATGAACCTCATCAAATGCAACATCCAAATACTAGTGATCACCTTCTTAGTTTATGTATCGTATAGCTTGTAGCATCTAGATAATTCATAGTAAATAATAATGGTGCATTTTATTCTCTCTTTACTCATCAAGAAACATGAACATAATCATCACATACAAATAATTCAAAGTATTTGAGATGAGTTATTATCATACCATGCTTCATTATGTCTCATATTTATTGTAGACTTTTTGTTGATATATTTAGTATGAGCTCATAATGTTTACTATTTTTTATAAAAAAAAAAAATTCTTAGTTTTAAGCATGCACCTTTCCATTTCTTCTTGGTTTTAGTGTGGATTAGAGCTTGAGATCTACAAATCACATCATGTTTGAGATCTAAGTAAGCATTTGATGGGTCCAATGCTATTCTACAACCATATTTTTTTGGGTTGTGTATCTAGGTTAGTTTTCTTCTAAGACAACCTTTTTCACAAACATTTCAAATTCCTTTTAGTTATATAGTCTTTTTCATTGTTAGTTCTAAGAATTCTAATCCTTTTCTCACTCTCATTTTCAGCTATGTATTTTTAATGACCACTTTTTAAAAGAAAATAAACCTTATTTATATTTAAAATTCTTCAATTCGGTTTTACATGTCTTGCACCTACAAAAGGATGATTAGAATTGGATCAAGATATCACTATGCATGAACCAAAGTTCTCTCTTAATCTATGTGATCCTCCTATCTCAAAGTCATCCCTATGTTACATTTTCAATATAAAATAGATTCACACACATTTTTATTTGAATTAATATTTGGAATTGCATAAACTGTGTCTAATTTGGATATGAAAGAGGAAATTTGATATTTAAGGCGTTTAAATGTTAGATTACACAATACAATAGAATAATATTAGTTATTGATTTTTTTGTTATTTGTACCTCCTAAATAAAATTTGTATATGTCATATTCAAGGGTATTTGAAGAAATCATAATACATCCATTAAAATAAAATCAATCAGAAATTTTATTTGTAATTTATTTAACTTTGTAACCTTATTTTATGGTCTGGCCAATTAAAAGAAAAATACTAAATACAAAACCATCACCAAGCAATATCTTATCATTTTCATGCTTTTCATGTGTTTTAATTTAGACATGAAAATTTCTTTATTATAGACTATATACTTGCTTTCAAATGTATATACCAAGCACAACTTAAATTACTTTACAAAAATAAAGATATGAGTATATCATTTTGTTGATTCTGTGCCATGAAATTTTCTTTCTCATTTTATTATGCATCTCAGTTCTATCTTTATTGTACACTTTGAAAATGTCATAATTTTCCATAATTAAATGGCACTCAACTTTCTCTTTTGTTGCTTCCTCTTGTACATTATTTTTGTTTCATTCTTTGCATAGATTGTATAACTAATTTCTCTTATTTTTAATATTTTATTTACAGATTTGAATTGACCTCTTGATATGAAGGCTTGCTCTATAGATTTGTAGGTTCTTCAAACTTTGTTGAAACTCTTTATTTTCCCTACAATTTAGATACAAATTTAATTTGTCAAATAGATATTAGTTTTAGTATCTATTTATAAGTATGTTAAACTATTTATCTATCTACTAAGTGTTAATTTTAGTATCCACTTATAATTTTAATATCTTTATTTTCTATTTGTCCCTATGCTTCTTTGATCTTAAATTTTCTTTTTGAACTCTTGTACACCATATCAATCCTTTTTATCTTCTGTTAAAAAATATATTTTATAATTTTACTTTACAATCTTATACAGTTTAAACTAATTAAATTGTGTATAAGAAATTAATAAAAAAAATAAAATAAAACTTAAATGCAAAACAATAAAAACAAATCAAAACTATACACTACTATTAACCAAAATTTTTACAATCTTATACATTTATTATGAACTATAAAACTATTACTTTTAAAATTACTTCAGTGTCTTACAGTCTTCTTACAAACTTCATTTCCAAGAACTCCATCGGACCACACTATTACTTTTAGATAAGCAGACAACTTAAACTCCTTTTTAGATGACACTTGTTTTTCATCCATGACTCTTTACGAAACATAAATTTCTTTAGTTCACCTTTGAATTTTGTGTAAAGGCGGGCTTTTTATTCTATATTACAAGTCAATTCTAACTGCAGTGTTTACTAGATTTACTTGGATAGTATTGTTGTCTCTACGCATTGTCTATCTGGTCCACTTCCGTGGTCTCATTTTTCTGTCACGTTTGCAAGATTGAAATTCATTTTATTTCTTTCTCAGATCGTATGCTTCCACCTTCACAACAATGGTGCATCCTAACACCTCATAGGCTACTGTAAACTTTAACAGCTGATACCCTTCTCACTGCTTCTGCCACTCTTATTTAAGATCACCAACAATCCATTCACCAAGCTGTTCTTATACCATATTAATTTCTCAGATTAAACTGCATTTGGAAGGGCATCAGCTAAATTCATCGTCAACAAGTAATCATAAATAACTCATTGTCAACAATTCATCACTAGTAATTCATCGCAGTGATATATTCATCGTGCATACAATTCACCACCAGCAGTTCATCACCATCGCATATACTTTTTTATGTGTTCAACAAAATATCTGTACTTTTTCTTTTTTGAGTGCTCTTGACCACTTAAATATTGAAAAATGTATGCATGGTGTATATACCACAACGATGAATTGCTGGAGGTGAATTGTATACACAATGAATATATCATGACAGTGAATTGTTGGCAGTGAATTGCTGGTGGTGAATTGCTGATGATGAATTTTCCTAGAGAGCTGATCTGTAATTATAAAAAACAATTATATTGACTGTGCAACCGAATTCAAATAGTACATTAGATCAAAAGAAATTAAGACATTTTTTTTTTTTTTTTAATGAATTTTCTGCTAATTCAAAATCAATATATTTATGTTTTAAGAACTTTGTTTAAAATAAAAACATTTTGTATATTATAATAATTGTTGAATTAATTACAGTTTAAAAAGAAAGAATTGGGTAAACTACACTTTAATCTGGTGACGATAAACATTCTAATGATAGGGCTTTCTTATGAATACTTTTCAGTAGAGTTGTTATGTATAGAAAAATAGATTTTCGTGTTCAGAAAAAATAAAGTGTTAGGTGTTAATGCTGTGACCACCAGCCATATATTCTCGAATGTCAAGTTGTTGGCTTTTCAAGCTATCTTAACAGATGTTCAAGCTGTCAAGAATTTTCCACAGATATTTCTCTTAAAGATTTTGATATAACACATCAAAGCTCTGTTGAGGTGATTATTGGCACATCATTGGGTTAATCAGAACCTTTTAGTTTGTTCACGAAGTTCTTTTTATTGTATTCAACAAGGATAATACTTTATAATCAGTATTTTGTTTAGTAATCTTTTAGAATGTTCCCTTGGATTTAGATGTTTTTGTACATAGAAATAATCACAAGTTAATTTTAGGGATGTTCAGATTTTAGATTGAATTTTTAGTTGTTATTTCATTATTGATCCTTTGTTTATTAAATAGTGTGATATTTAAAATCACCAAAATTCATTCAACAGGTTGTGCTTATATCATATTAATTTCTCAGATTTAATAGATCAAACTGCATTTGGAAGGGCATCAGCGAAATTTCTTGTCAGCAAGTCATCACAAACAATTCATTGTCAACAATTCACTACTAGTAATTTATCATGTATACAATTCAGAACCAGTAGTTCATCACCACCGCATATACCTTTTTATGTGTTCAACAAAATATCTTTACTTTTTCTTTTTTGGGTGCTCTTGACCACTTAAATATTGAAAAATGTATGCATGGTGTATATACCACAACGATGAATTGCTGGAGGTGAATTGTATACACAATGAATATATCATGATGGTGAATTATTGGCAGTGAATTGCTGGTGGTGAATTGCTGATGATGAATTTTTCTAGAGAGCTGATCTGTAATTATAAAAAACAATTATATTGACTATGCAACCGAATTCAAATAGTACATTAGATCAAAAGAAATTAAGGCATTTTTTTTTGTTTAATGAATTTTCTGCTAATTCAAAATCAATATATTTATGTTTTAAGAACTTTGTTTAAAATAAAAACATTTTGTATATTATAATAATTGTTGAATTAATTACAGTTTAAAAAGAAAGAATTGGGTAAATTACACTTTAATCTGGTGACGATAAACATTCTAATGATAGGGCTTTCTTATGAATACTTTTCAGTAGAGTTGTTATGTACAGAAAAATAGATTTTCATGTTCAGAAAAAATAAAGTGTTAGGTGTTAATGCTGTGACCACCAGCCATATATTCTCGAATTTCAAGTTGTTGGCTTTTCAAGCTATCTTAACAGATGTTCAAGCTGTCAAGAATTTTCCATAGATATTTCTCTTAAAGATTTTGATATAACACATCAAAGCTCTGTTGAGGTGATTATTGGCACATCATTGGGTTAATCAGAACCTTTTAGTTTGTTCACGAAGTTCTTTTTATTTTATTCAACAAGGATAATACTTTATAATCAGTGTTTTGTTTAGTAATTTTTTAAATGTTCCCTTGAAATTTTATTGGATTTAGATGTTTTTGTACATAGATATAATCACAAGTTAATTTTAGGGATGTTCAGATTTTAGATTGAATTTTTAGTTGATATTTCATTATTGATTGTTTGTTTATTGAACAGTGATATTTAAGTAGCGTGATTAATTGTTATCTTTATATATAGAAAAATATTATATTCAAATGATGTTGAATATGAAGAAATTTAACTATAAGCATTAAGATGACATGACAGAATTATTACCAATTATATAATCCACCTACAATAAAGACCTCTACAATGTAATTTTAGATTGATTTTGCAATCTCTATTTCTTTTATGTTTATACAAGTGAGAAAGATCTTGTCAAAATCAAATCTAATTTAATAGAAAGTACAATGCTTAACAAGATAAAAATAATTATATGCATGATGTAAATATTATTTATGCAGACTTTTTATAAAGATTTATCCTTTTGTTTAATAAATGAAATAGCAAGTTGATTGGATTTGGTTTTAGAAGAAATATTATGTTCATGAGAGATAAATTTGTGTGACCTATTACACATAAAATATAAATTAATAAATTTAACTTTTAAACTATACAATTGAATTATGATAAACAAATATAATTTAATACACTATGAAACAATGCCTCCTATTTGAGAGTATCTTTAAACCTGCATGGATACAAAACTAAGTTATAAAAAATAAAAAATATATTTAAAATTAATTTAGAGGCATACAACATTAATATTTATGGAATTAATCTCAAAATGTAGGTCATAGAGCTCTAATATAAATAGTCTTATATATAATTACTAGTATACAAGTGGTACATTTCTTTGTTAAATTTAGCAATTTCAATTGAACCTTAATTGAATCTTATACCATGCATCCTATGGGCCAAAGTCATAGTTGTTGGTTTGAATCTAGTTTAGATATGTAGATATGGATTTGGCATCCAAACTTTCAAAATCAATTTTAATTCAAGACCTAAGCTAACCATTTTTCAACTAATTTTTATTTGTTTAGTTAAGTTGAAAATGTTCAAACTTGTATTCTAGCATTTTGTATAAAATAACAAACACTAAATTTATTTTAGAAATCACGGGATAAAAAGAATTGTCCTATAACATCATAATTAAACATTGCAATCATTATATCAACATTTGCATCATTAAGGACATATTGAGCATTTTGCATGGTTAATTAAAATGTCTTCAAACTTGTTCACAACCATTTAGTTAGCTGAAGAATTTGACTAAGGAAAAGGAGAGGAGTCACCTCCCATGCCTAGCATAACAAAACTTATTTGTGTCTCTTACATCATTAAGTCCAAATAATAGAGGCAAACATGTTTATGTGAAAATATGATAATATGTTTGGATCCACATAAAATGTTTAGTTCTACAAGAAAATGATCATTCCAAAAATTGCAGAAATAACCTTGCAAAATTTTGAGAACTCCATTCCATTTTGTCATTCTACTTCCAATACATGTAATTCTAAGCAATTTTTAGCTCTGATTTATAAGTTATGATCAAAACTTAGTGGACAACTATCTATTGACCATTAAAGTTAACTAAATCTTTTCACTCCTCTTAATTTCTAGAATCCTATAATTGATTATATTTTATCACAACTTTAAATTAAATTAATTAGATTATACTATGTGTTATATTCATTAAACCTATTTTTTAAAAAGAAGAATCTCTTTATATATTTTCAAATTAAAATTTTCTAGCACAAAAAGATAATATGTCAAGCTAACCATCCATAAAGATCATGCAATTTTCTTTTGAATGTATTTGTAATCTTATCTTAAAATTAATTGGTTAAATAAAATGTTTGTGAATTTCTTTGTTAAAAATTCTTTTTTATTTTTATTATAACACTAAAAGAGGGGTAAAATTTTATTCAAACCAAAATATAGTACAAAGCACAGGCATTGCACACCCCTATCTATCTCCACTCAGTGGTCCAACTTTTGTGAAAAATTCAGGGGTAATTGACCCCTTTCCACAATGTTCCAATTTTGCAAATGATCCAAGGCCCATTTGGAAAAACAATTTGCAACCCCATTCCATTCTCTAGGGATGTGATAGAAAGTAACAAATTCCAAGGAAGCACACAAATTAAGAATCTGTTTTATAATTACAGCCAAATGCCAACTGACATCCTCTACCTACTGCCTCTTCAGCAAAGTCACCACCACCTGAGAATCAAATTCACAAATGATCCGTCTCCACCCAAGTGTGCAATTGTGCTCCTCAACATATAAAATGGCAAGAGCCTCCATCACATTGTTAGTATGTTGACCTTTATAAACATAAAAGATAAATTCAACATTCCCAGAACTATTTCACCCAACACCCCCAATACCAACATGACCAGGATTTCCCTAAGAAGAACCATTTGTGTTGATTTTCAACACACCCTAAGGAGGAGGACACCAACGCCCAACCTTATTTATCTTCCAAAGAGGATGTCGACATCTATTTCTCATGATCTAGCCAACACCTTGAGCAACAACACTTTGAAGAAGGTTGAGACGAGTGCACTAGACAACATCTCTTGGGTCCACATCCTCAGCCAAGTCACACTTAGGCCAAAATAGTTTCTCCTAGAGAATGGAGAATTTTCCACCACAAATGTTGGACAACCAACTTCACATCTTGAAAAATCATGCGATTCCTCTCCATACAAATATGCTAGATAATAAAGGTTGGTCCAAGAGCCCAAGTAACTTGAAGAAAATAAGTCTTAATAGGGGCCTTCCCCCACCGGGAAAAGAACTCAACCAAAGAAGAGACATGCCAACAAGCCTGGTTCCACACACCCCACCATAGTGCCAAAGCTCCCTAGAGAAAGAGCACTGGAAGAAGAGATGAGAGACACTCTCCTCATTATCACAACACAAAAAACACATCGAGGGACCTTGAAACCCTTCCTTGCAAAAGTTATCCCAAGTAAGACACCGCATCTAGACCACCAACCACATAAAAAAATTACACTTAGGCCAAGAAAATTTGTTCCACACGTGCTTCCACAAAGGAACCTCAATGTCTCCAAGCATCTTCCTAACCAACTCTCCATAACCCGCTGAAACAAAGTACTTACTAGATAAATAACTATTACTCCAGGCCAAGACATCTTGGCCCTCCTTGAAAATGCATTCACGCGATGCAAGAATCTGAGCTAGCTCTTTCCTATCCACCTCTGACCCTCCTGGTGGCCAATCTGAGGAGTGCTGCCATCTAAGACTAGCAACCAACCCAAGATTTTGAACAATCTTATACTGCTCAACTATATTCCAATCTCAACAGTAAAATGATCATAAAGAGGCTGGAGGTGAGGGTAAGAAAAAAGAAGAGGAGGATGACCATCCTAAGAATCCCACCAAAAAAGAGTTTGAGAACCCATATGACAGATCTAAAATAGCCCCTTCTTAACCAACTGAGCCCCTGATTTTAGAGTATGCCAAATCATAGATCCCCTTCCTTCTAAAGGGAAACAAGGAACATCAAAAGTATTAACATCCATAAGATACTTATGGGTGAGAATATGAGCCCAAAGCTAATGCTGACTAGGACACCAATGCCAATATAACTTGGTTGCAAGAGCTTTCCCATTCAAAACAACCAAACATAAGCCGAGCCCCCCCTCTTTCTGTGGCAACTTAGCCATCTGCAAGTTACCACTCCAAGGAAATTGTTGTGAGAGAGTATCAAATTCCCTTAGGAAATACAAAGGAGCCACCTAAACAAAAAATCTGTAAATAGGGAGAGCCTAGATAACATACTTTAGAAGAGTCACTCTTACAGCAGTAGATAGCCAACAATAAGTCGAATGAGTTACCTTACTATGTAGCTTATCAAACAAATTTTGCTAGGAAGATATGGGCTGCACCTACCAATAGCAAGAGGTATTCCTAGATAGACAAAGGGAAGAGACCCAATTTGAAATATCAAAATATTAGCGATCCACTATTGAATATCTTGAGGAGTATTAAAAAACTAAAAAAGAAGTAATTCTAACAAACTTATAATTCTTAAAAATATCATATTAATACACATTTCTATAACTACATAATAATACATTTATTTAAATTTAAAGTATAATTTTATATTTTAATCACTTTTATTTCTATAAAAATTCAATAAAAAATTAGATTAATTAATTTAAAAATAAATTAATAAATCTTATATTTTAAAAATAACATTATAAAAACATAAAACCATAGAATTATTTAATAACCATTATGGATGCCTTTGGTTTCACCCACCTTGCCACACTATCCCTGCTTTCTCTGCCTAGTTGCAAGCTGTTTGTTGACCTTAATGCAGATTTGTTTCTCCCATTCTAGCGGTTGGATCTCCGACGGGTGTGGCAAAGGTTTCCGCGAAACCCCTTGCAGGGTGTGGTGTGGGTTCTTCTGTGATTAGAATGGATTTGTACAACTCTCATTTGTGGATGTAGTGTGAACTAACAGATCTAGGGAGGGATCTGTACACCCTCTATGGTGTGCAGATGCCGCTCTTGTAATTTCTCTTGGTAAGGAAGTCTCTGAAAATATTGATTTTTACTCCAAGACTGCTCTTATTTGCAGGTTTTACCATTTGTGGCCTTCCCTCCCTGATTTGCACCTCTGGATCACCAATCATTGGTCTCCACTAGTTGAAAGTTAGATGGAGATTTACCCATCTAAAAGGGCCTTTTTTGTTGTGGAGTTTTGTTTTCTTGAGGATCGACAAGCTATTTTAGACTATGGCTTGTGGGAATAGGATTCTCACGCCCTCTCCATGAGGCATTGGGTTCATTCTTTTAACCCTCTAAAGGAGCCTTTGGATTTTGTACCTGTTTGGGTAAGATTACCTTATCTTCCCATATAGTTCTGTTGTCCCTCTGCTTATGAGGGCATTGTTAATGCTATTGGTAGATTGTTGAAAGTGGATAGTGTTTCCAATAATTTTACTCACACCTCCTTTGCTCAGATTTTGGTAGAGGTAGATTTGTCGAAGGCTTTACCTAGTGAGGTAGTGTTGCAGGTTAATGATTGGTCTTGGTCTCAACTAGTGGATTACGAAGGTATTCCTTTTCATTGCAGACACTGTTTTACTATTGGTCACTTGGCTCGTGACTATTTTAGAGGCTCCCACCCTGTTTCCTCCTATACGTGGTGGAAGAATTCTCTCCGTGAACATTTCACAGTGTTCCCTACTATAGGCTCTGCTTCTTTAGATGAAGATTCAAGGCCTCCTTCTCCTTCTTTGTGGACAATATACCTGCTATGGTGGATGTTCCTCCTCCTTTAGATTTTGTTGTGTTGTCTTTGGACAAGGCTGCTCCTAATGTTGTGAGTGATGCCTCCCCTGAGGCCCCTACTACCCCCTTCATAGAAAAGGCTATTTTAACTAAGAATTCTTTTGTTTCAAGCTTTGGCTTTGGATGCTTCACCTAAAGTACCTACTATTCATTTGGTCAGTCACTCCAAAGGGGAGTCTCCCAATTCTGATCATAATATATCAATTTCAATTTTTGATTCCTCTTGGACAACTATGCATAGTAAAAAGAAATGTAATTCTAAGAAGGTCATAGTTTCATTTAATTTTCCCTTAGAGGCAATGTTGTTGAGTTCTGGCTCTAGGGCTTGAACAAGTTCTCTTTGGTGGCTATTTTTTCTCTGTTTTTTGCAGGTAGCTTCGCCCTTGCTATAGGCTTGTGTTGTTGTGGTTCTTTCTTGTTGTTTTTGACTAGTTTATTGTGCTGACCAATCTGTTCTGTTGAGTTGTTTTGCTATGTTCTTCTGGCTCTATTGCCTATTCTTCCTCATTGTTTTGCTGGTAATGAGAGCTATGTCTTGTTGCTGTTTCATCTTGTAGTTGTTCTTGGTATTGCTGTACCTTTTTCTTAATCCTTTCTTGTAAAAGGATCCGGGCCCTTTCAAAATCCATGCTTCTTACTTTATAAAAAACATTATAAAAACATATAAGTAGATTTGAGATATAATTTCAAATTGAAAAATTTATCAGGATTTCCTCCCTTTTTCTTGAAGACTAGATGACATTCACAAATTCATAACTCTATTAATAGTTTTTTAAATTTCTTTTCCTTTCTAAAAAATATGTTGAATTGCATTGTAAACTTTACACATTTATCCTTAATAAACAAAATTGCAATTTTAGGGTTTTGTTAGGGTTTGTTGCTTCTATCACACCACTATAGAATATGCTTCTTCTATAGAAATTTTTACACTAAATTTATTGCAAAAATATTAGTTGTCCATTGCTTTAGCAACATTTCATTTTATAATATTGTCATGGTATTCACATGTATTATTTGATATTGTAATTATTGTTCTAGAGAAAAGCAACAATGTTCAAGAAGACAAAAATAAAATAACATTGCTATTGTTTAACTTTGCTTGATTTTAACATTACTTGTATGGCTTGGGATATATTCACTCAATGGGTACTTTACAAACAAGATCGTGTGTGGGAACATGTATAAAGCTATGTTAGATTTCTATTTTTTATTTAAAAGTAAATAGTTTTTTTTTTTATAAAAATAATGTAAATATATTGAAAAAGTTCAATAAGAACAATTCAAATAGAAATAAGAGACAAATAGCAACAATGCTGTAATCTAACAATTAATTAATAATACTTCACATTTAATAGAACAAAAATCAACAAATACATGACGAGTCATTTGACAACAAATATCATGGACCGATCAACTCAAGATGGTATGCAATTAAAGTATTTCAAAGTGCTGTAGATCCTCACTACATCCCAACTCACTAATTTCTTGATACAATCTTTTTCTTGATAGAACTCTAATTCTTTGAAGCCAAACTTGAATTAGGACATAAGGGGCATGAGGAGAGCCTTTCCTTTGACCCCAACCTCCTACTTGAGTTAAGACTGAGCATAACCAACTACTTGCAAGCCTACTCCAAATAGCCACCCTCAAGAGGAAACTTGCCCATAAAAAGGAAAAATACTATTTTCTTCTAAAAGAACCCTATTTGTAGGTGAGGGAGCCTCACATCACATCAAAACATGGGTATCTCAACATCTGGATAAGGAAGAGAAGGTTCTTATTGAACCCTTTTCTTCATTAAATTTTGCTTCCTCTAATTAAATCCTATAACTTGAAACCACATGAGTCACTTTGTTGCTTTTGAGGTATAGCACCAAAAAGTCTTCTTAAACAAGATTCTAAACCTAAACCTAAACCCCTAGCTTGGAAAATAAAGTGATTGAAGATAGAAGCACCTTATCAACATCCACATTAACACATAATTTAACAAACAACAATTGTCTCTGTATGAATCAATGGGTCAAAGAGCAACAAGTTGCTTGAGCAAGTTAGCTATGCCCTCCAACACCTCCTCCCACTGACAGTAAAAGTAACTCGTCTGACCTAAATATAGACTTTCTTGAAGACCTTCTCAAGATTAAAGCCCGGATGCCACCTCTTGAGATGTAACCAATTCTACTAAAAAAAAAAATCCATGATCGAAATATAATAAGCTGAGCACAATCTTCCTATTTAGAAAATAATATCAAAACGAAACACTTGAACATAATTGAAACAACAATCTATCCACTAAGCCTCCATTTTGTGCAAACCCAATTCTTTAAACACAAATATATTAGATCTAAGTCAGAGAAAACTTCCCAGTGAGCGTTCCTCAGCCTGGTTGAAAATCTGTCCACAATATGATCAGGGATATTGAGCACACCTAGCTCACGAACCCCATCTGAAACTAAGGGAAGAGAAGCAGCCGCCTTTCCCCTGACAACATCCCCCAAAGACTTCCCAGCAACATCATCGGCACCATGTCTCAAAGTCCAAAACTAGCGTGTATGCCAGCTTCTAACCCTATAAACAAAATCTGTGTTAGATGACACCTATAACAAGCAACCCCACACTAGGCCAAGATGCCTCAGAACTTCCAAATAATTCCACCATCGCAACCCGGAAATGTCAGACCGGCCCCTTCAGACGATTTCTAGACTAATTGGAGCACCCTCTCACACGTTTAAGGACCAGGTGAAAACAGGAAACCCCTGCCCATACACCTGCTCGAGCTAGAGAACGCCAAAGACTACCTTTCCATAGCCAACACAAACCTCAACGGTTTACCAGCCATAGTAGTAGGTCTAGAAGGCATTCACCTTCCTCTTTTTCTTCTACGTCTTTCATTTGATTTGGGTTTAAATAGTACATTCTAAGCTTTGACTTATTTAGGTGGCTTATTTAAAATTACACTAATAGATGGATGGTGCTCGAAAGGTTAGTGTAATTTCAAATGAGTCATATGAGCAAATCAAAACTTAAAGTGTGCTATTTAAGTCTGACCCCTTCATATTTGACTTCTATTCAAACACTTTTCCATTCAACAACATAACTATACTAATGTTCAAATTATTAGCCTATATCAAATTTGTCATTTATGTATGATACAAAGAAGTGTTTTTAATAAAGATCTTTCCAAACCCTACACATTACATAACTATTGAAGAAATGTCAACAATAAAAATATAAAAAAATTGCCCAAAATTTGTGAATATTATTTGAGAGAGGAAAATGACATTTATAAAGAAAAAAACCAGCTAAATGAAAAGCCCACTGCTACCTAACTTCTAACTGAACACAAATTATCTATTAATTATAACTAAATAATAATTCTAAAAATAATTCACTACTCTTTCAATTATTATGAAAGATTATGGTTTATTTTTTATTTTTTTAAAATTGCATTGATAACTTCATAATTTATAATATGATTAATTTATATTTTGATGTGGATTGAATTTCTATATTTTCTTTTATATTTAAAAATTAATTTTTTATAAGTAAATAATAATTCTAAAAAAATTCATTACTTTCAATTATTATGAAAGATTATTGTTTAGTTTTTTATTTTTATTTTAAATTACATTGATAACTTTGTAATTTATAATACAATTAATTTATATTTTGATGTGGATTGAATTTCTATATTTTCTTTTATAATTAAAATTTGATAAAAATGTATTAATCAATAAATTATGAAAAGATTGTATAAAAACTTCCAAATAGCAATAGTAGTCATGGAAAATAAAATAAGAAACAATCAAAGTGGTTTTCCACCAATCCACCACCACCACAAAAAATCAAAAGAACTAGGAAGAAATTTTCTTATTTGTTAAAAAGGATGAAACTTTAATGGTGTCCATATATAACATGGTACTTAATAAGCATACCATTAAAAATAAATATCTTCCACCCAAAATAATGCTATTTTTATCACCTTAGAGGGATAATAATATTCTCCAAACTATTACTAATATCTAGATGCCGCCATCTCATAATTAAGGGAAAGGGCATCTAGAGAACTATTTTTAGAACTAAATGTAAAAATTATAAATTTACAATTTTTCCTTTTGGGCTAACCAATATTGCTAATACTGAGAGAGAAAATATTGCTAAGATTGAGAGAGAGAAAAAAGTATATAGAAAGATGTCAAAATATTCCTTTTCCAAAAGAAAATTTACTATTTGGGGAATGTCATTTCACAAGAGGAAGAGGTTGTAGATCTTAGAAAGATCAAATCTATTTTTATATCGCTAACTCCCCTAAGTGTGATAAAAGTATACAATTTTATAGAGATTGCTAGTTATTATTAAAAAAATGTTGAGACATATCCCAATATTTTAAACCTTATAAAATATTTTCAAGGAAATGGAAAGAGGTTTCAATGGAAATTAGACTATAATTTTCCATTTGGAAAGAGGTTTAAATGAACCTTAAACTATAACTCTATATTTGAACAACTCAAAGGGTTTCTCACTTTAACTCCTATTCTACTAATTCCTAATCCACATGCTAATTCCTAATCCACATGGGTATTGTGTGGCATGGATATATAGATCCTTAGATGGGTTAGGGGGTTCCTCAATTAAGAAGGTTGATTGATGTCTTATCAATTCAAAGAAATGAATAACCATGAAAAGAACTACACCGCCCATGATTTGGAGTTGAATGTAGTAATTTGTGCCTTGAAATATAAAATACATTACTTAATTGGAAAAAACTTTGATCTCAAATGGATCATAAAATATTGGAGTATATTTTCAAGAAAGGAAAAAATGAATTTATGCAAAAGGTGGTGTCTAGAATTCATTAGTGATAATGATATAAACATCTTGTTTCTAGAAGTAGAAGATAAAAAATTTATTGATTCCTTTAGCAAGTGAAGGAATAATTCTACCATGTCCTTTCCATAGTATGAATTCAAGAATAAATTTCTAGAATAATAGAAAAATGACCCTTTTACTAAGAAAATTTTGATTAAAATATAGGAGATAGTTCAAAGTTTGGCTTCTCATTAGACGGATATAGATTACCAAGGTGAAGTGAAAATTTTATGTGCCATATAATAAAAAATATAAAGTCAAGTGCTAGAAAAAGTTCACAAACACCTTATTTTGCACACCAAAGAAAAAATAATATGTTGCAAGAGTTGAAACAACATTATTAGAAACAAGGCTATTGTAGTGTATTTTGTGGAAATGTGTTTATAAAAAATGTAAGGTAGAACATTGTTAACTAGGGGGTTGATGCATGCTCATAACATTCCATAACATAAATAGGAAGTTATAAACATTGTTTAATCATAAGAATACCTTACACCCATAATAGACATGATTCCATTTTAGTTGTGGTGAATAAGTTGACAAAGGTTTCCCACTTCATAGTCGGATATATGAAAGATGTTCCCACCACACTAGCATCAAGGTTTGTGAAAGAAATAGTGCATCTTCATGGTATATCAATAGTTATCATTTTAGAGAGATATAAACTATTTATTTCAAGGAATAAATAACCATATACTTTTGGTAAAAAGTTGAATTTTAGTTTATCTTTTCATCCAAAAATTGATGGAAAAAATGAGTGTGTTAATGAAGTTCTTGAAGACATGTTAATAATGTATGCCATAGATCTACCTAAAAAGTTGGAAGAATTCGTACACATAGTATAATTTTAATATAACATTAATTATCATGCATCCATTAAAATGACACCTTTTGAAGCATTGTATGGTAGAAAATTTATAATTGATTTGGTCTAAGATAACTTGAAAAATCATGTTACCATTGATCCTAAATTATTATAAGAGTATGATGATTAGATCAAGATTATAAGGTAATGTATAAAAGAGGTTATTAAAAGACAAAAATAATGTCAATTTAAAAAGGAATTCAAGGTGGTATGAGGTGGGAGAAAACATATTATTTTAGGTAAGACCACATAAAATTTCAATTAAGTTTGGGAAATCAACCAAACTTGCTCCTAAACTTGTAGGAGATTTTGAGATCCTCAAAGAAACCAATTTTATGACCTATTATTTTGCTCCACTTAATTATCTCTAAAACTTATAATGCCCTAGATTGATTTATTAAAGAAATATGTGTTGGTGTAGTTTTTTATTTTCCTAGTGGGTTAATCTATTTTCCCTTAGTCCTAGGTTTTTCCTACACTTAATTAACCTTGCTTAGGATAATAAAGTGAATTTATTACTAGGAGATAAGTATGTGGTGTCTCCTTCCTTAAAGGGTGGAACCACTTTCCACTTTTGGTGGTCCATCTCCACTTTTTGTGGTTGATTCCTATTGGTTGGATTTGCCACCTACCTCATCTCCTAAGTTCTATATAAACTCACTATATAGATTGTATTTTCATCCATTCTTGCAATACTCTTGCATCCATTCATGCATTTTGTTTTGTATCAAGAAATCTTGGAAGCTCTTAATGCATTATGTCATATTGACATTGCATAATTTCTTAGAGTTCTATTGTGCATTCTTTATGCTTTTCTAGTTTATGTAGTTTTTATTTTAATCTTAAAAAAGTTCCTTGGGTTATTCAATCTATTTTAGATTTCTAACATGGTATCGAAGCTTTTGTTTTGAGAAATCAAAATTATTAAATTCCTAATTGAGAGATTGAATTTCTTACAAAAATATTGTAAATTATTGTATGCTCTTCTCTTGTGTTCTTGAATGATCTAGAGAATCAGAAAAGATTTGCAAAGATTTACTTACCTCTTTATTTTGCATGTGTTTTGTGAGATTTGGGTGATTGCAACATTTTTGGTTATACTAACAATATTTTTTGCTATTCCAATACATCTAGAAGGCTCGAGAAAGTCGGCTTTGGCTTTTTTTTCATCCAAATTGGAGATCATTTGACATAATTACAAATGAGGGTTTGATGCAAGCCATTTTTTATTGAAGCCATTTGTTAAGAGATGAAGCCCAACAGACACATTGTTTTTCCCTCCAATTGTTGACTCTACATATTCCCTATCATGTGGGATAAGAACTATTATATATATGTTGCTGTATGCATTGTAAATGCTATTGATAATAATAAAATTCCTTTGCTCAGTGTAGATGTAGCCATATTTTGGTGAACCACAATAAATACTGGTGTCTTGTCTTTATTGTTTTTCTTATCTATTTATAATCTATTTCCTGCACTTCTATTTCACTCTTCTTTCATTTACAATTGGTATCAGAGCTGTACGATGATGGTATAGCTGATTGAGAAAATCAGTGTTGGATTTTTAAGTCATGGAGGAAGTAAAGATTGAGAAATTATTAGGTCAAAATTTTGGTTTGTGGAAGGTGAAAATGGAGTCATTGCTCATAAAATAGGACCTCCCACTCGTACTTGATGGGAAAGCAAAGAAGTCAAGTTTGATGCCAAATGAAGAGTGGGAGAAGCTAGATAAGAGGGAAAAAGCTATTATTTTCCTCTCGCTGTCCAGTGACGTATTGTTTAATGTTTCAACAGAAAAGACTTTGAAAGAATTGTGGGAAAATATTTCCTTGATGTATGAGATGGCTTCAACGTCTAATAAGGTATTTATTATGAAGAGGTTATATAACCTAAAAATGAAAGAAGGTGGAATTGTATCCAACCATCTTAATGAGTTTAACACATTGGTTACCCAATTAGTTTTAGTGGATATTAGCTTGGATGATGAGATTAAAGCAATTTTATTATTGTGTTCGCTACCTAATAGTTGGGAGGGTGTTGTCATGGTTGTGAGTACATCAGTGGCTACTAAAAATAAATTGAAGTTTGATGATGTTGTAGCTACACTCCCCAACAAAGATGCGAAGGAAGAACCAAGAAACCTCTTTCGGTGAAGCCCTAACTACTGTTAGTAGAGGAAGGACTCGAAACAAAGGCAAAGACAATACTAAGAGAAGATCAAAATCTGTGAAAAGGTCAAAATCTAGAGGTAGAATTGACGACTGTAGGTTTTGTGGTAAGGCTGGTCACACCAAAAAAGATTATTATTCCTATAAGAAGGAACAAGAGAAGGTTAGAGAAAGTGAGGGTAAAACTATTTATGACAAGGATGATAGTGTGCTGGTCATATCCATAAGTGAATCTATTTCAGATTCTGTGGTTTTAGATTCTGGTGCCTAATTTCATGCCACCTCTTGTACGGAGGCCTTCACAAACTATCAAGAAGGAAAATTTGGAAAATTTTATTTGGGGGATAACAAATCATGTGAGATCATTGACAAAGGTGACATTATGCTACAATCAAAGAATGGAGGAAAATGGCTTTACAAGATGTTAGACATGTACAAAAAATCAAGAGAAATCTGATTTCTATCAGCCAAAATTTTGTGCAAGGTTGTAATACGCTTTTCTCCTTAGATCTATGGAAAGTAACTAAGGGAGCCTTGCAAATTGCCAAAGGAAACAAGGTGGATAGTCTATATGTATTTGAGAATGAATCTTAGGTGGGAGCTGCTATGGTAGTAATGGATAGCAAAATTGAGCTTTGACATCAAAGGCTTAGGCATATCAGTAGGAAAGGCCTCGAAGTGATGGTCAAGAGAGATCAATTACCTGGTTTGAAATCCGTGGATTTGGAATTTTTCCAACATTGTCTTTCTGGCAAGCAAAAGCAGGTCAATTTTTTGAAGATGGGTCATGAGAAAAATACCTCACCTTTGGAGCTTGTTTACTCAGATGTCTTTGGACCGACTAAGGTAACCTCTCTTGGAAGAGTTAACTATTTTGTAACTTTCCTTGATGATTGCACTAGGAGGGTATGGATTTTTATGCTCAATAGGAAATTTGAAGACTTTAGTAAATTCAAAATTTTTAAAACTTTTGTTGAAAATCAGAGTGGGCATAACATCAAATGTTTGCAAACAGATAATGGTAGCGAATTTTTCTCACTAGAGTTTGATAATTTTTGTACGGAAAATGGTATTCAAAGAATTAAAGACGTTCCTTTTAAACCTCAATAAAATGGGGCTGCAAAGAGGTTAAATAGAATGATTTTGGAAAAAGCACGGTGTATGCTTTCTAATGCTGGATTGGGAAAAGAGTTCTAGGCTAAAGCTTGCAAAACAACAGTGTATTTAAATAACCAGAGCCCTTCATCCCAGTTGGATTTTGGTATTCCAGAGGAGGAGTGGCTTGGAAAGTGAATATCCTATTCACATCTTTGAGTATTTGGATGTGAAGCTTTCACACATATCCCTAAGGAGAAGCGAACCAAGTTGGACCCCAAATCTCAGAAATGCATATTTGTTGGGTATGGTGAAGAACAGTTTGGTTTCTGACTATGGGATCTAGTTGATAGTAGCAGAGATGTTATTTTTAATGAACACTCCTAAGTTCCAACTTTGCAAACATAGGCAGTAGACACTAAGGAATATGTGCCCCTCTCAACGTTTGAAAATATCCACTCACATGGGTCACCCTGAGGTAATTTGTAGTCGGGTAGAGTAGGTGGAATAAATCATTCACCCACCTCTATTTTGTCCCCTGCCCCTTCTACTTGTGTTAGTGCGTAGCCTCCAAATGCCTCTGCACAGCCATCTACCTCTACTTGTGTTTGTACGCAACCTTCCAACATTAGTACGTAGCCTTTAAATATTAGTAAGCTACCTCCTCCTTGTTCAACGCACCCCTCAATGTCTCCACCTATAATGAAATTGATGCCTCCTCAATGTCTTGCGCACACCTCACAAGCTCATATGCTACCTTCTAAATTTGGCGCCACACATGATATAGTTCAAAAGCAACCTCCCTCTTTTAATACACTGCCTCCTACACATGCTACACAACTTTCCCAAATGCCTTTGGTTGATTTTAACTTGTATCCTCAACTTGGTGCTCTTGAACATGTGTGTTTGCAGTCTTCATTTGGTCCATCACAACTTGTTGGAATTTTTTTGTCTCAGCCGATTGGTGTGCAAGGGTAGAACATTGGAGACTATGCACAAGCACAAGGAAATATGCAGGCATAGGGGACTATGCAACCTAGAGATATACAAAGGTAGAGTCAAGACGAACATGTTCTGGATAGAGGTAATTTAAAAAATGAGATAGAAAATATTCAAAATCAATTACAAAGAATGAATTTGGAAGACTCAAATTTGCAACAGTAGGGTCCTCATTTAAAGAGGTCTACCCGGGAGAGGACATGTCCTTCTAAATTATCAGATTATGAATTATTGTATTCAAAGGAGGCAAAGCCTGAACTTTTTTTATTTCTGATCAACTTGAACTAGCTACTTTCAAAGAGGCTTGCAAGGCAATTGATTCTAATAAATGGCAAGAGGTGATGCAAGAAGAAATGAATTCATTGCAAGCTAATAACACTTGGGCTTTAGTGCAACTTCCACATAATCAAAGACCCTTGAAGAATTGTTGGATATACAAGTTGAAAGAGGAGGATGGAGGCAAGAAATGTTATCGTGCTAGACTGGTTGTCAAAGGGTATGATCAATAGTTCTCTAAAGGCATAGATTTTAATGAGATTTTCTCACCAGTTGTGAGAATGACCACAATTCGGGTAGTTTTGGGTTTGGTAGTAGTGTGGGATCTTGAACTTTACCAATTGGATGTCAAGAAAACCTTTCTACATGGTGATGTTGATGAAGAGCTATACATGGAGTGACCGAAAGGATTTAAAAAATAGGGATAGGAACATCTTTATTGCAGGTTGAAGTGCAACTTTTATGGGCTCAAGCAAGCCCTACGACAATGGTATCTTAAGTTTGATCGCTTCATGATTGAGAAAAATTTCTTAAAGTGTGAATTAGATCCTTGTGTCTATTATAAGTAGCTTCCTAATGGTGAGTTTGTTATTCTCTTTCTCTACATTGATGACATGTTGGCAGCCGATACTAGTACGAGGATTGTTTTTGAGTTGAAGGAACAATTAGCTAAGAGATTTGCTATGAAATACTTAGGTGCAACCAAGAAAATTCTTGGAATGACTATCACTAGGGATAAATGAAAGAAGGAGATCACATTGTCACAAAAGGCGTGTATTGACAAGGTTGTTGATAGATTTGATATGGCTAATGCGAAGGTTGTTTCTACTCTTCTTGCTGCCTATTTTCATTTATCTTCTGATTTGTGTCCTAAAACACAAGGGGATAGGGAGTTTATGCAAGGTATCCCTTATAAATCCGCTATTGGTAGTATTATGTATGTTATGGTCTCCACTCATCCCGATATTGCTCATGCAGTGGGAGTTGTGAGTAGGTTCATGAGAAATCCCAAAAAGCCTCATTAGGAAGCGATCAAATGTATATTAATGTATCTTAAAGATACTTTTGATTATGCTTTATGTTTTGGTGGCAATAATGTATAGTTGCAAGGTTTCACTGATTCTGATCTTGCCAAAAATTTAGATAAACAAAGATCTACTACTGGCTATGTTTTCATGTTTGCTAGAGCTACCATTAGTTGGGTCTTGAGGTTGCAACATTCCATTGCTCTTTCTTTTACCGAAGCTAAGTATGTGGCTCTCTCTGAAGGTGCTAGGGAGATGCTTTGGTTATAATGATTTTTTAGTGATTTGAGATGTCAACAAAGTGATTATGCTCTATTTTGTGATAGTTGTAGTGCCATTTTTATGGCTTAGAATCATTCATCTCAGCATCGTTCTAAACATATTGACATACATTCTCATTTCATTTGTCATATAATTGAAGAGGGTGAGTTACAAGTTGCAAAAATTGACACAAAGGTCAATCTGGTAGATATCTTGTCCAAGGTTGTTCCCAAAGAGAAGTTCGAATGTGCTAGGACTTCTCTTGGTCTAGTTAAGAATAAGTGATAATAAGTTTAGAGTAGGGGAATGTTTGGCAAGTTGCAACATCCGTTGGATTTCAAATGGGAGATTGTTAAGAGATGAAGCCTAATGGACACATTGTTTTTCCCTCCAATCATTGGCTCTACATATTCCCTATCATGTGGGATAAGAACTATTATATATATGTTGTTGTATGCATTGTAAATGCTGTTGATAATAATAAAATTCCTCTACTTAGTGTGGATGTAGCCATATTTGGTGAACCACGATAAATACTAGTGTCTTGTCTTTATTGTTTTTCTTATATGTTTATACTCTATTTTCTGCACTTCTATTTCATTCATCTGTCATTTACACCATTTTCATTTTTGCTTCAAAAAATATAGCTTCCACTCATTTGTAAGAAAAATGATTTTTGGGTTTTGTAGCAAGGGTCAAAATCTCAAATGTGTATCTTTTAGATTTTGCATATCTTGTAGAGATTTGAAGAAAATTGCTATACAAAAAATACTGTGCATCATTTTTCTACCAGTTGAAGGTTAAACAATTATTTTTAATCTTTTGCTTGCGAGATCAAAAAATGATTTATGGGTTTTATTCTTATCATCAAAATATTTCCTCGGGTTTCTGTTATTGTCTACAAATAGTGAGAAGATTTTTCAGAAATCAAATCAGAAGTAAAAAAATTTTTTGCTAGAAAAAAATGATTCCTGTAAACTAAATTCAACAATTCTTTTCAAAAATTCATGTCTTTTGCTTTGGGTGTTGGATTTCAATAAATAAGATATCGTTAAAAAGGTGGAGATGAGAACTTTCACCCCACAAAGGTATTGAGAAGATATTTTTCCATTTTGTACAAGATATTTCAGGTTGAAGCTGTCTTGTGCTAATTTCTTCAATAGGCCATAACTTTTGCCTTGGTGCTTCGATTTTTGATAACAAATAGGCATTGGAAAGGCTTGAAGAGCACTACACAATCATAACTTGGCTATTTTTTCCAGATTTTGTCTTATATTCATTTTGTATCTGAGTTTTTAATTTTGGCTATTTTGAGCCTATTGAGCATTGTATCTTGTAAAAGGCTTTGTAAACAAACTAAATTATAAAGTGTCAACCTTATAATATTTGGGAGGGTGATCTTTGATACTAGTGAAAAAGGGTGGGAGTGTATTGATGTTCTTTTTTTGGTATTCTTTTGTAATCATGTGAGGATTGTATCATAGGTTTTTCTACTCATCCTTCTATGATAGTTTTAGATAAGGTTAATTATGAGTCTTGAAAAAAAAAGAATTTTAATCCATCTTAGATGGCTAAAACTTTTGCCTTACCTTTATGGACTCATACCTAAACTAGACACACCTGATAAGAAGAATGTTTGGGGTAATATAATTGATCATGTAATAGGAATAATTGGTTATCATATTGATTATGCCACTCTGTTGTCTATAGTGGGCATTGAATGTCCCCACACACTTTGGACCAAGATTTGGGAGATGTTTGGAGACCCTTATGTTTCTCCATTTCTAGATGATCCTATTGCAGATTGTCTCATTCGACTTGATGATGTAGATAATATACCTCATGATGATGATACTTTAGAGGAGCTTAAGTATTATGCATGTATTGAACATTCAAATGACATAGATACTTCTCTTCCTTCTCATCCTCATGTTGAGATTACATCGACATCATCTATTGCAGATTTAGATTCTAGAGATGCTTCATCGAGAGCCTCTAGTGATACATTGTAACAAGATCATTTATATCTTATAGATTCAGCTCATTGGGACCAATTTCTACCAAAAATTTCTTGATTGTTTGTAGATTCCTTCATTTTGGATCTAGATGATACTATTGCTAGATTCAAAAGCTTCCAATGACTTCTTGTAGCAAGACATCCATAGTCTTCCTAATTTAGCTTGGGATGATCTCTTGACAAGTATTTTATATTTGTCTATGGAGACACATATTGCCAATTTGGGAGACACTATTGATGATATTCATATTCTCTTTGATGAAGATGATTCTTCTTTAGTTTTTGTGAGGGAACACTTTGACCCTCTTGATCATTCATCATAGTTTGACATGAGTGTGGATATTTTGAATCATCATTTGGAGAAGACATATTTCGAGGATACACTTGAGTCTTTTTCTTATGCTCTACATCAGTCTCTAGGAGATTTTGATTTTTCATCTTCAATTGTTTGGCCTAGAACACCTAATTTGATTGATATGGGGATACTTGATCCAACTTTAGAGACTTCATACATCTTTTACTTTCTTCCTACATATTCCTTTCAGGAGTGGGGAGATAGCTCACATACACCTTTGGTTTTGTTTCTTCCTAAGGGGAGGAATGTTATTTGACGATCATGTACCATCTTCTACATCTAGTTTTGAGCATCTACCATTGGATCTTTTGAGGGATTCTTTGTCCTTCCACTTCATTTCTCTCTCTATTTGGGGGGTGGGGGGCACATACTTTCTTTTTGTGGGATGGGGCTTCTTCTTCCTTGGGGGTAATTTGATATGTACATGGGTACTTAACATGGCACCATTTTTCGAGACCCATCATCTTTTACATCCTCCTAAGCTGTGCTTAAGGGGGGGTGTTGGTGTAGGTTTTTATTTTCCTAGTGGGTTAATTTATTTTCCCTTAGTCCTAGGTTTTTTCTACACTTAATTAAGCTTTCTTAGGATAATAAAGTGAGTATATTACTAGGAGATAAGTATGTGGTGTCCCCTTCCGTAAAGGGTGGAACCACTTTCCACTTTTGGTGGTCCATATCCACTTTTTGTGGTTGATTCCTATTGGTTGGATTTGCCACCTACCTCCTCTCCTAAGTTCTATATAAACTCACTACCTATCTTGTATTTTCATCCATTCTTGCAATACTCTTGCATCCATTCATGCATTTTGTTTTGTATCAAGCAATATTGGAAGCTCTTAATGCATTATGTCATATTGACATTGCATAATCTCTCAGAGTTCTAGTGTGCATTCTTTATGCTTTTCCAGTTTATGTAGCTTTTATTTTCCCTTAAAAAATTTCTTGGATTATTCAATCTATTCCAGATTTCTAACAATATGTACATGTGAAAAATATCTTTTAATCTAGTAGAATCTCCACATGGGAGAAGAAGGACAAATCATTCTTAAACCCACCTAGATGTTAACTTAGTGAAATATTAATTTAAAAATAATTAGATATATAAATTTTAGGTGTTATGGGATCACCTAAGCGCAAGTAGCACCAATTGGGAGGAAAATTCCAAGTTACAAAATTTTCCTTTTCTAATTAAATATGTTAAGACTTAAAATGAGCTAGCGTAAATACTAAGCTAGTATTTTTATATCTGAAAGGGGATGCCATGAACTAAAATTTTAGTTTTGAAGATGCAATAAGTTTATTGTGAAAGTAAAATTTAGTTTCTCTTGTTTGTGCATATTATGAGACTAATACATGCAAATCAAATATTATGAATATATGGCTAGTTTAGGGAGGTCGGTATCTAATGACTTTGATCTCAAGATTCAATATATATTATTTAAAGTTGAATGTATTAAAAATATTAGATTATATTGTGCTACATAAATAGATATTATGTATAGGTGTTTTTATGTTAAACAATGATTCACAAGTGTAGAGATGACATTGAATAAGGCCAATTTAAAGCACATGGGTCATGGAGGTTTTATTGAATCTAGTGTCCTCTAAGGATTGTGATATTCTATGGTCACAATATTTCATTATTGGTATTTTTCATGCATAACCTAGTCTTGTTTTTAAGGAATGCGGGTTTGATTTGATTGTTTTAGATTGCTTAATTCTTAATACTTCAGATGATTTGTAGAGACCCCATCCTAAGTGCTTAAACTTAAGTTTATGTGTTTCCCCTAATTTTTGAATTCAAACATTTTAACTCTCCCCTATGTAATGTAGATGGTGGTGGGAGTACTTCTTACTTGGCTAATAATTTAATCTACATTTAATTTTTACAAGTTATCTTGATTTTTATTTTAGGTTTGGAGTATTGCTATATTTTTTATTTATTGTTGATTTTTCTTGGAGATTTATGGTTTCCTTTATTTGAAGATGAATATTTACATATTTTAGAAGGTGTTTTGTTGAAGTTATTATTTGAAATAGATAGAAAGGGAAACCTTGCAACTTTCACCTTAGGGTTTGAACACCTTTCCCTAATTTCATTGGAATGAGGATGAAATGTGGATGTGATGGAATGGGTGGGGGTTTTATGGACTTGGAAAAGGTATATGATTGACTTATAGCTTGTTAGGTGAGTCAACCAACCCTTAACCAAATCTGGAAATGCCCCAAGGATGAAATGCAATGATCCAATTGACCTAATGATGAAAATTACTATTCTAATGTAAATATAGATGATATGAGAAATCATAGATAGAAACAAACTACAAAAAATTCAAATCAAGAGAAGAAAATTTAGGACATAGGAACCCTAATCACCACTATATTTGTAGGAAAAATTCAGATCTACCTTCACAATCCTCTGATGTCAGATTTGAGCTTCCATTTCTTGCTTGTCACACTGTCAGATCATAGTCAAATAATTTTGTAACTAAGTTTCTGTGAGTTGTCAAGGTGTAGGGTTTCAATTGCAACAATGAATAATTGATCCTCAAACTTCCTTCAATCTTCTTCAGACTTGAAACTTGGACATTCAAAGAGAGAAGAAAGGTTATGCCATTTAGGGGCTTGCCTTGGTCAAACCTTGTGTTAGTGTTTCCACTTCCACAATGACAATGCCAATGATAAATGTATAAATGATAGGAAGGAATGATGAATCCACAAAGTGCTGCAAATCACCACCCTTTAATGGCTTCCTTGAAGGACTAAAGTCATACACATCTCCTCAAGGCTCAAATATTGCTTGCTTGATTTTCTTGAAGTGCTGGGAGACCTACAAGGATTATTATTCACAAATAATATGAAAATATATACATGAATAGAATCACATAAATTTTGACGTGATGTTTGGATCTTGAATTTCTACAGTAAAATACTCTAATGGTTGCTCTTGACTTGCTTGATAATTCCCTTGCTAATGCTTGATCATAAATTCTCCAATAATTTCTTGTTTGAAAATTTCTTGTTAATGTTCAAATGATGCAATAAATAGGTATTTATATTCTATTATTCTAATTTACCAAAGAATAAATCTTGACAACTGAATTTAGATATTTGAATTTCAAATGATAAAATGCCAACACCAACATATTTGAATTTGAAGCATAAATAGGGGGACATAGGTGCCCTAGGCAGCAGTGTCCCATGCCTATTTTTTAAAACTTAAGGAGTTGGGGAAATAATATTAAATGAGATAATTTGTTTTGTGCTTGAAAATTATCAGAAAATATTTTAAAAAAAACTGTAGAATGCATAATTTAAGAAATTAAGTGTTCAATTAGGTTCAATAACTTAAGGGGGAGCAAAACATAGTGTGAAACTGTCAAGGGAAACACTTTATGATGCTACATTTATCCCCCACTTTAGTGAGAGTATTGTTGGAAGAATGTTGGTGTTGTCATTGATGTCAACCCCTAGTATTGGAGTTGTTGGAGATTGTTGGTTGTGTTGTCATTAGTGTCAAGTTTGGATGTGTTGTCATTTGCTGTCACATTGATGTCAACCCCTAGTGTGGATATTGTTAGAATTTTTGAGAGTGTTACACTATGCTGTCATTTGTATTATGGTTTGATGTCAACCTATAGTGTATCCATGATGAGAATGTGTTTTTGGTGCTACTAATGCAGTTTTTTTTCACTTGGTTTCTAAGTGCGCTTGAGAAAATTTGAATAAAAGAGTGTGCAGTGTGATAGCTCGGTGTGTTTTGTGTTGTGCTTCGCATCTCTTCATGGTTGAAGATATGATTATGTGGTTTGGATGTGATGATCAAAAGTTTTCAAAGGTGCTATATCCAGAGTTTTATGTTTTGGATTGTGTGGTAGTGGAAGATGTGTTTGATAGTGTGTTTGCCTATAAAAAATGTTGTTTGGGAGAAATGGAATTGCTCTGCATTTCTCTATGTTGTTTCCTATCTTGCATATTTGGGAATGTGCTAATATTGTCTATATCTTCCTCCCCTTTAATTTTTTGTGTTCAGTTATACCGCAAGTCTCGATCCATAAGTTGTGTTTCATGGCAATATGTCTAGTTGCACAAAATGATGGTGTTCTTAATTTTAGGTTTTTGTGGTAGAGTTGCAGAATATTCTAATGATGCTGGAATATTTCAAGATTTTGTGTGGATTCTATGGAGTGTTTCTTTGTGGTCCACATGTTTTTAGACCTTGAGAGGTGTGTATGTGGTTGCTTGTTAGTGTTAGTGCAGGTTTGGCTGACTTGGCATGCTAGTGCTAATTGTGAATGTTTGTTATTTGTGGAAGCACAAAGAAGCATGTTCGTGTATATTTGGGTCCTAGTTAACCCTTAGCATGGTATTCCTTCACTTATTACAATTGCACAAGTGTTTGGTGCTGACCTATTTTTGTGTTGCATGTTTGAGGTGCATATGTTTCGTTGAGGCCGACCTTTTAGAGTTGTTTGAGGTCATAGATGGTATAAATTCAAGGTGAATTGTTAGAGGTGTTGTACAAGTATAATGAGATGAAAATGTGATCAAGTGTGGTGATATGAGTGTGAGATTCAACACTTATGACTTTTAGATGTAGTGAGTAGAAGGTGTATATTTTAACTTGTGCTTGAAGTTGCTAGAGGCAGTGAGCCAAAGGTTGTGGATGACATAGAGTTATAGTAGTGGATCTTCCTGTTGCTTTGAGATAGTAAATCTCTTTGCAATAGTTTCTTCTATCTTCTTTCTTTTGGATAGTGAGTCCTTTGGGTAGTGAGCCCTTGGCAGTGAGCCTTTCTTCTTTTTTGGGTAGTGAGCATAATTGTATTTGGTTTTGCTATTCATATATATCTGAACTAATCCTCATTGTGGTTTTTCCTTGCTTAGGGTTTTCCATGTAAATCTAGTGTTCTATTGTGTTTGGTTGTGTTTTCATTTTTGTTTCACATTTTGATCTTGCCTTTAGAATTCTGTTCTTGATCATCATATGCTCTTATGGTAACACCTTTTGTATTTTCAATAATACCTTTAGAATAGCCCAAGTTCTTGATTAGTTGAAGGGTACAAACATTAAGAGCAACTCCTCCATCCACCATGACTCTTTTAACTTTATTTTTATGAATGCAGACCTCAAGATGCAATACACAATCATGGGATGGCTGTGTTGAAGGATCTTGCTCAAAAAAATTGAGAAGATGGGGGGTGGTGATGTGTTCGACCATAGCCTAGAATTCTTCAGTATCAAGATTATCTAGTATGGATGATGAGGATAAAGCCTTATCTAGGATGTCCCTATGTGTTAGAGATATTTTCAATAACTCTAGGATGGAGATTTGGGTGGGGGTCTTCTTTAATTGGTCCAAGAAAGTATAAACATTGGGTTTTGAATTTGGTAGTGAGGGTGGTGCCCTAGGTTGTGATGGTGCTCCTTGGATGGTAACTTTTCCGCTACGTGTGGTAACTCCACACTCTACACTAGGTCCTTTGATAGTGATGATGGATATAAAATGATCACAAGATGCTACCACATTATTGTAAACATGGCATACGTTGTGGTAAAGCTTTCCTTTTCCATTATCATTTCCCTTGCTATGGCTTGGCATTAGGTTCTTGTATATTTTAAGGTCTTGATTTCACAATTTTTGATCCATAGTTATGTCTCTGTTGTTGATAAGATATTGAATGATATTTTTTAGTTTCATGCAGCTTGATGTTTTATGTCCCTTGATTTTGTGAAAATCACAAAGATCCTCTTCTCTATACCATGGAGGTTTGACTTGAGGTTCTTGGTAATTTTGATAATTAGGGAGAATGATAAGGTTGGATTGCACTAGTTTTTGCATGGCCACTTCAATAGGTTCCTGCAAGGGTGTGTACTTGTGTCGTTGAGGGTAATTGTTCCGAGGGGGTGGTCCTCTTTGAGTTTTGGCATTATTGATTGTTTTTTGGTTGTTTTGTAACTCCATGTTTGGTTGTTGCATATTTTATTTCGCATTTTGTTGTGTGTTTGTCTATTTTGGAGCATTTAACACCACTTTCACGTCAGTGACACCATCATTAGTATCATTCTTATTTTTGGCCCATATATGGGTTTTGTCATTGGAACTATATGATGGTAAAAAATATTTGTAGTCTTATGTTTCTCCTTGTGCGATGAGGGATCTTTCAATGTTAAGAAACCTAGGGATGAGTTCTTCATATGTCTTAAGACACATTGCATTTTTAGCTGGAAGGATAAATCCATTTCCACATTAGCAATAATGATCTCTATTTGTTTCTTTTTAGGAATTGGACATTTTCATTTACTAGCTCTATGCCTTCATCGTTGCAAGAAATTTGTAAATGATTCACCCTCATTTCATTTCAGGGTATAAAGTTCTTCCAAACTTACATCCATATCAAGGTTGTAGGAGAAGCGTTCTACAAATTAATCCATTATTTCTTGAAAAGTTTAGATTCCAAGAGGTAGGTGTGAAAACCATTCTATGGGTTGGATTCCCAAGTTCTACGTTGGAAAAGACACATCAAATATGATTCATTGTATTCTACTTCCATACATGCCACATAAAATTCCTTAATGTGATCTTCTGGATTTCCATGCCCTTTGTATTTGTCAAATTTGGGGATTTCAAATCCTGGTAGGAATGGTATCATTGCATTGTTATGATCAAAATGATATGGACACAAGTATCATGTGGTATACAATTTCTTTGTTTTTCTTAGATCTTGGACATCTTGAATTTTTTGTGTGAGCATTCTGATTTGCGAAGAAATATTATCTTGAAGATTGTTTGGTGGTGAAGTATACATGTTTTATTGAGGAATGGTAGATGAATTGTATGCAGGATTTTGATAATGGGGTGTGTTCATGTTGAATGTATTGTATGGTGTGTATGGTGGATTTTTTGGATATTGTAGATTAAATGGTGATAATGGTGGCAGTGTGTTGTATTCTCCTTGTGAATTTTGATTCAAGAAATTTTGTTGCGAATTAGCGTATGGGTGTTGTTGGTTATAATAAAAGCCTTATTGTTGTACAATAAATTGTTGTTGTTGGGAATATTATTGTTGTGCTTGTAGTTGTTGTTGGGATTGCTGCACTTGCAAGGCTTGTTGAGATTGTAATTGGGCTTGTTGTGCGTGTTGTGCTTGCAAGACTTGTTGTGCTTGTTGATGATCCAAAGAATTTTTTCCTTGAGGTGATGGGATGGTGTTTTGATTTGGGACATATTTTCTTGATTGAATCTATTAGCTTGATGGGATATTTTGATTTTGTGACATAAGTGGTTGATTTTGGGGAATCATGTTGTGAGTGGCTTGTGATGGAGGATTGAGTTGATTTTGGTATTGATGTGAGACAAAATTTTGATTGTTGGACACTTGATTTTGATTTGGAATATGTTGATTTTTTTGTTAAACTTGTCCTTGATTTTGTTGTTCCATAAGTCCTTGCAAAATTTGGGATTGTGATAAGGGAATGTAAGTTTGAGGACCCATTTGATTTTGCATTATTTGAGGGAATCCTTGATTTTGAACCAAAGGATGGAATACTTGATATGATTCCACTTGGTTTTGTGATTTTAGTGGAATACCTTGAATGGGGACTAGATGATTTGGAGGATTACCTTGATTGATTTAATTTTGGGTCAATTAATTTCCTTGATATTGATGCACTTGTTGTGGAACCATTTAATTTTGGGGATCAACTAGATGGTGTTGTGATGATTGACCTTGTAATTTTGATGATTAACCTTGCAATATTGTGTTTACTTGTCCTTTGTGATTGACTTGGGGTGGTTGACTCAATTGGTTTTGTTGAACATTAGGAATTTTTTTTTGAACATTTTGGGTAATTGTTGTGATTGAAGAATATGGTTGGAACGAAATGTTGGTGCCATGTTTGTATTGTGGATATGTGATGTAAGTGGAATGTTTGTATGTTTAGGGTGTTGTGGAATGGATATGTTTTGGGGGATGCTTTTGTTTTGAGTACCCAAATTTGTGTTGTTCCCTAGACTTTGAGTGTTACCAAGTTGAGTTCATTGTTGAGCTGCAAGACTAGATGAAACCATCCTAGAAGTTAAAGGTTAGATTGGTACATGTGATGAAGATGGTTGTGTTAGGTATTGAATGTAATTTTAAACCAAGGGTTGTGTGCTAGAGGAATAGATGCACCATTTACCAAAGGTTGTTCTCTCAGTGTATTCAAATCAAATGTGGAATCTAGAGCTTAGCTCCTTCTTTTTCCAAGGCTAACATGTATTGGGTTGGATTCAATTTCATTGTGGTGATGATAAGATGGCGAGACTTAGGATCTTGTTGCAACTAAAGTAGTTCATTTGCGATAAGTTCATTGGGATTATTGGTAACATCCTCTACTGGGTACCCTATTTCTTGTGAATTTTGTGATGGAGGTTGTGGTAGATTTAGTGATGGAGTTGTGAAACCTATAGGATAAAATTATTTAATTGAAAGGTTTTGTTGGTTTAGATCACTCATGGTAGATACATTTTGGTTTTGTTCCATATCTCTCTTGTGTTTTGACCTTGTTGTTATCATAAAACATGGATCAAATTTTGTAGTATGATGGGATTCAAATTGTTGAAAATATTGAGTTGATTCAAATTTTTCTAAAAGTGAACCTATAAGGGATTTAGGACCAATGATGTTATGAATGATGAAAGGATGAGTGATGTGGATGATAAGGAACTCTCAATTTTGGATAAAACTAGACTTGAGTTTTGATAAATTTGTGATGAGGATTCTAATGAACTTGTAAATCCTAGAAGTAGACTTGCGACTTTAGGATAATTTTTTTAAAAAGGATATGTGATAATATAACTATATGTATGAAAAGTGATGTGTTTCTAAACATACAACTAGATTAAAATGATGTTTTGATGATTTTTTTTTTCCTAGGAGATTTGTTTGTCCAAAATTTAAAGTTGGTGAGATAGTTTGATGTTTTTGTTGGTTGATGTTTTATCCTAATGTTTTAGACCTAAGAGGGACTTATGAAAAGATAAAGGTGTTGAAAGACATAAATTTTAATTTGAGTGTTTAAATCTAGAAGAATAAATGATTGTTTGATAAAGGAACTTTGGTATGGTGTTTGAAGGTGTGATATACCCAAAATTGTTTTAATAAAAACAACTTTAAGAATGCATTTCCTTGTTTTCTTTTGTTGTTGTAAAAAAAATGTTTTAAAAATAGGACCAAGGCATACTTGCTTTGTGGTTCAATTCTTAAAATTTAATGTGAAATTGTGTTTACCACATGGAGATCTTGATTATGTTTTAATCTAAAATGTCTACCTAGCCAAGTAAAATGTTTTCCACATAGATCAAATTTTGTGAAATCCAAGATGCTAAAGTCATAGTATCCTAGGTTGAATTTGAAATAATGAGTAGAGATATGAACCCAAATTCTAGGAAGCCACTAAGATATTGTTTAATAAAAAATATATATACTTAGGGTCATGTAGAAATATATTGTTCTTCAAGTGTACATTATATTCAAAGGGTTTAACATTTTGTGACAATGTTGATATTTGTTTTTGAGTTTAAAGGCCAAGCAATGTGTTTACCAACTCAATAGGTGAGGGGGATATTTCATAAGCCTTATTTCATAAGATTTACTATCTTATCTCAAACAAAATCTATCAATGAAAATCTGGAGGAGTAAAGGTACGTTTCTTTGTAGTAGGCTTACCTCACCCCCAAAAGAGTGATGTAATACAAATTTATGGAGGGGTCGAATAAGACATACCAAGGTCATGTGCCACCTTGATAATCCTAGAATTTTAAAAGAGAATGAACTCTTAAGCCTTATGCCTCAACCATAAACCATACATGGTAAGTCACTTCTAGGAACGATGCTATTCTCGTGCAGTACTTTGAAGAATCATTTTAGAAAACTTGGATGACCTCTAGATACAAAGGTTTTTAATGAAAATGCGAACACATTAGGTATAATTTAGATGAGAGACACTAAAATCTCTAGCTTCCCCTAAGTGCCCATTTATTTGCATGAGAGTAGGCCCACAAGGTATAACACTCATAGATTTATGCTACTTACTTTCATTTTTTGCATACTTTATATAGCCCGCCGGTAAAATTTCTTGAAGGTCACTTTGAGTTCTCCATTGTAGGATGTATCTCAAGGGAGGCCCTCTATAATAAAAGAAAAAAGAATGCTATTTATCTTCACCCAAGATTGCATGAAGCATAAGGGGAGAGGATACATAGCAAGCCTTGGGTGAGTCAAGTGTGAACTAAGAGTGTTTCTCTTCACCCAAGATCACATGAAGTACAAGGGGAGAGGATACAGACTAAATGTTTACCAATCATAGCAAGAAAAATAGACAATGGTTCATTTTAGTGCACTAAAGATAAATGTTATGTTCATTTTAACCACCAAAACTAAGTGTGAAGTTTTCTTTTTCAATTTTATACTGAAATTGAAGTGTGAGGATGTTTGGTTCAATTTTAATCCAACTTGAAAATGCAAGATAGATTGTTCATTTTTTTATCCAAATTGAAGTGTGAATTGATTTTAAACCCAAATTGAAGTGTTATTTAACTTAATCATGAAATAAAAACGCTCTTAGATCATCCTTTTCACAAGTATTTAAAAATACTTAAAAAATTTAAACAAGACAAGTGTTAATGAACACTTTTGCTTCACTCCATGCTTCCATGCTCAAATTTGCAAGTTGTTAGTACTAAACAACAAACATAAATTAGTAAATCATCAGGTTTAGAAATCAATTGAAATTGAAATTCATATTAACTTTGAAATTTTACCTTTCTGGACTTCCTACAAATGAGTCGCTCTATTAGAAAAGTGTGCCACTCTTTCAAAAGAGTGTGCCACTATTCTACTAACAAGTGCATGAAATTTCACAAGTGTCACTCTGGTGAACTACAAGTGCATCGACTTGTCAAAACCCAGAGAAGATAAATGTGTAAGAAAATAAGTGTATCACTTTGGATTAAAAACAATTGTGCTCCAATACATCAAGTGCAGACCAATGCATCAAGTGCATCACTTTAGCTCAAAAAAAAGTGTCGTACTACCTCAAAAACCTGAAAACACAAAATTCTCAAGCAAAGTTGATCAAAATAAAGGGTTAGGTCCCATCAAGCATGCCAAATATGTGAACATGATTATGAACTTGATCAAAATACAATTTAATTATGCAATTAAACAATGAATTAAACAAATCAAACCACATTCGCAATGAAATATTTGAAATTAATTAACTAGAAGCCATGAAAACATGAAATAAACTCAAATTTGATAAAGGGAACTAATTAACCAATGCAAATCCCATTGGGGGATTGGTGCTACATTGATGTGGAATGTCAACCCTTTCCGAATCCCATTGATTGAAACAAGCTTTGATGATGCTCCAGTGGAGAAAATGCCTAAAATGGATGCTAAATTGCTAAATTCTCTCAAAAAATGCTCTAAAATTTGCAATAGTCTAATTGATCTAAATGAATGCAGATGGATTACTCATGAAATGGAGGCTATTTATAGGAATTTTGAGTTAATCAATGGTCAAGATCAATTTGATTAGTCAATGGATGCAAATTGATAATAATAATTGACATGGATCAAGAATTCAATCCATGGAGGAGATTGAATAACCACATGGACTGATGCAATTAATCAAGGGTGGAAATTGATTTGAAGAAACACAAATCCTTGATTTGGAGGAATGTGCAAGATATTTATATTTAAGAGGGAAATTGTTTGAATTTGAAATTGGGAATATTCTATGGGAATATTCTTTTGCAATTCGGAGAAATTGGAGGGATGAAAGAAATTAACCAATTAAAGAATTATAATATTATTTTGTTGTGCAAGGTGGTGCAATTAAAATATTTAATTAAATAATTTACTCATTTAATTAAAATAAGGAATTAATGACATTTAATTAAATAATTCAGATTATTTAATCAAATGAGAAGACTTAAGGAATTTAATTAAATAGTTCACATTATTTAATAAAATGAGATGAAAATTAGTATGCAAGGGGTGAATTAACCTAATAATGTCAATTATTCGATTAATAGAAGAAACTTGTGAATTTAATTAAAAAATTATGATTATTTAATTAAATAGTCAAAAGAGGTAAATCAAGATGAAAAAGGTGTTAGTAATCGAGTTTGGATGTGTAATATTGATCACAAAATTTTTAAGTGTCTACACAAAACATGATGAAAAATTCTAGAATCAAATAGTTCTAACAACCAACAAAATAATGTTAGAATCATAGAGTGAAATATTCATTTGGGGACCGATGTAGACCCAAAAAATTAGATACTCTATTACACAAAATTAATATAATTGACACTTAGTCAATTTCCATCACAACCAACTTTACTAGATCAAACCATCTTGCAAAAATGTCTTCCACAAACACTCCAAAACCTGTTAGAACCACCCAAAATGATCTACAATGATTTGCACCATGATCTCCACATCAAGATACAATGTTGACATCAATGAAAACACTACAACACATCATTACATACCTTTGCGTTTATCCCTTATTCTCATGTTTCCAAGAACAACATCAATGAAATTATTCCAACAATATCCCCCTTTGTCATTGATGGCAACATGCAAAAATATCTTCAAAACATTTTTCCAAATATTCTCCCCCTTTGACATCAAGGGAAAAGGGTGCATACAACAACTATGTTGGCTTATAATGGATCTCAACTTGAATAATATGTGCATATGTACAAACTGAAAGATAAAACTAACTCCCCCTAAGTCATATACTAGAGCAAAACTAAAAATTCTGTACTAGACACTACTCTATATACTCCACATATGTACTTGAAGAATCTTGAAGCTGAAAACTAAAATGCATAAAGAATATGAAATATGCCAACTGAAGGAAGTTGACTCTTGTAGCTTCTGCAAATGGGTCTACCATGCTTATTTTCCTTCCTTCCATGTCTTTGTTGTTGGCCCAAGCAATTTGCACCATTTCTCAAACTTCATCAATATTTCTTCTCCTTCTTCCAGAGTACTTGGTACCAGATTCATTTGTGTAGCTTTAGTATAACTCAAAAGGGCACTAAATACATATAAAAACTTGTCATTCACAAAGTCCCTTATTTATCCAATCTAAAAAATGACATTTTCCCTTTGTGCTTGCAGTTGGAAGAAATTCTTATTCAAATCCACAATTGCACTCCTTGTATTACTAGTTAGATTAAGTGCTAGATCATAGGAATTGTAGGCTTTATTTATCTAAGGATCAAAGAAGTCCATCTCATTTTTTATGCTCTGTGTGGCATTGGGCCACTTCATGCAATATTGAAAAAGAGCCTTACCCTCATCCACAAATTTTTTTGCATCCTTCAAATTCTCTAAATTTTTTTATGTGCAAGAGCACACATCTTTGTGATTTTCAACATCCT
The DNA here is from genome assembly GCA_007258455.2 of Sequoia sempervirens. Classification (NCBI taxonomy): domain Eukaryota; kingdom Viridiplantae; phylum Streptophyta; class Pinopsida; order Cupressales; family Cupressaceae; genus Sequoia; species Sequoia sempervirens. Next base: position 70,352,629 of record VDFB02270651.1, read on the forward strand.
TTTATCATTCATTTTCTTTTGTACTTCTTTCTCTACTTCACCTTTGAGATCAAAGGCATATTCCTTAAAATAATCAATTAAAAGCTTTAAATTTTCCATACTAGAGAGTCATGTGTCTTTTTTTGTACCGAGTATGGCCTCTTGTAGTGCCTTCGCTGCTTCCTCCATCAATTCTCCACTCTTCTGATGCATCTCAATAATCTCCTTCCAAGAAGATGCATGGAATATATCTCCCAATTTTAGCTTGTGGAGTGGGGAAATCTTGTCTAGATCTACATTTCCCTATTATATTGGTAGTTGTAGCAATTGTGAAGAAACAATAGGATAGAACTTGAGCTGCATACTCAATAGTTCTTGAAGGAATCTTCAGAGTAGGAGGATTTACCAAAAGTCTTTATAGTCACTTATACTCATTCTTGTAGAGTTTATATGTGTCTCTTCATTTGTTCTTGTATTTTTGGAGGTATACTCATTCTTATCTTCAGTTTCCTTCTCATTATCTTCTTCCACATCTTCCTTCTCCACATTAATAGTTTCTTCTTCAACATCTTTATTCACATCTTCCTCTGTAGATCATTTTAGGTTATTCAGAGGAGGAGTCTCTAGTTTATCTTGCACCATTTCAAAATTTTCTTCATGTACCAGAAGAAGGGAATTATCTTCCTTTTCTACTTCTTTGGTGATAGTTACTCCAATATTTTTCTCAACTTCTACATCTTTTTGTGCCAATTCTCCCACATCCAAATGAGAATTTTCTTGAGTGTACTCTTCATCTGTCACATGCTCATGTTGAGCATCAATATTCCAAACTTCTTCTATAGCAACAACTTATAGAGCAGGATCCTTGCATTATAGGGTCATCCCTAGCCTTTGTGCTAGGTCTACAACCTTATCAATAGTCTCCTTTCTATGTCTCTCATGATCATCCTTGTCTCTACTCATCAAAATTATTACCCTTTTTTTTTCTTAGTTATTTTGTGTATAGTTGGGCCAATTTGGGCTTATTTTCTACAAAAAGGGGAGCACTAATCACTTCAAGAGCATGTTCCTTCATCTTTTCCTCTTCATTAAAGCCTATTTTCTTCTCTTTACCAAAAAATTCCAAAGCTCTGCATGTAACTTTTTTTGTATATTCCTCGTGTCCACTTGAAGCATTATGATGTATTTTACAATAGCATCAACTATTGTGGCCTTATCTATTTCATTAATCTCTTTATACAAAGATCTAGTCTCTCCAGGCATATCATGCTGAATTATTCCATTTACAAGTGCCTCTACCTTCATAGGAATGTGAGGTCTTACCTTTTTCTTCTTCACTTCACCCGAAGTCTTCATTGTTTCTACCTTCTTGTTTTCTAGAGACACCTTCTTGGTGATTTCTTTCTTCTTCTCTCTCGTGTGTATTACAAATGATTTCTTCTCTTTCTCTATCTCCTCTTCATTGTCTGTGCTAATAACATCAAATATTTTTCTTTTGACAACAGCTTCACCTTTTGAAGCTTCACTTCTCCTTTTTCCGACCAACTGTGGTCCTTCTTCCTCCTCCTCCTCTTCTTCTACGTTCACACTCACATTATTTTCTCTATAATCCTTTTTCTTTGGTCTTCTCTTTGTAGGGGAAATAGGTGGTGCTACTGGAGTAGCCTTCTTCTCTGGCCTTGTCATGTGCACAATCGAAGGGGATTTATCCTTCACTTGAGGACTATTTGTTGATTTCCTCTTCTCTCCAATAGGATTCCTAGTCCTGGAGGAATTTTGAATAGTAGGAGGGGTGGTAGAGGTTCTACTAGATCTTCTTATGCCTTCTAAACCTCTTACAACACTTGATTCTCTCTTAGCTTTTTCTCTTGCATACTAAATTTGTTCCTTTGAGATTCCCATTTCCTCTACAATCTGATCAAATATCTTTCTAACCTTCTTTTGAATTATTGGTTTCTTCTGCTCCATGTACACCTCCAAATACTTTTCTTCATAAGTTTCATACCTTGCCTTAGTTTTATCCTTTGTAATCTTCAATAAAATGTTAGCTAAACAGGTAATCTCTTGTTTAGTTACCTCATATCCCAATGCAAGGATCCACATAGTCCTTGGTTCAACTACCTCCATGATACATTCATCAGTGCTTACCAAAAATGTGATTTCATTTTAATATTTCTCTACCATTTTCCTTTGAATCCTATCTCTTTCATGCATCCTCTTCTGAAAAATGCAAAGAAGGCAACATTTTCCTCACCTTGTGCCTTACCATCACCAAGAATACTCATAAAATCTCTGATGTGATGAGCAAATAGTCTTCCTTGTAACCATTCCACACCTTTTATTCTAGGGAGTTCCTTTGGGAAATAGAAAAGTAAGCACATAATAGGGGTTCCATACTTAAATGCATACTTCTTCTCCTTTTTTTTCTTTAAATTCTCCATCAATTTTTTCCTTAGCAACAAACAAAGAGCATAGTCAACACCTTTTTCCACCATCTCATATGCCACATTGGTTGTGGTGGTAGATACAAGATTATCTTTGTTTGTGAAATACATTTTATAGCCAATTAACATTGCTGCATACCTCACAATTGGATTTATGATTAGATTTACTACTAAATCCCTCTTATCATATATTGCACCTGTGAGTTCCATTGCACTTCATTTTTAACTGATTTCAATATAGCAATAGGTCTTCTGGTGGAGCATAAAGTTGTAGCATCTCTAATTACCTCTTTTGTTATCATGTTAGGTATATCGATGGAAACAATTTTATCATGGATTCTGCTTAATTCCATTCTAACCCATTTTCCATCAAAACAAAAATTTGGAAACCATTTCCATACATCCAATTTCTTCACAACTAGGTTTTGATATTCTATTTTTTAGGGGGTGATCCCACAATACTAGTTTACAGTTTTTGACCAAACTAGACATTGAACTAATTTTTTAAAACTAAATCTTCACTTTCAGGAACCTATAGCTGCTAAACCATGAGGAATTTGAAGATGATGCAAGCTAGTTATTTGCCACATTTTATCTATAGATTCTAAATATATATATTTTAAATTCTTTGTAATCAAATTGCATTTCTTTTTCCATCTCCTTTGAAAACTGGTTTTTAACAGTAAACACCATTTTTAAAGAGTGATGTGTACTTGCTAACACAATTTTTTTTATGAAGGATAAAATCCTAATTTTTTCTAATTTATATTTGTAACTACGATATCTAGTGCATGAAATTGGTTTCATAGTGTTTTATTGAATATTTTTCCTTAATTAAGTTTTGAAGTCAAACAAGTTACAATTCAGACATAGGTTTACTTGCTAACACATGAATTTTTTTGTATGTGTTGAAATTCAATTTTTTTTGTTGGATTAAGGACATAAAATATCTATTGAATAGATATTTTTCAAATTTTTTTGATAATTTTCTATTTTCCACATGCGCAGAACATAGAGCTTAATTTTCAGTGAAAAACCTATGTTTAATTAAACTAAAAAAACATAATAAAACCAAAATATATTAAAATTATATTCGATGGGTAGCTTGTTTTGAGGACTACCATCATCCAATTGGGTCTATGAAGTTTCCTCCATTTTCATCCTCAACCCGAGCTTTAAAAGGAATTTTTTTGCATAAAATTGGTAGAAGAGGGGGAGAAGGGAAAAAAAGGGGGGTTCTAGAAAACCCTGCTTCGTTCGAAGAGGGGGAGGGGTTCACTAGAACCCCCCCTTCTAGCGAACCCCCCTTTAAACACAATTAAAAAGAAAACCAATTAAAGGGGGGTTCTCTAGAATCCCCCTTGTAGCGAACCCTTTAGGGGGTTCTAATGAACCCCCCATTTCTAGTGAACCCCCTAAAGTATTTTCCCTCCCAAAATGCATTTTCCCTTTCTCAAACTAATTGTAAACTAGTTTTGTGGGATCACCCTCTAGGGAAAAACTGTCTCTAGTCAATTCTTTAACCCACAAATATCCTAGCTTAGTGTGATCAAATTCTTCCATCTTTCCATGAATATAAATCCTTATATCCTCTATTAGAAGAAGCCCATATGGAACATTTGAAAATGCACCTAGCAAGTCATCTTCTATAGATTTTGTAGGGTATTTCTTGAATTTTGGTTGTGGCTTCTTGGTAACCTCAATAATCGGTGGTGTAGCCATTACAAAGATTTCAAATTTATTTCAAACAAATTTCTTTTAAAAACTAGGGCAAAGCTAAGATTGTAAATACCTTTTCTTCTATTTTCCAAACTAGGGTTTCAGTGCACCAAATCACAAATAGCTTCGATCACTCCAAATCAATTCCTTGCTACTCTGCTTCTTCTTAATGCTTGTTATGAATTAAATTGGCTAAGTAAGATTACTTTATAACCCTTGTAACTTGACCTAATTTCATAGTTAATGCTTCAAACAATAAAGCTAGTAAACCTTTCACTATGTGCATAATCAACTTTTGATGCTCCACACAATTTCGTATTATCATATATTTTATTTTTCAATTTCCACCAATAGATCAAGCATGTAGATCTACATCACATATCTTTATGCTGAGGCATCAATACCATTTTCTTTGGCAAGGGATAAAAGATGTTCATTAAAGCTCCCCCCAAGCCAAAGCTCTCAATTTTAGTTTTCGAAGGAAACATTTGCACCATATGTTGGTAAAAATTCATCCTTAACTTCTATCTCTTGCTTCTTTCTCCAAATATTTTCCATCTCCTTTGTTTCTTCCGGATCAAATATTTTTTACTAGTTCATTCCTCATATTTCTTCTTCTACAAAACTTATAAATGTATCTAGGCCTATTGCAATTGTAACATGTGACATTATTCTAATTAATAATCCTTTCATTCATTCTAGATTTGAATTGATTAGCTTTTTTCCAAAATCCATAGCATGCATAATAGTATCCTTTGAAAGATTGAACCATTCTACCATTGTTATAGCCATTCATCAATTGACTTTTGCACTCACTAGCTCTATGAAAAAATTTCTTGCATGCAAAGCATTGACCAGAAAAAGATGGAACATTCTGATTCATTCTACTTCTACATTCCATTTCCTTATGTACAAATTTATTACAAGAATAACAAAAACTATTAAAAGATGGGTACCTTTGTACATTTGTTTGTCTGATCGGTGGTCTTTCAACTTTAATATTTTCTTTCAAATCTCTTTTTTCATCTTCAATCTTTTCAAGGTCTTCAAGGGAAACTTTGAGTTCTCCATCTTTTTCAAGCATGAAATATTATTCTATGATTCCAATATTAGGAATCTCTTCTGTAGGAGTAGGTAGTCTTCTAATAGCCATGTGTTCAACCTCCAAGATCTTCCCCAAGTGATTAAGCTCCTTCCAAGGATCCAAACTTTGATACCAATTGTTGAACACCTAGAATACTGAGAGGGGGGCTAAATCAGTATTATTTTAAACCATTCAAACATTTAAACATACAAACCACATAGCACATTCAACTGTAGTAATGAAAGAAAGCATGAAACATTCAACAACAACTCATAACACATGAATAGTAGGATTTTTACGTGGAAAATACAAAAACGGAAAAACCATAGTGAGGATTAGCTCACAAATGTTCACTATAGGTGGACTCATTTCCCATTGAGAAAAAAGATATAAGAGATATTGTGGCTCATAGCCTAGATTGAAATGTTACAATTGCATCTTTCATATGCACGAAATATAGTTCCAATGAAGCTCAATAAACTGAATTTACACACTTCATTTGATTTTGATCTAACACTCTGCTTTGCTCTACATTCACGTCACTCTAATATTATACTCAACATTCACAACTTAAATTCACATTACTCTGATAATATTCACATCAATTACATGTAGAATAATCACAACATTCATTACTATCAACAAAACACTGAAAAATATCTAACTTATATATCCACATCAAGAATAACATGAATTAGGCTAGCCTAATTAGATATAACATTCAAAATATAACTTGTTAGCTTAAGTTCTTCCACACAAACACTTCACGCCAAGATTTAAATCTCAAAATAACTTGAAATAGGTCGACATGGACCTATAATAGATCCCACATAAGATCACAACACTTATTTAACCTTTGCATACCTTTCAAACTTATTAGGTTGGCACTGCAGAAGACCTAATACAAGAATCATTCAATTGTGTACACACATTCAGACACATGGACCTCAAAATTCAATTCCAAATGGAATTCACACACTAATTCCATATGTCAATATATCCTTGAAAATGAAAAGCGAAAAATTTATTTGAGGAGAAGTGCAGATTTTCCCACTCAAATGCACTATACAGGAAATGACTATAATTTGTGAGACCAAACTTCTCTTACTTATATCTCTCAAAACAAAGGTCAAAACATGATGAAATTATAGAATTAGATACTTCTAACAACCAATAAAAATAATGTTAGAAGCTCAAAGTGAAATTGTCATTTGCAGATTGATGCAGACCCAAAAAATTGGATGCTCTATTACACAAAATTAATAGAGTTGGCACTTAGTCAATTTATATCACAACCAAATTTATCAGATCAAACCATCTTGCAAAAATGTCTTCCACAAACACTCCAAAACATATTACAACCACCCAAAATGATCTGCAATGATCTATACTATTATCTCCACATAAAGATACAATGTTGAAATTAATGACAACACTACAACACATCATTATATACCTTTGTGCCTATCCTTTATACTCATGTTGCCAACAACAATGTCAATGGAATTTTTCCAACAATTTTTACCAAGCTTTACAAGCAACTAGGGGCATCCTAAAGATATACCACAATGGTATGTGAGGCCTAATCAGTAGATGAAAGGGAATAGTCTCAAACAATTGGGAGGAAAGGGTAACCCACTCTCTACCTTAACTTCTCTAAGGTATAAATTTTTGAGAGGCTTAGTCAATATTGACAATATTCCACTTCTAAGAGGTGTGCCTTTCAATTCAATCTCATCTCTTTATACTCTACTAAAACAAGGGAGTTGAGGTTGTCTCCTAGTGTGATCACTTCTTAAGGTAGGCCACCTAAAAAGAAAAATAAGATCACTTATTTTTAATCCTCATGATTACCACTAGGCACAAGTGGAAAGCATACATAAGTAAATTTTGGGGATTAAAAGGCATTTATTTTAGAACCCAAATCCAAATATGAGATTAATTTTAAGCCCAATTTTTAATGTGAGGAAGACATCCCAAACAAGATTTGATTAAGCAAAGGAAATGATGTAACTATTAAAATCTTTGCAAAATTAAAAGTGATAGGGTGATTAGAATGATATAACTTGGAGTTCAATGCTATGTGTGAGATGCCAATTTGATGAAGATATCCAAATCCACTTTCCTTCATGATTGTTTTGATTCCCCAAATATCCAATTTATGCATACAAATATTAATAGAAAAAAGATACCAACACAACGAGATCTTAGATATGGGGTTAGATTCATATTAGATATGAGGTTAGCTATTAAGAACTAAAAATATTTCAAATTTGAATTGAATCAATTAAAAAATTTCAAATTTAACCCTAAATAATGCTTAGATGTGCAATCATAAAGCCAAAAAGTGCAACAAAACATAGAAGAAATGAAAAAAAGGCATTGCATAACATACCAAAAGTGCAACAATGCTAATCAAAAGAACCAAGAAAATGACCAAAAGTGCAACAATTTTAGCTAGCCAAAAATGATTCACAAATGTGTTAGGGTTTAGGAAGATTGGAGCAATAAACATTAACAATTATACACAGATTAAATAACCCAGAAATATAAATGAAGAATAACACAAAAGAGATCAACAAAAAAATTAACATGGTTCAGCCAATATGGGCTACATCCACAAAAACTCAGCCACCCAATGATTTTATTATCCAATACAAAATATATTACAATCTCATGAACACGACACCACAACATACATCCCAAACACTTATAAAAAGCTTTTTGGAACCTTCTAGAATTAGGGTTTTACAAGGTTTTTTTTTTTTTTGATGTGTTAATAGGAAAACCTTGACGTGTCAATGGAGAAAAAACCTTGACATCTTAGTGGGAAGAAAACCTTGACATGTTAATGATATGTTATGAGTGTACATTATTTACATGATCATTCACCACATACCAATAATCTCCCACTTGGAGACCGATCAGGCTCCACACCAAACAATCTCCCACTTGGAGACTGGTCTTGGACGACACCGCTGCACTTGCAACTTCCACTGGATTACAAGTTTGGATGGTTTCTTATATCCACCATTATCAGTCGTGAAGGCCAATGAAAACCGATGAGGAAATGAGTTTCTCCCATGTCACTGCTTTTATGAACATATCTATAGGATTCTCACTTGTGTTAATTTTTTGGACAATTTCAAATATCCATCCTCCAAAATTATCTGGATGAAGTGGTATTTGAGCTATATGTGCTTAGTTTTTGAATGCAGAGCTGAGTTCTTAGCAAGATGAATGAAACTCTAGCTATCAGTGTACAAAGGGCTATCTTCTTGTTGTTTTCCCAATTCCTCCAAAAAATGTTGTAACCAAATCATCTCCTTGCTAGCTTTCATAGCAACAACATACTCAGCTTCAATAGTTGAAAGCACAACCTTTTTTAGTCTTGAAATCCAATTGACTACAATACCTCCTATAATAAAAAAATACCCTATAGTATTCCTCCTGCTATCAATATCATCCACTAGATCATAGTCAACATATCCTTTTAGAGCAATTTTTTCCTCCAAAACATAGTTTTTTTGAAGTAGTACCTCTCAAATATCAGAGAATCCATTTTACCACATTCCAATGTTCCATTCTCAGATTTCCCATATACCTTCTCACAACTTCCACTGGATATGCATTATATGGTCTTGTGCATACCATTGCATACATCAAACTTCCAACTATTGATGCATATGGTATTTTAGACATCTTTTCTTCTTCCTCTCGTATCTTTGGACACATTTCCTTAGTGGACTTAAAATGAATAGGAAAAGGTTTACTAACTTCTTTTGCATCTTGCATGTTAGACCTCTTCAACACCTTCTCTACATACTAACTTTGAGACAAAAATAATTTTTTGTTTGTCCTATCCCATGTGATCCTTATACCAAGGATTTATTTTGATGCACCCAAATCCTTCATAGAAAATGAATTTGCTAATTTTTCTTAAGTTCATTAATATGTTGCATGTTAGACCTAACAAAAAACATGCCATCAACATAAAGCAACAAGATAATATAGTTTCCATTACCCACTTTCTTAAAATAAACACAATAATCAGAATGACATCTTTTGTAACCTTGTTCAACCATAGAACTATCAAATTTCAAATACCATTTCCAAGGTGCTTGATTTAGGCCATACAAACTCTTCCTTAATCTACACACAAATTCCTCCTTACCTTTGACCTCATATCCCTGTGGTTGTTACAAGTATATTTCCTCTTCCAAATCCCCATGGAGAAATTTTGTTTTCACATCTAGCTATTCAAGATGCAAGTCTTCCGCAACCACAAGACTTAGAATATTTCTAATAGAAGTCATCTTTACAACTGGAGTAAATATTTAATCAAAATCTATACCTTGTTTATGTGAAAAGCCTTTTACCAAGAGCCTGACCTTATATCTTTTCTTGCCTCCATATTCTTCCTTCAACCTGTAAACCCATTTATTTGGAAATGATCTTTTACCTGTAGGCAATTGGACTAAGTCCTGAGTCTAATTTTGTAACAAGGAATCCATTTCCACTTTCATGCCTAGCTCCCACTGCTTTTTGGTATCTACCTACATTGCTTCTTCATAACCTTTAGGTTCACCAGAATCAATTAATAATATAGAATATAATGATGGAGAAAATATTTCTGGAGGTCTAGTTATCCTTGTAGACCATCTAACACTTGCAGGAGTTTGTGGGATAACTTGTTGTTGTTGAGCATTAGGTACTACTGGCATTTTATTTTCTGGAATCTCATCCAAAACCACATATTCTTTTTTGTCCTGTTCATGCTTCTTTTCCTGCATCTGCTCCTTATACATGACCTTCTCATTGAATATAACATCTCTACTCCTAATGATTTTATGATTTTCATAATCCCTTAACCGATAACCAAATTCATCTACTCCATATCCAATGAAGGTACATTTTTTAGACTTAGCCTCAAACTTGGTTCTATTTTCAATTTATCAACATGGAAAAAAGCTTCACAACCAAAGGTTTTCAGAAATGAATAGTTTACCTTTTTACTCATCCATGCCTCCTCTGGAATTCCATCATCCAAAGGATTTGAAGGTCCCATGTTTATTAAATAAATAGTGGTATGTACAACATCTTCCAAAAAGTGTAAGGGTAGTCCAACATGCAATCTCATGCTCCTTGCATGCTCCATAACGGTCCTATTCATCCTCTTAGACACACCATTTTCTTGTGGGGTTCTGGGAGCTATTTTTTTCCTGCATATTCCATTGTATGAACAATAATTTTCAAATTCTCTACTACAATACTTTCCTCCATTATTAGATCTGAGACACTTCAACTTTTTTCTTGTCTCAGTCTCAACCAAAGCTTTCAACTTTTTACAAGTTTCAGATACTTTTGATTTTTGTTGTAAGAAATAAACCCATGTTTTCCTAGTTGCATCATTAATAAAAGTAACATAATAGCAAGATACACAAAGAGAAGATACCTGAGTTGGTCCCCATACATCTAAATGCACAAGCTTTAATTTCTCACTCTTCTTATCTTTCCCAACTTTGAGAAATTGAACTCTTTTCTATTTTTCATAAACACAATTTTCACAGAAATCCAAGTCAATTTTCTTCAAACTTGGTAGCAATTTTTTGGAGTGAAGGATCTTCATCCCTTTCTCATGCTCATGTGACCAAGTCTATGGTGCCACAATTTTGTTTCTATCCCTTTAGCAAGTGTTTAATTGTCTCAGTAGCAATTGTTTCTATAGTAGCTAAGGTAGAATAAGTATTACCAGTACACAAATACAATGTGCCTACCTTTTCACCTTTAGTTACTACTAATGCACCTGTAGTGACCTTCCAAAATTTTTCTGAAAAGGTAATTATGCAGCCTTCACTACCCAGTTGTCCTGCAAAAATTAAATTCCTTCTCAAATTTGGAACATGCCTTACCTCCTATAGCAACCATCCATTTCCATTTTGCAACTTGATTTTTTATTTTTCCTTTTCCAACAATCTAATAGGGTTCATCATCACCCAAATATACTTGTCCAAAATCACTTTGAACGTAATCTACAAAATATACCCTTTGGGGGGTGGCAAGAAATGAAGCCCTTGAATCTATTATCTAGGAATTATTAACATTATCTAAACATAAAATTAAAGCATCCTCCAATTTATTACTTGCAACATTAGCTTCCTTATTGTCATCATGTTGTTCATCTCCTTGTTTTCCTTTTAGATATGAACAATCCTTCTTCAAGTGACTTGGCTTTCCACAGTACCGACAATCCATTCTTCCTCTGGATTTAGATTTTCCTCTCTTCGACTTCCTTTATGACTTTCCACGATTTGTTGGGATTTTTCCTCTCCTTTGTTCTTCCCATGTTCTCTACAATCAAAGAATTACTCGATGTTGAAGTCTCACATATGCTTTTCCATCACATTTTCTCGCTAAGGATAGCACCAACAACATCATCAAGTTCCAATGTATTTGAACTAGAGACAAAGTGACAACCATTACCAAGCTATTTTAACTTTCTAGCAAAGACCATAAAACCAAGAGAGCCCTCACCTCTTCATCAAAATTTACTTTTACAAAAGTTAACTGATTGGTAATCATATTAAACTCATTTTAATGATCAAAAGTTAACTGATTGGTAATTATTTTCAGATTAAACAAATGATTCATGAGAAATACCTTATTTGAGGTTGATGATTTTTCATACAATTTAGCCAAAGCTTCAATCAGATCCATTATTGTTTTTGATTTTGTTATATTGAATGCCACAGATGGTGCTATACACAACCGAATGGTTCTTAGTGCCTTTCTATCTAGAATCTCCCAATATTCATTAGACATTGTAGCATCTTTCTTTGCTTTTCCTTGCAATGGATGGCATAGATCCTTTTGATAGAAATAATCTTCCATTTGCATCTTCCATAATTGATAGTTTTGGACGTTTAACTTCTCAACCTTGAATTTGCCTTCTTCCATTGCTCCCACTCAAATCTAGAGGTTTCCTACCAATCAACTGAAATGCACATGGCTCTAATACCAATTGTTAGGGTTCAAGGAGATTGGAGTAATAAAAATTAACAATTATATGTAGATTAAATAACCCAGAAATAACAATGAAGAATAATACAAAAGAGATCAACATAGAATTTAACGTGGTTCACCCAATATGGGCTACATCCATAGAAACTCAGCCACCCAATGATTTTATTATCCAGTGAAAAATAGATTACAAACTACACCATAATGTACATCCCAACTACTTATAACAAGCTTTTGGGAACCTTCTAGAATTAGGGTTTTACAAGGCTATTTTTCATTTGATGTGTTAACAGGAAAACATTGACGTGCCAATGGGAAAGAAAACATGATGTGTCAATGGGAAAAAAACCTTGATGCATTACTAAACGATAGATTTTTGGTTCCTAAGTACTTCTCTAGCTCTTCTAAGGTTTTTCAACTAAAACGAGAGAGATAGGTCACAAAAATGCTAAGGGTTCATTCAAATTATGTTATGTATGATGTTTTCTAAGCTACATGAAATGAAATAAATGCAAGTAAGATATTTGAATGGACGATTATGAATGCAAAACTAAAATTTAAATTATGTTGGAAAACACATTGTGTAATACAAAATCACTTACAAATGAATGGAAAAATGCAACAAAAATGAATCAGACTAATTTAGTGTGCACTTGGAACCTTGATAAGACTAGAAATTACATTTGAAATGCTTCTGATGTTGATTTTCAGGCCTGGAGGGACTCATTCACCATTCTAGGTGAATCAATCCTAGTTCTGTCAAACTAAGCTGAAACCTATTTCTGCCAAAAGGGTACTAAAAAATGTAGAAAACTAAAAATTGACCTTGGAGTGGGACTCATTCACCACAGGGGCCATTTTTGCTAGCTGGAATTCTGAGAAGTAAGAAAATTAGGCTTATATGATGACTATGTCAGTTATTTGATCAAATTATGTCTCAAGATGCACAATATGGGTTAATAGGGGCTTACTAATGATGATGTAACTGTCAAATAGGGATTGGGACACAAAATTCAATGTGAAAGTGTGATTAAATACACTTTACAACACTAAAATGAGGTCCACATAGCCTAAGAAAGCACAAGAATCAATGTGAATGTGTAAGACAAATTACAACACTAATTTAACATTAAATTTATTTTACAAGCCTTCTAGATTTATGTGATACTATTATTGAACACATTTTATAATGTTGAATTAGGGAGAAATAGGTTCATTAAGTCTAGAAAAGCATGAAAGTATCTTACAATAGTTTACAACACCTTTACAAGATGTCATTAAAACCATATTATTCAATTTGCAAGGGTCCAAGACCTAATGTGGATGCATAAAATGCCTCACAACACTAGATTAAGGCCTCATTAAGTCCAATTTATCATGAATTAATCCCATGTCAAGAAAAGGGTCCTTTTTCTATGACACAATTAGCTCCCACTTTAGTGAGAGGATGAACTTGCTTCAAACTCACACTAAAGTAGACATTCAAGAAAGATTCACATGTACACATGTAGCTTCAACAAAGAATGAAAAGATCAAAGGAGGTGGCCAAGCCCCCAGGATCAAAGATCCTAAGTCAATCCCTCAAGATACAAAATCATGCAATGGAAAGAACTAGAAGAGAAGAAAAATAGGGTGGAAAAGATGTACTCACTTTGGGGCCATAGAACTTCTGGTCGTCTGCGAGGTGAGAAGTCCACAATATACTCACTTTGGGGCCACAAAACTTCAAATCATTCGTGAGGTGAGAAATCCCAAAAAGGTGAAACACATACGCTAGTTGGTATGCACTCACAAACACAAAGGTGGCTATGGGGAAAAGTCATGCCGCTAGGTGGGCTTCCCGCTCAACCATATCAAAGTTATACCTCTTGATAAATTTAACAAGGAACCATGTGGAAAAATGATGGTTCGAGCTCTATGAAGTAAGAAAAACTTCATATGCTTGACACTCATAGACATTGTTAATGTAGAATAGTGTAAGGATTGTTTAAAGGGATTTTGCTTTGTTCATGCAAGGTCTCATCTTAGGGGACATTGTGCTTAACGTCTCCAAGAGAGGATGTGTCAAAAGAAGTATCACGCTCTTAGAGGAAATCAAGTCCACTGAATCCACCAAGAAAAGAATGCATCACAAGAAGAAATAAATCACGTAATGAAATGTGAGTGGTGATGTATGCCCCCACTTTAAAGAAGTTGCGAGCACCCATACTGTGAGAAATTTATTTAAAGTAGAAGAAGAGGAAGAAGACATGAGAACTTACTCAGAAATCCCTATGCCAAGTCATATGTTTCTGATAAGCTACATCATGAAAGAGAGAAGTATGTCATTGGCGAGCCAATTGAAGGCATGCTGTCCACATCCCAAGCTTTCTCTTATGTATTCATGAAAGGTTAATGACTAGCCAAAGGAGGCAACCATAAGTGACAGATGAGGACAAGGCTTGTTAAACCCCTTGCCCCCACTGAGTGCACGAAAAAGGTGAGCCAAAATGATTAAGGAAATGTAGGCAAGAGTGAAAATCAATATCAATTAGAGGAATTAGATGCCCCCACAGAGGTAAGCGTACTAAACTCTTGAAAATATTGGATTTTATGACTCAAAGCCTTACATTCATTAGTGGAGTGACCATGGACTCTATGATATGCACAAAATAAATTCTTGGAATAACATTTCTTTCGAGTTCTTGGAGGGAGGGTGATCAAGTGATCTTGAAGAAGTCTCGACAAGATATCCACTTGATCAAGGGTAGAAGGTGGTGTTATGGCGGGTGTCAAAGATAAAACTTTCTTGGATGTCATACCTACGCAAGACTCGTTAGATTGTGAGATTTTTTTCTCTTCATTGTAGGAGGATACAAAATATAATGACTTCAAATCATGAACATTTTGTGAGATGACAGTGACATTAAGCGAGGGTTTAGTTAAAGGATGATGTTCAAGACTACTAGTCAAGAAGAATGATTTAGGAGGGTGTTGTGTGATATTGTTGATGTTGAGTGAAGGTTTGGAAAAAGGAAAATAACCAAGACCATGGGTTGTTTGTTGTGTGTGAGGATTGATAGGGTTGTAGATACCTTGATCATTAGCACCACATCCTTTTCCACTATATCCAAGTTTTTTCATGAGCTCATACCCTTTTCCATAAATCTATTTCATGGCTTTAGAATCAGGTGGTTGTTCGTTGTTGGGTTTTTCAAGGGTTATTGTGGAGGTAGTGGTTTTGTCTAAAGTAGTTGAGGTGGACGCTTTTGAAAGGTTGTCTAAATTTTGTGTTGACATGATGGTTGGTTGTTCTTGTGTCTCACCTTTCTTTTGTGTGAATATGTATTCGGCCATAAATGATGGTGTGAATTCTAAGGATCCCCAATCATCACCAAATAATTTGAATGGTGATTCCTCATCATTGTTCAATTTAAAGAGGGTTGATATTGGATGTTGGAATCAATGTTTTTAGAGGACTTGTAGTTCCTTTTTCAAGGTGTAAGAAAATTTTAGGCTTGGGATCTGCTTCAACTTGATAAATGTTATTGTTATAGACATATTTCATTATACGATGAAGGGTTGAAGCCACTGCATTCATCTCATGAATCCATGGTCTTCCTAAAAGAAGATTGTATGAAAGATCATAAGGAATGACATGAATAGGAGTTTTCAAAGTAACCACCCCAACTGTAATAGGAAAAGTAATTACACTGAGTGGTTCCTTTGTTGAATTATCAAATCCTTGAATAGGTACAAAATCGAGAATTATTTTTGACCTATCAACATCTAATCAATCAAGGAGAGTTACACTGCACACATTAAGGGTAGAACCATTATCAATAAGAGTTTGCTTTATGTTTGTCCTATTGTATCGAACAATGATCATGAAAGCTTCATTTTTTTTTTGCAACTCTAAAGGAGGGAGCTCATGTTGATGGAAAGTAATGTCAAGATCCAGTTTTTGGATGAGAGCTTCCACATCATTCAGAGCGGTACCAGGAGGAACAATGTTTTTTTTAAGGCTATTTGAGGAATATTGTGGTAATTTGGTGAGTTCTAAAGTAAATACCAAAAAGAAATATTTGCAGGAGTATTCTTTAATTGTTTGACAAGATCATACTCCTTTGTGTGTGGAATGTAATGAGGAGCACTAGGAAAATTGGGCAAAGGTAGGGAGGGTGAGATTGGTTGCAGTGGTTGCAGATTATTTCGAGTGTTATATGTATGGGCAACAATATCATTACTAGATTTTTGTGATACATTGGTGTTAGGGGGGTAAAGGCTGTACTGGGGTTGGTTGGAGGGGTGAAGTTTATGTGAAGGTGGGTAAAGAATGAGTTGAGGTTTAGTTTGAGTTTTTTGTTTGTGTGAAGGTCTCGTAGAGAGTAAATTTGGGTTTAGGTGAAGATTTATGTGAAGGGGGATAAAGGATGAGTTGAGGTTGAATGATGTTAACATCCTGTAACAAGTGAGAGTCTTCATTTTCTTTGAAGGGAATGCTATCTTTGTCTTGGGTCATAATATTCTCCCTAGAAGGAGAGTTATTAGGAGAACAACAAACCACATGTTCGTGACAATTAAGGTTTTGTTCATCCAAAATAACTTCATCAAAACCAAGGGAGTTATTAATGGTTGAATGTGTTTGATTATTGGTAATGGGGAGATTAGGGGAAGACTTTATACAATCAGTTGGTGTTTGTAATATCTCATCCTCTTGTTCCATATTATCTATCCTACTAGGAGAGCTTGTAATATGTTCATCCAAGGTTGAAATGCGCAAAGTAGCTTCATCACAAGTGAGAGAGGCATCAAGAGAAGGAGATGCATCACATTCTTGTTTTTCAATGATTGGATCCTTTTGATGAAGTATGTATTCTTGGATGGGGGAAACATTAGGAAAGGGAGCAAGAAGATTCTCATGATTATCTTTGATTACCTCCCTTTGTCCAATAATTTCTTCCAAAATAGGGGAAGAAAAATAAAGAGGATTGTCATAGGTCTTAAAGATTTGAGCATCTAATGTCAACATATCCTCCTCACAAATAAGGTGGTTGCCATGATTACTCACAAAAACATTCTCACAAATAGGGGAGAAGTTGGAAGATGAATCTATGGTCTCATTGTCGTGTTGTGTTGTGTGATCATCATGATTACTTAGTGTGATGTCCTCTTCTGTAGTAATGTTATGTCTAATAGGAGAGGTAAGAGGAGAGAAACAACTCAGATTGTCACAACTCTCATCAATTGGTTCTTCTAGCACTAAAATATCTTCTTCACAAGTGTACGAGATAATAGGAGAAGAACAAATGTAAGTGTTATGAATATCCAAAGTTTCTTTCACTAAACCAACCTCATCCACAAAAGTGAAACTAGGAGAGGGATCTATGACAACCAAAAAGAGAGGGGAAAGGACCTCATATTCATATGCTTTTAACAAAAGTTTCTTACAACATGCAATAATATCTAAAAAGAGAACATGCAAGATGAGAACTATAGAATTTTGTAATGAAAACATGATGGAGTGATTAATCTACAATCTTGAAATGTAACAATGTGAAAGAAAAGATGCAAATGAAGAATAATGTTTTAGATTTCAAAGGTGACAATTGACTGATTATGAGATGTAACAAGATGAGAATGCAAACTTGAAAGTGAAACCATCCATGAAATGAGCTAATTAAGGCTATATTTTATGAAATGCATGTTACAAAAATGAAACTAAATAATATAGGTAGGTTAAGGCTCCAAACATAAGCTAAAAAATAGAGTTATGAGTTCTATAAAATGCTGTTTTAGGGGTCAAAAGGGATTGATTCGCCTAGGGTGGCGAATGAGTACCAATATGGGTTTTTTTTTCAGATTTTTCAAAAAATTTTGACTGATTTTGATGGTTTATGAGTTCTATGATGTAGACCTAATTGAAAAATGTAGAATTTTAGAGAATGGAAACAAATTTAGATGCCAACAATGCAACCTAAATGCACTTTTTATGAATGCAAAATTTAACACCTAGCATGCAAATGAATCATGCAAACCCTAATTCTAGATAAATCTATGATGATGAAAGGACTCCAAATCAATCAATAAAGCATTTGAAAAGTAGGTTCACCAAAATAAAATAAAGTTAGTTCAAGAAGTTTTTCATTTTACAACACCTTTAAAACAGACAAAATATGTTAATTTTTAAGGGTCTTCAAAGAATTTGTGGAATTGTCTAACTCATAAATTAATAATCAATTTAATTTTGAATAATATTATGAATAAAAACAAAATTTAAACATTTGGAACACACATTATTAAACAAATACATCATGATAAAAAATGTCTTGTCCAAATGACTAAGGTAGAAAATATCTTTGAGATGACTTGTAGAATCAAGTGAAATTGTAGATCTACCCTATTGACAAAATAAAACTTTCCACAAATCCAAATTGATTTCTTGTATATACCAAACATGACCTATGTTGACCCAAAAGTGATGTATGTCAGCTCAAAAATATCATAAATCAATATGAATGCATAAATCTAACCTACAACTTCAAAGAAACACACTTTTTCTATAAATCTTGTTAATATCTAAGAAATTTGGTTCCCATTGTGCATTCCAAAATATAGATGATGAAAATGTGAATCAAAAGTATTAACAATGCAATGGATGTACAAAATTCACACTTCAACAATCACTTAATGAAGCTCAAAATCCTTGCTCAAAATTTTGAATTTAGATAACAAGCAAAGCCATCATAGCAAAGATCTTGATTTTCTCCATTGTTGGTTGCTCTTCAATGTAACAAAATATGAAAGAACAATAATGGTATGATGTAATGATAATGATAAATACTCAAAGATAAATGATACTTATGTTTGGTAATAATAATGATAACTTGATTTCTTGATAATGATAACAATTGATAGTGCTTGATAATGCTCTTGATAATAAAAGTTGTAATATTTGATCATGAGAGTGTTAGGGGATATGAATGAATGAAAAATTTATATTTATATGTTTCACTTGATATTTGATCAATGATGGAGATCAATTAGAAAGATCAATGGATAGGAAAATTCAAGATAGGGTAGGACCTATAATTTGAATATGATGGAGAGAAAATTAGAAGAATTAAATTTAAATAAATTTCTTTAATTCAAAATGATATATTTTTTAATTATAGGAATTTGCGACCCCCCTATTACTTGTAGTGTGCCTAGTAAAAGTTTTACCTGTGATTGGCAATGGTAGCATGACATTCCCTTCAGTACTACGATGATGGGGGGACTAGACCTTGTGACCTCTTACCTTCAACATGATGCTTTAGCCAATTGAGACAAGGCCCCCACCCAATTCAAAATGATAGTTGGAGAAGAAAATATTTAAATTATTTTAATTGATGTAAAAGAGGATTGTTCTAAGCTAATTAAATAATTTTTGAAAATTAATTAAATAATTAAAAGTTATCTAATTAATATAGCTATGATAAAAAGATTAAGATTATTAAATAAGTAAAAAATATTTAATTATTATGGATTAAAAGAGAAATATTAGCTTAATTAAATAATTAAAAATTATAGATAGAAGAAATGATAAGAATAATAATGAAATGGTAAGATGAAAATGTATTATTCATTTTTAGGTGTCTACAATAAGCACAAGTTTGATGAAAAGTAATGTATGCTAAATGGTTTTTGATGATTCATCACTCTATTCATTACTCATAACTCTATTGGAAGGAAGTGGGGTATGTGGAAATGCTTCCTACACTAATATTCTAAGGAGAGTATTGTGAAAATTTTGATCTTTTAATGATTATAGAAATTAGAGACACGTTTAAATAGAACACAAATTATAATAAATACCATAATATAGGTTTGCACAAGGAGGATCAATCTGAGAGAAAACCACACACTCCAAAGTAGTTCAATGTATTATTCAATAAACCATAATTATAATATACTTGCAAAGAAAGCCTTCACATGAGTATCACCAACCAAAGATTTGGAGGAATTCTTATAGCTTAACAATATCTACACAAGTATACACACAACCTCCATCTCATGTATCTAATATATAAGAGATATAAAAACTAAAGAATCAAAAGGTAATTGGAAACCCATGAGCTATAACCATCCAAAAGTGGCACCCAAATTATCCCCCAATCAAAGATGTCTTTATGATGTTTCATACTATGCATCATAAGTTGGTCAATAGTCATAACTCCCTTTTACAACTCTTTTTTGCATCTCACAACTTTTTATATTTCCTATACAAACTTTTGGAGGCCATAAATTTTGATATGGTGGGCTGATTGGGCCCTTTTAAATTTTTTTGAAGTACTCAAAGAGATCTACACAATAGGCGCCCCCATACATGATGTAAAACAATCAAATTTTTATTGTGGTTGAAGACTAATCCTATAGCCCAAAAATTGAGTTTTTATATTTTATATTTATCACACCTTTTATAATCTTTAACATTTAGAGCAAGGCTGAGACACCTTTCCTACCATCTATTAGACAATTATTGTTAGGCTTTTAAATCAATCGTAGCTTGCTTTGGGTCATTTTTCCTATTGTAAAATTGATCTTCATGTCTATGGAATTGACATCTCATCTAGAGATTCAATCTTTTTGCACATATTTGATCTCAGAGCTTTTGACTTTTAGAAATCTATTTGTCTTATTTATCTAAACATGTAAAGTGATACTGAATGGTATCTATAGACACAATGAGAGTTTGCAATTCATTGATTATTTTTCTTTGTTGAAACCATAGAACTAATTTAATGGTTTTGATGATATTCAAGACACTTCAAGAAGCCATTTGTAAACTAATTATTACACTTAAGATGTTTAAATTAATTTTTTTCTCCATTACAACTACTAAACTCTAGTCACAATTGAAATTTAATCCACAAATTCATTTAGTAAAAACAACTTATATAAAATCAAAGCAATTTAAGGCGTTCTTTTCCTCCTCCTTTTTGCCCAGGGGGGAAAAGAAAAGTGGTGTAAACAGAGCCAAATTAGGGAATGGAATTGATTATAGTGGAAGTAAGAAACTGTTTGTAAAAGATTTTTATAGTCAGCGCCTTTGACTGAGAGGGTCTCTTGTCTGGGATATACTCTCTGGATATGCCCTTGGGTGGAATAAAGTCTATGAAGAGCATCACATTTGTTTGGTTGAAATTGTCTGGCCTTAAAGCTATATTCTGCAAGTTGCCATTTCTGTACGGTTATGCACTAATAAGCATATTTCCCATTGCCCATTCAAGCTATTCAATGACAATGAAAAGTGCAGACAAAGAGAATAGCATTTGGAAGATACAAAGGAATATGCTACTTTTTGATAGTGCGGGGCAACATGACCTATCTGGAGGAAGTATATGCTTTCTTTTTTATAGGATATCCTTTTATGTTAAACTACTTATACCTCTCTGCAATGCTGTGGATATTGTGTTGGACAGAGTTATCACTTTCAGTGCTGAGCATTTGCTAGGTGGTTCTCCTCTTGGCAGAAAGAAACTGGAGAGTTCCTGGTCTCCGTTGTCTAGTTTAACTTTGGTTCTGCCAAAGGAGAGTTGCCTGGCAAGTACTGGGCACAATTTTTTTTTATTTTCTTTTTCTAGTTTTGTTAGCTACTGTACTGGTTTGATAGCACTGGGTCTTTGGGAGACTGGATAGTAGCAAGCACATAGTATTTTTTTTATTTAATTATTAGTAAATGTTTTTCATTAGAGTTATAAATTTGATATAAATGGTTTTTGAAAGGGTCGAAATTCTTGTATATGAATCGAACATGAATCTAATTGAACTACTGCTGCCTTAAATTTCATGCACCGTCTGATTTTCTTACCCCTCCTTCCAGTATTCCCTAACTGCAATCCATCTGTGAAACAAACACATACTATTATTAGTGTCCAGAGGTATTATTGTTTTATTTGGCTGATAGGTTATTATATAGTGAACCTCTTTTAGCCATTATATATCATACCAATATACCTGTTGAATTAGAAACTAAAAAATCTTATAGTCAACCTCTTTCACCCATTAAACTTCCAAACCAGTAAGTTATTAGATGATCTGAGTTTATTGCAAGATTTTGTAATTAGTTTTTACTGGGTTTGTTTCTATGTTAAGCAGAAGTGAAGGATGACTTTTGAAGTTTCTGGGTTGCATATGGCGATATCTTTCTGTTTGTACTTAGATATACGACCTTGCAGTGCAATATACATGCTTATTAATCTTAAATGATTTAAAATCTTTCCTCATTTTATGTGGTTTGTTTCTTTTTATAATAAGTATATAAGTGGCATTTTTCATAAAAGTTGATAAATTCTTTAATCTTTCGTCAAATACAATTTCTCACATCTTAAGCATCTATATTTGATTTATATAAATTATTATTTTCGTATTAATTCAATTTTACAATTCAAAATTGAAGTTGTTTAGTTTCATAGTGTAAAATTTTACAACCATTTTTATATTTAAATTTCAAGATTGGACTAGTGTTCTCCCCTTCCAACTAATCATTAACTATCAAATTGAGCACATAATATTTTAAATTATATTCTATGGTATTATATACAAGAACAAGCCCTCGTTCATTATGATCATCTAGATTTAGGAATTATCAACTTTTTACCCACATCAAGCTAGATCATTCAAAAATATTCTACCAACATTCAACATCAACATAGCATCTATAATAACATATTACTAGGCATATTAAATATTTTTTGGCATATCTTCAATTGTTATTGCAAATTTGTTAAGTTAATATACCTAAGGATTTAACAAACATAAAATAGAAACCTAACTAGCAAAAACCTCAAAGGTGTTCTTCAACACTACTAGTAACTTATTGTAGGTATAGATATCCACATCGGCAAGTTCCATATTATAGGACCTAGAATATCAATTTCATCTATTAAAGAATGATTTCATGGGTTCTAAATTTAAATTCCACAATAGAATTTCATACCAAATCAATTTTGTGGTGCAAAATCTATCTATATATTTTAGAAGTTTATCTTTTGGTTAAGAAGAAAATGGTTTAACAAACCACATGGTTTTAACATAGTGGTGAATTAGTTTGCAACACCTATCAATTTTAAACCTACATTAGATGTATAGATTAGTATATATATTGTGTTTATTTAAATTCCCTACTCTTATTATCACATTTATTTCTTATAATCTATTTTAAATCTAAATCCTAGGTAGATTTTAACTACAATTTAATTAATTTATCCTAAGATATTTGTGTAAAGATAAATAAATATTTTCTTTACAATTTTTATAACCTGAAATTCAAATGCCTCTAGGGTTTTAACCTTTGGATTGAATATTTTAGATTGTTCATCTTTTATTTTTTATTCCATTAGGGTTTGGATCCACCTTTTATTTGTATTGCTATGTCTTGATTAGGGTTTGTGCTTTCATTGTTTTCCAACCATTTGATCCAAACTCTCTCATTCATTATTGGTTACATTTCAATATAATTTTCACCATTGAATCTTATGAGTCTATTTTGTGATTGTCTTCATGAATAGATTAATGATTATATTTTTTTTATTCTTTATTGACCATATTCTTTGATCCTTGATGACATTATATCTTTCTTTCATGTTGATATATTTCATGTTCTATGAGTTATTTGTTTTTATTCTTCTCGATGTGCTATTATTTTATAGACTTTATTACTTCTTTCCTTTCCATATTAGGATAATTTTCTTCATTCATTTACATGACTCTTGCTAAGTGTTCCTAGTAGCATGGTGGTTTACAATGTAGAACTACCTTTTGATGATACATCTATAGATTAAACTTTAAATATGATGTTATTGTACCTAGTGACCATATTCTTTTTGTACATTCGATCCTTGATGATATTGCACCTTTCTTTCATATTAATGATACTTCATATTCTTCCTTTAGGGAATATTAATATTTTTCCTTCCATCTTAGGAGACATTTCTTCATTCATTTACATGAATCTAGATGTATATTCCTTTATACTGTGATGGTTAATGAAGTATCCATAAATTTTAATGATACATCTAGAGGTTTCACTTTAAATGTAATATTTTTGTACTTACTGACCATATTCCTTCTACATATAATGAATATTATTATTTTACATTTGCATATTTTTCCTATATTTTTCTCTCTTTATACATCTTTCCTTAAGAAGCACAGTGTTGTGGTTTATGATGTTTACTTTTTATAAATTATCCTCTTCAAGATATCTTCTCACTAGGAACACCTATGCATGATTTATCCTAGTGATGTACTTTATTGCATTTTTAATCCTTTCATTAATGAAAATTTAAATCAAAGGTGTCATTTAAAAGGTTAAAATTTATCCCATGAATTTACAAACAACATCCATTATCAATAACTTTTGAAACATTTTCTATGACATACAATTTATCTATTTTATGATTATTAAAATATTATAACAATAATTACATTCAATGTTTAGGTTTTAGGAGTGATATGAATTAAATAATGAAGATTTTTTATTTAATGTAATTTATTGCATAACCCACTCCTTTCCATTTATTTTGGGCTCATTTTGATCTGATTTGTCTTTTGTATAATAATCAATATATAAGTGATTTTTTTGCATAAAAGTTAGTAAAATATCCAATCTTTTATAAAATATAACTTCTCACATACCAATAATATTTATTCAATATAAAATATTCACTCTCATATTAGTTCAATTGATACAATGCAAAATTATACTTGTTTTAGTTTCATAGTGTAATATATTCACCACAATTTTTATATTTAAATTTAAAATTTTGTCTAGTGTTCTCCCTTTCCAACTAGTTGTTAAGTATCAACTTGAGTGCACACATTATTTTAAATTGTATTCTACATTAATATATAAAAAGACACACCATAATTCATTATGATCATCTAGGATTTATGAATTATTGAACATCTCTTGTCCACATCATCCTAAACCATAAAAAATATTATACCAACACTCAACATCAAAAAACATCTATAGTAACATATGAGTAAGCATATCAAATAATTTTTTTCACATTTTCAATTGTTGTTGTAAAGTTGTTAAGAAAATCTACCCTAGGATTTAACAAATCACATGATTATAACATTATGGTGAACACATTTTCAACATCTATCACTTTTAAACCAACATT
Source organism: Sequoia sempervirens (assembly GCA_007258455.2). NCBI lineage: Eukaryota > Viridiplantae > Streptophyta > Pinopsida > Cupressales > Cupressaceae > Sequoia > Sequoia sempervirens. The sequence goes on from VDFB02270651.1 coordinate 70,378,029, forward strand.
AGATCTACAAATGACGAGGGATCAAACCCGAGACACAAAAATAATGCACACAACTAGCAAAATTTATTATTATTCAATAATGGAAATCTTACATGCAGAGGATCTCAAATCCTTAAGCTCTATAATACATGCAAATTACATAAAACTATAGAAACTATAGAAATTATAGAAGTTCCCCTTTTCGCAGCATGCAAACTCTTTTTCCCCAGAAGCTACAAAAATTAGAAAAATCCCCCCATAAGTAGCTCCCCTCTTCAGTTTGGAACCGAAAAAAACATTTGAGTTATGAGTTTTGGTAGTTTGGCACCAAAAATTACAATTTGAAATTGAAAAATTAAAACACCATTCAAAAATCAGCACATTTTGAAAGTGTACCAACTTTCGGGAGCCATAACTTTTGATCTGGGACTCTGTTTTTTGAACCATTTGAACCGTTGGAAAGGTCTCAGAGTCAAGAACATGCTTGAAATTCACTATGCCAATTTTATAATTTTTTTGGGCCATTTCAGGGCTGTTTAGTGCCTCAAACCTAATCTAGAAGGTTTTTAGGTGCTTTTCTAGGAGACTGAAACTACAATATCTTTCAAATTAGGAATGCTCTTAGCCTGATTCTTTCACCAATCTTCTTAATTTTTCATTCTGAATCCTCCCATATAATTTTTGTTCCAAAACACCTTCAAATTCCAATCCTTGCTAAAAATAGTAGTTGACTAGAAAAAGCAGAGAAATAAAACTGAAAGTGGGGATTTACATAATGACAAAAAGGGTATCCAAAAATGCAAAGACATCTACAAAAAGATAACCAAAGAAATATAAATGCAATACATGTTTTTGGGTGATGCAAGATTGACCTTACACCACTAGATGCTCCTGCATCAACAAATAATTATATATATCTTCTTTATTTAAATTCCATATTTTTATTGTCATATATTTATTTCTTAGTATCAATGCCACCTTTCACTACAAAACATTATAATTCAGATTGGCAAGGGAATTATCTATTGAATTTCAATCTTGAAGGTGAGTCAATCATCCTTGGATCTAAATTATTTAGGGGTTTTAAATGTATTTTTGATGAAAATGCTCTATTTTGATGCAAATATAGAGAAACCAAAACCTAAAAGTCACATTCTAAGACCTGATCTAGAAAGGACAGCATATTGTGCACTTGTCACACAAATTTGAGCCTAATTTTGGAGGAATAAGTCACCTAGAGTGACTATGTCCTAGTTGATAAATTTGAAAATTATCTTTATGGTCCTCTATAGCCTTCTTAGAGATTTCTTTTTTTTGGATCTCAATGTCAGATCTTCATTGGATGTCAAGATAATTGAGTTTTCGTATCTTGCCAAGTTGTAGGGTTTGAATGTAAAAATGAAAAAAATGATCTTCAATCTTTTTCCAATCTTCTTTCAATCTGTAACCTACACATTAAAAGAGAGAGGAAGTGTTTTTCCATATAGGGGCTTGCCTCTGTCGAACCTCGTGTTGGTGTTTCCACCTCCACAATGGAAAAATTGATGATAGAGAGCTTATCCTTTTGGTGTATAGAGGCTAAATGGAAAATGAATGATGAATCAACAATGAATTGTAACCCACCATTCAAATCTGATTTCTTTCAAGGACTAAAGTCATGCACATCTCCTTAAGGATTGATTGTTTTTTCAAAGCTTCATTTGCTTGAAAGACCTACAAGGGTTAGTACAAACAAAATTATAGCATAAACATGAAAAAATCACATAACTTGACATGATGGTTTGATATTGAATTGTTACAATAAATTTTCTCTTATCTTTATAATAATTACTTGATAATGCTATTGATTCCCAACTCTTGCTAGATTATTTTCAAATGATGAAATGACTAGGTATTTATAGGTATAATCTAATTTCCTAAAAATTAAATCCTGATAATTGATATTTGACATTTGAAATTCAAATAATAAAATACCAACTCTGATATATTAAAATTTGGAGGCAAGATATTAAATGTAAAGTGGCGAGAGAGAAATTTATTAAATGTTTTCTTTGGTTTTACAAATGGTTCTTCTTGATAAATATCTAAATGGGCCATGAAATACATAATTTAGGACATTAGATGTAAAATTAGGTCCATGCACTTAGGAGGGAGCAAAATCTAGTGTGAAATTGTCAAGGGTGATAATTTACGATGCTACACATCCTATGTAGATATGAACTATAATTTAAATAATTTATTTTGAGATATCTATGTAAAGATAAATAGATAGTTCTTTACATTTTATGTGAGCCTAAAATGTGAGTGCCTTTATGGTTCTACTATTGGGTTCTACTATTCTTTATATCATTAATTTTAAGATTTGACATTTTTTTACTATTTATTTTGATTTAATATCATATTAGGGTTTAGATCCACCCTTTATTTATGTTGAGATAGATTGATTAGGGTTTTTGGGCCTTAATTTTTTGATAGTTGTTTGATCCAAACCATCTCATTCATTCTTGGTTACATTTCAATTATATACTTCCACAATGGAACCTTATAATTATCTATTTTTTAATTTTATTAATTCTTAAATATCAAGAATTATAACTTGGACTTTTGTCTTTATTGATTGATATCCTTTGATCCTTGATTATATTGCATCTTTCCTTAATATTGATGATGTTTCATGTTCTATGAGTAATTTTTTTATACTTATCTACCTCCTGTTCTTTTAGGGACTTTATTAATACTTATTAATACTTTTTTACACGATTCTTGATGATTATTCCTAGTTACATGGTGGTTGATGATATATTCCTACCTTTCCATGATACTTCCAAAGTTTCCACTTTGAATGTGATTTTTTTTACCTATTAATCATATTCTTTCTAAATATTTGATCCTTGATGATATTGTATTTTTATTTCATATTGATGATGCTTAATATTCCATAAATAAGTTATTTTTAATTCTTATCTATAGTTCTCTTCTTTGACAAAATGTGTTCATACTTTTCCTCACTACATGATTCTTGATGCTTATTCTCGATAGTGTGATGACTGGTGATATATCTCAACCTTTTTATTATACTTAAATATATTTCACTTTAAATGTGATTCTTTTGTATGTAGTCCCTATATTCCTTCCACATATAGTTCTTATTCTTTTACATTTATAGATTTTAATATATATTTATCTCTTTCTACATCTTTCCTTGAGGAGCCTAGTAATGTGCTTTATGATGTTTGTAATTTTTAAATAATTCTCTTCAAGATATATTCTCACTAGGACCACCTATCTATGATATATTTTAGTTCAATGTGTTTTTGTAATTTTATTTATTGAATAATACTATTGATACTCATCCTTTATATCTTTATACTCATGGTCTACATATTATATTTACTAATACTTTTAGTGATAATTTTTTATATTTTGATGATGTGGTTGATACAAGGTTTTTTCATGATGAAATCATTGATAATAATAGAATAGATCCTATTTCTAATGTACAAATTATTTGTGGTTCATGCTATATACATCTAGTGCTTTAACCCTCGCTTCCATAAGCATATCTAGGGTTTATTATTCATGTAATACAAACAATACTAAGGGTGCTTATTATTTGCATGTTGATGGTTTATTTAATGTGTTCAATAATCTGCTTGCATTTCTATTAGATTATTGCTTTATAATCTGAGTTGCATTGTTCAAATTGGCCAAGTCCACGATAGTCACAATCCAGCATAATTAGACAAGGCATAGTCCAAGCTGCGAACTCAACCAGATCTCCTTGAGCTGGGCGAGACGTGGTTTTGGTGCTGCACGAGGTGAGGCAAGATACTTCACGAAGCTGGACCTGCGTCAGGGTTATTACCAGATCCGAATAGCTCCCAGGGATGAAGAAAAGACTACCATCACGATGAGGTATGGATCTTATGAATACCTGGTTATGTCGTTTGGCTTAACCAATGCGCCGACCACATTTTGTACTCTGATGAATGATGTATTCAGATCGCTCTTAGATAGATGCATTATTGTCTATCTGGACGATATCTTGATATACAATCAAACACTGGAGGATCACAGAACGCATCTTGCAGAGGTTTTTGAGTTGTTGCTCACGTGGTTTTGGTGCCGCACGAGGTTGGCTCAGGTTGGCCCCGTGACAGTTGGTATCAGAGCGGTTTGGTGACTGGACTCAATTAGTGAAGCTAACGAGCTCTTGTGTGCTTGAATCATGGCGGCTAGAGATCATGGAGTTGAGATCGGCCCAAATGTAATGTCGCAGATAGTCCTCTAGTATGCCATTCACCTGCTCAGTCTGACCATCTATCTACAGATGATAGGCTATCGACATAAGCAACTTCGTTCCCATGAGTCTGAAGAGCTCAACCCAGAAACTGGACGTGAACATTAGGTCTCTGTCATACACTATACTTAAAGGAACTCCCCAGTACTTCACCACATACTGAAGGAAATACCTTACTGCTACCTCAACTAGGCACGAAAGTTTACATGCGATGAACACGACATACTTCGAGAAGCAATCTACCACCACCATGATGCTGGAATGACCTTCCACCAAGGGTAGCTGGGTTATAAAATCCATACTTACACTTAACCAAGGTCGCACCGACACTGGTAATGGCTGCAACAGACTGCTAGGTAGCTGAGTTACTGCCTTGTCTTGCTGACAAGTCAGGTAGGTCCTTACAAATTTTTCGACATTGCCTCTCATATTAGGCCAGAAATAGCCCCGCTCAAGGAGTGTAAGGGTGCGCTTCTATCCTGGATGTCCCGCCCAAACAGAATCGTGAAACTTAGACATGAGCTGGTGTCGTGATTCAGGATTCCTCGGCTCGGCATGAGCTATGCTTTGTGGAGGTTTTCTTTGGGCTGACCAAAGTGTTAGCTATGCTCGACTTTGGGGCAACCCACAGTTACATAGCGGCTAGCAAGGCGAGGCGGCTTAACCTTCCCATGCTTGAAGGGTAGAAATGCTTCAAGAGTGTGAATGGGCTAGCTGAGAAATGCATTGGAGACATCCGGGATGTCAACGTGCGAGTTGGGTCATGGTCTGGTGCCATTAATTTGGTGGCCATCGACATGACCGACTTTGATTTAATCCTGGGGCAGGATTTCATTAGGAAATATTTTGCGATGCTGGCTCCCTATCTTGATAGTGTAATCTTTATGGATCCCAAGCGGCCCAACCTATTGCAGACCATGAAGGTTGGTCTAGACAAGCAGATCATCTCGACGATGAGCCCGTGCCGAGCTGCAAGAAAGAACTTCGATGAGCTTTACTTGGATGCACTCTTGGGAGATTGGGACGAAGAGGAAGAAGCCGAGTCCTCAAATCCAGAAGAGGTGCAGGAGGTAATTGACAGCTATGCGGATGTGATGCCAAGTCAGCTCCCAGCCGAGCTCCCTCCGAGGCGACATGTGGACCATAGGATTGAGCTCGAATTAGGGGCACAACCTCTGGCCAAGGCTCCTTATCGACTCTCTGCACCTGAGATGGAAGAGCTTAAGAAGCAGCTCCGTGAGCTAACTGAAGCTGGGTTTATTAGACCGTCAAGGTCACTGTATGCAGCGCCAATGCTGTTTCAATGCAAGAAGGTGGGTACCTTGCATCTGTGTGTAGATTATAGAGCTTTGAATAAGCTCATGATAAAAAATAAGTACCCGCTGCCCCTCATTGCTGACTCCTTTGATAGACTCACAGAGGCAAGATACTTCACATAGTTGGACCTGCGTCAGGGTTATTAACAGATCCAAATAGCTCCTGGGGATGAAGAAAAGACTGTGATCACAACGAGGTATGGATCCTATGAATACTTGGTTATGTTATTTGGCTTAACCAACACACCAGCCACGTTCTATACTCTAATGAATGATGTATTCAAATCACTCTTAGATAGATGCATTGTTGTCTATCTGGACGATATCTTGATATACAGTTGAACATTGGAGGATCACATAACGCATCTTGTAGAGGTTTTTGAGTTGCTGAGGAGGAACAAGCTCTTTGTGAAGAAGGAGAAGTGTTCATTTGCACAGAAAGAGGTACACTTTTTGGGCCACATTGTTGGCCATGGAATGCTAAAGCCAGATCCTGAGAAGTTGCGTGCAATAGAGGAATGGGAACCCTTGCGATCTGTGCATGAGGTGCGCCAGTTCCTCGGTTTGGAAAACTACTACCAAAAATTTGTGTCGGGGTATTCTAGGATCGCCTCTTAAAATTTGTGTCAGGGTATTCTAGAATGATTCGCGTAGGACTTGTCTATTGCTATATTCTAGGTAGTCCAAGCTGCGAACTTAGCCAGATCTCCTTGAGCTGGGCGAGACGTGGTTTTGGTGCCACACAAGGTTGGCTCAGGTTGGCCTCATGATAGTACTGTAATAGAATCTGAGCCAACCTCGTGCAGCACCAAAACCATGTCTCACCCAGCTCAAGGAGATCTGGTTGAGTTCGCAGCTTGGACTACGACTTGTCTAATTATGCAGGATTTTGACTATCGTGGACTCAACCAATTTGAACAATGCAACTCAGATTATAAAGTAGTAATCTAATAGAAATGCAAGTAGATTATTTAACATAGAATATAGCGGGCAACTCGTCTATTTTATTTAGCCACAGTAGTATGCAACTCAAGTCAATGTTCATGCAAGTCGGCTGAGCCGAGAAAGCTTACACAACATGCACTTGTTACAACACCACTTCGGGTTCCCACTTAAATCACAAAATAATGAGGACAAAAGACTAGCCCCTTCGGCTCGCCAAAACCTCAATCAGATTAGCTTACAATACCACAGTGAATACTTGCATACATAATACTGATTCCTCTCCGATAACATCCAACGTCATTCTATTTATACTCAATCATGCAACCTATTTTGTAGCCATGAGCCCCAACAGCTAGCGCCAAACCAGGAGCATGACTTAGTCAACAATGACTCGATGCAGCAGATCAACGCTACACTGCAAAAAACTCGCGTAGCACCTTATTTTCAAATAATGGGAGTAATTATGCTGATGCTTCTCAACTTACAAATTTTAATGATTTTTTTTTAAATAATTAGAAATATCATAATGTATTAGATCCTAAGACATATAGTTCCCATATAGTTAATAGACAAATTTATTTAGTGGTTATTGAAATGGATATAATAATTATGGTTACTTATATGTTTATTTATTTTTTTGGTATCTGATAAACATGTTGATGATAACATGTTTCTAATGCATATATTTAGAGAAGAGTGAGAGAACAAGTAAAGTGGAACTTACAAAAAAATATAAATATATGAAATAAATTTGAGAACAAAACATTCACTCTTCAAGATTTAATAGAGGATTACATATTAGGGGGTTTGATTTGAGAGGGATTTTATTTGTTCCCTCTCTTATCTAACTCCCCTTCAATTGAAATACCTTACATAGTGATTAAGTATAAGACCTCCCCTTTCGTGTGACTAATGTGATTATAATATCTTTATTACATTCATTTAATTGATGGTTAGATAGATAAAAAGTGATTAATAAAGTATTGAGATCTTGTTATGATTAAGCATCAAATTGAAAGTACTCATTCATATATTGTTCTTCTGCAAAAAACTAAAATGCCTAAGAAATTTACAAATTTTGTTTTTGGCTCTTGGATGAACTTGAAATTTCTAATTATGTCAGCCAAAGGAATATTTGGGGGTTTGGATATGTTATGGAACCCTAAAAAGATGGATGTAGAGTTGGTTTTTTCTTTAGATCATTGGCTGGGGGTAATTGTAACTTGTTTTTCCTCTTCTTAATCATTGTGGTTGTTTAATCTCTACGGTCCTTGTTCCTCAAGTAAAAAAAAAAGGTTATGGGATCAATTGTCCACAATTTCTTCTCAATTCTTAAATGATTATATGGTTTTTGGGGGTAATTTTATTGTTGTATTAGACTTGGTTGAGAAAAGGGGGGAATAATCCCTTTGAGTAGGGTTTTGGAGGGAGAAGCAATAATTTATATGATTGTGTACCAAAGAATGACAATTTTACCTGGTTCAATAGAAGAAAGGATTTTTGTTACATTAAATAGAGGTTAGGTTGTTTCCTCTTATTAGATAATTGGTTATCTTCATCTTATGATTTCTCTTCATTAATCCGTATAGTGCTAGGTTCATATCATTTCCCTATTTTATTGTATATTTGTTTAGGATAAACCTCAGGTCAAGAGATATTATAAATTTGAAGAAATGTGGTTTAGAGATGGGAATTTTATTCCTTTATCAAAGTCTTGGTGGGAATCAAGGCCTTATTTTGAGGGCTCAAGAATTTTTCAACTTTGTAAAAAGTTGAAGTTTGTGAAAGAACGGATAAAAGAATGGAATTTAAATCATCTTAAAAATATCTTTGTAGAGAAAATTAAAATTGAGAAAGTTGTGTTTGATCTCTATGACATTATAATCAAAGATGGTATGGATCATTCATCTTTTGAAAAGGAAAAGTATTTGAAATTTGAGTTTGAAAAGGTTATGAGGTGGGAGGAGGTGTATTCAAAGAAAAAGTCAAGAGAGCTCTAGTTAAGAGAAGGGAATAAAAATACAAAAAATTTCCATGCATCAACCAAATTATGGAGGCAAGCCAATAGTATCTTATCTATTCAGGGTGAGGGAGGGTTGAATCTTTCCTCAACTCAAGAAATTGAAATGGAGGTGGTAAGATATTTAAGAATCTTCTTGCTCCTCCATCTGATAATGGATTGTTTGATCAATCTATTCTTGATAAGATCTCAAACCTAATATCTAAGGAAAACAATGTTATGCTTATGAGTGTTCACTTTGGAAGAGATAAAAAAGATTGTGTTCTCTATGTCTCTAGATAAGGCTCTGAGACCTGATGGGTTTACAACTCTCTTCTTTTAGAAATTTTAGAATTTTGTTGGTAGATATGTGCTCTTGGATTTGGAAGAATCCAATATAAATAGTAAGGTGCTTAAGGAGATGAATACCACATTTGTTGCCTTGGTACCAAATAAATCTAATCCAACAAAATTTGCAAACTTATGAACAATTTCTCTCTACAACATAAATTATAAAATATTTGCAAAATCCATCTCTATTCGACACTCATCCATTTTATTATCTTTGAGGAACAAGGAGGTTTTTACTAGGGAAGGAGACTAGGTAGATGGGGCTATTATCAGTCATGAAGTTTTGCACTCTATAGTGAAGGAAAAGATACTTGCAGTCATATTGAAATTAGACATGATGAAATACTATGATAGGGTTAACTAGAATTTCTTGTTGGTTGTGCTCAAGAAGTTTGGTTTCTCCAGTAGTTGGTGTAAATAGATTTCTTCATTTATTTTGGGTGCAAAATTCTCAATTTTGATAAATGGATCACCATGTGGGTTATTCTCTTCTTCCCAAGGATTTAGGTAGGGTGATCCCCTATAACCTTTCTTCTTCATCTTAATGACCGAAGGTTTGAGTAGGATGATTTTATTTTCTAATGAGAGGAACCTTTGGAAATGAATATATATTAGTCATTTCCCATGGACTATTACTCGCTCCTTTTTTGTTGATGACACTCTCCTCTTTGGTCAAGAAAATTTAGTAGAAGAAAAGGCTATGAAAGGAGTCTTAACTATCTATACTGCTTGTTTTGGTCAAAAAATTAATAAAGATAAATCCAAGATATTCTTCTTGAATGTGATTCCCTTGATTATAAGTAAGACTATTCAATTTTGGGGTTTTAAACTAGACTCCTCCCTTGCATATATCTTGGGATTCCTTTCTTCTCTAGTAAAAAAAAGAACTCCTTTTGGGACAAGATCATCACCTCTATTTCAAAAAGAATTTATTGTGGAAATCTAAATGACTTTCTTTTGTTGGTAAATTGGTGATGATTAAGTTTGTTCTTTAAGATCTGCCAATTTATCTAATGTTGGTTTTAAAAATAGTAAAAGGGAAGTAAGATGATTTGTAGAATATTTTAAGAGATTTTCTTTGGGAAAAAAATGTAAAGGAAAAGAAAAAATCCCTCTAGTCTCTTTGGAAAAATTCTCTCTCAAAAGATTTGGGAGGTACTAGCTTGAGGGACTTGGTATTTCAAAAAAAGGCATTAGGAACCAAATTACTATGAAGATTATATGAAAACCAAAATTTAAAATAGTGCAAAATTATGAGACACAAGTATCTTGATTCTTTAGAGAGAGAAAATATCTTCACAACGAAAACCTTCCCCCAAAGCTCTAAAATATGGAACTTCATTTCATCTTACAAATCTCTCATCCTTCCCCACTTATCTTGGGTCATTCATAATGGTGAGAAGGCATTATTTTGGGATGATGCTTGGAATGGCCATAAACCCCTCAAGGATTTGGATAATTGGAATTTAATTGCATCTATCCTTAAATCCCTATGGGGATGTGTAGTGTAGAAAAGGCGTACTTATATTTTCACACTTTGTTTGGGCCCTCTTAATTAAAGTGGACTTGATTATGCATTAATAAGACCTATTTTATATCTACAAGCCTAATAAATTATATTTTCCAAAGGGGAAACCTGGAAATAATTAATGCTAACACATAACACTTTACCTTATGCAATGTGTGTTGTAGGAATAGGTGTGTGGGACCCATTCGCCCATAGGAAAATGGGTCCTCCCTAGGCATTTGAACCTAAATTTAAAATATGTTTTTGGTGGTAGTTTAATGTCCCTAAATTCAAATTTCAATGTTAGCTTGTAATGTTTAACTTTTGGGAAATTAAGGATACATACCTATAAATACAAGGTTATTTTATCAATTCAAAACATCTAGCAAGAGGTGAACTTTCATACATGAGAAAATATTATTATCAGGAGCATTGAAGAGAAGATTTCTCAAGAATTTGTTTCAGCATTCAAGATCTTAGGCATCATGTCAAAGTATTAAGCATCATGCATGTTTTTGGAGCTAACATTGTGATGTAGGTTTCAAAGATTCAAGTCAAAGCATTCAATTCATAGCTCAAGCATCAATATCCACATCCATTGAAGCTATCTCATGCAAGATCAACATCAACATTTCAGATTTCCAAAGGTTCATTCAATGGTTTGGTGAGTTACAACATAGCATTGTTAATTCATCATGTTCCTTTCCTATTTCACTATTTCAATTCAAGGTTTAATTACCCAAATAGGGTTTAACCAAGGAAAACCCCCATTCACCAGTAAATAAATAATTTTCATCTCTTGTGTTTGTGTTGCAAATCTTAGGTTGAAGAAGGATTTAAGATCTCTTGACGAAAAAGATTGGAAAGTTTTCAAAGTTGTAAAAGTTGTCATCAATTCACAAAATCTCACCTATAGATCTGATTTACAACTTTTTAACACTGAAACTCAGATCAAACAAAAGCTACAGATTGACATCAGTGGCTCCCAAATTTTGTTTGAAATCCTTGAGCAAAGGCCCATTTTCCCATGGGTGAATGAGTCCTAGTTCTCCTTTAGAAACTACCTTTTGGTGATTGGTATACAATATCTAACCCTTCTTATATTTGCAAAAAGTATGTTTTTTCTATTAGTATTGAGCTTTAAATTGTTGTTTCAAGTTTGAATGAGCATAATTGAGTTGATTTACTATTTTTAGTTTTTCTCCCAAAAGTGTTGTTTAGGTTGATACACCCATCCTCAATCATAAGGAAATCAATATATTCCCTCACTGAGCTGACTCACCTAAGGGTTGTAAGTCAATTCTAGGTGTGGATCTCATTTCCTAACGAAATAAAGGAAAATAGGTCTATATTTGGTGAACCTCCTTATAACACAACACAAAAACCCTATTTTTCACCATTTCATTTTGGTGAACCTAACAATCTTGTACTATAAAATTTCTAAATTTGGAGTCCATCAAAACCCTAGATGTAGGATTTGCATTACTTTTCATTGCATTGCATTGATTTACATCGCATTTAGGGTTCTTAACTTGCATTAGTTTGCATCTCATTTAGGGTTTTAGGTTTGCATTCTTTAAAATCTATAAAATTCAAAAATCTCATTGATTTTGTAGAGTGTTTACATAACATTGCATGATCAATCACTTAAATCAGAAAATTGAATCGAAATTGCATCTCAAATGAGGTCTTTTTTCTTGTCATTTAGCATCATTTCACACCTGCATTTAGATCTGATTTACCAAAAATCTAAAACTGTAACTACCTGTTTGCAACTAGAATCCAAAAACATAAACATCAACTCAAAAACTTGTAACTTAATTTTTCAAAACCTTGACACAAGATCCATCGCCCATGGGAAAATGAGTCCCTGATCAAGATTGTTTCTAATTTTTTGGGCATTAAAAAACCCTTTGTCTGCATTTTTTGTTTCTGTATTCAGGTCTCTGTCTTAGTTTCCAAAATTTATTGTTTTCTACAATCATTTATACTAAGGTTAATTGATCAATTCAAGTACATTTCAAACATACAAAATTGGAATTAAAAGATGTCATTTTAAGGTTTTTGCATAGTATAATAAAAAAATTATCTTGTTTAAAATCTAGAAATTTCCCTCTTTTTATATGCATTGCACTTCATATTCTAGGGTTTTTGATTGCATTTATCTAGTGCCTATTCTCCATTTTGGGTGCACCTTAGGTTTTTGAAACTTGTATGAGATTCACAACCTAGTTTCCTATTGCCAATATTGTCGTGAGACATAGTTCGAGACTCATGTCATCCCACAATAGATCACTCGTCATGGATCCTGGGTTTTCCAACTCTTTCACTCATAGTGTTGACACTAGTAAACCCACTATGGACCATAGCTTTGATACCTCATTTCCCATGACCTCCTTACCGACAAATAATGTTACTAATGCTGAATCAATGGTTTCTAATGTCCCTCAAGAGAACCCAAGAAAAATAGATGAAGAATTAGAAAAATTGTATAACTTTGTAAGTTTTGAGTATATTGTTGGTACTATGATTCCTATCATATATAACATGAGCAAAACGCTTAAATATGAATGAGGAATATAAATTTTACATAGAGTCACTTACATCATTGATTATCACATGAAAAAGTATCCTATAAACCCTACAATCAACTTCATTTAAGTTCAACCTCGTAAGGGCCTAACCAATATGTCCCTTGACATTGCTTTCTCAAAAAATGACATAATTAAACATGCACCTGATGGTTCTCTTTACATTTCTGAAAGAATCAATGACGAGCCTACTAATGGGATACTAATTAATCATGTCTATGTAGAGAATGCGATAACTGAAGAATTCTTGTTTTTGCATGAAATTTATCAAGATACTTACGAACAACCAAAAGCATGGATCAAAACACATAATGGTTTTTCTTTCCCTATGATACGTTTGATAAATCTCCCTTTACAAGTTGGATTGAAAATATTGAATGTATCCTTCTCCATCATCCTAATTTCAAATCAATTTTGTGTGAAGTTAGGCTACCCATGGCTTTGCTCCATGAAATCCATCCCATCGGTAGTGCATAAATGCTTAAAGTTTACATTTGGGAAAGAGATCTTTATTGTGCATCATAGTGGTTTTAATAGTGTGTCTTCCCATGGGAATTTCTCATTGGATTTATTTTGGACCAAACCTATGGAACCTATTAAGCCCCGTGAGGAATTATTTTTCAAATCTTATCAAAAGTTTAAGGAAAAGTGCATAGCAGAATTATCCTTTAGCAATATGCCTCAACCCACAATTGAGCATCCCATCATTAATGAGACCATGATTGAACCAAAATATATTCCAAGTAACCATGACCAAACTATAACAAATTCTTCATCTATTTCCTATAAGAGACCACGAGATAACAAAATAAATCCCATTGTGCCTCCTAAAATCAACTAGTTTTATAAAGTTAAAGAGAAAGTGGTTGAACAACCTTCTATGGTTCCTTTCGTTCCTCCCTTGCGGGAAGAAAATAAACCTATGGTTGATAAACCCACTCACACACAATCGAAACATGATAATAAAACAAAAAGAAACTGAAATGCTATAGAGCGTAGGAATAGACATCATGTTGTTGCTCCTCTAATACAAGAAAAACATGAATCAACAACTCAAAATCAAACAACTCAAGAAATGCATGATGACTCTCCACCTTCTTCGCAACAAGAAAATCCTATATCTCAACCACAACAAGAACAAGCACCTTCCATGGATATTATCATTAGACCTTCTATTGTTAATAACTTGGACGATGATGAGACTACTAAGATTGATGAGGAAGTGCATAATGAGCTGAATTTATTATTTTCCTCTTCCACAAGCTTAGATGATATCAATTATGATGTTCCTCCTAAAATGAGTGAATCACCACATGTTGAACTTGGTGATGTTCCTAGTGCAACACTTGTCATTGTCCCTTTGGCTAGTTATCCACCTTTTGCATATGATGAACAAGATTGGGATGCACAAACAACCTACTATAGGTTGAGTCGCATGTGCTTCACTAGTATTTTCTTTGTATTATTTTCATGTTATTTATGTGATTTCATGTGCATAATGTGATCCCCTATATTGTTCTATTTGATATGTCTTTATGTTCATCCCTCTATTTGTACCTACATTCTTCTATATGTCATAAACCTTTATCTTCTTTTGTCTTGTGTTTTACTTTTGGGATGATGCGAGGAATTGAGAAATTTAAGTCTATTCCATGTTGACCCAAAAATTTTTTATTTGTTTTCACTCTCTATGTGTCATTCTTCCAATTCTATGAGTATTTGGGCAAATGATGATGTTTTTGAGCTCTATAATATCATTGTACAACAAAGACATACACTGATCCTGAATCTGTGGATCCCTTATGTGTTTGAGATTTCATTTGGGGGAACCCCCTTTTTTATGATGTAGCTTCATTTGAAAACATATGCTTGACATAGGGATTTCCAAATAAGCTCTCATGTCTTCTTTATTGTTTAGCATTTATCATTTGCTACTTTAAAGTAATTGCTCAAAACATGGTGTTAGCAATTTCTTTAAAGTATGGGCATACATTGGCATTATTATTTTGATTATAACTTATGTTTCATAGTGTGATCTTCTTACTTCATCTGATGTGTCTTCTTCTTGGTGGTGTCATTGGGTTTGATGTCCTCCAATATTGTGACCTTTCTGAGCATATGGCATTCCTCTTAGTGGTAATGCTACACATTGCATTCCCCAAGCTGCAAATCTTTTATCCTCAACTAGTTCTCTCTTGGAGACATTAGGCATGATGTCCCCTAAGAGGAGACCTTACATGAACTAAGAAAAAACACTTTGAATATCCTATTTTCATTTTGTTCATAAGTGCTTAGTATAACACAACTTGCTAGCCTTGTGAAGCTTGAAGTTTTACCCTTTTTCATGGCCACCAAGCATAACACACCTTACTTACTAGTAGGGCCATGTTTGTTCATAAGTGCTTAGCATAACACACAAGTTCCTAGACTTATGAAGCTTGAAGTTCATATTGTGTGGCACCTTATCAAATTTATTAGGAGGTATAACTTTGGTATGGTTAGTTCAAAGGGAGCCTAATAAGACTCTCTTATTGGCCACTTTTTGGGCCCCTGACTTACCTAGTGGACAATAGATCTCTCTAGCCCATGTGAGCATCCATTGTTTTTTGTACAGTGGACAAGAAGTTTCACTTATAATTTTTTTTGGATAAACAACTAAGGATTTATCCTATAGAGAAGCATGATTCACTACTCATGAGTCTCTTTATTCTCAAGAGATTCCCGAGGTGTGAACTACCCTAAACTACCTCAAGGAACATAACAAAAGTTTTAAAATAAGAAAGAGTAAATATTAGAGGTTTTCTGGACAAAGTAATGGGCTTTCAGCCAAAGGACAACAACACAGAATGAGGATGACAACACGGCACGTTGGAGTCCTAGAGGTGTGCTGGCATCTTATACAGACTAGAAACTAATTTTATCATAGAGAACACAAAGTGACTACTTCTACTCTGACTGCTAAGAAATATTGGAATGTGAGAAAGTAACATAATATAACAATACTGAAATAAAGTGAAGTAGATGATAAAACTAAAGAAGATAAGAGATAGAAACTTCTCACAACAACACAAGTAATGAAGCCTCCAACATGTGAATATATTCAATACTTGCATGCACAAGATCATGAGAAAATGTTGGGGCTATATAGGGGTTTTCCTTAGTCAAACCCCCATTTTGGTGTTCCTACCTCCACAGTCTGCCAAATAGATACAGAGAAATAAAGTATGTGATGAGTGATGAAAGAAAACCCCACTTGAGGAGGAGAACCTATATCACAAAATGGAGATGCAATAGATCGAGGATGTGTGAAATACCAGGATGCTCACAAGCACAAGGTAAGGGGATATTAGATGCAAGGCTTAAGGAATCCAAAGAGATTAAGACAAAGATAGATGCAAGAGCAAATAGAGTTGTAGAGGGTGCTATGAGAACACAAGAGTGTTGTTTTAGTGAGCTATGAAAGCTTGAGGCTGTTGTAACAAACAAGGGAGTTGTGAAAACAAGAGAAAGATGGGAGAATGTCTAAGATAGAAGCCTAGAAGGAGAAGAAGGTCCAAATTCATTGAAAAGATAGAATTTAAGGAGAGTATAAGAAGGAAAAGAAGCTTCCTGAGTAGTTACAAGGCGTCCCGAGGATAAGAAGGAAAATAAGCTTCCTGAGTAGTTACAAGGCATCTCGAGCTATTACCATCGACAAAAGGAGCTGACAAGTGGAAAACATGCTTGAAAAAGTTTTTTTGAATGTTGAAACATCATAGGACGCTAGCATGGCACATGGAAATCTGCGTGACACGCTAGTGTCCATACACATCATGCCACAAAATGATGAGAATGGGAAAAGAAAAAAGTTTAACACAAAGCTGGCGTGTAAGGGTAGCTACTGAAAAGGGGTTTTTGAATTTCCTAAGAGGGAAAAAGGCTAATGCAGGGGCTAAAATGAGCCTACACAAATGCTAGGGGAGTGGACACTAAAGCAGATGCAAGAATGTATGTGGAATTGCAAGGGGTGCAATTTTACGACATTACATTTTTCCCCCACTTTAGTGGGCATATGAATCTACACTAATATGCATGCTAAAGGAAATCTTCTAAACATAAATAACATCATGATGCCAAAAGGATACTATAGAGGAAGCACACAACTCTTCAAACCAAGGAAGCTTTACCCTAGGTTGAAGACCTACAAAAAACACATTAGACAAGAAATTCCTGCACAAGACAACAATGTTAGAACATAAAAAGCCATTACACCATGAGGTTAGAACATTTAAAACCACATACACACATACACACACAAAAAACTAAATGATTTTAGTCACCAAATTGAAAGAGACTTCGATGTAAAAGGTTGTCTCAGTACTATGTGTCGTCCCCAAATTAAAACCAATAACATATAGAAGAATTCTTAAATGGAGAGAAGAATGTAAGGATTTATTTCTTTGAGAGAATAATTTGCACCCAAAAGTTAGGGAAGCAACTAATTTCGAAGAGAGAGAGCATATACTCAAGATGAAGAAGATGTAGATCTTCGATCCAATATACACAATTGAGAAGAGAAGAGAAGAGAAGAGAAGTGAAAAGGCTCAAGAGATATTGAGGAGGAATAAAAATTCTAAGAGAGATGGATCCACAGGTACTCTCTCCTGAGGAGGTTTGAACAAAGGGACTCCGTAGCTTTGAAAAACTATGAAGTTGAAAAAATTACACCGAAGGCTTGTAGACCAACAATAAACAAATCTTGTAGGATGTAAGTGCCTCACAGGCCTGTAGACCTACAAGAAGGCATTACACCAAGTACTCTCTCTCACGAAGGAAGCCTAATGAAAGGGTACTTTGCAAAGTTAGACTAGAAAGCAGCTTCACAAGCACACCTACAAAGCAACATGTTAATCCATAGATAAAACATTAGCCTCTTTAACAAAAGTGTGATTATCTTCCTCAGAAGGAGGATCAACATTAAGAACATTACAATTACTGCTCACATTATCCCACGATACAAAAGGGTAAAAGCACAAAGTTGTGTCACACTTTTAGTCAAATAAATAGTTTCGAGTGAAAAAAATTTGGCTTGAAAAGTTTTGGCCGAATAGGTTTTGACCAAAACCACATACCCTATACATGGCACAAAAGGTTTCAGTCGAATAATTTTTATTTTTTTTCCCTTTGCCGCTTTGAAATTGGCTTAAATCAGCTTATTTATTGTGTGGGGTTTCTATAGAAAGGGTTTTGGTTGAAACCCTTTCTATAGAAATCATTTATACCGAAACTATCTATGTGGCATCCTAGTTGGCAACCAACTCAACTTTTTTCAGAATTTTCTGAAACTTTCAACTTTAACTAAGTATTTCATCAATTAGAATAATGTTGAAAAAAAAAAGAAAAATACCCTTTTGTAGAGCTCAAAGTGGTGAATCTGAATATGCATTTTTTTTAATATTTTGATTAGTTTAATATATTTTATTTTTAAAATAATGAAAATAGGTTGCTAAAGTTAAAAAAGCGGCTGATTAAAAATTAAAAACAAAATAGTAAAACATATTATTTTTTTAAAAAAAATATGGGGCACTAAAAGAGAGACTCCTCTTCAAAAGGGTATTTTTTTTTTTTGAAAATGATTAAAAAAATAGACAATAGTTGGCGTCCCATGAAAACTATTAAATTCTAACAAAATTGACTTTAAAATGTTATTACGAGAAAAATATACATCAAAATTTAATTTTTTTTCCATGCACTAGATATTGAAGTTACTTATTTGGAGAGGAAAAAAAAAGGAGAAATGAAGTTTTTTCAATTTGTTTCTTGACGGCTCGTGAAGTCACTTTTTTTTTTGAAATTTTTCAGCATTCCAAAATCTATTCTTAAATTGATAAAAGAATAATGAAAACAATTTTTAAAAAATCTAAAAAATTATAGGAATAAACTTCATCAAAATTTCTACATTTCATTAGTTTACATCATTTTGAAATTCAAAACATAAAGACCACTTTTATGTGGTCGAAGTTTAGATTTTTTTTTGCTATTGGCCTATTCCTTTATAAAGTGTGACACAGGTTTGTGCTTTTACCCAGAAGAATAATCATATGTGATAGTGGGTTTGGATGATGTTATCAAAAGGTTTAAGTGGATCAGATTGACTTTATGTTCCACAATGAAGGAATCTGTAAAGTTTAAAAAACCCTGATCATCATCAAGACATGCATTCTCTTGAGAAGAGAGCTAGAAGAAGCAAACTTAAGATTTCTAGCTTTAGAAGGATCTTCTTCAGTGACATCTATCTCAAGAGTATCCTTTGTAGTAGGTACTTTTGGAGTAAAGATGGACAAATTGGAAGACACTAAAGGAATAAGATTAGGAAAAATTGAAACTTGACCAGCAACTACCATTTCACATAAGTGCATAGCCTTAGGGTCAACCCTAACTATGACTACTCAATTATTGAAAATGAACTTAATAGATTTATGCAAGGAAGACAGGACTACACCCATAGCATGAATCCATAGTCTACCAAGAAGAAGGTTATATGGTAATTTTTCTGACATAACATATACAAGGGTAGGTACGATAATGGGTCCCAACCTTAAAGGAAAGACTATTGTGCTTAAAGGTTGCCAACCAACATTATCGAACCCATGAATAACAACAAAAGAAGCATTAAGAGAAGATGAATCAATATTAATCTTATGAAATAGATCAATACTACATACATTGAGCATCGAACCAATGTCAATGAGAGTATTCCTAATGCCAACATTAATATTAACTATAATCATAAAAGGATCTTTTTTTTGCACATCTGGGGGCGGGAGTTCTTGAAGATAGAACGTGATATTCATCTAATTTGTGCGAATATGAGCTATCAATGCATTAACATTCACCGTCTTGGTAGAAGAAGGCAAGAGGATCTTTTGCAAGGATTCCTAAAGCATACCTTGGTAAACTAGAGTAGACTAAATAAAATCCCACACTGAGATCTTATCCAGAGTAACGTGGAGTTGCTCAACAAGATTGTAATCACCAGGTGCTTTAGTTGTAGATTTAGGGGCCGAAGGATGACTTGGTTGTTTTTGTTAGGAATTCATGTTCACATGATTGTTTAGGTTAGCATTATTAGTATGTTTAATATAGAGTTATGTATGTTAATATTAAGTTGTTGAGAAACAACTTAATATTACAATGAGTGTTTGTATTATGAATTCTTTTAACAACTCATATATTTAGGAGTTTGTGTATTTGTTAGTCATGTAATTATCTGAGTTGTTATAGGAGGTTTCCTATAATATAGGAAATTCAAGTCCTATATATATGCAAAGTTTATTGAAGAAAATTGAATTCAAATATTATTATTGAGTATAATTTTCGGTCTCCCTCTGCTCAAATTTTCTAATATGGTATCAGAGCGGGTGTGATCCCCTTACGGGAGCACCCAAAAGATGAAAGTATGTGAGATGTAATTTCTGCAAGATAGTGTAGTTGATAATTTAGGAGAGTTTTTTAGAATTCTTTTTTTTGTGTTGTTTAGCTATTAGGTGTGCAATGTTATTATTGTGAGTCCTTTGTTGAGAGGATATCAAATGACAAGGATCCAACTAAGTTTTTGGTTTCTCCAATTACAGGAGAACTATTTCCCATCAATGAGATGGCTGAGCATATGTAGATTTCATTCACAGGTCCCAGGTTGTTGAAGAAACCTCTGGATCGGGTGCCATAGGAGGATTTTATTACACAAGGTGTCTCTGGTTTTAAAGCTCACCAAGTTTTCCTTCTTTAATGTTATTTTTTTGAAGTGGTTGTTTATGAGCAAGATTTACAAATCATTGGTGTTTCTCTTTCCCCATGCGTTATATTGGAGGGAAGGAGGACATTATTGCTACTTAATTAATGCTTAGATGAGCTCTGTCATTACCTAAACAAGATAAAAAATGGTAGGGCGTCGCTACTATAGCATCCTTGCACTATTTACAAAGGAGAAATAATGCCTCCTGAGATTAAAGCTTTCTCTTATAAGGATACTGTAGATCTAGAAGAGAGTTGGTATGTCAGACTGATTATTCCTTCATGTGTTTGGTTTAAGATATAAATTCTTGCATTTGTATGGGTAAAGAAGCAAATGTATAACAAGCACCAGATAGAGGAGGCCTCGAGCATTTTTTGAGAGATGACCAAGAATGAGTGCATAAGGGAGCATATCGTTCCTGTCTTGTGAAGGAGAATTCTCTATTGTCTTATGTAGTATTGACGGCTTTTGTCGCTTGTAATAATAGAGTACAGACTCAAAAGGTCATGGTTCTAGACTTTAAGTCAGCCAGATCTTGTGGTGTGGCCATAAAGTTGAATGTGTAGCATTTGATTTCTTTTCAAGTGCACAAAGATCAAAGCCGTGGAATCAGACTGGTGGATGATTTCCATTGTTATTGCATTGACTTTGAAGCAAGTGGTAAGTTTCCATTGGATTTGGAAATCAATATTCCTTTTAAAATAAATTATCCACCTACACTATTATTGAAGATATTATTGTTTAAAGGGGAGAAGGTCGATTGTTTTGGTGGCCACGTAGGAAACAAAGCCAATACCTTTTATGGTTGTGACAGAGAACATGTTGCTATAAGCTGTCAAACACCAATATTGGTTATTCCAATATAGCACCAAGTGTCATTTCAAACAAAGCATTGTGAAGACGCTAAAGGCTCGATGAAAGCTAATTGAAGGAAGTTATGTGATTGATTCTCACATGCTCTCGTAGTTTTATAGTGGTAGATTTTTTTGAGAAATTTTGTATCATTGTCTAAAATTCAAAGTTAAGTAGTATTATTTTATAATAGGTTTCATTTATTAATGAGTTATTAATTGTGAGTTTAGTGTCATCATGTAAGTAGTTTATCAAAAATCTACAAGTGTCAAATAAATAAAATTTTCCCCATAATATGTAGATGGATGCATTATCTCTTTTATTTGATGTTCATAATGAGGGGAGGAAATATAAAACAGAGTCTCAAAGCTAAATTTTCTAAGTAGGAAACTTACTAGAGGATGGAGGCACAATAGGTTAGAGGATACTCAACGACCTCTCGTCAATCACTAGTGATGAGGCTGCAAAAAAACTTGTGCCAAAATGACTAAAGCCAAGATTAGTTTCTAGGTGGAAGCGACAATTGTCTCATATCATTTGTGATTAGAGTGGCAATGATCTATAATGGTGACTGCATACGTGACAATGAGGGCTTGGTGTTCTCAAACTTCATATTTGTGGTTGGATGTGTATGTCCTTAATCACAACTCTTGGTTGTGTGTGAATGGATGTGTTTTTCCCCATTCAAAAAATGGTGTAAGTGATTGGAAGTGTTTGTCCCCAGTCACACGAGTTGTGATTATGATTGGATGTGTTTTTCCCCAATCGTAATTGTTGTGAGGAGATGTGTGCGTCCCTATTCATAACCTTGATGTTGGGTAGACGTGTTTGTCCCTATCCAAACTTGATGTAAGACCTTGGATAGATGTGTTAGTCCCTATCCTTGGTTTCATGGGTAGATGTGTTTGTCCCTATCCTTGGATGAAGGTATACTGAGTATAGTGAGGCTAGTTCCACTATCGCTTTTCAGGAGTAGATGTGTATGTCCCTACTCATACCTTATGATAAGCTACTATATGTGGTCATAAAGTATTTTGATGTACTTTCACCCCATGTTCACACTAAGGGGGGTGTTAGGAATTAGTATTCACATGGTTGTTTAGGTTAGCATAATTAGTATGTTTAATATAGAGTTATGTATATAATATTAAGTTGTTGAGAAACAATTTAATATTACAGTGAGTGTTTGTTTGTATTATGAGTTATTTTAACAACTCATATATTTAGGAGTTTTTTTATTTTTTAGTCATGTAATTATCTATGAGTTGTTATAGGATGTTTCCTATAATATAGGAAATACAAGTCCTATATATATGCAAAGTGTATTGAAGAAAAATGAATTAGAATATTATTATTGAGTGTATAATTTTCCAGTCTCCCTTTGCTCAAATTTTCTAATAGTTTATTCATTCTATTCTTATAATTATGGGCTACCACTCTATAAGAGGGAGCCTTAGAAAAATCAAGAGAATCTTCGTCATATGGGACACCATTAATAGAACAAATCCTTTTAGGAGAAGGACTAGTTGGATTCAGATAAATAACAGATCTCTTAGGCCTTTGAGGGGAAACAAAGATAGATTATATTTATAGACTCATCATAACTAGTGGAATAATTATTTGAAGACATTCTCAACATTAATCCGAGGAGGATCAAATGTGGAAGGAGGTTCATCATTCGCTAATGCATCATCTCTAGAGGTCTAGAGGAGAGTGCATTGGAATAGAGAAGAGATTCATAATTCACTAATTCATCATATCTATAAGAGAGTGCATTGGAATGAAGAGAAGGTAGAGTAATGCTAAGAAAGGTATTAATGATTTCATCTTCTTGCAACAACATATCCTTCAAAGCAAGAGGAATCTCATGAGAAGGATCAAAGATACAAAGTGACATGGGTAAAGCCAAGTCACTATCACATTCATGAAATGGAACATTTTTAACATTTTGAATATAATTAGATACTGAACTTATAAAAGAAGATATTAAATTCATTTTGAAAATAGTAAGCTAAATATAATAAACAAAAAATAAACAATTCAATTGATCCAGAGTAGTCTAGGGGTGATAGAACTAAGAAAAACCAAAAATATAGTTTTTTGGTTTTTTTTGGTATTTTCTAGGTTCTAGTAATTTGCATTTTGGAGGTATTTGGAGCAGAATTTGGGACCTTTAAACTTTCATTGATCCCTAAAATTATACTTCCAAAGGAACAATATTTTAGGGATTGAACTAGTCCTCTTGGAGACCTTTCCAACGGTGTAAACGATTCTGAATTCTAAGCATATAGTAAAAATTTATGACCCCGCCAAGTTGGGGTAAATAAATTCCTATTTTTTTGAATAATACTATGGTTCACACCAGGTTCACTAAAATGTAGAGAAGGGGGATTCACTACTCATGAGTCTCTTTATTCTCAAGAGATTCCAAATGAGTGAACTGCCCTAAACTACCTCAGTGAACAAAACAAAAGTTTTAGAATCATAAAGAGTAAATCACAGAGGTTTTCTGGACAAAATAACGGGCTTTCAACCAAAGGATGGCAGCACAAAATGAGGACAACAGTGCAACATTTTGGAGTCCTAGAGGCACGCTGGCGTCTCGTACAAACCAGAAACTGAGTTTATCATAGAGAACACAAAGCAACTGCTTCTTCTTTGACTATTAAGAAATCTTGGAATGTGAGAAAGTAATAGAATATAACAATATTGAAATATAGTGAAGTAGATGATAAAACTAAAAAAGATAAGAGATAGAAACTTCTCACAACATAAGTAATGAAGCCTCCAACATGTGAATATATTCAATAATTGCATACATAAGATCTAGATAAAATGTTGGGGCTGTATAGGGGTTTTCCTTAGTCAAACACCCGTTTTGGTGTTCCCAACTCCACAGACAACCAAATTGTAAGAACTTATGAAAAACAACAATATGATCAAGAGACTAAACATAGCACAAAAGAGAGAGAGACAAGATGAGAGAATATGATGATTGTATTCTCAATATGCATGAAGATAGACAATGAAGATAGACTATGAAGATGGACAATTACAAGCATGTACAAGGCTTGCTTATAAAGGCAAGCTAGGACACAATGAAGGGACAAGAATGAGACAAGTGTCCCAATCATGTGTAAGGTAGGTAGAGAGAAATATTAAATAATTCCATGAAAGGTGGATCACCCACCTAAAGTTGAATTATTATGCCACGAAAAGTGGAGATAAAAAGGTGATAACTAGATCACACCACAAAGAGTGGAATTTCTCCTACACACACTTCCCTAAGTGTCCCACTCATATCTCTCAATGTATGCACAAACCTAGATGCAAGATGCAAATAACTAGGTGTCACAAGTGAAACCTATAATGATATGCTTTCCTTAAGTAAGCTTAAGTAAAGTGTAATAAGTAAAATACTTATTTACACCAACACAAATAGACAAAGAGAAATAAAGTATGCAATGAGTGATAAAAGAAAACCATGTTCAAGGAGGAGAACCAGTATCACAAAATGGAGATGCAATAGATGGGGGATGCGTGAAATCCCAGGATGCTTGCAAACAAAAGGTAAGGGGATATCAGTTGCAAGTCTTAAGGAAGACAAAGAGAGTAAGAAAAAGATAGATGGAAGAGCCAAGAGTGTTGTAGAGGATTCTATGAGAACATAAGAGTGTTGTTGTAGTGAGTTGTGAAAGCTTGAGGCTGCTGTAACAAACAAGGGAGCTATGTAAGAAAGAGAAAGATGGGAGAATGCCCAAGATGGAAGCCCAAAAGGAGAAGGAGGGCCAAATGAATTGAAAAGATAACATTTAAGGAGAGGAGAAGAAGGAAAAGAAGCTTCTCCAGTTGTTACTATTGAGCTCTCCAGATAACTGAGAGGGGGGTGAATTAGTTATCATAAGACAATTTTCTTTTCTTTAATTAATCTAGAGAAAGCTTATATCAATAAAAAAAATCAAACATATGTGAACATGAAAGCACACAACAACACCATGCACAATAAAAACCAGAATTTATGTGGAAACCCAAGAAGGGAAAAACCATGAAGAATGCTAATTCTTAATTATAGAACATCGGTTAAGGTGACACTAGTTAAGGTGATTATTAAAAAGGGCTCACGACTAAGTTTCTCACTGCAGGTAAGGCTCAGTGTCAGTTAGCTCAGTATTTGGCTATTACAACCAAAGATAAAAAGGGCTCACTGCCAAAATAGAAAGGCTCACTGCCTATAGAAAAAGGGCTCACTAACAAAAAGTAAACTGATGAAGTTGCATCTACATATGCATGAATTTAGTTTTGGTTAAGAGCACAATATTTGTTTGCAGTAGATCTGGTCAAGAATCTTCTACACACCTTCCTTGCACAACCTCTATAAAATAGATTACTTCTTCCTTCACACCCTTTTAACTACTCACACACACCATAATCCACTCGTCTCCTTTCATCAAACAAAAACAACTTTTACTTATACCATTCCATGCCTTCATAATCTTCTAGGTTAACCAAACATAATGTCTTCATAGTCTTCTAAGTCAGCCAAACATAATTTGAATTAAATCACCACAAAACATGTTGACTTTAAGAACAACCTTGAAATATTCAATAAGGCTTTGCATGCTAGCACTAGACCCAAAAGATAGGTTGCACATAAAGATCTTCTTACCATGTTACCCAAGGACCCATAAATAGGTCATACATAAGATAGGTTCATTACTTAATATAATTATCAAAAGATAGAAAACTTTGAACTACATGAAATATATTCTGGAACCAATGGGAATGCCACAACCAAGACAAAGTCTTGATTATCATCAATTTCAGTATCAATAAGAGAAATAGAATTTGACATACCAAAACTTGTAACATGCTAGATGAATGTCCAAATAGCAAAGATACCCACTGTAAGCTTTGAGCACAATAGCCAACATCAAAATATTACACTTATTATTCTACATTAACCGACTTCCATAGATGTCCCAAAAAGAAGTACTACCATATCCAGATCAAAGATAACATCCATACTACGTAACATCATAACATTCGATAGGATAGATCATTTCTATACATCATCTAGAGCACAACCTTATGGATCCAAGTTTTGACATCAATTAAAATGATGCTAAATCATCTCAAAAACTTCTCAACAATATCCCCCTTTGGCATTGATGACAAAACAACAAAAACACAAAAACACAAAACTCCAAAATTCTAGGTCCAAAACTCCAAGCACTCCCCCTTTTCCAAGAAATTCAATACCTCTTCTTTTTTTTTGTTTTCTCTTCATTTTCTCCCCCTTTTTTCCATCAAAGGAAAAGGGCCAAATAAGAACATTTAGGAGATCAAGTAAAAATAACACTTTTCACATGAAAAATATTCTTGTACCTTTCTCTTACAGTTGGAAGAATCCTCTTTCAAGCTAGCATTACAAAAACCATTTTGGCACACATACTGTCTAGTAGAGTCAACAACATAAATGAAGATGACCAGTCCAGAGATAGGCATTTTCATTCACAATCCTCTGCATCAGAAATTATCCCAGAGAGATGATCCAACTAGACCTCAACAATTTCTTTGACCAACCAAAAAGTTCTAACCAAATCTTCCCTCTATCTCTGAATGGAAAATAACTTAGCTTGCAACTCTCCAACTCTTATTCTATGTTTTCCACCTTTATCTTTGAAGAAGTCAAAACACTTCCCAATATCATTCAATTTAGATTCAATAGCTTCAATTCTGCTTCTAAAATTATCAACTATAGTAGGCCACCAGAGACAATACCTATAGATGTCAGACATCTCCTTAATGCATTCTCTTGTCTCACCAATATGTTTGGATAAGTTTTGTTTAGATTTGACACATCTTCTCTCAATCATAGCTTGGAACTTATGTCCTTCAAATACTCCAACAACAACCTTTCTTCAACAACTTCTACCAGATCATTTGGTAACGAGTTGTAAACATCTGAAATAATAATACCCTCTTTGAGCAGATAATCAACCAAGGACTCATAAATTCTAAGCCTACTTACTGGAGAGTAGGCATACCACATTTCACCAAATTTTTTCATATCACCTTCATCCAATGTTGAATGAACTTCATCTAGATTGAAAGAGTCAGATCTAGGAAAATAATTTTCTTCCTTCTCCTTCTCTTCTAAGATATAAATGACTTCCTCTATGTTAATTTTCCTCCTTTTAGGTTCCGGAGGGGAACTACCAATGACAACCTCTAACTCCTTCTTACCAGAGGAGGAACCCTCCTCAAAATGACTAGAAACTATCACACCGAAGCATAAATTCATCTGCAAGGATGAGAAATATAATTTTCATGCACTTGTTTTATCTTCCATACATTCCAGATACCTATTAACTTGATTTTCTACAGGGATTCCAAACTTCCACTTAACATTCTCCTTTGATAGTAGTGAACTCAGAAAGTAAAATACTAAATATATGAGCAGAGACCCAAATAAAAAAGGATAACTCTCAACCAAAGACATTCTGACATTCTCAATTAGGTTTTCCATTATGAGGCTACACAAGTCAAACTGCTTATTTTCCTTCACCATCTTTTGTGCAAGATATACAACAATAACCGAAGTACAACCTTCACGATTTCTAAAATAGTTTTTGTAAGTGATATCATAAGCAACATACCATACTGCAAAATCGATAATGGTATTTATTAGTAGAGCTTGGAGGTCTTTTTCGATACCAATAAGTTCCTCCATGTCTCTATATTTCACTGTTTTCTTCCCAGGGAGGTCACCAACATTGCACAATCTAGTAATAGCTTCAATGGCTTCCTTAGTGATCAAATAGGGTTTGTCCAAAATAATGCTTCCATCCTTGAATCAACTCAACAGGAACAAGATGGTCTCTCTGTCATCAAACCAGGGAAATTCTCCCCATAAATCCATACCCAAAGCACTTGCATTATGCAATTCATCAGACTTCAACCCTAGTTCTGTTTCCTTCATCTTCCAATGATCAAATTCATCCAAATCTACTCCCTTTAGTCTTAGTAGAATACCGCCATATGATTCTCTATCAATGGATTCCATCTTCATGCTTATCTTCTTCAATCTTTTATCACTCAAAACTTCTTCTTTTTGCAATATGTGAGAAATGGTTTGAAAACTTCACCTTTTAACCTTAATTTCTCATGATGAACTTTCCACCAAAAAATTACATTGATGATATCATCAAATGTACTTCACTTTTCAATCATCCAGATTAAGCTTCATCATATATCACCAATCAAATCAAACTTAGTCACATGTTGAAAACACATCAATATTACTTCAAAGAGGGGGAACTGACAGGATATGCATAGTAACACTACCCCTAAGCCAAGGCAGTTGGATCAGTTTCCAGAAGAGCTTGTACTAGGATCCAGTACCACAAAAGAGTTCTCCACACTCATTTCCTTTTTCTTCCAAACCATGATGGTCTTCTTCTTAGATTCACCTATTTCTGCAACCTTCTTTTTGTTTTTAGGATTTTTTAGGGCAACATATTTGCATGTGTTAGCATAATGTCTGGGTTGACTACACTTGTAACATCTTTGTCCTAACTTAACTGAGTGAACCCTAGATCTCCACTAATTAGCTTTGTGACCATAACCATGACATAAATAACAATTACCATGAAAGATATTATTCATTCCATTCCTTCTAGATGGATTAGATAACTAACTTCTACAATGACTTGCTTTGTGACCAAACTTGTGATAGTTAAATCATTGAGTACTCAGTTCCTTCTTGCTTCTACACTCTACAACCTTGTGTCCAAAATTCTTGCATATAAAACAATAGCCATTAAATGATAAGTACCTTTGAGCATTTTGTTGCCTGACCAAAGGTCTTTTAGGTGTTCTAGAGTTTCAGGCCATGCTAGTTACACAAGATCTCACTTCAGCTTCAACTACTCTATCCTCACCCTTAATAATGTAATTTGAGTTTTCACCGATGAAGCTAAGTCCTCCCTTATCCTTGTGAAATTTCTGTAGGGACAGGAGTTGATCTAGAATTATACTACTTTCACATACTCTTGCTTCTATTTTCAACCTTCTTAACTCTTGATCTAACTTCTAATTTTCTTTTTATTTTTGTTTGATGGTATCCTTGATATTTTCTTCAGTCTTCCATTATTCCATTTTCTATTTGATCTAGTATCTTTGAGATTTTCTTCAGTCTTCTTGCATTCATCTAGTTGTTTTTTTAAATCCACAATGCTTTCCTTTGACTCCTTTAATTCATGGCTAACCTCTCTATGTCTCGCTTTTAATTTCTAGATTTTCTCCCTTAGCTTAGAGATATAGGCATTTGCTTCCTTGAGGTTTTCTTTCATTTCTTCATTTTCAAATTTTGTGCTTTCCATATCATCTAACATTATCTTCAGTTCTTCCACAAAGTGATAAGCTCCTTCCATTTGTTCAAATTTCCAAGATCTCCCTCAAGCGGTTAAGCTCTATATCCAAGGGGCCAAGCCTTGATACCAATTGTTGAATAGTCCAAATAATTGAGAGGGGGGTGAATCAATTATCATAAGACAATTTTCTTTTCTTTAATTAATCCAGAGCAAGCTTATATCAATCCAAAACAAATCAAATAGATATGAACATGAAATCACACAATAACACCATGCACAATAAAAACCATAATTTACATGGAAACTCAAGAACAAAAAAACCACAAAGAATGATAATTCTCAATTATAGAACATCAGTTAAGGTGACATCGGTTAAGGTGATTTTTACAAAGGGCTCATTTCCAAGTTGCTCACTATAGGTAAGGCTCACTACTCGAAAATTACAACCAAAGATAAAAAGGGCTCACATCCTATAGAAAAAGGGCTCACTGAAAAAAAATGAACTAATGAAGTTGCATCTACATATGCATGAATTCAGTTCCAGTTAAGAGCACAATATCTATCTGCAATAGATTTGGTCAAGAATCTTCTGCACACCTTCCTTACACAACCTCTCCAAAATAGGTTACTTCTTCCTTCACACCCTTTTAACTACTCACATACACCATACTCCACTCATTTCCTTTCATTGAAAAAAAAACAACTTTTACTTATACCATTCCATTCCTTCATAATCTCCTAAGTCAGTCAAAACATAATGTCTTAATAGTCTTCTAAGTTGGCCAAACACAATTTTAATTAAATCACCACAAAACATGTCGTCTTGAAGAACAACCTTGAAATATTCAATAAGGCTTTGCATGCTAGCACTGAACCCAAAAGATAGGTTGCACATAAAGATCTTCGTACCACGTTACCAAGGGACCCATAAATAAGTCATACATAAAATAAGTTTGTTAATTAACATAATTATCAAAAGATAGAAAATTATTAACTACATGAAATATATTCCAGAGTCGATGGGAATGCCACAACCAAGACCAAATCTTGATTATCATCAATTTCAGTATCAACTGGAGAAACACAATTTGACATAGCAAAACTTGTAACATGCTCAATGAATGTCTGGATAGAAAAGAAACCCATAGTAAGCTTTGAGCACAATAGAAAACATCAAAAGATTAGAACTTCATTATTCTGCATTAGTCGACTTCCACAAATGTCCCAAAAAGAAGTACTACCATATCTGAATCAAAGATAACATCCATACTATGTAACATCATAGCATTCGATAAGATAGATTATTTCTATATATCATCTGAAGCACAACCTTCCGGATCCAAATTTTGACATCAATGAAAAAAATGTGAAATCATCTCAACAACTTATCAACAGTTACAAGGCTTCTAGGATTGCTACCATTGAAAAAAGGAGCTAACAAGTGGAAAACATGCTCAAAAAAGTTCATTTGAATGTTGAAACATCACATGATGCTAGCATAGTATGTGGATGTTCGTGTGGTGTGCTAGTGTCTAGACACATCATGCCACAAAATGATGAGAATGGGAAAAGAAAAAAGTTTAACGCAAAGCTGACGTGCAAGGGTAACTACTAAAAAGGGGTTTTTGAGCATCCTGAGAGGGAAAAAGGCTGATGCAGAGGATAAAATGATCCTACACAAATGCTAGGGGAGTGGACACTAAAGTAGATGCAAGAATGTATGTGAAATTGCAAGGGGTGCAATTTTACGACATTACAAATCCACATCAAATTGGACAAATAGTTGAGGCATGATCCACCCCTTTTTTCTTTTTCTTTCTTTTAGTCTTTGACATTATATGTTTTTGTATCTTGTCTTCCTACTTCATATCATACATCTTGTGTGTGTTCCTTTGTGCTTATGTTGGTTTTCCATGGGATCTTGATCCTGGGGGCTTAGCCACTTCCTTGATCTTTTTCATCCCATCTCACTAACATTTGTACACTTGGACCCCCTCTTGGTGCATATTTGTCTACTTTAGTGTGATTTTGCACTTGCTCTCATCCTCTCACTAAAGTGGGGACTAAATGTAGTGTAGAAAAATGTACTCCTTTACATTTTCATGCATTGTTTGGACCCTACTAATTAAAATGGACTTAATTATGCGTTAATAAGCCCTATTTTACATCTAAAAACCTAATATGTTAAATTTTTTGAAGGGGAAACCCAACAATAGTTAATTCCAACACATAAAACTTTACCTTGAGCAATGTGTGTTCCAAGAATAGGTGCTTGGGACCCATTCACCCATAGGTGAATGGGTCCTCCCTAGGCCTTTGAACTTAAATTTAAAATATGTTTTTGGTGGTATTTTAATGTCCCTAAATTCAAATTTCAATGTTGGCATGTGATGTTTAATTTTTGGAAAATTAAGGATACATACCTATAAATACATGGCTATTTTATCTATTCAAAACATCTAGTAAGAGGCGAACTTTCATATGAGCAAATATTATTTTCAAGAGCATTGAAGAGAAGATTTCTCAAGAATTTGTTGCAGGATTCAAGATCTCAAGCATCATGTCAAAGTCTTAAGCATCATGCATGTTTTTGGAGCTAACATCAAGTGATGTAGGTGTCAAAGATTCAAGTCACATATCAAGCATCAAGATCCACATCCAATGAAGCCATCTCATGCAAGATCAACATCAACATTTCAGATTTCTAAAGGTACATTGAAGGGTTTGGTGAGTTGCAAGATAGCATTGTTCATTCATCATTCCTTTCATATTTCACTATTTCAATTCAAGGTTTAATTACCCAAATGGGGTTTGACCAAGGAAAACTCCCATTCACCAAAAAGATTAATTTTTCTTGCTTGTGTTTGTGTTGCAGATCTTAGGTTGAATTGAAGGATTGAAGATCTCTAGAAGAGAAATATTGGAAAAGTTGTCAAAGTTACAAAAGTTGTTGTCAATTCATAGAATCTCACCTATAGATCTGATTTCCAACTTTTCAACACTGAAACTGGGATCAAACAAAAGCTATAGATTGACATAAGAGGCTCCCAAAATTTATTTGAAAATCTTGAGCAAAGACCCATTCACCCATGGGCGAATGAGTCCTATTTTTTCTTTAGAAACTACCTTTTGGTGACTGTACATAGTATCTAACCCTTCTCAAATCTATTTTTTTTTGTTTTGTTTTAGTTAGTATTGAGCTTTAAATTGTTGTTTCAAGTTTGAATGAGCATAATTGAGTTGTTTTACTATTTTTAGTTTTTCTCCAAAAAGTGTTGTTTAGGTTGATACCATCATCCTCAATCATAAGGAAATTAGTAGATTCCCTCATTGAGTTGACTCACCTAAGGGTTGTAAGTCAATTCTACGTGTGGATCTCATTTCCTAATGAAATGAAGGAAAACAGGTTTATCTTTGGTGAACCCCCTTCTAACATGCACCGCACAAACCTTATTTTTCACCATTTTATGATGTAAGGTGAGGGACTATATGGTAATTGGATTTTCTACCTCTCCTCTTTCAATAAAATTGAGGTCTTTTGATTTTATTCCCATGCTTCAACATTCAAAGGACTCATTAAGGCTATAAATGAATAATTGACAAGTTTTTTCTTGAATAAGGAGGATGAGATCATTTGGCTCAATTCAAGATTATGTTTTTATAATGTAAGTGATGGGTACAAATCATTAGTAAGCTTTGTTCAAATTTTTGATTGGTCTTATAATTTGTGTTAGGGTTTATCATGTTTTCCTAAAGCTAGAGCATTTTCTTGGTTGGGATTGAAAGAAATAATTCTCTTCGGCATGAAACTGGATAGACTCTAGGTATAACTCCTCTCTTTCCATGTTTCCTATGTGGTAGGACATGTGAAGATACATATATTTTTCTCTTATGATGTGAGTTTGATAATAAATTTTGGGTGGTTGCAAAATAAGATTGGCTAGTATGGTCCCTAATAGTGCTCTCTTTTAAATTTTTTTTAGTGTTGATCCTCTTTTTTCAAATCTTCTTTTTCTTGCATTTGGGAATTGAGCCATTTTGTTGTTATTTGAAAAATATGGTCAGAAAGAATAACATAATTTTTTGGAAAAGGTGTTGGATATAAACCATGTTATCCCAAAAATTGAGTCCTCAATCTCAAAATTAATTATGTCATTTTCCCTAAGAAATTCTAATATGAAAAAAATCTTTTCTTCTTGGGATGATTGGCCTCTAAAGTCATGGTCTCTTCTAAAACCTCATCCTATTCAAGGGTCAATACTTGGTTTGGGTACTAATGTTAGAAGGAAAGATGTGAAATGGGCTCCTCTTCTAGAGGGGATGTTCAAACTAAATTTTGATGGTGCCTCTCAAGGAAATCCTAGAGGATATAAAGGGCACACATAGTTATAAGAGATCATAAGGGTAATATTGTGGGGGTTTCTTGTCAAATTTTTGGTATTGGTACAAATAATTTTGCATAATTTAATACTTTGATTCTAGGTTTGGAATTGGTTCTAAATTTCAAAATCTCCCATATTATTGTTGAGGGGTATTCTCAATTGGTGATTGGTTCCTTTTCAAGGAATTGGTTATATATTTGGAATTTAAAATACTTGTTAAATCATGCCAAAATATTGCTTCATAACTTCATGTCTTTTGAAATTATGCATTGCTATAGAGAAGCTAATGGTATTGTTGATAATCTTGTTAACAGGGCCATTGACAGGTCTCTTCCCTTCATGGTATTCTCTCAAAAATATTTGGTAGCTATCTTATAAAAAAGATTCTTGTGGTAAGCAAGATACGCTATCTTAATTGTTCTTAAATGGTTTTGTGATAATTGGTGCTTTTTTTTCTCAGTCGGGGTGCTTGCTTTTGTTGTTTAAATAATTTTTGTGGTTATATATTTTTCATGGTGGAAAGCTCTCAATATAACATTTGGCAATTTATGGTTTCATCTACTTTCAGTTCTATATGTTTTTATAATTACACATAGAATCATGGGGATGGATTATCTCTATGACTATTTATGATAAATTTAAATCTATATGCATTCCCAAATGTTTTGAGGGTTGTATGCATATTTTATTATAAATTGAAACAAAGATTTATCATGGTGACAAGTTTATTTATGGCCTTTGTGTTTGTAAGGCTCATTGGCAACATGTGTTTCAAATTTTTCTTCGTTTGTCTATGTGCATTGTTTGCATATTGGTTGATGTGGAATAATTACTGGTGGTTTTACATGGTGAATTGCATATTTTTTGTGGTTGTTGAGTTTCTCTTGAACACTTTCTATTATCTTTCTCCTTCATTAACCTAGGTTTATTCCCCTCTACATGTAGGACAATGTTGCATAAAGTAGTTTGAACTTGGGTTTAAATGTAGGCATGGTTTTCTTTCTTGCTTAAGCCTTTGATTGCATAATCAAATGTGATAAGTGTACTTTCTCAGTGGCTTTAAATATCTTAGAATTTCGAAAGGTGATACTTGGGAATTGATCCCTGACTTGTGGTACTTTGGGATCACATCACTTGTTCCATTTTTACTTGGAATCTTCGACTTAAAACTGTGTGGTGTATATCTGGCTTGATTTTCACCATTCTTGAATGCTTCACACACTTGTTTTAAAGTTTTTATTGATAATATTTGTAGCCATATGTGCACATGTATGGTTTCCCCTCAGGAATTTGATCTTGGGGTACATATTGCTATCTACTAGACATGGAAAATTTTAGGTAATGAATTATGCTCACGTGTGCTATCTGTTGATGCCAAAAATTGGCAAGGTAACAACCCTTTGTGGGAAACATAGTTTATCGGGGACCTATTGTGCTAAATTGAGTGACCTACAAGTTTTAAAGAAGTTGACTTCTTCTGTGAATGGGATTTTGGAATGGGAAACAAAAGCAGATATAAAAATAAAGAATCTAACTAAGGTGATATGCCAGAATTTATATGAAAGGCATAATAAACCTATCTTTTGGATATGATCTAAGGGCTTTCTTAGCAATTTACCATGTACTATAATAATAGAAATTAAGGATTATAGTATGAACAACTCATTCAATGACATAAAATAATAATCGTGCTCATTTACTAAAAGAAGAGTCAAAAGACATGATCTAAACCAACAAACTTGCATTTAAATTATAGAAGTACAACAAATAAACCATTCAAACAATAATGGCACATCATAAAGTTTATCAATAGAATAAGAAACAGAGAGGCCAAACAATGGCATAGTTTGTGAGTTCTTGCAATAATATAAACAATACAAAGGCCTAGTCTCTCCAAGAATCCTATGATTCTAAAATTGGTGAAATAGCATATGATCTCCTAACTTGTAACCTAAAACATGGAACCCTTGGAATGGAATCGTCGAACTGGGAACCCCTCCCCTAGAGCAAAGAGCAGTATTTATAGCAAGCTTTCCACCGCTTGGAAAGTAGCAACTGAAAAGTTTTGAAATTTGAGCAATGATGTCAAGGAAATGACTTCCCTCAACTGTTGTAACAGAAAAGATTCGAGACACAACATTTGGTCTCCCTTCATTTAGGTGCATCCTTTGCGAATGATGGTAGTGGTCCAACAAAGTCTTGTGCAGCCAAGTGTTTCCCTTTAGGATAGGTGGTTAGAAAATGTGGCAGCATCCCATAGCTCATAGTCCGCTTCATCCTTTGCATTGAATAAGTGTGCACCGATGAGACGTGTTGCAACATTCGCTGCCCATGGTCGATATTTCCTTCCTTCGCTAAAAACTTTCCTAGAGAAGACATGTAGCAAAAATGTTTACTGTAGATGCTGCTTGTGGGGCCTACCAAATCCTTATGTGAATGGGAGCTATGTGGCATGCAAGTGGGGTCTAATGAGGAAGAGAAAGGAAACGATCAAAATAACTTGTAGTGATGACACATGGGAGAATTTCGGGGGCCGATAGAAGAGCAAGGAGAAAATTCCTTCAGAGAGTGATGAGCGGAAATGTGGAAAAAGCCACGACGATGACCAAAAAGGGGCCGATGAAAATTGTTGAAGGTATGGGCCGACACTCAACCAAAAACAAACTCGAAGGGAGCCTAGTGAATTTTGAAAGAGGACACGTAGCAAAATTTTTTACTACATATGTTGCTTGTGGGGCCCACCAAATCTTTATGTGAATGGGAGCTACGTGGCATGTGAGTGGGGTTCGATGAGGAAGCAAAAGGAAGCAATCAAAATAACTTGTGGTGATGACACATGGGAGCATTTTAGGGGCCAATAGAAGAGTAAGGAGAAAATTCCTTTGGAGAGTGATGAGTAGACACGTGGCAGAAGCCAAGGTGATGACCAAAAAAGGGCTGATGAAAATTGTTGAAGGCATGGTTCGAAACTTAACCAAAAAAAAACTTGAAGGGAGCATGGTGAATTTTGAATTCATAGCTTCTGATGACTATCAGGGGCATTTCTCTTTGAGGGATGTGAAACAAAAAAATTTCTTTGGTTTGCAGACTAGAGCACCATCCATCGGTGATGGAATTAGAGCTTGGAAAGCGTTGCTTGCAGAGGCGACTATTCATCTTTAGATGGCCTTACTATATTGCACAAATTCTCCTACGCTTCACCCAAGTCAAGCATTTCTTTATAAGGCAGTGTCTTAGGTAAACTGACCCCTTCGTCACAATGGAAAAGTAGCTATGTAAGAGGATGAATAACACCCTCAATGTTTGTTGTGGTGGGAGGATGGATAAAACACTGGAAAGCATTTGGGTCTTGCTCCTTTTCTTAAATTATTCTTGCAATCTTCTTGATCGTGGCAATCAACCCTTCCTCAAGAAATAGAGATAACAGACCCATCTTGCTCAGCTGGGAGAAATTATCTCGCATGTTCGTCCATTGTCTAGCTCAAAGTAGATGTGGCCGCTTTAGTTCACTAGAAGGTCGAGTGGCAATGGATGAACTTGTTTGTCGTCTAGGCAGTAATATCCTGGTCTTCGATCCCTACCTTGGCCAAATCTTCATCAAAGACCGAATATAGCTTGGTCAACAAGCTCTTTGCTTTCATAACCTTCTTTGAAATGAATTGTGGGAACTGCTCGATTGTTCCATGAACCTCTTGGCTAAATTTTGTTGCCTTTGAGATGAACCTGAGCATTGGCTGCAGTGTTAGCCAGAATGTTTGAACCTTTTCCCAATAAGAAATATATATCTTTTGAGCCAAGGGGATGAGGTATGGCTATGTGGGGGAGGCTTGGAGAGAGCTCCTTAGAGAGTTGATCCCTGCATCCTTTGAGTTAATGGCCTTTATTAATTCTACATTTTTCATTTTTGTGGATGCTAGTTGCTCCCCGGAGGTGCTCATATCTTTACGCTTGTTTTCCTCAGCCCGGGCATGGCTCACCAATTGTTTGTCAAGAGAGAACTTTGTCTCTTGAAGCTCATTTTATAACTAGGATTTTCGACCCTCAAAGTCCTTATGATTCTTTTCTAATTCCTGCTCATATAGAGCACTTTGAGCTACTAACTCTTTCACCTTTTGTTGTAGATTCTGCTTTGTCGAGGTCAATTAGCTCTAATATTTTTGGTTCCTTGCTCATAGCTCAGTTAGCAGTGTGGGGTCAATGGACTGAGACTTATTGAGTTTCTCTTGGAGCTTTCTCCTCTTTGACTCCTCCATTTTCACTTTCTCAGAAAAGCGTGCAACTTTAGTTTCTAGTGATTTCTCCTTCATTTCTAGAAAACTGACCCTTTCCTTCACAAGCTTTAGCTGCTCCTCCATTTTCTTCAATTGATAGCTAGATTTTAGAAAGTTGGTCGCCACCACCCACTGCATTTCCTCCATGAGTTCCACCTTATATTGTGACTGGGATATAGTCAAATCAAGCCCCATGGCATACATGTTGTAGTCACCCAAAAAAAATTCACCTTATGGTTTGGTAACATTTGGGTACATGGTGGTGAAGTTTAGTTTTTATTATTCTTCATTGTAAACTGTATACACTTTAGTCTCTACATCCTTTGCTTTTCACTTTTGGATCTTGAGGGCTCACATTTGCTTTGTGGTTTCTCATTGGGATACAAATTTGGCTAGCGATTGAACTAGCTCACTAATGATAGGTGTACCGAGAGGAAGGGAAAAAGGAAATACCCGTGTAGCGGGCCCTTGTATTTTCTTTGGTGGGAGATTGACAGTTTTCAGGGAGAAAAAGGGAACTTGGCATAGTTTAGTTTTCGAACTGGTGGAAGGCCTCATTAGTCGCGGCAATGGGGTGGTCATAATCAAGTCCATTTTTTGTCATTCTAGATTAGACTTGAGGTATCAGAGGAAATAGGGGTGTCAATGGTGGCCAAGCTTTCAGAAAGAGAGGTGAGGAGAGATTGAGCAGTGGCAGTCGACGTTAAGGTTTGTAGAGGCGTTAAGATAGATGGCCTAGTTTGGGCGAATTGGGAGAAACCTCTCACAAAAAATATGGTAAGGGCAGATAAAGCATGGTCAATGCTTATAGTAATGGGCATTATGGGAACGGAAAAGGACACCAAAGATTGAGAAGTAAGAAAAGCAGAAGAAAAAATTACCTATTGACTCGATGTTGGCGGTGCTTCACTTGCCGTTGGCTATTCAATTACTTCAACTTTCTGGCTTGCTGCAAGCACTTGACTTGAAATAGCTTCTTATCATCCTTCTCTTGGAATAGCTTCAGTTCATTTCCGCTTAGTGGGTGGGGAGTCTTCAATCTCCACAGTCCCTATAGTTTCTAGTTATTGTTGTTGGGGAATTCTTGTTGTTTTTGAGGCCTAGGTGAGTGTCTGTGAGGCTTGTGACATATTTAGTTGCACATTTGAAGTGACATAGGTAGATTTCCCTATAGACTTCCTCTTTTTCTAGGTGGAGGATTCCAATGTCTCAACTTCCTCCTCTGCTTGCTCTTCTCCTTCATCAGGGTTGTCGCCTCCACTATCACTTGACTCAGAAGAAAGGTTCTCCTCATCCCATAGCTATTCAAACTCTTTGTCTTCCTTTATGCCTTCATAAGGTATATTAGGTCATTTTGTTTCCTGGTGATATATCGAGAAGGCTTTTATATTTTCATTAGTCTATTCCTCTTCATTCCTCAACTTATTGTAGAGAGTCTTCCCCATTTTACAGTTCTCATCATAATCCGCCACTAGGAAATAGAACTTATGCCATGGTGGCCTGCTATCTTCCATGGGGATATGAACCAAGTCAACCAAAAATTCATCTTTATCTTCTAGTGGGCTACACCTGTAGTCCCAGTAAGGCTAAGGGTTGTGAGTTACCTTGAGGTGATCATACAGTAAATCATTGAAACTGTTGTAATCCCACTTGTCATAGATCATTACCAAACCTAAATGAGCTAGTTTATCCTGCAATAGTGGGTGTGTCTGCTTCTTTTTCAGGGCTGCTATTTTGAAAGTTAGCAAATAGGTGAATAATCCCTTCCTCTTGACCTTTTTGCTATTGTAGAAGGTAATATCAATAACACATGCCTACCAGAACAATTTCCAGAGCCAACACCCAATTAGTCACACATGTCAGAAGGAGGAATGGTTCTCCATTGAATCCTAACATTTAGATGAATGTAAAATATGCTCCGAAGAACCAATCACATCTTAGAGTGAATTTATGTATAAACTCTATCTAATTCAAGGTGGGCCAATTAGTATACTCCTCCCCTAGTAAATCTTGCAAAATCAGAGTCAAGAAATGATTCAAAAATGCGTAATTTAATCAAAAGTAGAAGAGAGGAGAGGGGTCTAGACATAAACTGGTTTTTTCCTACCCTTCTCATCAAAGATAGATAACTTTAACTACTCATCAAAGAAATTAGGGTTTTGATATAAAAACATATAAGCAAGATAGGAGACAAATATGAACTTTCGTTCAACTAGGTATTTGTTAATTTGTTTTATTATCTTCTTTGAGAGGAATTCTCAAAAATTGTACCAGAAGTAAGATTTCTTCCTGTGGAATTGGAAAGCTGTGCCCAATTGAAAATCATACACCTCTTGGTCGATGTCCAAACCAAAAAAAATTTCCATCATTAAAAAGGCATCACGCATGTCTTCCTTGAAAGCACCACATGTGACGTAGGAATTTTTGGTGGCTTCTCATGTTCTGCTTCAATGCTCCTAGTTTGTTCATTGTAAAACTCTTGAGCCTTATCCCTAGTGCTCCATATTTTATCTCTCTACTTAGGAGTGAATGATTCCACTTCCATCCCTCTTTGCATAGGGTCTAGAATGCATAACATGTTCCAGATGGAAGGCGGGTTGATGTTAACTAAAAGAGTCTAACCCTCAATAGTGTTGGTACTTAGATTGAAATGCCTAATGGCCACATCTACCAACTTTGGGCAGTCGTGCATAGATGGGACCATGTACTGAGGAAACCCGCTAAACCATACCTTTTCTACAACCAATATTGGCCACTTGGACACCTTCATGCATGTGTAGGTAGATTCCCTCAATCCTTTGGGATTTTTTGCAAGAAAGGGATCATAGAAATTATCCCAACCTTCATAAACTAAACTTTGGTCTCTGTAGATTTTGGGCTTGTCCAACCACCTTTTGTTTTCCCATGCTAGCTTTTTCAGGGATGCTTGGTGTAGGATAAGAAATATCCTCAAAGACATTAATGACTAGTGATCTTCGCAGAGCTATAGCTACCCTTTGTGTCACCACTGGCCTAACTTCCTGACTTGAACTTTCTGCTATTGCTAATCTACAAGAACCTTTCTACTTAGCTTGAATTCTTCTACAATTTTACCTTGACTCTAGTAGTGCTCTAGAACTTTTTTCTTTCTGCTTTGAGTAGCATTCTTAAAAGAAAACTTTGAAGTGCTTTAAATTTTTTTTCATGCAATATTTAGTGATCTTTTCTCAAGGTAGTAGATGAGAATCACCTATTTTGCATTTAGTGCGGCATGTACTGCCAATGCTTTGGCCTACGCAAGATGAATTACTTGCCATTTTGGTTTGACAAGAATTCATAAATATAATTAGCAATCACATGTACAACATGATTTTCTTG
Organism: Sequoia sempervirens; assembly: GCA_007258455.2. Lineage (NCBI taxonomy): Eukaryota > Viridiplantae > Streptophyta > Pinopsida > Cupressales > Cupressaceae > Sequoia > Sequoia sempervirens. The sequence continues at coordinate 70,420,028 of VDFB02270651.1, forward strand.
GAACTTGAGCTGATGCCTTGCAAGCAGCTTAAGCATTTGTAGTGTTTGCAATTAATATCTTAAAAGGAATGATTAGGCTGAAGATGCGATCAACATTTGAAAAGATATGAGTTCCATCTTGGGAAACACTTGAAACACCTTTAGAATGATACCTCAGTCCTTGGCTATGCATAACACTGCCGATTGTTGCCACTGGCTTAGGCTAATTAATTAGCCCTTATTCATTTTGCACGCAATAAACCATACTCAGTAGATGCAAATGGGTTGGAAATTTGAGTGAGTTTGGGCATAGCTTTCAAGTTGGTACCTAATTAACATCACTTTTATGGAAAGTAGATTACCATGCTTTTCCTCACTTTTTCTATAAATAGGCATCTAAGCGATAGCGAAATCACACTTAGTGATTTGAGAAGAATTGGTATTAGGTAATTGGCGTAGCAGTTTAGCATTTGCAGTGTGTAGTGTTCTCATGGGCTAGACTTAGGTGCTTTGCAAGGATAGTCTTGAGGTATTTGTAGAAACTCTGATAAGATGAATACCCCAATTAGGCTAGTGTCACACAAGTCCTAGACTGCCTTCTTAGGAGAGATTTCTACCAGACGCTTAAAGAGAATGACGAAGAACAAGCATTCATTGTCCATCATAGCCATTAAATGGGTCTTGGGATGGGATTTCCTTGAGTACGAGTACAAGTATCGAGTTAACAATGAAGTGTGCTCACACTTTGTGGCCTCCGTGTTAGATATAGGAATTTCCAAGCCATTAATTCTTCATCTGGTGAAGGAGATTTTCCCCAAGAAATACCTGAATGACCTTGGTGAGGTCATTGCAAATGTTGCATATAGTGGGGGATTTCCAACAGTGAGTGACCTTTAGAGGTTTATAGAAGAGGATGCGGTTGTGTCGTGGCTACCATTTATGAGTGGCTTCCACCTCCAGATGTGAGATGAGCACCACAAGAGGGTCACTCAAGCCTACCACTTCTTGTTCCGCATCTACAACATGGTGTCGTTTTACGACATTGACTGGTACACAAACTTTAGGAATTTGGTGTTCCCTTCGCCTTCCTTTTCTCAGTTGGATGATGTTGCTGCTAATAATGCCCTTGTGGATGAGGATATTATGGATGCTGCCATTGATACGTCTGCTTTTTCTACTCACGCTGTGAATTAAAGATTTGCATTTTTTCTTTTTTCTTTTAAAAAAAATATCATAGTAATTAGGCCCTTTTTGTAGACATGCCTGAAAAGGCTTTCATAAAATATATAAGAAGAAGCAAAATAAAATATATTCTTGGAAGTGTGGCCTATGATCCATTTTGAAAATGTAAATATCAAAGAATATATAATGAAAATATATCCTTATATAACCATCTTGTTGTCTTCCTTTGAATTCTAGAACTAGGCCATTTTCTTTTTCAACATGTATGTATGAATTTCAGTTTTGCATGTGGGTGCTTAATTTTTTGCTTTGTTTAGCTATGAGTTCAATTCCCTCACTCTCTACAATAATGGATCACTTGTTTCCTTCCACCATGAACCACAAAATAAAATAAAAAGACTGGCCAACAAAACAAAAGGGAAAGAAGGGAAAATCATATTTACATATTTACATGGGTATGGAAAGTAAGCTTAATTGAACAATTTCAAGTGAATTCTATTGACCGAAATTCCCATAATTGAACAATTTCAAGTGAATTTTGTTGACCAAAATTCCCAGCCCTTCTTTTTCATAGTATCTAACTTGTATGCATTGTGTTCCTTGCATTGAATTATTCTGAATGGTCCCCACCAAAGGCTATCAAATTTTTTGTGTTGGCCCAGCTTTGCGGCCCTTTTGTTGTATTTTAGTACCAAGTCTTTGCACTTTAGGCCTTGGTCAAACATTTTCTTGTCAAACCACCTTTTAACCACTTGCTGGCAGTTAGTCATGGTGGTTAGGGAATTTTCCATTTTCTCTTGTACTTCTAGCAACTCGGCTAACTGCACCTCCATTGCATCGTTCTACTTCGAGGGATTTTAGCAATTGCAGCACCAAAATATCCATAGAGATAGGCAATAACACCTCTTTTCCATAAACTAGCTCATATGGTGAAGTCTTGAGGACTTGCTTTACAGACTGTTATGTAGTCTGCCCAGAGTGTTGTTTGAATATTTTTATGCCACTCTCTTTGATACTCAGACCCAATTCTTTTGAGAAGTCAGACCAGATTCTTGTTTGTTGATTTGGCTAAGCCATTCCCCTGCGGGTAATAATTTGATGATGGTTTAAGGAATATGTCGTGTGTAAGTGCGAATTGACTTACCTTGGAGCCTAGGAAAGCTTTAGCATTATCAGAAATGATAGTTTTGGGTGGGCCAAATCTTGTCACCAGCTCCTCTAGGATATCCATTATCTTTTCCTCTGTTGCATTCTTGAGTGGCATGACCCTAGTCCATCTTTTGAAGTAGTCTGTGGCCGTTAAGATCCATTTATGTCCTACACTGGAGGTTGGGTTGATCATTCCGATCAAGTATAAACTCCATTGTGTGAATGGCTCATCAACCACTATCGGATTGAGAGGCATTGCAAAATTAGTTCTTCTTCCAGCAAAGAATTAACATTCTTTGTAAGTTTTCACCAAGGAGTAGGAATCATTGAATAGTGTCGGCCAAAAGTGCCCCGTGCACATGATCTTGATGGTGGTGGTTTTTGTGGAGAAATTCCTACCTGCGGGACTACTATGGTAAGTGTCAAGGATCCTTCTTGCTTTCTCTTTGGTAACACATCTCAATAGAACGTCATTGAAATTTCTCTTGAAAAGGATCCCTCAATGAGCGTCAATCCATTGTTTTGCAACTAGTAGAATCTCCTCTTTTGAGAAGGAAGGACCGATGTATACTTTCCTGTATGCATAAACCTTATTCTATCCACTAGCCAAGAACCTTCAGACTCTGACTCGTTTATTAGGACTAGTTTCATCTGCTCTTCTTTGGGGATCATTTCTTCTTCGTGCACAAGATACTTGCACAGTCCTCTTCCCTGAATAGTCTTTGTAGGCTTGACCTCTATGCCATACTTGAGGATCTTAGTGATCCAATTAGCTCTTTTATTAATGATTTCTCCTTCCATGATGTATTCGTGCACACTAGAATGTGCAACATAGACAATCACCTTATTGCAGAATATTAGGTGTCAGAACTTATTGAGTCCCTTAACCATGGAAAATGCTTTCCTTTCTATAAAATTATATAGTTTGTTTCATATTCCTTTAGGGTTTGGGAGTGAAATGCTATCGAATTTTCCCTCTTGCCCTCATTATCTTTATGAGTTAAGATAGTAGAAATGCTTGAATTGCTATTGAATACATACATTATAAAGTCCTTTGATAAGTTTGGGTTAACTAGAATAGGAGCGGAAGAGACAACATCCTTGACTTTCTCAAAGGCTTCTCTGGCTTGTTTTGTCCATTTAAATATTTGATCCTTTTTCTGCATTAGGGTAATTGGCCTGATTATTCCTACAAAATCATAAATAAATTTGCTAACAAAATTTACCTTCCCCAAGAAAGATTGAACACCTTTCTTGTTGACCAAAGAGGAAGCTCTTTGATTGCTTTCACTTGCTCATGATCTTGATTGAAATTCCTTCTTTGGACACTATGTGCCCTAGTAGTTTGCCTTGCGGTACTCCGAAGAAACATTTTTTTGGGTTCAGGGATATCCCAAACTCTTGGAATTTCTTGAACACCATCTCCAAATGATCAAAGTGATTATCCTTGGATTTGAAGAACACCATCAAATCGTCCAAATAGATTAGGATAATCTTGTTGATTAGTTCGCTGAAAGTGACATCCATTGCCTGTTGGAAGCTAGCTCTTGCATTTGAGAGGCCAAATGAAATCTTGGCATATGCAAACGTTCCCCACTTGGTAGTGAACATTGTCTTATGTTGATCCTCCTATTTGACTTGGATTTGATTATAACCGGATAATCCATCTAATAGGAAAAATATCTTGGATATTGCCATTGTTTGTAGGATTGACTCCATTGAGGGTAGCGGGTAATGATCCTTTAGGGATGCTCTGTTTAGGTCCCGAAAGTCCACACATAAGTGAATATCCCCATTATTCTTTTGGACCAGAACCAAATTGGATACCCACATGCTATTCTTGATTGAGAAGATAATCCGCAACTAGATTAGCTTTGTTAATTCTTGCACCATTAGCACTTCAATCTTGGGATTGACTGGTCTTTGTTTTTGGTGGATAGGCTTTGTACCTTCTGCCAACTCTATTGTGTGCTAAATGATATTGGGATCATATCCCCTAAGGTCATCATATGACTAGGCCACCACTCCATATTTAACACAAAAGTCAATAAGCCTTTCTTTATTGTGATATGGGACGTCCCTCCCGACTTTGAGTTTCCTTCCACCTCTAACTTGAAGGTCCAGATAATCAACTTTGTTCGCTACAAACTTTCGTTTGTCATTTCTTGCATCGTCACAATCGAAAAGGTTTTCAAGAGTGTCCAATCCTCTTGGAAGCTTGTTGGATTTTAGTTAGATGATCTGTCCTTCATAGGCTTTGGCGATCTTTGGTTGAAGCTGATCAAAAAATTCATTCAACTGTTGGATGAATAAGGCAATATGTTCATCGCTATCAAACACTTTCCAGCTTTGGTCATTGTCTAGAATTTCCAGTTAGACTGTTACTCGTACAAAGTTTTTTTGTGAATGAGATTAGAGGCATGATCAAATTGAGATCCAATTGATACCATGCAATCCGCATCTACATTTTTTTCTCGAGGCATCATCTAAATGTTGAAGGCTTCAAAACCATCAATCAAGTCCCAGACTCGGTGTCTATAAGATGGCATGCAAACATTCTTGGTCGCAGAGGTTCCTTGGACTTGATTGACTACTAGTTTGAAATCTATGAACACCATTAATTGCTTAATGCTCATCTATTTCGCAAGGCTAATACCTTGCACTAGTCCTTTATATCTAGCTTCATTGTTTGAGTAGGAAAACTAGAAGCAGAAAGACCCTAGTGTCTTTTCATTCTGTGGGGGTATTAAACATATCGGGCAGCTCCTGTGCCATTCTTGCATCTTGCTCCATTGAAGTGCAACGTCCACAGTTTTGAAGCTTGATCACCTTCGGGTTCCTTGACAACCTTTGGGAGCACTTGATCTTCATCGTAGATGACATAGGTTCCCAGCCCAGGAGCATGGTAGTTACTGAAAGGGTCGATATCTATATGTTTGCTCAAGAGAACATCTTCTTGATCATTATTGTCTCTGGTCACTTTTTCATCTACTATTAGCTCATTGCAATACATTTCTTGCTTGGTGATAGAGGTGTGCGTGGCTTCAAAATTAATCATGGCTTCATTGGCTACATGTTCCAAATGTAAAGCTTTGGATTCTATCTTCATTTTTGCACCGTGGTTGGTTCTAAGAATAAAATGTGACCAGTCTAGGGACAAATATCTGCCCACCTTTGAAGTAAATTCTTGGGATAGAAAGAGGCTAAACATGAGGGGGACATCTATGATCATAGTTTCTCGTGGCACTGTGATACTATGGAAAGCAAATAAGGTCAAAGGGAGTGCTTTGATGATGCCTACGATTTCGACTATGTTTCCATCAAACTACATCACTCCTCTTTTTAAGGGTTCATAGTTGAGTCCTAAAGCTTCAACTATTTGCTTAGGCATAACTCTAGTGCTAGCACCAGAATCAATCATGGAATTGTGTAATAATTTCTCCCCTATAATGAGAGTTAAGAAGAAGCGTTGAGGCTTCGGCTTATCTCTTGCTTCAACAGGGGATTTCATTGTGTTGCTTGTAAGAACTTTGGTGGAATATGTTTGATCAACAACCTTTTATTTAGGCAATTGCTCAATTGGTGTTGCACTTACATCTTCCTGAAGAGCCTTCTATAATAGCGTCTTTTGTTCCAAGATGGATAGAATATCCCACAGAGACACATTAGCAGATGATTTCTTTAATTGTCCCACCACATTGAAAGGTGGCGGATTCAAAGGTTTTTTCTCCTTTGCTCTTGTTATAATAATTTCCTTTTGTGGTTGATATTGCAACATCCCTACAGAGGTACGAGGCGTCTGATCAGGAGCACCTTTAGGTTGCGGACTGACTAGTTTCGGGGCAACTGGTTCACCCATAAATCTCCTCTTTGAGTGAGTGTTGTAGTTGGATTATACTTGTGATGTTTTACATGTGGATGTATCATTGGCAAACACCGCTTCTTCTTCTTCCATCCATGAGAAGAGTGTGTGGTTGGAAGCGATGTCCGCTTCTTGCTCTAGTGACATCCCTTGTATTTCATGGTGAACACCACATTGTTAATTTGTGAAGAGGTATACACATAGCTTCTGGGGTCTTACGTTGTGGCTTAGTTGCATTGCTCTACCACCTTTTGTTGTAGGTTTCCATGTGGACAATTTTGGAGCATATGTGAATCACCGCAAGGGAAGCACTAGGGATTGGTCTCATCTACTAAGTTGTTTTGTCCCATGGTTAGCTCTCTACTCAAGCTTAAGTTAGCACCTTGTAGTGGAGTGGGTACTGGTATTATTTGATTTGTTGTTTATGCCTGTGGATTTGTGCGAGCGCCTCCTTGGAACTGGTTTTGTTGGTAAGAGGATCTTCCACCTTGATAATTCTGATAGGCAGGCTTCAGAGGTACGACCTGGTTGCACTTGATAATGGTTATCTCATTAACAATAGCTCACAACATTTCCTTGAATTTTTCAATCTCTTCCTTTGAAGAGTCAGATGTGGAGGCATCATTTTGTAGCATGCTCAGATATGTGTACATGGATTGAGGATTGATGTGCTGGTAGAAGGAATCTCTTGAGAAAGGACCAATATTTCTATAAATATGGGGATGGTAGGCCGAGGCGGAAACTTCTCGGCATCTATCAAATTATTCTCCACCTTGACTACAATGCTATATGCACCTGGTAGTGTGGTTTTACCGAGAGAATGGATCATCAGGTAAATGATATTATTGATAAACTTCAAGTAAAACATGAATGCCAAATTGGGTAGTGGGCAGATATCAACTTGAATCCTCTACTAGCTTGTATGGAACTGAGCATTAAAGTGAACCATGACTTCATGTGGGGCTCACTTTATGACCGAGAGCTGATAATATAGCGATGATCATTCTCCTTCATTTGCGAATCTTTGGTAAAAAAGATCTCCAAGCTCATCCTAGGTACTAATAGTGTTTGTAGGTAATGTGTGGTACAAATCCGGTGCCCTCCCCCTGAAAGAAGCAGCAAGCAACCTTAGCGCAACATTTTGGGCTATGACCCCATGTACTAATCATACGTCTACAACATCTTAAAAAATGTTCAGAGGGAATTCTTGAGCCATCTCCAGTGAATTAAGGTATAACCTTTAAGGCAGAAACCAGGATAGTAGCCCAAACAACAGGCACTACTAGTGCAACAAGAGGGCTTCCAGCATCCCATGCCACATAATTTTTGTTAGTAGTAGGAAACATGGCTAACAGAAAGGGAGGAGGAAGCAGAATGTTCACTAATTGGGTCACAGCCTGTACTGTCCCTAATGGTGGTACTAATAAACCAGGATTATTTGTTGTTTGGGACCTAGTAATAGGCCAATGGCTCATACACCCTTTTGAAAATTTGATTCATTAAGCTCAATCCCACTAGGCGCGCCAGGAAAAAGAAAAACTATTGATGCTAAAATTTGGCAAGGTAACCACCCTTTGTGAGAAACTTAGTTTATGGGGGAGCTATTATGTTAAACTGAGTGACCTCCAGGTTTTAAAGAAGCCAACTTCTTCTATGAATGGGGTTTTGGAATGGGAAAGAAAAGCAAATATAAAAATAAAGAATCTAACTAAAGAAATATGCCAGAATTTATATGAAAGGCATGATAAACCTATCTTTTGGATATGATCTAAGGGCCTACTTAGCAGTTTACCATGTACTAGAATAACAAAAATTAAGGATTGTAGTATGAACAGCTCATTCAATGACATAAAATAATAATCACGCCCATTTACTGAAAAGAAGAGTCGAAAGACATGATCTAAACAAGCAAAAATGCATTTAAATTATATAAGTACAAAAAATAAACCATTCAAACAATAATGGAACAACATAAAGTTTATCAATAGCATAAGAAATAGAGAGGCCAAACAATGGCACAGTCTGTGAGTTCTTTCAATAATATAAAAAATACAAAGGCTTGGTCTCTCAAAAATTTCTATGATTCTAAAACTGGTGAAATAGCATATGATCTCCTAACTTGTAACCTAAAACATGGAACAGTTGAACTAGGAACCCTTCCCATGGAGCAAAGAGTAATATTTATAGCAAGCCTTCCATCGCTTGGCAAGTAACAATTGAAAAGATTCAGAATCTGAGCAATGATGTCGAGGCAATAATTTCCCTCGGCCATTGTAACAAAAAATATTTGAGACACAACATTCAATCTCCATCCATTCAGGTGCATCTCCTACGAATGATGGTAGTGGTCCAAAAACATCCCGTGTAGACAAGTGTTACCCTTTAGGATAGGTGGTTAGAAAATATGGCAACATCTCGCAGCTCATAGTCCGCTTTATCCTCTGTGTTGAAGAAGTGTGTGCCAAAGAGATGTGTGACAACATTTCACTGCCCACGGTCGATATTTCCTTCCTTCGCTGAAAGCTTGTGCAGAGAGGGAACATAACAAAAAAAATTACTATAGACACTGCTTGTGGGGCTCTCCAAATACTTATGTGAATGGGAGCTGCATGGCATGCAAGTGGGGTCTGATGAGGAAGCAAAAGGAAATGATCAAAATAACTTGCGGTGATGACATGTGGGAGCATTTCGGGGGCCGATAAAAAAGAAAGGAGAAAATTCCTTCGGAGAGTGATGAGCGGACACATGACAGAAGCCACATCAATGACCAAAAAGTGGCTGATGAAAATTGTTGTTGAAGGTATGGGCCGACACTTAGCCAAAAACAAACTTGAAGGGAGCATGGTGAATTTTGAATTCACACTATCAAAAGGCATGAAAATTTGAATCAAATGCTCTATATATATTCTTCCCTTGGTGTTTTTATTTCAAAAGGTGGCCATGCATATGCTATTTTTTTTTTGTTTCTACTCTCTATGATGGACTCAAAATTCAAAATTTTCATCCCTTGTAAATACTAGGAAGCAAGGGACTCTCTCCCTTTCTCAAGTATGAAGCTTCAACACACATTCATCTTCAGATGTGATCAAGTTGAGGCAGCTCTTAGGCAGATGGTTGGTTGCATCTGGTTATCAAACTCTCCAATGGATCTTCCTCATGAGGTGACATCTATGTTTGTTTCAAACCCCATGGATGTCACTTGGTGCTTTGAGTTGGTAAAATTTCTTGCAAGTAGCTACCTGTTGCCTTCAATTTTCTCTTTCTCCTCATTATTAAATGCTTTGGAAAGATATAACTTTTGTATTGACTCTGCTTTGATGGGTGGCTTTATGGATTGACGTGGTATTATATCAAACTGGTCTCATTCCTCTCTACTATAGTTGTTGTTAACTAGTTTGGTGGGGGACAATCCTTATCCCTTCTATGCTTAGCTTAGTTGTCTTCGCCAATATGTGGGTGAAGCTATGTACTGTAATGCCATGTCTAATTTCAATGCAATATATTTCTTGTACAAACATGTTATGGATGACCCTCACTCTAGAATGTTCTTCCCTTTGACTTTAGAGTTAATTAGCTCTTCTAAAAGCTTCACATATTAGTGTCTTGTTCAATTATAATTTTTCCCCTGTCTTCTGGGGAAATCTTTGGGTTTTTCTCCTTGGAAGCTATGCAATACTCTTTTTTCTCTATAATATATGATATAGTGCCTCTATCGCTTTTACTTAAAAAAGAAAATTCAAGATTTTAAGCTTGAGTTTGATGAAAAATAATAAATGATAAATGGTGCTTGATGATTCCTCTCTATATACCTTACTCTTCACTTTATTAGACAATTATTGTTAGAATTATTAAATAATTTATCTTTCTTTGGGTTATTTTTACTACTATAAAAATAATCTTCATGTCTATGGAATTGGCATCTCATCTAGAGATTCAACCATTTTCCACATCTTTGATCTTAGAGCCTTTGACTTCAATAAATCTATTTTCCTTATTTATCTAAACACGTAAAGTGAAATTGGATGGTATCTATAAATACAATGAGAGTTTTCTATACAAGGATTATTTTTATTAGTCAAACCCATAGAATTAAACTAATGGTTTTGATAATATTGAAGACACTTCAAGAAGCCATTTAAATACCCAACCTATTCTTATTGATGACGATGTTGATGTCACATAAGATTATCCATTGAATATCTACAAGATTTTGCAAGATCCTTTCTAGATCCTCCTAAATAATTAAAATGATTTATGGTTTTCCATTTTATGAAACACCCTAACATACCAATTCTAATGTTTTGCACTCAAGTTAGCAACTAACAATTAAATTTGATTTTACAAGTTTGAGGGTCAAATCTATGGTAGTGGGTTTGAACCAAGTTCAAATATATGTTTGTAAAAATGATCCAAGATAAATAATGATGACACTACAAATGAAATTTGGATCCTTATAATGAGTGAAAACAAGATCAGATAAGATTCACATCATTTACCAACTTTTATATAGAAACGTGTCATTTATACATGGATTATTACACTTAAAAAAAGTAAATTAAAATAAATTCAAAATGGAAAAAAAAATGCTAAATATAAATTTTACCATTACAACTCTTGAACTTTTGTCACAATTGAACTTCAACAATTTTAATTAACTATCCAATATTTATTTATTAATATATGAACACTACTTCCCACAATATAATTAAACTAATGATTTTGATAATATTGAAGACACTTCGAGAAGCCATTTAAATGCCCAACCTATTCTTATTGATGATGATGTTGATTTCACATAAGATTATCCTTTGAATATCTACAATATTTTTTCAGATCCTTTCTAGATCCTCCAAAATAATTCAAATAATTTAGGATTTGCCATTTTATGAAACACACTAACATACCAATTCAAATGTTTTGCACTCAAGTTGGAAAATAACAATTAAATTTGATTTTACAAGTTTGAGGATCGAATCTATGGTTGTGGGTCTGAACCAAGTTCAAATATATGTTTGTAGAAATGATCCAAGATAAATAAAGATGACACTACAAATGAAATTTGGATCTTTATAATGAATGTAAACAAGATCAGACAAGATTCGTGTCATTTATATACAAATTATTACACTTAAGACAAATAAATTAAAATAAATTCAAAATAGAAAAAAGAAATGTTAAATATATAAATTTTAAATTTTTGTCACAATCGAGCTTACAGCAATTTTAATTAACTATCCAATATTTATTTATTAATATATAAACATTACTTCCCACAAATTCATTTAGTAAAAGTAACTTATATAAAACAAAGCATTCGAAGGCGTTATTTTTCTCCTCTATACCCAAGGCTAAAAAGAAGAAAGGTCTAAACAGACTCAAATTAGGGAATGAAATTGGTTATAGTGGAAGTAAGAAACTGTTTGCAAAAGATTTTTATAGTCAGCTCCTTGACTGAAAGGAGTTCTTGTCTGGGATATGCGCTTTGGATATGCCCTTAGGTGGAACAAAGTCTCCGAGGAGCATCACATTTGTTTGGTTGAAATTCTCTGGTCTTAAAAGCTATATTCTGCAAGTTGTTATTGCTGTCCCGTTAGGCATATTTCCCATTGCCCATTCAAGCTATTCAATGACAAAGAAAACTGAAGACAAGGAGAATAGCATTTGGAAGATACAAAGGAATGTGCTACTTTTTGATGGGGCAGGGCAACATGACCTATCTGGAGGAAGTATATACTTTCTTTTTTATAGGATATCCTTTTTATGTTAAACTAATTATACCTCTCTGCAATGCTGTGGATATGGTGTGCATAACTGTTGGACAGAGTTATGACTTTCTGTGCTGAGCATTTGGTGGGTGGCTCTCCTCTTGGCAGAAAGAAACACAGACTTATCAGGAGACAAAGAGATTGATACTGAGCTCTCTATTGTCTGGTTTAACTTTGGTTCTGCCAAAGGAGAGTTGCCCACCAAGTACTGGGCACAATTTTTTTCACGAACTTTTTCTAGTTTTGTTAGTTACTCTACTTGTTTGATAGAACTGGGTCTTAGGGAGGCTGGATAGTAGCAAGCACATAGAATTTATTTTTTTAATTGTTGGTAAATGCTTTTCATTGGAGTTATGAATTCGATAGAGATGGTGTTTGAAAAGTTAGAAACTCTTGTATATGAATCAAACATGAATCTAATCAGATTACTGCTGTCGCAAGTTTCATGCAGTACATTATTGGTAAATGTTTTTCATTAGAGTTATGAATTCGATACAGGTGGTTTTTGAAAAGGTCGAAACTCTTGTATATGAATTGAACACGAATCTAATCAGATTAGTGTTGCCGTGAATTTCATACACTACATCCAACATCATCTGATTGCCTTCTTACCCCATCCTTCCAGGACTCCCTAACTGCAACCCACCTGTGAAACAGATATAACATTATTGGTGTCAAGAGGTATTATTGTTTTATTTGGCTGATAGGTTATTATATAGTGAGCCTCTTTTAGCCATTAGATATCATACCAATATACCTGTTAAATTAGAAACTAAAAAATCTTATAGTCAATCTCTTTTAGCCATTTGGTATTGTAATTAAACTTTCAAACCACTAAGTTATTAGATGATCTAAGTTTATGGCAGGAATTTGGTATTAGTTTTTGCTGGTATTTCTATGTTAAGTACAAGTGAAGGATGAGTTTTGAAGTTTGTGGTTGCATATGATGATTTCTTTCTGTTTGTTTTTAGATTTACGACCTTGCAGTGCAATATGCATGCTTATCAATCTTAAACGATTCAAAACATTTACTAAAATAAAAATACAGGTGAGCTGCATTGTCACTGTCAGCATTCATATTTAAACAAATTTTACTAAATCCTTTTAAAGACTAAAATTTGTCTTACGAATTTACGAACATCATGTACAATGTCTTATCAATGAGTTTTGAACCCTTGTGTACGATATACAATTTATCAATTTTATATTTAATTAAAAATTATAGCAATGATTATATTAGATGTTCAGGTTTTAAGAGTGATATGAATCAAATAATGAAGAGTTGTTCTTTTATGTAATTGTAATATTAGAATATTGAATAATCCACTCTTTTTCTTTTGCTTTGGGTTCATTTTGGTCTGGTTTGTCTTTTGTATAATAAGTATATAATTGACATTTTTAAAAAAATTTGGTGAATTATCTAAGTTTTCATCAAATATAATTTCTCACATCTTGTGTTTGATATATATATATATATATAAGTACTGCAGGAATCGGTCGGGTATCCGGTATCCGTCCCCCTATAAGTTTTTTCACGTGATCGGCGGTGCTGGTGCGACACACCCACCGATACCATGGGGACGGTGGGGAGACTAGATCTGGTGACCTCTTGCCTGCAACATGATGTTTTAGCCAATCGAGCTAGGCCCACCACCCCTATTATTCTCATATTAATTCAATTTTACAATTCAAAATTGTAATTGGTTTACTTTCAAAGTGTAAAAATTTTACAACCATTTTTATATTTAAATTTTAAATTTAGGCTAGTGTTCTCCCCTTCCAACTAGTCGTTAACTATTGTCTTTAGCACACAATATTTTAAATTGTATTCTATAGAATTATATAAAAGGACAAGCCCTAATTCATTATGATCATCTAGGACTTAGAAATTATTGAACCTCTTTTGCTAACATCATGCTAGATCATTCAAAAATATTCTACCAACATTCAACATCAACATAACATCTATAGTAAAACATGACTAGGCATATTGAATTGTTGCAAAGTTGTTAAGTCAATCTTCCTAAGGATTTAACCAACAAAAAACACACGTTAATTGGCAAGAACCTCAAAGTTCCCATCAACACTACTAGTAACTTATTGTAGGTCTAAATATCCACATGTGCCAATTCTATATTATAGAACCTAGAATATCAATTTCATGTATAGAAGTATGATTTCATAGATCTTCTAGATTTATTCCATAGTAGAATTTCATACTACATCAATTTTGTGGTGCAAAATCTACCTAGATATGTTAGAAGCTTATCTTTTGGTTAGATAGAAAATGGTTTAACAAATCACATGGTATTAATATAGTAGCAATCTAATTTGCAACACTTATCAATTTTAAACCTAGTTATATATTAGATTTTGTTTATTTGAATTCCCTACTTTTATTACCACATTTATATCTTAGTATCTATATTAGCTATATATCCTAGGTAGATTTCAACTACAATTTAATTAATTTATCACAAGATATTTGTGTAAAGATAAATATATTTTTTATTTACATTTTTGTAAACCTAGATTTCAAATGCCTCTAGAGTTTTGACCTTCTTTATATATTTATTTTTTGTATTTAATATTTTAGATTGTTCATTTTTTATTTTTATTCCACTAGGGTTTGGATCCACCTTTTATTTTTATTGCTATGTCTTGATTAGGGGTTGTTCCTTCATTATTTTACAAACATTTGATAGCCATTTGATCCAAAACCTCTCATTCATTCTTGGTTACATTTGAATGATATAACTTTTTCACCATTGAATCTAATGAGTCTATTTTGTGATTGTCTTCATGAATATATCAATGATTATAAAAACAATATGCTTTATTGAAATCTATTATTTGATCCTTGATGATATTGTATCTTTCTTTCATATTGATATATTTCATGTTCTATGAGTTATTTTTTTTATTCTTCTCTATGTGCTCTTGATGATTGTTCCTAGTAACATGGTGGTTGATGATGTAGCACTACCTTTTGATGATACATATATAGATTTAAGTTTAAATATGATGTTATTCTACCTAGTGACCATATTCTTTCTATACATTTGATCCTTGATGATATTGCACCTTTATTTCATATTAACGACACTTCAATTCTATTAGTAAGTTTTTTATGCTTATCTATGTTCTCTTCCTTTAGTGACTTTATTCATACTTTTCCTTCCATATCTTAGAAGATGTCTCCTCATTCATTTACATGAATCTAGATGTATATTCCTTTATAATGTGATAGTTGATTATGTATCCCTAAATTTTCATGATAGATCTAGATATTTCACTTTAAAACTTTAAACGTAATATTTTTGTACTTAGTGACCATATTCCTTCTACATATAAAGACAATTATTATTTTACATTTGTGGTTTTTCCTATATTTTTCTCTCTTTATACATCTTTCCTTGAGAAGCATACTATTGTGGTTTATGATGTTTATTTTTTTCATTATCATCTTCAAGATATATTCTCACTAGGAACACCTATGTATGATTTATCCCAATGATTTACTTTATCGCATTTTTAATCATTTCATAAATATAAAATTAAATCAAAAGTGTCATTTAAAAGGCTAAAATTTATCCCATGAACTTACAAGCAACATCTATTTTTATAAATGAGTTTTGTAACATTTTCTATGACATACAATTTGTCTATTTTATGATTATTAAAATATTATTTATATTCAATGTTTAGGATTTAAGAGTGATATGAATTAAATAATGAAGAGTTATTATTTAATGTAATTTTAATGGTGAAGATTGCATAACCCACTCGTTTCCATTTATTTTGGGCTCATTTTGACCTAGTTTGTCTTTTCTATAATAATCAATACATTAGTGGCATTTTTGCATAAAAGTTAGTAAATTATCTAATCCTTTATAAAGTATAACTTCTCACATCTCAATAATCTATATTCAATTTATATAAATTATTCACTCTCATATTAGGTCAATTGCTACAATGTAAAATTATACATGTTTTAGTTTCATAGTGCAACATTTTCACCATCATATTTATATTTAAATTTTAAAAACAGGCTAGTGTTCTCCCTTTCTAACTACTTGTTAACTATCAACTTGAGTGCACATAGTGTTTTAAATTGTATCATATGGTTTTATATAAAAGGACAAGCCACAATTCATTATGATCATCTAGAATTTATGAATTATTGAACATCTCTTGCCTACATCATTATGAACCATTTAAAAATATTGTACCAACACTCAACATCAACACAACATCTATAGTAACACATGAGTAAGTATATAAAATAATTTTTTTTCATATTTTCAATTGTTTTTGTAAAGTTGTTAAGCTAATCTACCCTAGGATTTAATAAATCACACAATTCTAACATTGTGGTGAATTATTTTGCAACATCTATCACTTTTAAACCAACATTAGATCTAAAAATAAGTATATATATCTTTTGTATTTAAATTCCATGTTTTTACTATCATATTTATTTATTAACTTATAAATCTTAGCTCTACCTACTATGTAGTTATGAACTACAATTTAAATTTTTTATTTTGAGATATTTATGTAAAGATAAATAGATAGTTGTGGGCAGATGGGTTGGCAACTTGCCACATTGAAGGTGGTAAGATTGTCTTGTGGGGTGTGGCTAAGGTGGTGTTGTGTTGGACTGGTGATATGGTAGCCATTATCGGTGGCAGGGAGAAGTCTCCTCACATTTAAATGGTTGGTACAACATTGATTAGGGAGTATTTATGACTTTTTTTGCATTGGTAACTAGGGTGGTTTGTGTGGGATTCAACGGTCATGTCATGATCATACCACATCATCTCTTCATAAGTTGGTTCATCCGAATGATGAAAGAATAGGATACTCTAGTATATTTGAGTTTGGCATGCTTATGTTGTACAACATAATAATGCAAGGGGCATCCTCCCTTTCTATTTGAGAAGTTGGTGAGGCGAAAGAAACTTATTCAATTTTCATTTCCTCCCACTGGTGTAACACATTGTGGTGTAGGAATCAATGGCAGAGTGTTCCAAATTCACTGTAGAAATGCTAGTGGATACGTTGGTATATTTTGGGGAAGACACTCTGATATCTCTTAACAATAAGGAATGGAAAAATGCATTCTGGGTGGTCATAGACCAGCATCTCAAGCGCATCCTACTAAATATTGACCCTCTCACCGTAGTGGCCATGAAAATGATCCTTGGCAAAGGGCATTTGGTGTATAATATTTTTTTAGGATAAATACATAGATTGTCTCGAGGTTTTTGGTGTTGGTTCTAGACAATCGCATGCCCAATGTGGAGGTGAGGAAACTTGTATGCAAGCTCTTCAAGAAAAGTCTACTAGGTGGCTTGGAGGATCTACCCTAAAAGCTTCCTTTCTTGGAAAGGGCGTCCTGCGACCATGAGATCTGGACCTGTTAAAAGATCAGGGTGACCTTGTTAATATTTACCCTTTCCTTTTGGATTTAAAGGGGATGATGTTAGTGAAGCATAGGATGATTGTTGTATTCATGGTAAATTTCTTCTAGAGGATGTTTTGGATGGAGGAGGTGATCGACTTTGAATGGGTCAAAGAATTTGATGAGTTTGCAAAATCCAATAGCTTCCTATGAGCTTTGGGTGCCCCTTGTTTCCTCTTGTCAAGGTGTTAGGTTTGGGTCTATTAAATGCATTTTGTTATTGTTATTGTAAATGTTTGTGGTCTCGTGGGATTGGTTTAAAAATAGATTTTTGTAAATTTGTTAGAAATATATGAAAGTAATGGAAACAAGCTAGGGTTGGGTCTCATGTCATCTTAGTTTGGTCTATTCCATATTATTCTAAGCTTAAACAGTGGGTTGGCATGGAAAATGCTAGTTTTACAATGCAAATTGTAAAGGGTTTCCTATAGTTTCTAGTCTTGGGCATGGATGTTTTGGGGGAGTCAAGGTTCAGGCAGAGATGGCCCTAGTGGTTTTATTCATCTTGTTGGTTCCAGGGTTGGTTATCAAAGACAATGAATTCTTGTAGTGTAGATGCTTGTATTTTATTTTTGGCAGTATAATATACTCTATCTTATGGAACAAAAAAAAGATAAATAGATGGTTCTTTACATTTTTGTGAACCTAAAATTTGAGTGCCTTTATGATTCTACCATTGATTTCTAGTCTTCTTTATATCCTTAATTTCTGGAGTTGATATTTTTGACTATTTATTTTAATTTAATATCACATTAGGATTTATATCCACCCTTTATTGTACTGATATAACTTGATTAGGTTTTGTGGGCCTTAATTTTTTTATAATTGTTTGATCCAAACCCTCTGATTTGTTCTTGGTTAAACATTTCAATTATATACTTCCACCATGGGACCTTATAATTCTCTATTTTTAAATTTTCTTCATGTTTATATCAAGATTATAAGTTTTTTAAATATTTATTGATTTATAACCTTTGATCCTTGATGATATTGCATCTTTCCTTCATATCGATGATGTTTCATATTCTCTGATATTTTTTTATACTTGTCTACCTCTTGTTATTTTAGGGACTTTATTCTTGATGTTTATTCCTAGTCACATGGTGGTTGATGGTATATCCCTACATTTTCATGATACATCTAAATATTCCACTTTGAATGTGATTTTTTTGTACTTAGTAATCATATTCTTTCTACATATTTGATCCTTGATGATATTGTATTTTTATTTCATATTTATTATGCTTCATGTTTCATAAATAACTTATTTTTACATGCTTATCTACATTCTTTTACAAAAATTATTCATAGTTTTCCTCGTTACATGATTCTTGATATTTATTCCTACTAGTGTGATGACTGATGATATATTCCAACCTTTTCATTATATTTCTAGATATTTCACTTTAAATGTGATTCTTTTGTATGTAGTCCACATATTCCTTCCACATATAATTCTTATTCTTTTACATTCATGGATTTTATTACTTTTTTATCTCTTTCTACATCTTTCCTTGAGGAGTGTAGTGATGTGTTTTATGATGTTTGTATTTTTTTATAATTCTCTTCAAGATATATTCTCACCAAGATCACCTATCTATGATTTACTCTAGTGTTGTATTTTTTTGTACTTTTTTTCTTGAATAATACTATTGATACTCATCCTTTATATCTTTAGACTAATGGTCTACATATTATATTAAGTAATACTTTTAAAGATATTTTTTAAATATTTTGATGATATGGTTGATTCAAGGTTTTTGACGATGAAATCATTGATAATAATAGAATAGATCCTATTTCTAATAAACAAATTATTTGTGGTTTCATACTATATAAATCTAGAGCTTTAACCCTTGCTACAATAAGCATATCTAGGGTTTAATGTTAATGTAATACTAACAATAATAAGGGTGCTTGTTCTTTGCATGTTGACGGTTTATTTAATGTGGATATTCTTAAAACTTATATAGTTGATAATAATACTTTTTATTTTCATAGAATGAGTGTAATTATGATGATGATGATGATGCTTCTCAAATAACAAATTTTAATGATTTTTTTAATAAATAATTAGAAATCTCATAATGTCTTGGATCCTAAGGTTTATAGTTCTCATATCATTAATGGATTGATTGATTTAGTGGCTATTGAAATGGATATAATAATGGTGGTTACTTATATGTTACATTATTTTTTTTGGTATTTGATAGAAATTTTGATGATAAGGTGCTTCTAATGCATACATTTAGAGAAGGGTGAGAGCACAAGTTATGTAGAAATTGCAGGAAAATAGAAATATATGAAATAAATTTGAAAACAAAACATTCCCTCTTTGATCTAATAGAGGATTACATATTGAGGGTTTGATCTAATAGGGATTTTATTTGTTCTCTCTCTTAGATCTAGCTCCCCTTATATTGAAACACCTTACATAGTGCCTATGTTTAAGGCCTCACCTTTTATGTGACTAATGCTATTCTAATATCTTAATTACATATATTTAATTGATGGTTATGTAGAAAAAAATTGATTAATAAAGTATTGAGTGATTTTTATGATTAAGGATATCCTTCGATGCAACAGTAAGCTGAATAAATATTATCTTCTATCTCTCTCTAAATACCATAATGTGAGTATAATTATATAGAAAAGAAAATTAGATATTGTTTTATGAATGATCTCGATAAATTTTGAATTTTGTTTCAAGCTTTATATTCCAAGGTTGTTACCTAATTGGAATGCTTAAATATGTACATGTAATTCTTAAATATGTCCTAGAAATTAGAAGGTGAATTATTGTGCAATATCAGAGTTACCAAAGTAACTATTCAATTGAGTTTATATTTAATATGTAATGATCAAGTTAATTTTGATCAAAGAATTATCTTGTAATGAATGTATTACACTGACCTCAAAGAAAGAAATTGTATTATTAACTTGATGAGTTACTAATTTGTTTTGTGTTCCCTAAGGTGAATCTTACCCATGTACAATGGACTAGGATAGTCAATACCTTCCGAGAAACTACATAGAATGGATGACCAATCATGAGCAAGTGTACATAAATGCAGCCCCACCCAATCTAAAGGTAAAATTGGTCAAAAAGGTAATCTAACTTTGATGTTTTCAGCCACTTTAAGATATAGATAAAGTTAATTATATTGAATAATTTTTTAGGTAGGTGAATTATTGTTAATTAAAATTAAGAGAACATAGACTAAAAAACAAGGTGATCAATTATTATGACCTAACTATTATTGTATGTTGGATACATTATTTTGGTGGCTATTGTGCATAAAATTATGTCAATGGGAAAAGGGAGAACCATTTAGACCCTAATAAAATAGTTCATTGTGACGTTTTATTTTCAAACCATATAATCTAGAAAGTAATTGGGTTTTTATGTTAATATGCAATTATATTTATGGGTCTTTAAATTCTTGTGAGTTATGTGTAAGTGTATTTTGTGAGGTGTTTAAGTGTGAAGTCATATTATTAAGTGTGTAAGTGAGATTTGGGTTTGGCCTTAATTGAGTCTAGAATTTTACATTTGTTTTTGATTGGGTCTTTAAAGGATGTTGCATGTTTAGTTTTATTGATATTGCTGAAAAAAAAAACCCTAGGATCTATACCTATAACAAGGGGACTTCTTAGACATGTGATATTTCCATTAGGGCATGATATGTCCCTTCAAAAGTCTACATGAAATAATGTGGAGAGTTTGAGTCATTGTAATATGAGAAAAGTGAATTTTCACTCTCTCAACCCTCTCCCCAAAGCTCATTAATGAATTGAGGAAGAGAAACAAGGCTTTGAAATGTGTAAAGTCACCTTGCAAGAGTTGTTGAGTGGAGTGTACTTGTACACTCCACACATTCTAAAGTATCACACATGTGTGAGCTCTTGTGGGAGAATGTGTCGTGAGGATATAATGAGAAAGTGACAAGTACCACCTTCCCATTCAAGAGATTCAAGTGTTGAAATCCTATATATCCTTCATTGGATGAGGATTTTGAGGATTTTCCATTCATGATTTTCATGTTTTTAGTTGAGTTTTTGAGAGTGGAGTGTTGAGAGAGAAAATAGCTCTTACATTTTTGGAGTTGATCATCAATCTTGTCTTAGTTTTGTAAAGTGAAGAAGACTCATCCCTACAACCCATGCAAAGAGATACGACTTCCACTACCCTTTTTTGTTATTGAGTTAGTTTTATTTTTAGAAACTTTTCATTTTATATATTTTATTTGATTTCGATTTGAAAAAATAAGAGAGTACTAGTTTGTATTTAAGGGTAGAATGCATTTGAGGAAAATGTGAAAGTGTGTAAACCACTTAGTGGGTCATGCTATTTTGTGAAGTATTATTTTTTGGTGTAGGTTTTTATTTCCCTAGTGGGTTAATTTATTTTCCACTTATTCGTGGGTTTTTCGTACACTTAATTAAGCTTACTTAGGATAATAAAGTGAGTTTATTACTGGGAGATAAGTGATACATGGTGTCTCCTTTCTTAAAGGGTGGAACACTTTCCACTTTTGGTGGTTAATTTCTATTGGTTGGATTTTCCACCTCTATCATCTCCTTAATTCTATATAAGCTCACTACCTAGCTTGTATATATGCAGACTTTTGTATTTTTGGATTGTTGTGTAGTTTGACATACATGCACCTTGATGCATGTAGTCATTACTCTGCATATTTGCTTTGAGATCCTAATGCAATATTGTCATCTTGAAATTTGCACATCTCTTGGAATTTCGGGTCTATAATTGTGTTATTTCATTTACAATTTTGTAGCTTATCTCTCTCATAGAAGATCTTGGTTATTCAGTCTATTTCAAATTTCTAACATGGTATTAGAGCTTAGATTTTGAGACTTTTGATTACTTGGATTCCTAATTAAGAGATTAGAGTTTTTGTATGATACTGTAAATTCTTGTATTCTCTTCTCTTGCATTTTAATACAATTTGGAGAATTAGAAAGGAATTATGAAGATCTGTTAATCCTATATTAAATGCATGTGTGTTTTTGGTGATATCTAGTGATTGTAGCTATTTTGGCTATAGTGGTAGCAGTTTTGAATATCCCATTGCATTTGGGAGGCTTGAGAAAGTTATATTTGGATTTTGTTTCACTCAATTTGGACACCATATGACACAGTAGCAAACAAGGGTTTAAAGCTAAGATCTAGTGAACAAATTTTTGAAAGAGCATTTTCAGCCCAAATGGACCTTTCCATAGTGCTCAAATGGTCCAAAACCCCTTATTTTAATATAAAATTTGTCTATTTTAGACGAATTTTATTTTTTGGAATTTTTTTATTTTGTAAGTGGGGTTGTCACTACAAGCCAAATTCAACAATTTAAAAAAAAAATCATATTAACTTTTCACCACGGTGTCCATTTTTGGAAAATGAGATATTGTTAGAAAGCTTGAGATGAGAAATTTCCATATATAGAGGTATTGGAAAGAAATTTTTCCATTTTCTTCCAGATATTATAGGTTGAAGTTTTTGTTGCATTTTTTCTTCAAGAAGCCATAACTTTCACCCTAGTGCTCCATTTTTTGGAAACAAATAGGTGTTGGAAAGGTATTGAAGAGAACTAAAGAGCTACAAAGATAATTTTCCCAAAATTTGTATCAAGTTCATTTTGTATCAGAATTTGTAATTTTGGTCATTGTGGACCTATTGAGCATTGCAATATCTTGTCGAGGGATGATTTCTGAGAGTAGTGGAAAGGGGGGCTATCTCTTGATGTCTCTTTTTACATTCAGTTAAAGTGGTTTTTTTGTATCAATCTTGGGGGATTATACGAACAATTTGTAATCACGAACTAAGATAAAGTTCCATTTATGGGGGGTTAAGAATGTCTCTTAAAAATGATTTTTTTTTCTTCTATTGTCAAGCTAACTTCAGAGAACTATTTATCCTAGAAACAAGGGATCTAAAGAATCATTTCTTTGAGCACAATCTACTGGCCTATCTTCCTAGACTCGTTCTTGAGCCAAGTGGCTATAATTAGAAGAATGCATGGTTTAGTTCAATAATGACAGTTTATGGACTAATATGTCTTACTCTTTCTAAGGATATTATACATCATGTAAAGCACATTGAGTGCCCTTTCACTACTTGGACCATCATCCAAAAATTGTATGGAGACATTAGATCTTCGTTTGAAAGTGATGTTTCCTTAGAGAACCAGACTATTATGGATAACATTGAAACTTATGTTTCACCATCTTTTTTGAACATATCTTATGTGTATGATCAATTCATTGATACCCCATCACACATAGGTCTGTTGCAGCTTCAGATTCTAGAGATGCTTCTTTGAGAGCCTCCAGTGGTTCATTATAGTAGGATCATTTATGTCTTTTGGATTTAGTCCATTGGGACCAATTTCTACCATACATCTATTGTTTTTTTGTAGATTCCTTTCTTTCAGATCTAGATGACACTATTGAGGACATACATCTTCTCTTTTAGGACAATTATTTTGGTCCTTGCATCTATTATTTCTACTTCAAAGTTCATGTTTCTTCTTCGAAACATTCCAATGAATTCTTGCAACAAGATATCCATAACTTCTTCCTAATTTAGCTTGGGATGATCTCTTCATTATTAGATCACATTCCCTATTTTTCCTCAACTAGTTGAATGCCTTAGTACATGACAATATATATATATATATATTTAAATGAAATATCTAATTGAAGCTATTGGGGTGAGATCATAGTAAAAAATATGTCAAGAATTTCCTAATCTAATCCTTGATGAATATCCATTACATATTATTGGTTGTATGAGGTTAGATCATGGGTTGACATATAAATAAAGAAAAAGTAAAAAATATGAAAATAAAAATAAAATAATGCAAATCCTAAGAGACACTTAAAATCTATGTCAAAGAAATTTGATGCAAGAGAACCTAGGTTCATGGGAAATCATAAATCATCAAAAATAGTAGTGGTTTATGTTTTCAATTATACATATATCTTTTTTTTCTTATTTTCTCTTTGAATTCTCAAGGAGTGCACTACAAAGGATGTAGTTTTATTTTTATTTTTCTTTTTTTAGTAAATATCTATAGCTCATAGTTGTGTTGCTATTATAGTTAAACAAGTTATTAGATCTAGATAGTTTTTGGTACTTGTACTAGTATTATAATTTTTTTACAAGAGCTAAGAATGTCTTGTGATAAGGATAATGTAGTGTGCTATAGGAAGAAAACATATGTGTTTTGAGTATTGCCTTGGTATAGGGTATGTGCAGAATCATGATGGGGCAAAAAGTGGTGATTTGATGGGTATGTGTGGGGTATGTGGTTGACGACTTTTTTCTACCCAAAATTGATGAAACGAAAAGGGTTTTTAAAGGAGATTCTTAGCTTTCCACCAATATGAATTATGATTTAATTTGAATTTAATAAATAATTATTATTCATTTTCTATTTGAATTATAACTAAAGTCTTGATTGATAGGTTGATTGAAAAACATGTATAGCTTTCAAATGGTATCACATTTTTTGAAACCAAAAAATGCGTCACATTCTATGCTTCACATACTATAGGATTAAAAAGAAAATTGAATTTCATGAAGCTTTGACCAAGTTAAGGTGGTCAGACATACGATTTTTTATATTTTTTAAAAGTTGTATAAAAATTCATAATTAATTATTTATTTGGAAAAAAATTACAAAAAATATGCATCACATCGGGACATGAGTCCTCTACTTATATCTAAAATATTATAAAAAGTATTATCATTTTATTATGGTTAGGGTGGTTAGATAGACACCTACTTCTTATTTTTCCCTAAAATTTAAGTACTACTCAATTGAAATTTCAAAGTTTCACCAAAAGATAATATTTAAAAAAATAAACCTAGTAGTTTAGAAACTACATTCAATTTTCTACATATTATATTCTTGCATATTTTTGAAATAATATAGATAACTTATTCAAATTTTTACGTCAAGTTGCCTAACTTTGATTTTTTTGAATTTTTTGCCACTTAACCTGGGCCTATTATTTCCATGATGATCTTGCACATACCCTATAATTTTATTATGTAATATAGCGACTATTTTAGGAAGGTGTTGAGCTCTTTTACGCCCCTTTAGACTTGTGTTGATTTCATTGTAATCTCACAAGAAACACATTTTTTTTTTCTTAAATAAGTTTGTCTTCATACTTGCTATCCTTAGATTATGCAAACCTTATATGTTGGGAATTATTATTGTCTCTAATAATGAACATGTTGTGTGATGCAAGAGCATCCCAGGTTGTGAGAGCAATCTTCCATCACCCAAAAATATTTGTTATAATTTTTTATATAGTCTATTTACTAATGCTTGGAATAATGTTTTGAAGAATAATTTGATGTAATTTATTTTCCAAGTCCTTTGGCAATTGTACTCCTATTGACTACACTCATGATGGTGACTGTTTCTAAGTATTATCGGGGGTTATTCCATTATGACATTCACCTTGGGAGTGGGAGCATCTTTCCTCGAATTATTTTGTATTATTTCATTTTTCATTGTATTAATTGGATATTCTCCACTTTGGGTGTCTGGGAGCTAGTGGGTTTGCATTTTGCTTTTCAGGATCCTATTAGTGGAGTGGAAATTGAAAATTGACCACCAACTTTGGAAAATGAGTTTGAATTCTCATCATGGACCATTAATGACATTTTTTATTTTTTGGAGCAGCCATGATAGGAGAGGGGCACAACTTTTTCAAGGAGGCAAAAAATATAATTTTGAAAGATAGTGCAAGTTTTTTTTCATTGGTAGTTTTGGAGCCTGTCATTTTGGGGATATAGATTTTGCGAGTGAAGAAGGTATGGCATAGAATATTATTGGAGGGAATATTGAGAATTTTTTTTGCAAGTTTGAAAGTGTTTTGCAGCAGAAATTGAAGACAAAAATCCATTGTTGAAGATTGGAAGAGTTTTCCAGTTGAAGCTTGCAAGTTGTAGGTTGTAGGTGGAAGTTTGCATATGAAGGAGAAGGAGTTGTTTTTTATTGTTACATACCATTTTTCTATATTAAATAATATTTTAACTCATTTTTATTGTTGTTCATTAGTCATTGAGACTATATAATTTGATATAATCAGATTTTCAAGAGTTGTAATCAATTATTGCAAGTTGCATATCAAATATTGAAAACATAGTAGATTTTTGCAACCAATTTGTTGTTATTGCATGTGTGTTATTTTTTGCAAATTATTTTGTGTAAAACTCTCTTGCATTAGTGGTATTTGAGCATGCTGAAGTCTCATACGTCGTTGTGACATACTATGGTAGAGGAAAACATGTTATTTTTTGTGATCCATTTTTATCCAAGGGTGGGACCTTTTAGCTTTGTTTTGTTCTACTATAGTGATTATTCTATACTTTTTTTAATTTGAAATTGGACATCTTCTTGGTAATTTTCATCTTATTCTTGCTACATATTCTTTTCTTGTTCATTTAATTGATGACGAGTTATCTTTTTTTTTAGGGGAATTTGTGGATGTTCAATATGTTTCCATTAAAAATTAAGTTGAATACCAAGAGTTACCTTGGTCAAGTGCTAATTTGTCAGGATTATCTACCAAAATAAAATAAAATTCATTCTTGGATACAATTATGATTACACTCTAAATATTTTATTTTCAAATTTTGAGAAGGAAAGAGAAGGGTTATGGGTCAATACCCATCAACATAGAAGAGAGAGAGAGGGAGAGAGAGAGAGAGAGAGAGAGAGAGAGAGAGAGAGAGAGAGAGAGAGAGAGAGAGAGAGAGAGAGAGAGAGAGAGAGAGAGAGAGAAGGTCTAAGGGACCCCTTGGGTGAATCAAATAGATTTGGTAAGAATAAGAAGAAATGAGAAATAAATAAGGAATCAATCTACAAGAGGAGGCATGATACAAAATTGATTATAGATTTTGTAGCACTATGTAAGTTTATAATAATTTTGTAAATTGAGCTATAAAAAATAATAAAATTATTATTGTAGACATTATTAATTTTGTACTATATATTTTGTGATAGTGGGCTAGTATACTTTGCTAATTTTCATTAAATCCCCTAATATAGGTTGCATCAAATCTATAAGGCTCTATCAAATCAAAGTAAAAAAACTCAACTAGATTTCAAATGTCCTTGTTATTTTATTTCCATTTCTTCAAGCCAAATTTTGAACCTTTTTAATAACTTATCTCTTCAACTAGGATGCATTTTAATCCTCTTCCCCATGTCCATGGATTGGGAATTAAAACTCACTATAACATATTAATAATAATTTTCCATGTTTACAATTCACATACATTTGATTATCATTCTCCAAGCTTATCTCTTAAATTCCTCCATGTTACACCCAAAACTAGGTCATACACTTGGGCTTACTAGTAGGAACAAGTCATATCCCTAGGCATATGCCTACCTTGTGTCCTTTAATTTATCTTAATATTGTTTTAATTAGAATGGAAAGTCCCTAATTTCATGTACAGTCTATATCAAGGTGCATGATTGTCAACTTCAAGTATATTCTCTATTTTTTTATTATCATATCTTCTTATTTACACTTTCATGTAACATATTTAACCATTTTTCTTGACTTTTTTCTTATTTCCCCATGAGACTATTTCCCACCTTCCTAGAAATTTTCAAGGCTATGTGATGCATAGGACTAATTTATACCTTGGGCATAAACCTTAGTTATTGATTAGTCTCTACATTGAAATTTGTTATATTATGGTTTAGAAGATCCTTGGATTATTCTGATTCTATTCCCAATTGTAACAACTCCCTATAATTTTATTTGAACCATTAGCTTTTTTGTTATCATACCATGCTTAGGGTTCCTATGTGTGTTTCCAATCTATTACTTTATTTATGGCTTGTCGCTTATAGTGTTTTTAATATCATATCTTATTGTTCAATTTTTATTGTTGAGTTTTATTAGATCTACACATTATCCCACTTCAAAACTTTATTTTTTTAGGTTCTTTCACTCATTGAAAATATTATTTTTAGTGCACTCAACTTTAAATTTTATTAAAAATATTTAACTAAATTTCTTTTCATGCACTAAAATTCAAGTTAGCTAAGTGAAATAAATGAAAAAGATAAAATTTAATACATTAAAGTGGAGGCCCATTGGCTTTATTTTTCGAGCTTATTTATAAAAAGTAAATTATAGTTTTTCAATTTTATTATAAAAGAAATTATATTCATTTTTTAATTGCAAATATAAACTAAAATAATAATTATATGTTTCATTGCTTTCTCATTCAAAATTCAAAACATACATGTCAATTTTTTTGTGCTTCAAGTTGAAAATTTAACTCATGTTGGTCATTTCCTTTATAAGAAGGTGACACTATTGTGTGAGTTTGTTTGGATAAATTTTAATAATATTTATCATTTTAGTTTGTGTATGTTCATATATTTATCATTCCAATCCCTATAATTGTCAAAGTATTTTGACATTAGGAGATTCCATTGGGTATTGATTACATTTAAAGCAATCCATTCTATCATTCAAGCCACTTGAAGAAATTATTACTTTTCATGGATCTTGCATTGAGAGTAATATAAATACTCCACAATTTGAACATATAGTTGACTACTTTATTTATTAGCACATGGTTTTTTTTATTAATGCACCATAATTATAAGGAACATGGAATATATATTATTGATCCTTTATACTCAATTGACTAAGGATATATGGATGGTATAGTTGTTACAAGTATTGTGGTTTTATTTTCATACTTTAAATTTTGTAATTAATTCAATATTCAAATGAGCACATAAACTTTAAAAAGTAAATTGAACTTGATTTATACATACTTGTATGCTATATATTTTATGTAGTTGATGATCTTGATAATTCAGAAGATGTTAAGTATTATTTATACAGATGAACCCAATCAAAACATAAATTGATTCAACTTCTAACAAATGTTGATGGAAAGAAGTTTCTAATTGGAGTAGTTATTATTGAAGGTACATATTACCAATGAATTAAGATAGATAAAATAAATATTATCTTTTTTAATATCTAATTAGATTAAACTTTCAATATTATAGCTACTTGATTTTAAGAACATGAATAATTTTGCAAACTATAAAAAGAATTGATCATGATAAAAAAAGTGGAAGCTAAATATTGAGGATTATGAAACGATATTGAAGATGATTGAATATAGAGAGGACAATGTATATATTTAGGTGTATTGAAAATTTCTTACAATATATTTGAATACTCTATTTTATACATTTTAAGATTTGTTTGTATCTAGTTTGTTCACTTAATTACTATTTTGAGAATAAGGATTTTTTTAAAGTTCTTACTATTTAATCTAGATGTATACAATAGTAAAGTGTAGTTACTATAAATCATTCATGTTGTCAAAATTTGACATGTACATTGTTTTTATTATCTATTTTATGTAGGCTTATGTTTATCCTTATCTTCATCTATGTTTTCTTAACATGATCTTACCATGTTATAACTACTTAGAATTCCTTGCTCATTCTTTATTATAGCTTTATTGTTAATGCATGTTTGTGCTACTTACCTATTATAGATTAGGTATTTAGGATAGTGTTTCTAGCAAATAAATAAAAAATAATGATGTCAAATATTGTATATTGTTTATATCTTTCCCTTCTAGGAATGACATTGAGAATGGATAATTATGTAATAAGCTTATGAATGAACTTGTTATGGATAGATCCAAGAGTAACAAATCTTATATAATTGAAACTTCTATTTTTATATTATGTGTGATTACTTTGAATCCATAATCTGATTATGGATCACAATCTTTTGAATTCAAGGTCCATTAGTAAGCCAACTTCATACTTGGAAACTAGATAAGACATTATGAATTATAAATTATAAATTAAAATTTCTACAATAATTAATTACTCAGATATTTCTAATCAATCAAAATAAGACTACCAGCCATCAAAAATACACAAAGACATACCAAAAAAACAATAGAAATGCCACCCACAATATTCTACTTCTTCACAAAATAAATAACCTGCCAATTCTACCTCCATTCAATTGACTCTTGCATGAGAGGAAGAGTGACTAAATCTAGTTGCCTCTTAGCAAGGATGTAGTTAAAATGCGGGATTTATAGTCTTCTTCTTTTGTATTGGGCTTGGATTGATTTTGAGCAACATGTAGGCCTAACATGTTGGAAGCTCAATATGGTAGACTATAAGTATGTTGTGATTAAAAATATATATATATATTATTTTACTATTCCATTAAGTTTGATGAGTGTTTATTAAATTGGTTGCACATGTGTGTAATACATTATTAGAACCTTTGGTTGTGAATGCATCTCAAGATCTTAGCATAGAATGATAAATAATAAGGAAAAACCCTTGAGGTGTAAGAAATGTAGGGTTCATGAGTTTAAGTAGGGAAGCAATCTAGTATTTAACATAAAATATCTATGGTAGATTAAAAATAATGTGAAATAATAACTAAGTTCATGTAGATATTATAGCTGAGACAGTTATATGCTAGAGAGACATGTTCATAAATAATTATTAAATTTAATAGATAAAATTAATATTTCAAGCTTGAGTTTGATGAAAAATAATATATGATAGATGGTGGTTGATGATTGCTCTCTATATTCCTTACTCATCACTCTAAATTAGACAAAATTATTGTTAGAATTTTAAATAATTCATATCTTTTTTGGTTTATTTTTGCTACTATAAAAATGATCTTCATCTCTATGGAATTGGTATCTCATCTAGAGATTCAACCCTTTTTACATATTTGATCTTAGAGCCTTTGACTTTAATAAATCTATTTTCCTTATTTATCTAAACATGTAAAGTGAAATTGGATGGTATCTATAAATAAAATGAGAGTTCACTATGCAAGGATTATTTTTATTAGTCAAATCCATAGAGTTAAACTAATGGTTTTGATAATATTGAACACTTCAAGAAGCCAATTAAATACCCAACCTATTCTTATTGATGACGATGTTGATGTCACATAAGATTATCCTTTGAATATCTACAAGATTTTGCAAGATCCTTTCTAGATCCTCCTAAATAATTCAAATGATTTAGGGTTTACCATTTTATGAAACATCCTAACATACCAATTCAAATGTTTTGTACTCAAGTTAGCAACTAACAATTAAATTTGATTTCACAAGTTTGAGGGTCAAATCTATGGTCGTGGGTCTGAACCAAGTTCAAATATATGCTTGTAGAAATGATAGACAAGATAAATAAAGAACACATTACAAATAAAATTTGGATCCTTCTAATGAGGTGGAAACAAAATTAGGCAAGGTTCACATCATTTACTGACTTTTATATAAAAATGTGTCAATTATACAATAATTATTACACTTAAAACAAATAAATTAAAATAAATTGAAAGTGAAAAAAAAAATACTAGATATAAATTTTGCATCATTACAACTCTTAAACTTTTATCACAATCAAACTTCAACAATTTTAATTAACTATCTAATATTTATTTATTAATATATAAACATTGCTTCCCACAAATTCATTTAGTAAAAATAACTTTTATAAAATCAAAGCATTCGAAGGCATTCATTTAGTAAAAATTAGGGAATGAAATTGATTATAGTGGAAGTAAGAAACTGTTTGTAAAAGATTTTTATGGTCAGCCCCTTGACTGAAAGAAGTTCTTGTCTGGGATATGCGCTTTGGATATGCCCTGAGGTGGAACAAAGTCTATGAGGAACATCACATTTGTTTGGTTGAAATTCTCTGGCCTTAAAGCTATATCACTCACAGAATATATTCTACAAGTTGTTATTGCAGTAGCGTTAGGCACTAACAAGCATATTTCCCATTGCCCATTCAAGCTATTCAATGACAATGAAATCTGAATACAAAGAGAATAGCATTTGGAAGATACAAAGGAATGTGCTACTTTTTGATAGGGCAGGCCAACATGACCTATCTGGAGGAAGTATATGCTTCCATTATTCTAGGATATCCTTTTATGTTCAACTACTTATACCTCTCTGCAATGCTGTGGATATGGTGTGGATAATTGTTGGACAGAGTTATCACTTTCTGTGCTAAGCATTTGGTGGGTGGCTCTCCTCTTGGCAGAAAGAAAGAATGACTTATCAGGAGACAAAGAGACTGATAGTGTGCTCTCCATTCTCTAGTTTAACTTTGGTTCTGCCAAAGGAGAGTTGCCTGCCAAGTACTGGGCACAATTTTTTTCACTAACTTTTTCTAGATTTGTTAGCTACTCTACTGATTGAACTGGATCTTAGGGAGGCTGGATAGTGGGAAGCACGTAGCATTTATTTTTTTAATTATTGGTAAATGTTTTTATTGGAGTTATGAATTTGATAGAGGTGGTTTCTGAAAAGATTGAAACTCTTGTATATGAATCGAGCATGAATCTAATCGGACTACTGCGACCGCAAATTTCATGGACGACATCCAACGCCATCTGATTGTCTTCTTACTCCCATCCTTCCGGCACTCCCTAACTGCAATCTACCTGTGAAACGGACACCTACCATTATTAGTGTCCAGAGGTATTATTGTTTTATTTGGTTGATAGGTTATTAAATAGTGAGCCTCTTTTAGCCATTAGATATCATACCAGTATACCTTTTGAATTAGAAACTAAAAAATCTTATAGTAAACCTCTTTTAAAGCCATTTGGTATTGTAATTAAACTTTCAAACCAGTAAGTTATTAGATGATCTAAGTTTATCGTAGGAATTTGGTATTAGTTTTTACTGGTATTGTTTCTATGTTAAGCACAAGTGAAGGATGACTTTTGAAGTTTCTGGTTGCATATGATGATATCTTTCTGTTTGTATTTAGATTTACGACCTTGCAGTGCAATTTGCATGCTTACCAATCTTAAACGATTCAAAACATTTACTAAAATGAAAATACAGGTGAGCTGCTTTGTCACTGTCAGCACTAAAACTAGCTAGAAATTGAATTCCTTTTATCAATGAAGATTTAAATCAAATTAGTCATTGTAAAGACTAAAATTTGTCCTACGAATTTAGGAACATCACCTACACTGTATTATCAATGAGTTTTGAAACATTGTGTATGATACACAATTTAAATTCTTTTATATTTAATTGAAAACTTATAACAATGATTATATTAGATGCTTGGGTTTTAAGAGTGGTATGCATCAAATAATGAAGAGTTCTTTTATGTAATTATAATGGTGAATATTGAATAATCCACTTTTTTCCATTTGTTTTGGGTTCATTTTGGTCTGGTTTGTCTTTTGTATAATAAGTATATAACTGATATTTTTGCATAAAAGTTGATAAGTTATTTAAGTCTTTATCAAGTACAATTTCTCACATCTTAAGAAATTATATTTGATTTATATAAATTATTATTATCATATTAATTTAATTCTAAAATTCAAAATTGAAACTGGTTTAGTTTCATAGTGTAAATTTTTTATAACCATTTTTATATTTAAATTTGAAATTTAGGCTAGTGTTCTCCCCTTTCAACCAGTTGTTATATCATCTTGAGCACATAATATTTTAAATTGTACTCTATGAAATTACATAAAAGGACAAGCTTTGATTCATTGTGATAATCTAGGATTTAGGAATTATTGAACCTCTCTCGCCCACATCATGCCAAATCACTCAAAAATATTTTACTAACATTCAACATCAACATAGCATCTATAGTAACACATGACTAGGCATATTGAATGTTTGTCGTCATATCTTCAGTTGTTGCAAATTTGTTAAGTCAATCTACCTAAGGATTTAAACAACAAAAAATACACCGTAATTGGCAAGAACCTCAAAGTGTTCTTCAACACTACTAGTAACTTATTGTATGTCTAGATATCCACATGTGCCAAATCGATATTATAGAACCTAGAATATCAATTTCATGTATAGAAGAATAATTTCATAGATTCTAGGTTTATTCCACAATAGAATTTCATGCTACATCAATTTTGTGGTGCAAAATCTACCTAGATATTTTAGAAGTTTATCTTTTGGTTAGGCAGCAAATGGTTTAACAAATCACATGGTTTTAATATAGTGGTGATCTAATTTGCAACACTCATCAATTTTAAACCTACATTAGATCTATAGCTAAGTATATAGATTTTGTTTATTTAAATTCCCTACTCTTATTATCACATTTATTTCTTAGTATCTATATTAGCTCTATATCCTAGGTATATTTGAACTACAATTTAATTAATTTATCCTAAGATATTTGTGTAAAGCTAAATAGATTATTTCTTTACATTTTTATATTGAAAGTATAAAGTGTTGTCATTGATGTCAACTAGTTGGTGTTGTCATTAGTGTCAATCATTTGTAGGGGAACATGGTCATTGATTGTATATGTCGAAGATATTGGGAAAATTGTAATAAAGAAGGTTTATAGTCTGTACATGCATAGTTGAGATGTTGAAGAAGTGCTATGAGTACATAGAGTTATCCTTATGTTGCTATGTCTGGAGGTGTATTAAAGAGTAAAGTAATGTGCTGAAATGATGTCTCTGGTACTTGGTTTCTAATTGCTTTTGAGAAAATTTGAGAAATAGAGAAAATAGTGTCATGCAGGTATTTAGTGTATGCTCCGGGATGTGCTCCGCATTTCTTCGAGGTTGATTCTTTGCTTGTAAAATTTGAGGTATTGTTCATGATTGTTGATAGTTTCTATATCTAGAATTTGTGCTTCTAGATTGTTGTATATAGTGTGAGATATTTTCACTAGTATGTGGAATGGGCAATCCAGTATTTTTGGCAGTGGTTTGGGAGAAATGTGTTTGCTTCGCATTTCTCTACATCATGGTTTCAAGACTTGCAGTTTCAAGAATAAGTTTATGTGCTTAATCTCTTGCTTGGTTCAAGAGGAATTGAGATTTGGTGTTGTTAATGATGGGTTTCAGATTTATAGTGTATTATGATGAGTTCAAGTATGCGAAATGTTCATATTCTTCAAGTGAAGTTTGTTGGGAAGGTTTTGGATGGATTTACAAGTGTCATTGCTTACTTCATATTATGTTCAAGTAAAGTTTGTTGCTCGAAAAGATTGGACTGAGTTAAGGATGTGTGTACTTAATTGTTTTATATGCTTGCACAGGTGTTGGATGACCTTGTGCTAAACACTACTTGTGAAGCTCATGGAAGCGTGTTGAGGCATGTTGGGACTCATTTAGGTCCTCATTGAGAATGTGTTTGGGTCACCCTCATCCTCTTCCATTGCGGGAATGTTTTGGAGTTGACCTAATTTGAATTTGTAAATACAAATTGTGTATGGCCGACCTTGGAAGGGTTTCAAGGTTAAAGATAGTATAAGATGAGATGTTTGTGAAAAGTGGATAGATGCGAGATATGTGTGTGTGATGCAAGTTTGGGCAGATCAGTGCGAAATTCAAAGTGTTGAGTTCCTAAAGGCAATAAGATGAAGGTGTACTCTATCTTTCAAGCATGTTTGCAAGAGTGTGAGAAAATTGTGGTGGACTTCCTGTTGCATTAAGATAGTTTCCTCTCTGTAACAACTCTCTTATATCTTCTTTTAATTCTATGGCAGTGAGTCTGGGTATTGAGCTGTAATGCCCCGCCGTGCGAACCCCAAAGGAACTAATAACAATGGAACAATTTTTTTTTAAAAAGAATATAATAAACATACTTAAGTATTCTAACATAACAATGTATTAAGTTACACGACTAAATCCATTGGGGTACACGAGGTGACAATACTATTCTAACCCATAACAACGATAACATATAAAACAATAATTAAACCATTATGTAATCCCATTCATTCCCATTTCATCATTTAAAATATCTATTAACCCATAACCATATTCATAACATATGTACATATGACAATGAAAGATACTATAAAGATAAGAAGCATTTATATTACCATAGATATAACACAACTTACACAACTATTACAAATGATCGTTCCTGAATAAATACATGGCCTGCATATACATTACATCCAAATGATAGTAAAATACAACTGTCTGAACATACATCTCAATAACCACATATACAATTTACAACATGGTCATCCCAACACACGTGGGAGACAATACATCAATGAATACATTACATCCGAAGGATAACATACGTCTGGTACAAAGAATTACTGGATCATCAACATCTGCCAAAACCCTGCAATAAAAGATACATCTGCAACGGAAAGGGAACCCAACGGGGTGCGAAGCACGTTCCACCCAACCACACCCGTGCTGGGAGTAGACAAGGAAGGATCCCCGACCAAGCACGTCTAATGGTAACACAATACTAACTCTAGACAGAAAACTTAACATCAAGACCACATAGAAAACTGAACGAAGATAAACCCAAAAGGCATAACCACAAGTCACTTTATAACATAACAACCAGTCATAATCACCACATCAATGAAACTCAAGACATAATATCAAATACTACTTCCAACAATGACCAAAGACAAATCAATAAATCACTTCCAGAGGACTTCAGTAAACCAACACAAATAGAATGTTAGACGAGAGTGTCATCGCATGGTTTCACATGGATTATCCTGACAACCTACCACAAGGTGCCGCCTCCATCTCTACATGGATTCTCCAGACAACCAAGTTAAGGTGCCACCTCCATCTATGGTTCTCCTGACAGCCTATCTCAAGGTGCCGCTCCATAGGGTTACTCATGCGGAGTCGTTAACCTTTCGTGAAGACAAGGCAACGACCTTGCCAACCACGGCCTTCTCAGTCCCCTTTAGTCTGTGATAGCACTAACAGGCAGACGAGGCTTCACAATTATCTTATTAGTGTTTAATCCCCACCCATGGTTTATTACTTAGTTATCACTGATTAATCTAACTCTATGTGGGTTACCCTGACAGCCCCTTTGTGCGCCGACCCCCACTAGAGCCACTCTCTCTAGACACTCGAGCACAAAATATCCAATACAACAGGATGGTATCACAAGAAATACTGAACTAATTAAATAGTTCATCTGTGAGGCTTGACCATCTCACCCACAATCATATGAAACACAACCACAAACGGTACAATCCAAGAGCAAATTAAATTATAACCATGATCAAAACATAGACCAAGCATCAAAATACGAAATCACAACTAACATCAGTATCCCACCTCTGGAAGTTCTAGCTCAACTTAAGTTCTTACGAAAGATAAAATGAATCTAGGATTTCCCACATGACACAAACCCACAAGAAGAAGATCAAGATAAATTAATGAACAATCTCGAGAAAACAATACATAATGCCAACACCATAAAACAATTTACAATGAATAACGAATTTCATCAAATAAATATCAACAACTCAAGAATATTCAAACATATTCAAAACACAATTTATTTCTACTTCTAATTTCCTCAATTAAACTATAACATTGCATACTTGTATAATATTATTCCATTAACTAAAAATCTCAATATATTAAATTTCATAAAACAAATTACCCAAATATATATACATAAAAATACAATGTGTATATTTTAACTTATACATATATATAATATATATTCACAAAATACTTTATATCAAATTATATATATATATATAATTTATTTATATATATATATATAATTTATTTATATATATATATATATAAATATACTTATTTATATATATATATATATTTATATATATAAAATTAAATTAATAAAATCCGAATTAAATGAATCCCCACAAAATTAATAATAAATATATATATATATATATAACTTTAAACCCCCCAGGGCCGAAGCCCGTACCCATGGTACTGTCCCACTGTAGCCCATGTTGCGATCGTTGCAGATCTGGCCCCAGCCGCTCATCAGCGGGGGTCAGATGGTGACGCTACGCCCACCCCCCACAAAATAAATAATTAAATTTAATTTAATTTTTTTTAAACTTAATTTTAATTTCATTTTAATTTTATTTTATTTAAAATTTCATTTTCAGTAAAAACACGAAATTCAAGCACGAATTTTTATAAAAATATTTCATAAATTTGACCAATACATTGATTTATATAATTTATTTATTCATTTATTTATTTTATTTTAAAATTAACAGAGTATATATATAAATATATATTTTCATGAGAAGATTCAGAACCAAATTAGATAAATAAATTGTTTTCTTTCAGTACAGATTTGGAAATACAAATATAAGCAATAAGCAAAAAGGATTTTCTCTTTCAAAATAATTATTTTCACCACTACGTTTTATAAAGATTTTTAGAATATTTTTTAATAATCACAGAAAAGATCTAACAAGTAAATTCGATCTTCAATCAAGGATGATTTTTTTGTTTTATTTCAAACAATAAATTTTCACTACTAACCTATATTGAAGAATTTCAAAAAGGTTCAATGAAAATTTTCTACAGAAGATTCAAGGGTGTTAATACAACAAGTTTTCAAATCACAGAATCATTTTCAAAAGAAACAGAGGAATGGATTTTCAAAACTCAACAACTAGATTTTATTTACAGAACAATAAAATAATAATAAATTAACAGAATAAAACCTGAAGTCCTTCGTTCAATGAAGAATCCTTTCTGAATCCTCTTCTCGACTTCCTGCCTTTAGCTCTTTTCTCGATCTTCTGCCTTCAACGTTCTTCTGAATCTATCTTTTCTTTCATCCACAATAATTTTACCCAGAAAAAAAACACCAAACCAAAAACTATCTTTCTTTTATTTTTCTTTTCCAGATCCAAAACAACCGAGCCCCAAAACTTTTGTCTGTGAATAATCTCCTCATAAAAAAATAATAAATCAAAATAAAGATTCCATAAAGCTCTTCTGCTTTCTTTTCTCAAAAATCATCTCCTCTTATTGGTCCTTTTTCCCACTTTTAAAAGCACAACTTATCTATAATTTTAATTAAAATAATTTTATTTAATCAACATATTATCCACACATGAATTGCTAATTTAATATTAATAAAAAGATAATATTTAATTATCTTCAACAATGTTCATTTAATTTAATTTCCTAAATTTTAATTAATTAAATACATTTTAATTTACAATAAATTTAAATTTAACTATTTACTAACTCACAATTAAATCAAAACAACAAGACAACTTTAATTAATTATCTTATCAAATAAGATTAATTAATTAAACACTAACCATAAATAAAATGAATACTTCAATAGTCAAACTACACAATCAACGAAGACAAACACTTCAGTCATGACACAATAACTTACAACAAGATGACGGACTTGGGACGGGGACACTTCCAAACCTACTCCCTTTTTCAACATTTTTACCCATTAATTTATTGCTCGCCCTGTCCTGAAGTAGGTGGAATTGAGACTTATTCCTGCAATCCTGCATCCAAATAAACGTCAAGTAGCACATGTATATATATAATCAAACATCCTATCGTGACCCTATTTTGGCGTGACCCCTCTAATAGTGTGAGCCTCTATATTTAGTTTTGGAATTCTTTATATTGTGAGCTAATCCTCACCATGATTTTTCCCACTGGGTTTTCCATGTAAATATGGTGTTCTTATATGTGCATGGTTTTACTACTTTCAATTTTAGTTTCTGCGTTTAACAATTACACACATTAGCAGAGTAAAATTTTTGTGAATGTTTGTAGATCTAAACTTTGTTGAGAGTTTTAAAGGTTAAAGTTGCTACAATTGATTCACCCCCCTTCTCAGCTGTCTTGTTGAACATTTTGTAAATCTAGAATTCAAATGCCTCTAGGGTTATAACCTTCTTTATATATTTAATTTTTGGATTCAATGTTTTAGATTGTTCATTTTCTCTTTATTCCATTAGGGCTTGGATCCACCTTTTATTTGTATTACCATGTCTTGATTACGGTTATCTCCTTCATTGTTTGATAGATATTTGATATCCCCTTGATCCAAACCCTCTCATTCATTCTTGATTACATTTCAATGATATAATTTTTACCACTAAATTTTATCAACCTATTTTATAATTGTCTTCATGAATATATCAAGGATTATAAATTTTTTATGCTTTATTGATTATATCCTTTTATCCTTGATGATATGAAATATTTCTTTCATATTGGTATGTTTCATGTTTTGTGAGTTAGTTGTTTTTATTCTTTTGTGCATGCTCTTCTTTTTAGGGCTCTATTAGTATTTTCCTTTACATATTAGGAGAGTTTTCTTGATTCATTTATATGACTCTTGATGATTGTTCCTAGTATCATGGTGGTTGATGATGTACCACTACCTTAAATCATGATACATCTATAGATTTATCTTTAAATATGATGTTATTGTACCTAGTGCCCAAATTCTTTCTATATCTTTGATCCTTGATGATAGTGCATCTTTCATTCATATTAATTATCCTTCATATTCCATTAGTAAGATGTTTAAATTATGCTTATCCACATTCTCTTACTTTAGGGACTTTATTCATACCCTTCCTTCCATCTTGAGAGAAATTTTCTCATTCATTTAATACATAAATATAGATGTCTATTCCTTGTTGTTTGATGGTTGATGATGTATCCCTATATTTTCATGATACATCTAGAGATTTCACTTTAAATTTGATATTTTTGTACTTAGTCACCATATTCCTTCTACATATAATGATTCTAATTATTTTAAATTTATGGGTTTTCTTAATTTTTTCTCTTTATACATCTTTCCTTAAGAAGCATAACGTTGTGTTTTATGATGTTTAATTTTTACATAATCATCTTCAAGATATTTTCTCACTAGGAACACCAATGTATGCTTTATAATAGTGATTTACTTTATTTCATTTTTAATCATTTTAAAAGTCAAAAATTTATCCCATGAATTTACAAATAACATCCATTCTTATCAATAAGTTTTGAAACATTCTCTATAACATACTTGTTATTAATTTATGATTATTAAAATATTAAAATAGTATTATATTCAATGTTTAGGATTTAAGAGTGATATGAATTAAATAATGAAGATTTATTATTTAATATAATTTTAATGGTGAATATTACATAACCCACTCCTTTCCATTTATTTTGGGCTCATTTTGACTTGGTTTATCTTTTGTATAATAATCAGTATATAAGTAACATTTTTGTATAAAATTTAGTAAATTATCTAACCCTTTATCAAATATAACTTATCACATCCAAATAATATATATTTGACTTATATAAATTATTAACTCTCATATTAGTTTAATTCTTACAATGCAGAATTATACCTAATTTAGTTTCATGGTGTAACATTTTCACAACCATTTTTTATATTTTAATTTTAAAATTGGCCTAGTGTTCTCCCTTTTCAACTAGTTGTTAACTATCAACTTGAGTGCAAATAGTATTTTAACTTTATTTTATGGTATTATATAAAAGGAAAATCCCTAATTCATTATGATCATCTGGTATTTATGAATTATTGAACATCTCTTGCCCACATCATCATAAATCATTAAAAAATATTGTACCAACACTTAGAATCAACAAAACATCTATAGTAACACATGAGTATGCATATTGAAAAAATATTTTTCATATTTTCGATTGTTGTTGCAAAGTTGTTAAGCCAATCTACCCTAGGATTTAACAAATCACATGATTCTAACATAGTGGTGAACTAGTTTGCAACATCTACCCCTTTTAAACCAATATTAAATCTATAGATAAGTGTGTGTGTGTGTGTGTGTGTGTGTGTGTATTGTTTATTTAAATTCCATTATTATCATATTTTCCCTTTAGTATCAATCTTAGCTCTACATCCTACGTAGACATGAACTATAATTTAAATAATTTAATTTGAGATATTTATGTAAAGCTAAATTGATTTAGGAGCATCTAGGGTGTAAGAGAAATCTTGCATCCCCAAAAAAAATGGTTTATTTTGATTTCTATTAGGTTTGGTGAATAAATTTTCAATAAGGGATAAAAATGGTAAGGCTTCTATTTTACTAAGTTGGAAGGGCTAAAAATTGAAAATTGTAGCATTGGTTACTATTTTTACTAAGTTGCTATTTGCGCATGTATGGACATGAAATCTTACATAGAGCCTGAGAATGGTAAAATGAAGTCTATAGTGAAGAAATCACTTCAATACCATTTTTCATTTGTGAGATTAATATTTTTGTCCTCAAAATCCATTTAAAAATATTCAAAGTCAATTTTGAGGCACCTAGAGGTTCTAGATGGACCCAAATATTGATCGAAAATCCAAATATCCCTTGAAATATTTGTTGGCCCTTCATTTTTTGAGAGCTTTCCAATGGTTTAAATAGTTTTTCAATTGAGCTCCCGAGTCAAAATTTATGACTCCCAAAAGTTTGACTAAAATTTAGGAATTTTCTTAGGCTCAAAAAGCAACAACTAGATTTGTTTGACACCAAAAATGGGCATCATAGTTCATTGGCAAGTGGAAAAATCATATAAAGTGGTCATGAAT
The DNA here is from genome assembly GCA_007258455.2 of Sequoia sempervirens. Lineage (NCBI taxonomy): Eukaryota > Viridiplantae > Streptophyta > Pinopsida > Cupressales > Cupressaceae > Sequoia > Sequoia sempervirens. Next base: position 70,462,867 of record VDFB02270651.1, read on the forward strand.
GGAAAGAGATTTATTTTGGATGAGAGATTAGATGAATTTCCTACTTTTTAGCATAGAGTGTTAGTGGAGGTTGAGGATTAATGACCATTATTTTCATTCCCAGAATTCCATGTCTAATTTTTTGCATGTTTCTACAACCCAAATTTCTATAATAGCAGTCTTGTGACCAGATAGTTGTATTGCATTCGATTGCATGTATACATATGATTTCATGAAAGTATAATAAAGTTGCATGTTTGTTGTTCCTAAATTCATTGTCTATGTAAGGTTGTGTTCAAGGGAGAGTCTCCCTTCACCATAAATAGATAGTTCTTTACATCTTTTGTGAACCTAAAATTTGAGTCCCTTTATGATTTTAACCTAGGGTTATAATCTTCTTTATATCTTTACCTTTTAATTTTGATATGTTTACTATTTATTTTAATTTTATATCACATTAGGGTTTATTCCACCCTTTATTTGTATTGATATGTCCTGATTAGAGTTTGTGCCTTAATTTTTTATATCTATTTGATCCAAACCCTCTCATTCATTCTTGGTTACATTTCAATTATATACTTCCACCTTCGAATCTTATAATTCTCTATTTTTCTTTTCTTTTTCATTCTTATATCAAGAATTATAAGTTTTTTTTATTGTTATTAATTTATATCCTTATTGATTTATATCCTTTGATCCTTGATGATATTGCATCTTTCCTTTATATTGATGATGTTTCATGTTCTATGAGTAAGTTTTTTATACTTATCTACCTCCTATTATTGTAGTGACAAATTTATTAATACATTCCTTTCCATCTTGGGAAAAATTTCTCAACTCATTTACATGATTCTTGATGATTAAATTCCTAGTAGCATGGTGGTTGATGATGTATCCCTACCTTTTCATGATACATATAGATATTCTACTTTAAATGTGATGTTCTATACATAATGAACATATTCTTTCTACATCTTTGATCTTTATTGATAATATATTTTTGTTTCATATTGATGATTCTTCATGTTCCATATATAACTTAATTTTATTCTTATCTATGTTCTTTTCTTTAATGGAATTTATTCATACTTTTCCTCATTACACAATTCTTGATGTTTATTCCATATGGTGTGATGAATGATGATATATCCCTACCCTTTCATTATACTCCTAGATATTTCACTTTAAATGCGATTCTTTTGTATGTAGTCCCCATATTCCTTCCATATATAATGCTACTTCTTCTTTTACATTTATGGATTTCAATATACTTTTATCTCTTTCTACACCTTTTCTTGAGGAGCCTACTAATGATGTGTTTTATGATGTTTATATTTTTTATAATTCGCTTCGTGATATATTATCACTAAGACCACCTATCTATGATTTATTCTAGTGATATGTTTTGTTTTGTTGTATTTTTGGAATAATACTATTGATACTTATCCTTTTATATCTTTAGACTCATGGTATATATATTATATTTAGTAATACTTTTATTGATAGTTTATTATATTTTGATGATGTGGTTGATTCAAATATTTTTCATGATGAAATCATTGATAATAATAGAATAGATCCTATTTCTAATGTACACACTATTTTTGGTTTCATACTATAGACATCTAGTGATTTAACCCTTTCTCCCATGGATATACCTAGGGTTTATGGTTCGTATAATACCAAAAATACCAAGGGTGCTTATTATTTGCACGTTGATGGTTTATTTCTTATGGTTATTCATAACACTTATATAGTTGATAATAATACTTTTTTATTTTAATAGAATATGAGTAATTATGACCATGATTCTCAACATACAAATTTTAATATTTTTTTAAATAATTATTGTTAGAGTAAATTACATTTACCATCTTAAGTTTTAACTTAGGCATAATAATGCATTTATTAATTCGGATAGCTTTTCTCCTGCTAGGAAGTTTCTCCCCTGTCACCCACCTTTTTTGCCTTTATAAGGCACTTTGTACAATATGTAAATCAAATCTCATATTTCATTTCCTCTTCTCTCGTGAAATAGCGTACATTGCTTCTCTTTTTTCTTCTGTGGAAGTTTATCTTGCAAATAGTGATCTTGGGCTCCACCTACATGGTATCAGAGCAAATCGTTTTGCAACCCTTCCAGTGAGAGTTTTCGTTGGAGAGAGTTTTGAGATCGATTTGTTTCCGCATAAAATTTCAAAATTGCCTATTTACAAATTTTGTTGGGAATGATTTAAAATTGGAGAGGAGCTGCGATCCTCTGTAGAGGAAGTGATTTCAACCAGTGTTGGAGGCATCATTCTTTTTGGTAGATTATTGATTTTTCCTTGAGGACGTGATTTGCCTCTCTAGGGTGGACTTTTCCTTGTGGAGGCTGCAAATCACTTAGCCTGATCTGTTTGAGGCACATTTTTCTTCATCAAATGCTCGATTTGACTGCATTGGAGGCCGCACTTTTTCTGCTGCGACCCTATTGGGAGCTCTTGAATAGGCATTTATTTTTAGTTTCAAAAAGCACCAAAATTTTCCTATTGCTAGTGCGATTTCCCTGAGGCGGCGTACAATCTCCACTCATCTCAATGCATAGTGAAGAGCATTCTATTTTTGGCACTATATGCAGATCGTCCAAGCTTAGAAGGTGCATCTGAACAGCATCTAAAGATCTGTTTCCATTCGAAAAGTTTGGAGCATATGTATACTATCCAGTGTGGAGGGTAGATCATGTGTTTTTCGGTCTCGTGCACAACAAGTGTAGAAGCCGATCCAAGTGTGAAGAGCTTAGCATCTTTTACAGAGCTTTTAGAGTGCAGATCCAACTTTCATTTATAGAGCTTGGAGTTGATAAAACCCCACGCGGATCCAAATAGGTGATTTGGGTGATCCGATTCTCTTTTGGTAGAGGCTTGATTTGCAAAGAAGAGACATTTTTTGTGCAGCAAATTTCTTTGCCCATTGGAGGAGGCTCGTTTTCTTCATGGAAGCCATTTTTTTTCAAACTTTATATTTAATGAAGTTTTCCCTAATTGTTTGCTTAGGGCTTCAAGCTTTGTGGTGTGGGCTCCCTGTGTTTGAAGTTGTCTTTGGGATCTTTAATCTCACATTGGCTATGTAACGATGCTTTTCGCCCTTCAAATATTATTTTATTCTCCCTCTTAAGTGTGAGTAAGACTCATGAGGTTGTTGAGAGACTTTCTTTTGCATGAAGGCTTTGGTGGTGGAGTTTGCTTGGTGTTTGACACCAAAGTTTTTTTCTCTTCTCAAGGATGTAGTCGCATGGGCAACTAGAATTGAGCCCTTAGGTGTGCTTGCTGGTGCTTTCAAAGTGCCTTTATAGGCTTTTTTTTATTTTTGCATATCTTTTGCAAACGAAGGCCAATTTTTGCAAACCACATCAACATAAAGGTATGTTCATCACCTTTGCAATGGTTAAAGGATTTCTCTCATATTTTTTTGTTTGGTGGTGCTTTTAATTCATTGAAATTTGATATTGGTTTCGCTTCATTTTCAATATTTGAGAGTTTCTAATTATTGTTGAAGGTTATTGTCTTCGTATTTTTGGAGTTTTGTCATAGTTGATTATAGGGTTTTCATTGCATCATGCTGTGATTATGTTGAAAAAGAGAAACTATAAACAATGGAGAGATGGTATCATAAAAAATCTTAGATGGCTTCATTTGTTGCCACATTTGTATAATCTAGTTCCCCTTCTTGGTACTGATAGTAAGAAAATTGCATGGAATTGCAAAAGAGATCATGTCCTAGGAGCTATTACAATGCTTACTGATGATGCCACTTTGGATGCTATTGATCACTTTGAGTGTCCTCATATTCTTTGGACTAAATTTGGGAAATACATGAAGATCCTGATACTCAGCCATTCCCAGATGATCCTGTTTCAGATTGTCTAGTGCCTCTTTATTTTTCATAAAGGATACCCTATGATCATGCTACTATGCAGGAGTTTGTGGTTTTGGAATACTTTGAGTCTTCAAATGAGGATGACGAGGGTTCTTCAGATGCTCCTTCTTCTCCATTAGGGACAATTGATGTACCTTCACCTTTAGTGATTCATGTGCAAAGTCATTGATTGAGTCTCCTATCATTCCTGTTTAACATGACCATTCATCTTGTGTTGATGATTCATTGAGCACATCCAATGATTCATCACAACCAATATTTCATTGTCTTCTTGATTGAGATTTTTATTTGTCAGACATTGGTTCATTGTTCGTGGAGTCTCACATTTTAGATTTGGAGGACACATTTGAGGGTATATCTCTTCTATTTGATTGTTGTTGTACTTGACTGTTGTCACTCCATCTCAGCCTCTAGATATTGTTCAGTATCAATTTCTAGTGGTACCTTGTTTGTTACCTTCTATTGTGATTGGGCATGTTCCTTATTGGTTCGTGACATCATTTTCCAAGGTCTTGGTGACACATGAGTAGATTTCAGAGACACCATCATACATTTTCATGCTTCTTTCTTTCAATTCCTGTCTAGAATGGGAAGCATACCTACATTTGTATTTGGTTTTGTTTCTTTCGAAAGGAAGACAAGTTGTTTTTTGACACTAGATCATGTTTTGTCTTCAAACACTTACCATTTTTGTAGGTGATTACACATTGTGGGGAGTTTATATAGTCTCTCTCTTTCCCTCTTATGGGGGGGGGGGTTGTTGATTGTATATACATGATGTATGTAGTCCTTGGGGGGTGTGGTTGAGTCCTCCATCCATGCATCATTTTTTGTTTTCTTTTCTCTCTTTTGGAGAGGGGTTTTTTCCCACAGGGTTTTTCTTCTTTTCTCCAGTTGCGAGAGATTTCCTTTTTTTTCATTGTAAATGGGTAGTAGCTGGGACCCATACTACATCTTCATATTTGCATTTGCATTCTCCCTAAGTTGCACTTAAGGGGGGGTGTTAGAGTAAATTACATTTATCGTCTTAAGTTTTAATTTAGGCATAATAATGCATTTATTAATTCAGGTAGTTTTTCCTATGCTGGGAAGTTTCTCACCCGTCACCCACCTTTTATGCCTTTATAAGGAACTTTGTACAACATGTAAATCAGATCTCATGTTTCATTTCCTCTTCTTTGGTGAAATAGTGTACATTGCTTCTCTTTTTTTTTTTCTGTGGAAGTTTATTCTGCAAATGGTGATCTTGGGCTCTACCTACAATTATAAATCTCAAATCCTAAGATTTATAGTTCTCATATCATTAATGGATTTATTGATTTAGTGGTTATTTAAATGGATGTAATAATAGTGGTTACTTATATGTTACTGTTACATATTTTTCGCCTCAGCTCAAATGGAGGAGCTGGCTGATTATTTTCAACAATAAGTGGAATTGTAGATTGTTTTTAAATGTTGTTTCGCATTACTTTGTGCATTTGAGTAACAGTTATACATTTTTGAAGTTATGAGTTTGCAGAGTGCCATTCAGAAGTTGCAGTTTTAAAAGAAAGACAGAATTGAGTACATGTGCAAAATAGCATTTCAGATGCTTTTATTCATTTTGAAAAGAACTCATATTTTTACAAGGCTTCATTCGATTTCACAGTCAAAATAGTATTACAATATTGCATGAGATGCATTTTCTTTTCAACTGAAAAGCAAAAATTGAAATCAAGGATCCACACAAGCCATGGATATAACTGTAACTGTTCCAATACATTTCTAACATCACAATGCACTACTGAAGATGCGAAAGGAGAACATATAAGCAACAACATAGTCATCATTGCCTGTTATCAATGCTTGATGTTGAATGATGCACCTCGTTGTCTTGAGCTTCGTTGACCTGTAAGAGGAAAGGATGGGTGTCAGTGGCTTTGACTATGACATAACTCATATGATGCACCTACAATAGTACATTATACTATTAGCAATGCATTGAAACAATCAAATTCAATCAAATGCAGTATGAAGAAGTGAACTGAAGAAGAAGTATCAACATCATAATCAACATGTTCTATTTTTATGCTAACACTGTTTGTTTCCTTGTGCAGGTATAGGTTAAGTCATGAAGCTGAACATTATTCGAAGACCAAGCATGTGGAGTAAAACAGGCTCCCACAAGGGTAGAGCCCGACATGCTGCCCTATGCATTAAATGGGTTGTTTTGAAAGATATTTCATCATATACATCAAACAAAGTGAAATACAATTGAAAGAGTAAAGTAGAGTTATCCATCATTTAACGAAACCAACTGTGCATTCATAATGATCAACATTTCTTTCTGAAGGCTACAGGTGAACAGTGAGTTTAGTTCACTTAAGGAATTTAACAGAATGCATTTGCATAAGAAATTGCTGAATTACTTCATTTTTTGTGCTGATTATAATCATGTCATGTGAGTTTCCATTCATTATTTCTCTTTTGGATAGTGAACAGGCATACATATGCCTTAATGATTTGTTCTATTTTTCATCATCAAAGAGATCAGTTTCTTGCCCTTATTCATTTGGGGAGCTTGTAAACCTTTTGATACTCAGTTTTGGATAGATTGACACTCTTCCAGTTTTAATAGAGTAGCATATTTCTCCTTCTTATTTTCTGTCTCGAATTTTGTAATGGCAATCTTTAATATACTTGTGTTTTCAAATTGGAATCCTTATATGTCTTGCTGTTATAGGTTGTGTTTCAGAATTTCATGTTTCAGGTTGCATGTTGTGTTTGTTTTCCAGATCTTCATGCAAATTATTGATGGGATATGTGCCAATGAGATTGTGAGGATTACTGCAATAGAGAAGTTGTTATGAGTGGTTAGGTCTAAATCCTTATAAGTTTGGTGAATCATCTTTTAGAAATAAGGTTTTTATGTTCAGTTATTCTTCATCCCTTTCCTCAGAAGCTGTTTTAGAATAGAATTCATCATTCAGAGAACCAGCTCACTCTAGAGATTCCTCTTTCGCGTAGATCACCCACATCTGAAAGAGGTTTTCATGTTTCAGTAGTTTGTTGAATATTGCATTCAGCAGGGTGCAAAATTATTGATAACAGTTACATGATTTTTTTTATCTGATAAACATGTTGATGATAAGATGTTTCTAATGCATACATTTAGATAAGGGTGAGAGCACACGTTGTGTATAACTTATAGAAAAATAGAAATACATGAAATAAATTTAAGAATATAAAAAATAAGTAATGCATTACAGAACATTATATGAATGAAATATAATTATATTCAATAAAATTTAATCCTATTAAAATTCAATAAAAAAAACCCAAAAATATATAAGATTCAAATATCAATCTCAAAGGTCCATTTTTGAGAAATATTTAGAATATTTTATTTTAAACCCAAATTATGCATTATAGGAAAACAATTTTTATTAAAAATAAATAACATTACAATAAACACTTTATTTAAATTAACTAAATATGGTAGAATTTATTTTCTTTTATTGAAAAAACATAAATAGAATCTACAAATAAAGTTCCACAAATTAGTAGATTAATAGATTATTTTCTTAGTTAATTTCTTGCTATAATAATTATAGAATGTGATGAATTTTGAAAATTCTTAATTTTCATAGCCCTAAAGATGAAATAATTATATATTATTATGATAAAAACCATAAAATATAATTTTATAATCATATGGGGGTGGATTCCTCAAAAAATAGTTGAGTGAGATATTTTTGTTGTGTTCCATTCTTCTTTCAATATTAGTATATTGATGTTATGTCCACGGTCTTAGTTAACATGTGGATGGTGCAAATAAAAATTTAGTGGCTCATGTGAGACACATGAATTTGAATATTTATTTTCGTAGTTACTTTTTACTTCTTTTTATTTTATGTATTTTGTATGTTCTTCTTTTACTCTATTTCTTATGGTTTTGGGATATTACAAAGTATGGATGGTTATTAGCAACCACTGCCATCATGTTAAACAAACACATATTTTTTATTTATGCTTTTTATTTTATTTTATTAATTTATAGTCACACTTATTAAGTTCCATTAAATATATCTTATCTTATCATATATTGTCTTATAACTTGATATTTATTTAATCATTTCATGTTATGACTCTTTTTATACCATTATCATTTCATATTATATTTTAAATTTCATTTTATTTTATATTTTAGGCTTCCCCACTTGGGTGTATTCCCTTTATGATCCATTTTGATGATAATGTACTATCATATTTATTATTATTTATAATGATCATATTTTATAGTTACATGTTTAATACTCTTAATATTCACATTTTTATGGCTTATCTTATGATAAAATATCATGTAGCTTAAATAATGATTTTTCCTATGGTGATTTCAATTATTCTTATCATGATTACTTCTCATGTGCTAATGCTTATCTACACTTATGATTATCATGTTTATATATTATCCTCACAAGATTATTGTGGTCCTACTTGAACAATGGTTATCATGATGATACTACGCAATTACTAATTCTTTATGCATGCAAATTATCTATCCTTTAAATAGAAATTATTACATGCCTATTATATTTAGAATATATTACTTCCCCCTTTATTCATGTATTTATGATTACAAACTATTATCTTATTACTTCTTTGTGACAAAATGTATTTGTGATGCTTCTAATATGATTTCTTAAATTTTGATTATTATATATATCCTTTCCTCAAATTCCTTACATCCTTTATATGCAACTTTTTAGATGGGGGGATATATTAATGTTTTATGATGATTGTAATATGATTCATACTATTATACATTAGTTATTTCGTAGGATTCATGTCATTTTTATTTCATGAATCCATGTACCCTTAATTTGTGCTATGGTTATGGTTATAGTAACTCTCCAAGGGTTTCTACACTTCACACTCATAGTTATAGTATACAATGAGGAATTCATTATATAGAATTATTCTATATCATGTTCATTCACGTGATATTAAACAATTATTCTATTTCAATTTATACTTCATGATTTATTTGTTAGAAAAGCCCTTTCAATATGTTTCTCTGATTCTAAATACCCTTATTTTATCACATATTGTGATGTCTTCCCATTTTCTTCCTTGATATGTCTTGGTTTTCATATTGTTTTCTGACTATGTATCAGGGGATGCATAAGTCGTGCTTGCAATTTTTTTATACTATGTGGTGTGTTTGGAACACCAAAATATTTGAGATGCTATTGCTCAACATGTTAATTGTTGATTTATTGGTTGCACAGAGATGTGTGTGTGTTAGTGTGCCAAGTTCCTCATGAGGAACTAATGTATTTTTATTAAAGTTATATTCTTAGAGATTCTCTATTATGCTACCTTATTATCATAGTTATTTATTTCATGTTTATCATTATATGTATCAAGATTATGTTCTTTATATCATGTTGAACCTCGTTGGATGGTTTTCATTTGCTTCAACTATTACATATTGAGAAAACTCACTTGACATGTACATTGTGTGGATATAGGTATATATTTATTTTCCCACCTGATATGTATGTTTAAGTTATTCTCTAATGGTGGTTAATCAGAGATATCACTATGGGACTACATGTTTGATAGCTACTATTGCACTCTACTGAGTCATAGACGAGCCCTATTTTCCCTTCAAGGTTTGGATCCGAATTAGTGGTGATTCATGTATCCATGTGTTATGGAAATCCCATAAATATGACTTTTTGTGGTTGTTTTTTTTCTGTTTTCATGGAATTGTATTTTAAAAATTAATTTTTATGTATGAGTAGTGTCTGATGTATCAAGGGAATCCAAAAATTAGGAAAGAAAAAAAGGGAACATTGCAATTTGATATGCATTTGAAATGATATTTAATTTTTTTATTAGATAAAAAAATTATTTAAAAAATTATTTTGACTTATAAGAATGGATTAAAAGAGTTTGGGAAAATAAATGAATTACATAAATTTTAATTTAATGAAAATTATAGATTTTTTGTATTGATAATTGTTTGACAATTTACAACTTAGCGAATGAGCATTCTAGCTCTCAGTACAACAAAATATACATTGATAGTTCAATTGTAAAGTCAAAAAACTAAGAAATAGGACCGCGACCAGAATAGTAGTATTTTCACATTAACAACCTTCTTAGTGAGCACAAAACATGATGTAAGATTTCGAGAGGACCCAAGTAGTAACCAAGCAAGGAATTACACCATCGTTCATATACCAAAACAGTGTGATATATAGCCAAAAAAAGGGGGGTAGTTAGTTCTTGTCTTTATTACTGTTTACTTTTGAGTCACCACATTCGACCTCCTGGGAAGTAGGCTACACAACAGATACATCCTTTGAGACCTATGCAACGTTGTAGATCTCCCTTTTCCTAAGTCTAGCTCCATCGCGCCTAGTAGCTGCCTCATTAAACACCCTCTGGAATTCCCTTAATTCCCTGAGGAAGGTCTCTGAATCATTTTGGTTATGATGCCATATGTGACCATACATGACCTCTGACTTGTTTACCATTACAACACCATCCGTAATCAGCCTCACGAATTTGGCCATCAAGATTTCCATTGTCACCATAACCTGCAAATTAATAGAGAAGAATGTGAGTCTCTTATTAGACTCAGTAAGCCCCCTGGTACTCCCCTAAAACTTCTCTTCATTCCTATCCTTCCAGATGAACCATAAGATTTTAGTAGTGAGGCAATCCCAAAAATACTGATATTCATTTTTTAGCTTTCTTGAGTTAAATAATACCTCATACTAATTTAGTTTTCCATTCTCATTCCAAATTGACATGTTATTACCAAAAATATTCCAAACCTCTTTAGCATAGAAACAGTTAAAAAAATGTGCAACAGTGTCTCAGGAGTCCTACATATGCTACAAATATCCACATCAGTTTGATTAAATTTGAAAGGAATTTTCTGTAGCAGTAATTGCCATCTAAAACAGGCCTTCTTAGGCTCTTTCACATTCTACCAAATAGAATAAATAACTTTTTTCCATTTCAAATCATCAATATTCAACCCCCAACAAGCATTTACATGTTCTCTAATTGAAACATCTTTCATTAGATATTTGTATAGAATTTTAGCGTTAATTTTAGTCAAAGGGGTACCATCATTCTAGATTAGATCAACATCAATAACACAATTTTCAACATAAATCAAAGGAAATGAAACACTTTTACAAGCTTCAACCAAAGCATTGTAAGTCCTAGTATTGGAGCTATCCGTATTAAAGTCATTAATCAACTTTTCTAGGGATTTAAGATGACCATTTCTAGAAATATTATGGAAGGTATGGATACTGACCTGATTTCATTTTTTTGCTGAGAACCCTTGTATGAGGGAAAGAGGTTTATTGTTATGATCAAGGTTCCACCAAGGGGAGTATTAGGATTGGCACTTGGGGTTGTTGTCAAGTTGAATGTTACAACTTTTGAATTTTACTTTATGCTTAATCAGTTCCCAAGCCTTCCACAAGATTTTGAAGACCACTGATCCAACTGGGGACATAGGGTGTTTGTTCAGGATAATATCACACAAGGGTAAATTTTTCCAAGATTTCACCTACTTAGGGGTGGCTTGGAGTGTGTTATTTCTAACCAGGACCTTCCATGGCTTCCCACCTACCATGGCTTTAACAATCCATTAGACAACAAGTGTAGTTCCTTGAGCTCTAAGATCCTTGAGGCCAAGTCCCCCATCCAATTTATCTATACAACACCATTCCCACTTAACAATATGTCTTTTCCTCTTTCCCTTACCATCAAACCACATAAAACCTTTGATCCTCTTCTATATTTCATTCACCTGGTAGCTACTAAAAAACCACACCGAGGCAAAGTAGATATTATAGGAGGAGAGGATTTTTTGGAAAAATTGGATCCTCCCTAAAAAGGAAAGGTATTGTCTATTCCAATTTTCTAGCTTTTTCATAATATTTTCACTTTTCCACAACCATAGTTCTTTTAGGTTGGGGTTGATAGCAAAGGGTATCCCGAGATATCTAACCAAATTGTTAGGGCCACCCTATTGAAAATCAAATTTCTGAAGCTAGTTATGGGGGAATCTAACCAACCAAGAAAATTGGACTTGGTTATTGAGGTTTTTGCACTAGACGCTTGACAGAAAAAGGTCTAATTTTCCCATAATAGTTTCCAAGTTCCTCTCTTCCAATTCAATAAAAAATGGTTGTGTCATCCACAAATTGGATGTTGATGAGGTTGCAATGATCTGGGAGTGTGATCCCCTTGACCTTTGGGGAATATGAATGATCTCTTAATAAATAGTGTAGGGCATCAAATGCTATCACAAAGAGAGCAGGTGCAAGGGGGAACCCTTGCCTAATGGACTGACCAAGGGTGATTTCCTCAGATAAAATTCCATTAATATCAACTTGAGCTACTGCATCTTTGAGAAGGGTGTCAATTGTATTGCAAAACTTATCTGGGAAGCTGAAGGCTTCTAACATTGACCTTAGAAAAGGTCATTCAACCCTATCATAGGCCTTTTCAAAGTCTACCAGCAGCATGGCAAAATTTTTATTTGAGTGTCTAGCCTCCCAACTTGTAATCAGTTTTTCTAGGATATATCTCCTTTTAATAAAACTAGTCTGAGTGTTGTTTATGAAACTCGAGAGGATATCCACCAACCTTAGTGCAAAATTTTTTTCCAAAATTTTGTTAGAGACATTAAGGAGGGTTATAGGTCTCCAATTTTTTATTAGATTCTTGTCCCCCCTTTAGGCAGAAGTTTTCTGATGCCTTTATTTATGTTTTTCCCAAAGAGCCTTTCTTCGAAGCCTCATGGTATACCTACAATAAATATTCACTTAACCAGTCACTGAATGTCTTGTAGAATTCCACTGAGATCCCATCCCATCTTGGAGATTTATCATTTTGCATAGAGTTAATGGCTCTTATGATTTATTCTATGGATATATCAGCTGCCAGTTTGAAGGCATTCTCTTGGCTAATTTTTTGGGGGACAAGACTTTTTACATACTCTCTAGCTATCTTGTTGCTCTCTTGGTTACCTTCCAAAGTGAATAGATTTTGGTAGAAGGTTTGGAATTGGTTCAAAATCTCTTCCTGGGTGCTCAACATCTTCCCGTCCTCCTAGATTTGCACAATCTTCTCTTTACAACTCTTTTCTTTAATTTAATTGAAAAAGAATTTGGAGCCCTTGTCCCCATGGCTCAGCCAGTTGAGCTTCACCCTTATCTTGATCCCTTTGGTTTTACTCACTTGCAGAAACTTGAGGTCATTCTTTTTTTTTGCAAGGTCTTCACTAAGCCTTGCATTGGTTGGGTTTGCCTATATTTTTGCTTTGGCCTTAACCAATTTTGCATGAAGCTCAGTTTCAGTTTTCCTTGAATCTTTAGCCCTTTTCTTCCCAATGGTTTGAAGCAGTCTTTCCATGCTTCCACATTCTACTCCCATCTTGAGATGACACTATCATATTTTAATATCCACTTGTTAATTTCTATAATGGAGGCTATTCCATCCTTACAATCTTCATCTTGAAGGAGTTGAGCATTAAGAATGAATTTAGGCTTCTTGGGGTCCTCATTGGGAGCATTTTAGATGGTGGAAATTTTAGCTTTAATGAGGTGATGATCTAAGAGTGTGTAGGGGTATACATTGACCTTCTGACTAGATTTATCTAGGGTGAAGCTTAGAGCATTCTTATTAGCATAGAACCTATCAAGCCGATAATAGATCTAACATTTTCCTTGTTCTGCATTGCACTAGGTAAACCATACCCCTTTACAATATTTTTTCTATTTTTTTAGGGGGTCAACTAAGATTAACTTATTTTTCAACCTTTGCCAAAAGTGCCTCTCAGCCCCCTTCTAGGCCATGTCCACACCTCCCCATTTTTCCCCTAGGTATTCCACCATATTGAAATCTCCTCCTAGCACCCAAGGGACCTCACACAGTTGGGATGTCATCCATTTACATAGCTAAGTCCTTTCCCTATGGTCATTGGGAATATAGACCCATAATACTCTATTGTAAGGGGAGATTCCATGTCTGGTTATAAAGGGTTTCCATCTATTAGAGATGAGGATGGATATCCCTCCTCTCCCTTTCTCATGCTTTTTGGAGAATTGGCATGAGTCTTTCTATATAAATTTGAGATTGACTTCTAGGGTGAAACCAATTGCCTCTGTTTCTTGCAGAAGGACAATGCCCTTTTTAGGATCAAGATTTAGGAATCTTTTGACAATATATTTCATGTCTAGGGATTCCATCCCTTGAATATTCCAAGAAACTAGGTTAAGATTCATACTCACTTTTCATGGGGGTGTCATCTTGGCTACTCTTGAAATGCTCAAAGCATTTAGGCCACCTGTCCTCTACCTCTAGCCTTTTGTGAGTGGGAGACTAGACTATCAGACTGATGATTTTCCTTTTATATTTTACCAATTGCATGTTCTGGCTACCAGATACTAGATTTCCATATTTCCTCGGCCTTCCAGGCTCTTTCCTTGACTTGGAATTCTTTTGTGACTTACCCTCGGTGATACTCTCCTCAACCTCTCCCCCAATTTCATTAGTTGAGTCAAGGGTCCCATGGAGAGAAATAATTGGGATAGGCTTGGGGTCCACATTTATTTTTGAAGGCTCATTAATATCATCCCTATTGAGGGAAAGTTGGTTAGACTCAATTTGGATATGATCCTCAATGAATTCTTTGGTGGATTTTGATTTAAGGTCCTGAAAAAATCCAGGTTTTGATTGGCACTCAAAGTTGTTGGTGCCCATTTGATTGGGGTACGAGGGGGACTGGGGATCCATTGTCCCATTTTTTACTAAAGAATCTACTTGGAGATTCCCATCATCTAGGGTGTAACAACTCGGTTTCCTTTCTGCAACAATTGAGGGTAGAGGGCAAGGTGGCCCCGAATCCCTGAGGAACTCAATCGAATCAGGAACACCATTTTGTGTGTTGATCATACCAAATTTTTCAAGTTTAGTTTTCCAATCAATTTTTTTAATTTGCATCATAATGGTTTGATTGGATTTTTTCATGCTAGAGGGATCACTTGAAAGTTGATTTTCCTCAATTCTTCTCCTTAAAGATCGCATAGCAAGTTGTTGCGCATTTAAATTTTTAACTTGGGCACTATTCAAGCTGAGTGGGAGAATAGGACCATTAGCGGGAGTAGGGTCGATGAAAGTTTCACCATGCTCACCCTCCTCATCAGACAAAACACCAAACACATTATTGGTGCGAATTTCTTTGGGGGAATGACTAGGATTTAGGGGAGTTAAATGAACAATGCCATCATATTGGTTAGGGGTTAGAATTTTAGCACCATGACCAGGTAGGTCTGAGGATGCATAATTGTTGTTGGGAAAAAATTCCTCCTCATTATCTTGAGCCAAATTATGGTCCTGCTTAGGGATAACCACCCGTCCAAGATTGAGGTTATTAGAATTTTTTTCTTTGTTCTTCTTAATAAGAGTATTTTTTTTTTCAAATGTGCCCTTATTTATGGCACATATAGCATGTATTTATGCTACCCAAGATTTCTAAGGGGAAAATGATAAGCCTCTCTTCATCCTCAATGAGGATACTAGGAAAAAATTCTAACCCCAGATTCATGGACACTAGGGCTCTGACATCCAAATGTAGGAGGGAGGGTTTGGATTCATCCATTTGAAGAATAGTTCTGAATGGGGCAAGGAGGGTTGGAACTAACTTCCAGAAGTCAGGAGGAAATTTTTAACTACTACCCATCTTGGGCAAGAGAGGGTGAGGACTTCACCAACAGTAACTGAGGGAGACCAAGCCAGGGCCCAGAAAACACACCCACCAACATTCTTGTAAGATTTGGCGAGGGAATTTTCTTGCATTTCATGATCCTTAAAAAACACAACAAAAAGCCCTCTTTGGAGCATTCTAAAATAATTAATTTGAATACCAAATTTAGACAACTAGACATTAGAACACCATGCATCCAAGAACTTTCTAGTCAGGGTTTTGCTAGAATCAACAAAACAAATAAAATGGCTATATCTTTAAGCATAGACTTTTATGATTTGATTAATATTTTCATTTTAGAGTTAAGAATGAGTTTAGCAAAGCTGAGGGTGCCAAAATTCTTACCTTCTCCTCCTCCATTGATACCAACCTCATCTTGATCATCTGCAACAACGAAATTGGAATTCTATGGGATAACTACCTTGTTATTAGCAATAGCCTCTTTGAATATTTTTCCCTTTGAAAGAAAACCATCCAAATTTACCTATTGGGTAGAGGGGTTTGTACCCCTATCCATAAATTCCCCTAAGGGCTGAGCCCCCAAAGGTACCCAGATCAAGCAAAGAAGTGAATAGAAACACATGTAGAGTAATTAACTAGAGCTAATGAGGAAACAAAATAATAAGATAGAAAGAAAAGAAATGAAATCCAAGAGTACAACAGGACATGGGAAAACCTATGTGGAGGAGGACAGGGCCTCCCCTACTTGGCATCTCTCGAAAACCAAGGAGTTACATCATGGTTGCTACCCAAGTTGTAGAGCACCAAATTTCAATTACGTCTCAAAAATTATAGATTTATGAAAATGAAAAGGAAAAATAGAAATAAAGAAAAAATAAAATAAATAAATAAAAAAGAAAAAGTGAAAATGAAAATAAAAACAAAAATAGAATAACAAAAAAAGCCTTGGTCTTTTTATTAATTCTTTGAATTTTGAAAAATTTCTCCCTCTCAAAACCTCTTTGTTAAATGAACAAGACAACTTAGAGGGGGGGTGAATTAGTTGTACCAAATTAAAACATCAAAGCCCTCAATAGTAATCAGATCCACATGCATTCATTAAACCTTTAATTTGTTATAATGTTTAAGCAGGAAAAGCAGATAACAAAAACTGAAACAACCAACAACATACACAAGAGAACACCATGTTTATGTGGAAATCCCATTGAGGGAAAACCGTGGTGAGGATTAGCTCACAATATGATGCAGGAGCATCGCGCTCCACCCCTTTTGTCTGGAAAAAAATGGAGTTCTATTGGCGTGAGACAGGTTGTTCAGCAAGACATTCATCAATGTCTCTTCGATATTGAATGTCCCTTCAATATTCCATGTCGGGTAGCAGTGATCTGGACATGGTGGAACTTTATTGGTGAGAGATGGCTTTTTTTCGAGACAATCTCGAATGTCTCTTCAACATTTGATGTCTCATTGACATTTGTTGGGTGTGCATCGTGTGGATTTCTGTGTCATGGTGATCTTGTGATGTCGATGTGAGATTCACTCAAGTCTCTTCGACAAGGTGAGTCTCATCAATGTCAAGGTGACATATGACATTTGGTGTGAGATCCTCAAATGTCTGTTAGACATTCTGATGATGTTTTGGTTGGAGCCTATCGATGTGACATGGTGGCATTAGAGAGAGATCATCCAAATTCTTGGCGACATCCTGAAGAATTGGATGAGGGTGTTCAACTTGGAGAATGACGAGTTGGATCATGACACTTGGAAACATGATATTAGGAATATTCCACATCATTGTTATGGAATACATGTTCATTGGAAAACTCGATAGAGCTGTTGATTATGATGTAACCAATTGAAGATCTCAGATGCTGATTGGACGGCTGGATGAAGCTCCTGATAGTGAGGTAATTGTATGATGGAAACTATGACATGGAGAGAGAAAGATTAAGGCTGACCTAAAGGATGAACAAAAGTATAAAGAGGTGGCGAATGATAAGAGTGGGAAGCTAGCAAGAAGGAGAGGCAGTGGTAGAGAAGCCTAAAGGAAGAAAGGTGCCAAGTAGGGTGCCAGGATAAGGGTACCAAAGTAGGTGCCAAAACTATGTTCCAGAGTAAGCAGGCCAGAGAGTGTAGGCCTGAGCATGTGAGAAGAAGGATTGTAGCTGAGGTTTTGATACACATGTTAGTAGATGTTTTGTAATCAACCACTGATGGCTTGAATGATGTAATTTCTTCTCAATAATAAAGAAAGCTTTATTGCACATTTTTTGTGTAAACTTGTGTTGATATTTCTATGTGTGTGAATTGGCTGTGAGATTGTGACAGCCTAACAAGGCCCTCCGGTCTCAAATTCATCAGTGGTATCAGAGCAGGTTGTCCCGAGTCTATAAAAAAGTGTCGAACATGAGGCACTTGTAGCAGGACCTGTGAGTGTTGGTTGAAGATAGAAGACTTGTGGGTGATGAGTTGAGAAAGAGTTGTGGAAAGCATTTTTGTTGTAGGAATGAAAGAGGGTCTGTAACTGCTATCCTCTAGCAGAGATAAAGTTGGGTAGAAGGTGTAGAGTTCCTCCACTAAGAGAAGGTGGGTAGAGGAAGCATATTCTAGAATCTTTGTTTGGTAGAGGATAGTTGTAGAGGATTTGAGTTCTAGAAGAGATTGTTGTAGGTGAGAAGAGACTTGCAACTGTAGAGGGCTTGAATCCTAAGGAGATTTGTTGCAGGAAGGACTTGTGACTATAGAGGGTTGATACCCTAATAGAGAGGGATAGATTGTTGCAAGGAGAACTTGTAACTGCAGAAGGACTTGCAAGTTCTTGAAGATGTATTCAAATAATAGGACAAGATGGGTCATGAGGAGATCAATGATAATCCCATTTTGGGAAGAGTATTGGGAAAAGGTGAGAGGAAAGAAGTTAATTACAGAGCTGAAAGAGATTGAAGTAAAATTATATTCCCTAAGGAAAGCTTGGGAATAGAGGAACATGTTATAGAAGAGGAAGAGAAAGTGTCCAGAAAGGAGGCACCCATGGAGACAACTTGGTCTCTTGATTTATCTATTAATGATTCATTTGAAGTTGTGAATGCATGTATGGAGAAGGTTGAGAATACGACCTTGTAGATGATGAGAGAAGGAAGCATGCAATGTGAAGAAAGAGTTGAAGATGAGGCCGAAAGAAGATTAGTTGCAGAAGTGTGTAAGGAAAAGATTGTTCTAGATATGAATATCTTTGAAGGTCCCTTATTTGATGAAGAACTTGGTGAAGACAAGGATGTCACTTTGTTGACAAAGGAAATAAGAAGAATTAATGAATTGTTGATAGCTAAATATGACAATTTGATCAAGAAGAAGGAATTTGTTGCACCAGGAGAAGGTGGTGAAGAAGAGTCTTCCAAGGCTTGTGATGTTCATAATCCTTTTTGTAATGTTGTGTTTGCAGGAAACATAGAGATTGTAGCAAGATGTCAAGTCTATGGCATCAAAGAAGAAGTCCTCACACAAGAGGATAAGAGAGGAAAAGCACAAGAGGAGTTTGTAGTGGAGTTATGTCTTTTTGAAGGCATAAAGGAAAAGGGGTTACAAGTTGTAGCTGAGATATGTCTTGTTGAAGGCATGAAAAGGTAGGACAAAAAAGAATTTTCAGTAATAGAGAGTCCTTTGGAAGACCTACTGATGAGTGGAGAGATGTTTAGGGTTGAGGTGCAGCCCGAGAATAGTCATTAGGTTTGTATGTAAAGAAGAAAAGTTGAAGAGGATAAAATTGATGAATATTATTTTCTAGCATTCAACAATACAAATTGGAGATTTGGAGTTAATAAAGAGAATTGGAGAAGGAAGTATGCACAAAAAGAGAGAATCCAACAAGTGCAGATAGTGAGACTTCAAAGGAAACAGTGCAAGTATGGCAGTGCAGAATCGACGAGGCTAAACAACTGGAAGGTGAGGAAAATAAATCAAAACTAAAGGATGACCTAATAGATGCCATGTGTAGGAGCACACGATTTTAATCACCTAGGGAGTTTGATGTAGGAGCATCATGCTCCATCCCCTTTTTCCAATAGTAAATGAAGTTCTATCAGCGTGAGATAGGCTAGTCAGCAAGACATTCATCAATGTTTGTTTGATATTGAATTTCTCTTCAACATTCCATGTCAGGTAGCAATGATCTAGGCGTGGTGGAACTTTATCAGTGAGAGATGGTTTGTCACTTAGACAAACATGTGTCATGTGGATGTCTATGTCATGTCTCGTTACATCAATGTGATAATCACTCGAGAGGTGAGTCTCATCGATGTCGAGGTGAAATATGTCATTCAACGTGAGATCCTCAAATTTCTGTTAGACATTTTGATGATGCTCTAGTTGGATCTTGTTGATGTAACATGGTGGTGTTGGAGAGAGATCCTCCAAAGTTTTGGTGACATCTTGATGGAGGAATTGGATGAGGGTGTTCAATGTAGAGAATGACGAGTTGGATCATGACACTTGGAAACATGATATTAGGTGTATTCCACATTATTTTTGTGGAATACGTGTTCATTGGACAACTCAGTAGAGCTGTTGATTATGATGTAACCACTTGGAGATCTCAAATGTTGATTGGATGACTAGATGAAGCTCCTGGTAGCGAGGTAACTGTATGATGGAAAATGACATGGGGAGAGAAAGATCAAGGCTGACCTAAAGGATGAATAAAAGTATAAAGAGGTGGTGAACGATAAGAGCGAGAAACCAACATGAAGGAGAGGTTATGGCAAAGAATCCTAAAGGAAGAAATGTGTCGAGTAGGGTGCTAGAATAAGGGTGCCAAAGTAGGAATAAAAACTGTGTGCCAGAGTAAGTAGGCCAGAGCATGTGAGGAGAAGGATTGTAGCTGAGGTTCTGGTCTACATGTTAGCAGACGTTTTGTAATCAACCACTAATGGCTTGAATGGTGTAATGTCTTCTCAATAATAAAGAAAGCTTTAATGTGCAATTTTTTTTGTGTAAAATTGTGTTGATCTTGCTATGTGTGAATTGGCTGTGAGATTGTGATAGCTTGAAAAGGCCCTTCGATCTTGACTTCATCATAATATAAGTAATTGCAAAACCGGTACAAGGGATCACTGCCAGAATAGGACACACTATCCATAAAGGCTCATTGCCACAAAAAGAAAAAGGAGATAGAAGAGAAATGTTACATAGAGAACAACTTCTCAATTGAATAGAGAATCCACCAAAATAGCTCCAATACCTTCACATCCTTGTTTGAATGATTGTGGACACCTTCAACTCATTGCATTCAAAAGTCCAACACTTTGAATTTTGCACTAATCTGCTCAAACTCACACTCTAATCTTCAGAAATTCACATCACTTGCATCACACACATATATCATTTCTTTCTTATCAACCATCATCATCTCAACTCAAACTTATACAATCCTCAACCTTGAAAACCTTCTCCAAAGTCAGCTATACACACTTCACACTTTGCAAGTTCAAATTACTTCGACACTAAAAATTCCCACGGTAGATAGGAATGAAAGTGGACCAAAACAAAAATTAATTGGGACCCAAATCAACTCTCACATGCCATGCTATGCCTTCATTAACACTTGAAGATCTTTGAATGTAGTGTAAACACTAGGTCAGTCATTACCCATGAAAACACATTGAACTTTGAATTACATGTTTCCTTTGAACAATTTGAAACTTCCAAACAAAAACTTCACCTGAACAATCTTAGAATATCCTAGAAACCAACAAAATCCTTCACAATAAATTTCACTTGAAGATTATAAACATTCTTATTTATCTAGACAACACTATGAAACACTGTAATACTTTGTAACTTAGAAGACCTTCTTCCAATACATCGAAGAAAAAATCTTCTTGACACAAGCAAGAGAACAACACCATTAACTCACCTTTAGAAATTTGTAATTCCTAAAAACAATGACAAAAAAATGTGGAGCAAATACATTTCTCCTAGAAACCTTTATACACAACACTACAAAACCAGTTCACACACTGGTGAACATAACTTCCTCTGAACAATGATCCAAAAGCCAAAATTCTAGATATAAAACCTCTGATCATCTCTAACCAACATATCCAAACCACAAAAGCAGTTCTTCAACCCAAAAGAAATGAAAAGAAAAAATAGAAAACCTCTTCAAACCAAAACACCTCTGCAACACCTTGTTTCCTTATTTTACCAATTTTCTTAGTATCGTCAACATTTGAACCATAAATAGAAGCTTATCAAAGTGTAGTGTTGAAAAATGCCATTTGTTGCATTTTCACACTTGTTTGGGCCCTTGTGAACTAAATGAACCTTATTTGTGCCTTATTTAGGGTGTTTTAAAGTGTTGCACCACACTTTCACACTAATCTAGGATTTTTATTAATTAATTGGGCTTCTATATGCTTTATTTGGCCTTATTTTAATCCACAAGCCTCATTTAATGCATCTTTCTAAGGATAATCTTGACACATAGATAATGACCAATCATAAATTAATGTTTTTGGATCATGTGGCCCAGATTTAGTGATCTGGGACTCATACGCCACCTTGGGTGCATGGATCCCACCTAAGTTCCAAGGCCTCAATCCCGATTTCACATGAATCTAAGAATTTCTTGAAAAATGTGTCCCATAGCCTAGCCTAATGGGACTCATATGCCACTTCTGGTGTATGAGTCTTGTGTGGCTTAAAATTAAATTAAAATCAAATTCTTGGTGGGATTTTATCCTCCTAGATTTGATGTCAGCTTGTAACTTGTAATTTAGAGAAATTTGGCATAAACAAGTATAAATAAAAGGTTATTTCACTCATTTTCACCTAAAAATTTCATGAGAGCATTGCTAATAGAAAATTGGAGTTCACAAGAGCATTCAAGAGCATTCAAGATTTTACAAGAGAATTCAAGAGTTCATTATCAAGTATTTTGGAGCATTATTCAAGTATCAAGCATCATGTCAAAGTCATCATGCATCATGTTTGTTTTTGAGCTAACATTTGTGATGTAGGATTTCATAATTCAAGCAAGAATTCAAGTCAAGATATACAACATTCAAGAAAGAGTCAAGATCTACATCCATTGGAGCCATTTCATGCATGTTTGCAACCTTTATTTCTATGGTTTGGTGAGTTGCAACATTACATTTTGCTCACTCATCATTCCTTCTTTTTATTTGATTTCATTACAAGGTTTGATTGCCAAAACAGGGTTTGACCAAGGAAAACCCCTTTCTACTAACAAAACAACATTTTTCCCTCTCTTTAGTGTGTGATTTGTAGATCTAGGCTGAAGACCCTCTAAGGAGGAAGATTGGAAAGAACTTGTTAAGTGTTCAAAGTTGTTAAAGTTGTCACATAATCTACAAGATCATTGTAGGACCTCTACATAACAAAATTCAACAATTCAGATCCAGAAACCAGGTTGAGAGGATTGAGTAGAGATTGAAGAGTAGATTCAAGTATTGATTCTTTGAAAAATCCACATAGGACCGATAGGCCAGTTCTGGTGTATGAGTCCCAGTATAGTCAAATTTCCAGATTTCAGTTGTTTAAGAATTTCCTTTGCTAGATTTTTGTTCCTACCTAGAAAACCTAATCTAGGACTAAATCACCCAAACAGGTGTATGAGTCCTAATGGACATTAGATTCATCATTTTCAACATTTCAAATCTTTAATCAAGTTTCTATAGGTTTCCAAGTTCCCCTGTGTACGTTTCTTAGTTTTCTATCATATTTTGCATCCATTTCTAGGTCATTTAGTGAAGTCTTGCATATCATTAAGTCTTGTCATTAAATATTGCATCTAATTAGTCTTTCCAAGTCTTATCTTGGTGGTGAACCCTATTTAGTCTCTAATCAAGCCCTAGGACACCCTATTATAGATCTTTCCCCATCATTTCATCCTTGGATTGAGATCTCTAGGGTTTCCTTGAATGAGAGTGTAATAAAACTAGTTGTTTTATGTCCTAAACCATAAATCAAACCGCAATTTTCTTCCTTTCAAAAAGAAAAAATCTCTTCTCAACCACTAGACTACTATCATCAATGACAACACATGCTTTTTTAAATTAATGACAACACCTTCATACTTGCGACAATGCCCCCCTTTGTCATTGATGACAACACAATATGTGAAAAACCATCAAAGACACAATAACTTTGAATATACTTATTTCCTATTCTCCTTTCTCCCCCTTGCACAACTATTTCATATGAATTCATTTACCTTTTTCACATGACTTATTTCTCTCCCCCTCTAACATCAATGGCAAAGGATAAGGTATTTTTCATCGTTCCCCCCCTTTGACATGAAACCAAGATACTTGCAACTACTTTGAATACTCCCACTTAGGAGTACACACCAATCAACTCAATAGCCTTTGCATCATGCCAACATAAAATTCATACTACAACAATGTTACTACCTACTCTCATTGAGAGGTAGCCATCAGTCTAGAAAAAAATGAATCTATAGACCCACTGGACTGAAGAATCTCCATATGCATCTAGTTGAAAGGAGGGGCAATAATCGCCAACTTCTCTTGAAGATACTCAAAAGTATCTTTAGGAAGAGACTTAGTGAATATGTCATCAATTTGATCCTTTGTAGGTACATATTCAAGCTTCACCTCATTCTTCACAACTTTCTCTCTCAAAAAGTAATGCCTAATTGATATTTGCTTTTCCCTTAAATGCATCACTAGATTCTTTGAAATGTTAATTGTATTTGTATTATCACAAAATATAGAAATAGGCTCATCATACACTACTTTGATATCCTTTCATGTTTGTCTCATCCAAAATAATTGTGTGAAACAAGATACTGTTGCAATATACTCAGCCTCTGTAGTAGATAAAAAAAACACTCTTATTTCTTTCTTAGCCATGCCACCAATCTACATCCAAGAAAGAATGCACCACCACTTGTACTTTTCCTGTCATCAACACATCTAGCCAAATCTACATATGTGTACACACTTATTCTGAAATTAGTATCCTTAGGATACCATAAGCCATAATCCAAAGTGCCTTTTAAATATTTGAATATATATTTTATTGCAGCAAGATGTGACTCTTTAGGATCTTCTTGAAATCTATCCACAAGACAAGTTACTACATGCATGATATCCAATCTAGTAATAGTTAGATATAATAGCCCACCAACCATAGATTTTTACTTGCTCTGATTAACCTTAGGTGGTTCATCATCCTTTCTCAATTTTCATCCTGTAACCATAGGAGTACATACCGGTTTGGAGTCATCCATTTCAAACTTCTTCAACATCTCTTTAACATATTTTGATTGTGAAATGAAAATGCATTTATCTGTCTGACTGATTTGTAGCCCAAGGAAGAAATGAACATCTCCCCAAATGTAGACATATCAAACTCTTTTTGCATCTCTTCTACAAATTTATTACACATATCTTCATTGTCTCCAAAGATAATGTCATCCACATACACAACCACTATCAAGATTTTATCTTCCTCAACTTTAAAGTAAAGATTATTGTTTGCGGTACCCTTATTGAATCCTTGCTATAATAACCCATTCTTATTATTACTTAAATATTAATTGCAAATAACATTATGAATATTAGATTTTAAAAAGACATAACTTAGGTAGCTATTTTCAATCATAGCAACACATGTCTAATTAAAATATGAATCATCATATATATTCATTTCCAAATGTCAATTAGAATATCCAAGTTGACTTGGCTCATTAGCCACATAGTCAATAAAATATACAAATTTTACATCAAGGTTACATCACATTCCTTTGATAACTAGAAAACATCTAAGGTTTCTTTTTGACACTTGCCTCCATTAGTGGACAAGAGCATGGCTGAGGTGCTTTACTGCCCAACCACGAAGTTTATGCTTCCCTTGAATTCTTCCTACTCAAGTAATGCCCGACCCTGCATGAAAATTTTAGCAAGAGAAAAATCTATAAAGTGGAATCTGGTACATGCTCAAACATGAACATGCATCTCTATCTATGATTAGAAAAATGTAATATCTATGCTAGGAATGACAGAGAATGTTATCACATATAATCCATACATACATAATGGGCTAATTGCTTGGACAAGCATTAAAATTTAGTTGCAACAACAAAATATAG
Organism: Sequoia sempervirens; assembly: GCA_007258455.2. Lineage (NCBI taxonomy): Eukaryota > Viridiplantae > Streptophyta > Pinopsida > Cupressales > Cupressaceae > Sequoia > Sequoia sempervirens. The sequence goes on from VDFB02270651.1 coordinate 70,488,648, forward strand.
GTTTTGGATAAAGAAAAACCTATACCCTCTGCAATCCATTTCAGAACTCATCTCAGAAGGTAACTTTCAACATCAAAAGTATATTCCTTAGCAACTATCTACCCTCTAGTAGTATCTACCCTGAGGTGCTCTATTCTACTTAGGTGTTGCTTTTCTACTAAACAAAGAGAATATTCTTAAAAAAAATTAAACGAAAAAGTAAAATCAGTCTACTTAATTCCTCAACTTAATAAAATTCAAATAATTCAAGTGGATATGTTCATTACCTTATCCATTTAGTTCATACATAAACTTGTCACATGATTACATTAAATATATTCTACCATTTCACATTTCATGTATATCAATATACATTATAGAAGAGAATGAGTAAAATAAGTATTAAAAGAAGGTATGTGACAAGTATGTGTATGTACATAGACAAAGTGTATGTGCATACACATATATGCCAACTTCAGTTAATAATTTTGTGCATACATTCTAAAATGAATAATCATTACAACATATTTTCTTTTGATCAAATTATGCTTTGGATTGTCATATCATTTGATAGTTATACAAAGAGAAAAATTTCCTTTACAAATAAAGTAGAAGGATAGTTCCATTTAAACATTTACTTCATGATGGTACATCATTTTTAACATAAACATGTTTATAGAAGTTTGCAGGTTTTAGTTTCAAGTTATCCAATGTTTCATTTATTCAAGTCTCATGTAGGGACCCTTAGTTATTCAAGTACATTCATGATCAAGGATCTGAAACAACATAACTATCATTCTTATGATTTCACTCAAAGCTCTATTATTCTGAGGACATACATATATATATAAAGGGGGCTAAATGATACTGATATCATTTTATTCAAGGTAAAGAAATGGAATGACATGCTTGTCATTTTAACAATAATAATTTACACATAAACTAGAACAATCTTATTATTGCTTAGGGTTTGAAGAACCCACGTTCATTGTTATAAACATATTTATGCCACTGTATTTCTATAAAATGACCAACAATTGGTTGACTATTACTTATTATTTAACATCTGTAGGGTCAAAGCCTATGCATTCTGACCTTTGTCTTGGTTGCATTCATTCTAAGGGACAATCTGAGTATCGCTCATAGAGAATGATAAAATACATACTTAACATGCAATCATAACAATGGAATGATACATCATTCTTCCATTGTCTATACATGAGGTGAAATGGAATAATAACATCTGATAAAAATGGAATGGCACAATGCTCTGCCATCGTTCTCTACAAACGAGGCAGCAAGGTTGACATAGATGTTGTCCATCATTCCAAGAATGGTTACCATGGTTCTTGCACCCATATGGTGTGGCATAACGTAGGGTTCTATCACATAGTGGATGGTATAGCATGAAAGATAACAGTGAAGGATTGTTGGCTCCCTTAGATGGAGTGATAAATGATTTAAGAATCATTACATTCTAAACTCTCAGGCTATCGGTTTCACCCAATTAGTCATGTGAATGGCTAAAGATTAACACATTTAAGAGATAAACGAATAGTGGTGACAACATATAACTTGTAAAATATAAAATAATTGGAATTCATGCCATTAGAAGAGCATGCACAAAACATGTGCAAGCAAGGAATGGCCGAGATGGCCTTAGCACATAACAAAAGATATAACAAAATCATTTGAATTGATTTGCATATAGAAGATCATCAAATGGTTTTACACCGATTCAAATGGAATTGATAAAATAAAAAAATCATACTAACTTTTGAATAAGCTATACTAGAAATTCAAGTATTTACAAAACAAAACCATCGATTACTTCTGATTTTGTGGATTTTCCCTCAGCTTTTTCCTACCTTTGTTCCTCAATACTCGTCATCCCAACCCATTCTCCTCCAATTCTAGCTTTCTATGTTACCAAAATGGTAACTTTCCTTCTTTCCTATGCACTCCACTAAAGGGGTCATAACTGGCTGCCCACTTATGCATTCAAATATTTTTCCTTCAATAAGTAGGTAGGCCTCTCTTCCCATATTATCTCCTTTTACATTTTTTTTGAAATCAATAGTAATTTCTATTAAATATGATTCCCATATTCATTTATAAGGAATATATATATATATACATATATCACTATTTAAATAAGAATGGAGTTTTATTTACTCAATTAATGGCTTCTAAATGAAGTTGTTTTATTATCCTTTAAGTAAGCCTTTTTAAATACATACATACATATATGTGTTTAACAATGCTATCATTTTCTTTCAAATTTTTGAAAACATGAGATCAAAATAGACAATTAAATAAGAACTCACATGTTTATCATTCCACAAGCCTACCTTTTTTTCAATCATTGAATCATTTCAAATCAAATTATTATGATCTTCTATATGAAATTTCAAATGCATACATTATGTTGTTTTGTGGTGTGTGCACCCAAATTCCATCAAGGTTACCATTCAATTTGGCTAAATGATCCTACCTCAACCGTGTTCTCGTTCTTCAACCTATTTTCCTGCATTTGCACACACTTGCACTTACACAGTTCATCAATAGCGTTCAATCATGATAAAGTATAAGATAGTTCAAAAGATCCCATAGTCAAAATACGGTCAACTTCTTTCAAACATTTCAAAAATATCAATTTTTTCATTCAACATATTGAATTTCCTCAATAATTCAATTTATAATATTATAGTTTAAATGCAATAAAAATTGGGTTATGACACTTGTTGTATCAAGTGTCTGTCCAATCTTGCATACCAAGCTCTGGGAGCTTGCTTTAATCCATATAATTCCTTTAATATGCAAACCATGTTTGGTTGATCTAACAGCTGAAATCCTTTTGGTTGTTCCATGTAAACTTCTTCCTCCAATTCTCCATTCAAAAAAGAAGATTCAACATCCATCTGATAAAATTTAAATTTTTTATTTTCTGCAAATACCAAAAACATTCTAATTGCTTCCATTCTAGCCACCAGGGAAAATGTTTCTTCAAAGTCTATTCCTTCTGAATACCCACTTATTTCCAACTATATTCTTAATTTCAGGTCTAGGGACCAGTTCCCAAGTCATCTTTTTCTCAATTTTTTGTAGCTCTTCTTCCATTGCCTTCATCCAATATTCATCTCTACATGCCTCACTCACTATTTTTGGTTCAGTTTTGGAAAGTAAACACAAATTTACCTCAACTTTAACAACTCTTCCTCTTGTCAGTACACCTTTTCTTTTGTCTCCAATAATTTGTTCTTCAGAATGATTTCTTTGCACATAATTGGGGGTCTTAGGGGTCTTTTTTGGATCTTCTTCCTCTTCCTGTTCAGTCTGTATTTATTTTTCCTTAGCTTTTTCTTCTTCTTCTTCTTCTTCTCTGCAAGAAGGTTCATCTAACACATATCCATCTATAATGACTAAATTATGCAAATCTTCATCAACCTTGTCATTTGCACTCTCAACAATATTTCTTAGCCTTTTGTTGTAACATTTGTAATATTTTATTTCAATAGAATATCCAAGGAAGATACCTTCATCAGACCTTGCATCAAATTTTCCCAAGTTTTCTTCATCTCTTCTGATATATCATTTGCCTCTAAACACTCTAAAGTACTTGACAGTAGGAATCCTTCCATACCACAATTCACAGGGAGTCTTTGTGTTTTTAGTTTTGTCTTGAACTCTGTTGAGTATGTAAACAACAGTATGAATTGCTTCTCTCCAGTGTACTTCCGATAGTTTAGCTTCTTTCACCATAGTCCTTGTAGCTTCTTGAAAAGTCATGTTTTTTCTTTCAACAACTCCATTCTACTGAGGAGTTCTAGGGAAAGAAAAGTTCCTATTTATTCCATGATATTCACAAAACATGTTAAACTCATTGGAGGTGAATTCTCCACCTCTATTAGACCTCAAACATTTTCAATCTTGAAATCCATTTCATTCTCAACCATAGCTTTAAATTCTTTAAAGTTATATAGAGCTTCATATTTTTCTCTAAGAAAAGTAACCCATGTCATTCTAGAATAATCATCAATCAAAAGCATGAAATACCTATCACCTTGAAAACTTCTCACCCTTGTAAGACCATAAAGATCTGTATGTATTAATTCTAGTAGTCTGATATAAAATTTATTTTTTCCTTTGAAACTACTTTTTTTTTTGAATTAACAATCTTTGCAAACAACATTGATAGGCTTTATGGTTCTTGGCGGCTCTCTTACTACTTGAACTAAACTAATTCTAACCATATTGTCAAAATTCATGTGACACATCCTTTGGTGTCATAACCAGCTATCATTAATTTGAGTCATAAAGCAATGACCATCAACACCCTTCAGTTGATAGATATTTCCATCTATCCTCTTACTAGTAGCAATCATAGTTCCAGATCCTTTTCTAATCTCACATCCATCATACTGAAACAAAAGATTATACCCTTTGCTACATATTTGTCCAACACTCAAAAGGTTATTCCTTAGGCCTTTAATATAGTAAACATGTTCAGTATTATGCTTTCCATCAAAGCTAATTGAACCTATTCCATAAATCTTAGTCTTGAATCATCTCCAAATTTAACTAATCCTCCATCATAATTTTCAAGTTTAACAAACTTACTTTTGTCTCCAGTCATGTGATTAGAGCAGCCACTATCAACAACACAATAGTCCTTATCCTATCTAGCATGAAAAGAAGATACCAAAGTAACTTCAATCTTATCCTTCTTTTCCAGAATACTTTCCTTCACACAACTTTTAGAGTTAGCAGAAGTAGGTTCATCTTTTATAGCCAAGAACAAGCATTCATCATCATCTCCATAATCTGATTCATCATTAAAAATACCAACATCTTCTCTAACACAGTAACTTCTCTTAATCATATTTCCTTTGTTCTCCTTATTTTTCTTGTTCATAGCTCTATTTGGACATCTTGAAGCAGATACCTTTTCGCTAGAAGAATCATGAAGAGATATGAGAACTTTTTGTAACTATGGGAGATTCTTAGGTTAGCAGATTAGTAGCTAAATAAATCAAAACCCAAAGTAATAATGAAGCAAAATAGAGGAAATAACATGAAAACAAGAAATATATCACCTTAAGTTTTCAACCTCCATGATTGACCTCCATTACACCTTCTCTATTTGCTGAAATATGAAGTTTTCCCTCAGATTTTGAGTGAGCAATCTATGACTATGCCAAGACCAAAGAAAAATGTTGAAGGATTTGATATGAAATGCAATACTATGCAACTAGTAAGCAACTATGAACTATGACTAAAATATGCCAAAATGCCAAAATGCTAAGATGTCAAGAGTGTCGAAGACAAGATTGCATGAGATGTAGATAGCATGAGGTATGTATGAGGTGACAAAATGAGAGAAAAATTGCCATTTTATAGAAAATGCAATTTTGGATGAATGGCCAAGATTGAAAATTGACAAGTGCCCTAGAATCAATGGACAAGATTCAATATGACAACCCACAATTAGGGTTAGGGCAACATTAGGTCAAATTTGAAATGAGTGGACAAGATTCAACTTGAGAAAATCAAATCAAGGGTTGACAATGCATGTGACAAGGAGATAAGATTGGCACAAAAAAAGAGGTGGCTAGAAAATCAAATAATAATAGAAATTATTTGATTTAAGAGGGAAAGTTGTTATTTTGAATTAAAAATTAATTTAATTCAAAAGGGTGGGACCATGTGACAGTAAATAATTAAATTAAATTATTTACTTGGAGAGAAATTAGAAAGTGGGACCATTTTAAATAAATAATTTTATTTAAAATGAGGGAGATGTCAAGGTGGCAATAATTAAAAAAATTAAAGAATTTATTTAATTATAAGAATAATTTTAAGAATTAATGACGTATTTAAATAAATAAATAAAATTTATCTATTTAAATAATTAGGAGGAATTAGTGGACAAAAATAATTAAATAAATTAAGAAATTTATTTAATTATAGAGAGACATTAGGCAATTATTGACGTATTTAAATAAATAAAATTTATTTATTTAAATAATCAAGAGGAATAAAGACATGAATTAACTAAATAATTATGAATTATTTAGTTAATAGTTGAAAGTGGACCAAGAAAATAATTAAAATATCTTAATTATGCTAGGAAGAAAATGGAGACAATAGAGCTTGCAGGCCAAGGTCATTTTTATGTGTCTATACTTTCTTTACCACTCTAGGTTCTTTAACTTGTGCACTAGGACCTTTCATTGCACTTACCAGCTCATCAACCCTCTGCATATAACTTGTAATTGTTTCATCTTCAAACATTCGTAGGGTCTCAAATTGTGATTTCAGATTGTACAACTTCACTTGTTTAACCTTATCATCTCCTTTATAAATGCTTTATATCTTGTCCCAAACTTCTTTAGTAGTCTTAAGATTCATAACTTTTACTAATAGAAGATTTGAAAGACTATTCAAAAGAATAAATCTTTCCTTACCATTTATTTCCTGTGCTTTGATCTCATCACTTGTGCTTAGACCATTCAAAGGTGCAACATATTGAGTCTTTATTTCATTTTCAATCTCATATCTAAAGGATTCCAGATAACCTTCCATATTTTTCTTTTAGAATGCATAATCTATGTCATCAAACTTAGGCTCTCTATATTTTTTTCCATCCGAGATCTACCTCAAGTGGTTAATATTTTCTCCAAGTAACCTTTCTCTAATACCAATTATCAAATGAACAAGACAACTGAGAGGGGGGGTGAATCAGTTGTACCAAATTAAAACATCAAATCCCTCAACAATAATTAGGTCTGCATGCATTCATTAAACCCTTAATCTATTGTAATGTTTAAGCATGAAAAGAAGATAGCAAAAAATGAAACACCCAAAACCATACACAAGAGCACCAAATTTATGTGGAAAGCCTAATGAGGGAAAAACTATAGTGAGGATTAGTTCACAATATAAGTAATTGAAAAATTGGTACAAGTGCTCACTTCTAGAATAGGATGAACTATCCACAAAGGCTCACATCCAAGGCTCACTACCACAAAAAGAAAAATAAGATAGAAGTGAAATGTTACACAAAGAACAACTTCTCAATGCAATAGAGAATCCACCACAATAGCACCAACACCTTGCAGTCTTGTTTGAATGATTGTCATTGCATTCAAAAGTCCAACACTTTGAATTTTTCACTTCTCTACTCAAACTCGCACTCTACTCTTTGAAAATTCACATCACTTGCATCATAGACATCTATCCTTTCTTTCTTATCAAGCCTCAACATCTCAACTCATACTTATACAATCCTCAACCTTGAAAACCTTCTCCAAGATCGACTCTACATGCTTCACACTTTGCAATTTCAAATTAGGTCAACACTAAATATTCTCGTGATGGATATGAATGAAAGTGGACCAAAAAAAAACTTAACTGGGACCCAAATCAACTTGCACATGCCACGCTACACCTTCATTAACACTTGAACATCTTCGAATGTAGCGTGAACACCAGGTTGACCATTACCCATGGAAACACATTGAACTTTGAATTACACGCTTCCCTTGAATAATTTGAAACTTCCAGACAAAAAAATTCACTTGAAAATGATCCAAGAATATCCTAGAAACCAACAAACTCCTTTGCAACAAATCTCACCTAAAGATTATAAACATTTTGTTTATCTAGACAACACTACCAGACACTGCAATACTCTGTAACTCATAAGACTTTCTTCTAATATGTCAAACCAAAAATCCTCTTGACAGAGGAAAGATATCAACACCATCAACTCACCTTTAGAACCACAAGTCCTGAAAAAACAACAACAAAGAGATTGGGAGCAAATACATTTCTCCTAGACACCTCTGTACCCAACACTGCAAAACTAGTTCAGACATTAGTGAACATAACTTCCATTGACCAACTATCTAGAAGCCAAAATTTTGGATATAGAACCTTTAAAAATCTCTAACCAACATATCCAAACCACAAAAGTAGATCTTCAACTAGAATAAATGCGAAGAAAAACCAGAACACCTCTTCAAACCAAAACACCTCTGCAATGCCCTATTTCCTTATTTTATGAATTTTCTCAGTATCCTCGACATTTGAACGATAAATAGAAGCTTATCAAAGAAAAAATATCTTCTCAACCACTGCATTACTATCATCAATGACAAGACCTTCATAATTGCAAGACTCTCTTCTCAAAATTGGAAAATGAGTGAATTTTATTAGAGCTTATTATTTTTGAATTTCTTGGGCTAGGAGATTCAATTAGAAAGGAAGGATGGATGGTATAGTTGAATTGAATTAGATTTTTCTTCTCAATTTTGGAAGTATTTGGAATTTTTAAAGTTTCAATCTTGAGGTTAGTATCCTCATTTTTTCTATTTTTTTAATTTCTTCTTTGAATGTTTTCCATGATTTACCTTAAGGGAGCATATGGCCTCCTATTTATATATAATTTCATGAAATTTTAATTAGTAAATTATTTAAATTTTTAAATTTTTGAAAAACTCCTTTTTGTGCCCTTACTATGGATTTTATTTTAAATATTTTAAAAGTGATTTTTATGTGAAAAGTGTGGTGTTGTGCATTTTTAGAACCAAAATATATTCTTAGAATTATGAAATTCAAAATTTTAATTTTCAAGCATTCAACCATAGTGTTTAGGAATTTTTTGTGGTTTTTTCAATGTAATTATTTTTAGAAAAAATGAAATTGGGATTGATTTATGATGATTTTTAATACAATAAAAGTAGTCACTTTGTTTATTTTTTATTTAAAACCTCTTAATACTTTTTTTTCTTTTTTCCAAATTTTTTACATTGAAATCCTACACTGAAATAGTGAAGTGGTGTGTTGAACCTAGGATTTGAGGTGTAGGGTGTAAGAAAGGAGTGGCTCTTGACTTTCGTTGGAGCACAAAGGGGCCCAAGGATATGATGGGTGAAGAGTTCCCTTAATAGGTGATAACTAATGACATTGGTTAAATAAAAATGGCCATGATAATGGTATTTATTGTATAGCTTGAGTTCTTTTATAGGCTCAATATGAGCATTGAAGGTATTTGTACTCATGGATAATTGTTTCTTCTTAGTTAGGTTCCTCACGAGGGAAAGTTGATTCATACCCAACTCTTCTTATCCATCCATTTGAGATTTGTGATGGCACTCCTTCCCTAGATCTTATGGTTTCTTCATCCTTGATGTAATGGACTTGGTATTCAATGAGAGACTTATCTTTGACCATGTTATTATTGGAAGATAATTATACATGAGTATGCTTGTGTAATATGAGATCATGGTTGTACTTGATTATGTCCATGATGTATATTATGTGATATGGATTTTCCAATATTCTTATTGTTGGTATGTTACCCCATTATCCATGTGTGAATTAGTATTTTATGATAGTTATATTGGCCTATATGAATTTGATGTGACCATGCTTGTTCGATGTGTATGTTATGATGATTTATTTATTTTTATGTCATGTGTATAATAGATTATTTATATTGATTGGCATGCTTGTGAGCCATGCTCCTTATTTTGTGTGAGTGATTTCTTCTTCCCAACTATCTCCTAAAAAAATGAGGTAGACATAAGATTACCATGTGGTTGAGTGGTGTAGATATATGTAGTCCATTTTTATAAATAGAACTTGGCATTATTAATTTTTTTTATTTTAATAGTTCCTTTTGGGTCCTAGGTCTTTTAATTAGAGGAGAATTAATGTTTTCTTTATTTAAAAGGTCTTGTTATAGGTTTTGTGTAATATATTTTTCCTCAAAAGCATCAATAATTCCCATGCCAAAAAGAAAAAGGAGTTTTTTAATGCAAAAATTAAAGAGGAATATGAAGTTGCATGTAAAATAAATAAAAGACTCTAATTTTTGGGTGCCAGCATGAGAAAATAGCAAGAAAACTGAAAGGGATTCATGTGGAGGGGAGGTTTAGGGTAGATTTTCTACTAGAAGTGAAGTTCAAAAGGTTTGCATGGAAATTTGAGGAGGATTTGCAGATATTTCACCATGAAGAGAAACAACTAGATATTGAGTTTTTAACCACCCCCAACCATGCAACTTGAAGATACGGGGCTCATTTTGATTTAGCACTTTTGAATGCATACACAACAAATTGTTGTGAATACCTTTTTTAGTTCATGAGAAAAAGCAAAGAAAGTTGAGAATAAGAGACAATAGGTATAGGAAAGTTTATAAATGTATCAAAACCCTATCCTACACCATTAGTATTTTACAAACCATAGAAAAATCTAAAAAACCTACTTAGATTTGTTGTGTGTAGATGAAAATGTGGCTCCCTCAAGGTTTGAGGCCAACATACAACATATTGCTTTCATGTAGCTCATCTAGGGTTTAAATACAAGACAACATAATCACCATTAGAGGAGATTATCAAGATTAGTTTCAAGATAGTCCTTGTATAAAAGGATGATTACCGTCTAAATGAAGATAAAATTTTAAAGGGACAAAAGTAAGGATGGACAATAGAATGAAGATATTATCAAGATTTCTTAATGAAGATCCTATATAAGAGTAACATCTTATTTCAAGTGGTCGGTATTGGTATGGTGTGATGGTTTATAGGTGGCATTGTTGTTCTTGCCACCAAGGTTTAAACCCCGTTGGGGTGGTATTGTTGAATGGTTGTATCTGGTTCATAGCTCCGGTCAAAAGCGTTTACCCCTTGAATTAAAAAACATCTTATTTCAAGTAGCTTTACATCTCTTCATACCATATTTGTTATCAAGCAATGACCACCTCAAGTATAGTCAACATGATGAAGGACGTCAAGGGAAGTACTTATCATGTAGAGGTTAGCCATTATAGTGGACAATATATTATAGTCTTATGATTTTAATCAAAGATTTTAGGTTTTGTATGATAGTTTTTCCTCATTACAAGCATGGTGGAATTCTAAGATTTTTGACTCCCTTAGGAGGATAGGTTAAATAAAGGGAAGGGTAGATTGAAGGACATGAGGTAAAATTTATTAATAATTGTACTATGATCAAAAAATAGTCTTAATGACTGTGTGAAGAGTAGAGATATTCCTTGTGATGGTCACTAAGGGAAGATTAGGAATGTCATGTCCATAACAGTGTAGGGATAGTGTAATTAAAACCTTGTATCAATAGTCTATAATAACCCTTAAAATTTTATATTATAGTGAACTTTTAATATGCCTTAAACCTTGATAATGAACTTCAAGCTAGAGTAGAAAAAGTTGTGAATGGAAGGTAGGACATGAATTTTGTATAAGAACAAACCATGCTTGGCACAAAAGGTAGTGGATCATGAAAAATAGAAGATAAGACAATTAAGTTGTAAACATAGTCAAATCAAAATGCAAGGTGATAGTCCTTAGAGAGGATATAAATGATGGAGAATGATGAAAAAATGAAGAACAATCACATTAAAAGTTAGTCTTCAAGGATTTCATTGAGGGCAATGAGCTATCAAGTGGACTATGCAAGCTAAATGATTAGGGGAAAGTGTTCAAGGTATGATAAAATTCACAATGAGGACTATGACCTTGTTGTAATGTTCCCAAAAATGAAGTCTAAATGACTGAGTCAATGTTTGAGATTAATGAAAGGATTGTGTAATAAGTTTGTAAGCATAATGGTCATATATCAAAGGACAAGAGTTTCAATGATGAAAATGCTTAGGAAATCAAATAAAAAGGATAATTAAGGGTCATATTTGATTGCATGCATACTCCATGGTAGTCAAGTCGATCTTGAGGTGGTAGTTACAATCATTGGCTCTAAATAAATAAAAACCAAGAAGAGATAACAATCATCAATGGTAGAAACCACAATCATTAATGGATGAAATATAGTTCTACTTCAATGAGAGATGATAGTCACCTTTAGACCCTACATGGCCATTTTGCAATCCTACCTTGTCATTGGTCAAGGTTGAAGGGATGTTAACTAAACCCTGATGATTGTGACCTTCAATTAGTACTTCAAAGCATTGATTCACCCTAATCACATGAGGACATTTTTATGATAGGAGTTTGGTTTTGTTGATAGTTCCCATGATTTTTGTGAAGGATTTTAATTGAATGGTTCATAGTCCTATTTCAATGAGAAAGGAAATCATATAAGACAGTTAGTACAAGATCTTACAAATCATTAAAAGAGAATCTTGAAAGGGACAAACCTAAGAAATAGGGAATTCTACTATCATGCAATGGAGCAGATTGTGAGAAGATAGGGGATGGTATTTAAGACTAAAATAAGGAAGAATGGATAGTTATGTGGTGGCAATGGTGTTTACCATGTTTTAAATCTATGAATCATCCAAATGCACAATCCATGAGGGAGAAGCAAAGTGGACTATACAATCACTTAATGGATGGATGGTGCCATGAAACTTACATCAATTAGTTCTTATAAAATGACAAAGCACAATCATAGCAATAGATATCAATGATATGTTGTAGCATGGAAATTATTGTAGCTTATGAATTTTTAGTTACAAAGGAAGTTATCAAAGAAATGACACAAGTGACAAGTCTATGGTGATGAGTTTCAATGAAGTCACTATCACCAAGAAGGAAATCCCACTTAACATCTTGAGGGGAAACCTTATGAAAAAAATGAATAATGAACAAAGCACAATGGTTCAAACACCTTGAGGGAAGTGAGGAAAGAAAATGAAGAGTTTATCATCATGAAAACACCATGAAAGAAGGATTTCACAGTCATGTTGAGGGCATATTTGGGATCATATGGAAGTCAAATAGACTATGCAAAAGAAGTGAAAATGATAACAATCACTATGAAATGAATGAAAGGGTAGAATGCAGCAATGATAACAATCAACCATGAATAGAGAAATGCAAATGATAGTCAATATTCAAATGACAATCAAGTGCTAGTTGATAAGGATAGTCACCTTTCAAAATTTTAAGAATAAAGGATAGTCTTATAGTTTTCTCATGAAATGACAGTGATCTTGACACAATGAAGGGGTTGTGCAAAGACATTGAAAGGGTAGAGTTTTAAATTTAACACCATAAATGAAATAGATAAGCATTGACAAGGAAAATCAAGAAAAATGGATAGTGAGATTCATGACAGTTCTCATATAGAGCATAGGAGCAATGATTCAAACCAAAGTAGGGTTTTAATGGGCTGAGATTGGAGTTTGATAATGATATGTAGAAATGAGGAAATTTGTGACAAAAGTGTTGCATTATAATGCATGAAGACATAAAGATGGACAAATTTAGGAGAAGGGTAGCCTACAAACTATGACTTCACAGTCATATGCAATGCTTACAAACTATGCCTTCACAATTACAAAAAGTACAATCATAAAAATTGCATTCACAATCCTATGTAATATTTATTGATCAATAACTTCAAGGAAATGGTAAAAGGAGATCAATGTATGACATGATGAGAAGTAGTAAAGAGATAAAATGGTAAGAGGAGATCATCATAGTATATAGTATAGGTGTAATTTTTTTCAATGTCTATATCCAAGCATGGGGTTTGTCAAGATGAAATTAATAAATATATCACAGTGGCTATGTAGTCAACTTCATTGGGACAATGTTTTTACTTGGTGATAGGAGAAAGTACAAGAATAAAATGATTTTTTAATGATTACCAAACCTAAGGGACAGTCCCATGCCATAAGCTATGAAGTTTCAAAAGATATTATGAACAAGTCATTATGGACCATACAAAAAAAGGGGAAGAACAATAACAAGGCTTCAAAGATTTTGGTCTCATGAATACCTCAAGCAGTGTGATCTCATGGAATGTAAACACTGATAGTAGGAATCATTTAATGTGCATTTATCTTTAAGGCTAAAGGATAATTTCAATAAAGGTTGACTAATGGCATTACATCCAAGAGGACAATCAAACCACTAGGTGGAAATAAATCATCAAACCAAGGATTCATGCATGGAAGAGTATAGTGAGAAGGAAATATACTTGAAATGAAAAAGTAAGAAATATAAAAAAATGATAACATGACTATTGAAAAATGCACAAAGTTTTAAAATACCAAGGTAGGGGTTTTAGGGTGTCTTCTTTTATTCACAGTCAAATCATCTTAGTTTACTTTAAGGGTTTCATTGCATGGTAATCATAAGGTGGCATCCCAAAGTGCATTAACATTAAAGTGACAATGATTATAAGGCATAAGAACCATAGTCATGAAAACATAGATGTAGTTCATAGAAAGTTACAATCATACATAACAATATACTCTATCACCATTGACAGAGATATGATCATACCTAAGTCATATTTTAGTTAACCTCATATGCACATCATCAGGCATAAAATTTTTCAAGTTACGTGACCTTAATGCTCAGTTTTCAAACAATTTTAGTCATCTTACGCCTACTTAAGAAGCCCCTATGTTTGCAATTGAATTTGAGAGGAGTATGAGGATAAAATCATGCAATTTGAGGTAGTTTGGAGTCTTAAAATAGAGGTTTTTTTCCTTGTACTCCCAACAAGTTGAAGACTTCATGAAAATTGATTGAAGACATCAATTCTAGTAAATTTCAAGCTCTTTTAGAATTAGTTCAAGTTAAGTTAGAGGAAAAATTCAAGGAACATGCAAGGAGTGTGAAGTCAAAGAGGTCAAGTCAACTCTCATCACTAAAGTTTGTATGATTTTTCTTCTAGTTCACATCTAGTTCAACTCATCATGCAAGCTCGACATATTCCATGAGGTTCTATTGGCATATGGATTCTAGTGTTGTCATTGATGGAAAATGAAGTCATTATCTCGGTTCGTAGATCAAGATCTACTTACACCGGCATAAATTGTAGTAGGCGGTGTGTTACCAGCAGAAAGTATCAAGAATAGGGTATCCGGTCAGCTAGTCGATTTGTATGCTTCACCGGATCACCATTTTGTGTTGTGGACCCCCAGGAAATCTTGCTAAGCTTCTATGTTACCTTATTGATAAATTTTGTGATGTTGTAGCAATCGGTGTATGAGTTAAGAGATTTGGTAGAATGATTTATTGTTTATTTTCTCATTATGGCTGACCTGGTGTACACAACATGTCGCGGATGTATAAGGAGTAGTTTTTTTAATATTTCTTGTGTTGGGAATTTTGATTTGGGTCCTAGCTATAGTCTAGCTGAATTGTGTGGGTGCATATTAATTTTAATTGGTGATTTGAGTTGACTATTGGAGAGTATTTCATGTTTTGTTGAAGCTGACTTAAGTGATTAAAATCTTTGCTAGTGGATATATATATATGAGATCGGTAATTCATTTTTGTAAGTGTGTGCATGATGTTGTAAGAAGGTGTGTGTGTGAAAAAGTTCAAAGCAGTTGTATGAGAATACATTAGAAGATCTGTTGAGTGAATTTTTGCTTTTGCAACAAAAGGGTTGTTGTAGCAGAGTGGAGCAGAGCATAAGTGCGAATTGGATAGAAGGTCCAAAATCTATTTTATGAGCTTCATCGGAATTAAATCCAAAAATTTGTAGATACTATCTTCTCGATTCATTTTTTTGTAATCACAAACATTTTGTAAGGCAGTGAGCTTTTCTTATTTTGAGCAGTGAGCTCTAAGCAGTGTTCCTGAATGCAAGTGCATTCCCTTTGTCTATACTTTTAACAAGGTATAATATTGTGGACTAACCTCCACTGTGGTTTTTCCCCTAACAGGGTTTCCACGTAAAAATATTGGTGTTATGGTGTCTTGATCATCCTATTTATGTGCTTACATCTTTATTTCTGTTCATGTGCTGAGAATGATTTAAGATCTAAATTGAAAGTTAAAATTGTTGAACACTGATTCACCCCCCCTCTCAGTGTTCCCTGAGTCCAACAATTGGTATCAGAGTAGGTTCCTCTTCAGAAGTTTAAGAGCTTGAGGTAGATCTTGGATTACAATGGACTCTAGTGGTCCTCAACAACAACTTATGGTGGCACTTGATGATCTTGATCAGTCTAAAGCAGAAGTCATGGAATTAAGAGAAAATATCGTGGATGTTGAGAAATTCATTCAATCACTGAAGGATAAAATCAACGAGTCAAGAGAAAAGAGGAAGGGACTTTGTGATCAGATGAAGCAGAAAGAAAATAAAAACTTCGAAGATGTTCACCTAAATCAGACTCTAAAAGAGATAACTGAAGAATGTGAAAAATTTGCTAGAAATAATGCTACTCTAAAGCTTGAGATGGAATTTGTGGCAATGAAGTTAACTAAGAGATTGAAGAAAGAAAGAAGAATGAGGAGAATCTAGGTCAGTCCTTGAAAGAAAAATATGAAGAATGCAATAGAGTTAATAATGGATTCATTCAACTAGAGATTGAACTACAACAATCCAAAAACAATGAACAAGAGCTTGAGAGACAAATAGTTATTCTCATAGATGAGCTTGCTACTGCAATTGAGTTTAAGGAGAAGTTCAATATTAGTTCTACTAAGCTTGATGAGATGACTAAAGGAAAAAAGGATGCAAATGATAAGCAAGGTCTTGGCTATGCGAAAGATGAGAGCTCCGGATCTGAAAAAAAGGACTCTGAAAAGAAAAATCAGAAGAACAAAGGCAAAAGATATTCGGTAAGGCAAACCAATGCTTAGAATTTTAATGGTTACTACTTTGTTTGTAATAAATTTGGAGATATGGCTTCTCAGTGTAGAAGTAAGATAAATTCTAGCAGTCAATCATTTCCTGGTCAATGCTATAGTTGTAATAGGTTTGGTCACAAGTCAATTGAATGTAGAAGTAAGTCTGTTAGTGCAAGGAATGTTAAATGCTACACCTGTGGAAGACTTGGGCATGTTGCTAATCAATGTAGATCAAAGGGAAACCTCTGGAATGAATGGATCAAACAAAGAAATTTGATATGCTACAACTGTAACAAATTTGGTCACATTGCCAGATTCTACAAGAACAAAAACATGGACAGAAGAGGTCTAGTATATCAAGGAAGAAATTTACAGAAAGACAACAAAGGAAAAGGAAAAGCATCCGTGGAAGAGATAAGAGATCAGATGAAGAAAACGTGGATAAAGAAGAGTGGATCTGATGAAGGTAATAAGACTGTATCAAAAGCTCCCTCCGGTAATCCCTCCATAAATTGATCTCAGGCCTTTGGCCTAGGGGGATTTTTTCAAGAAAAATCATTTGATCCCCTATCAGTAGTTGGCACCGGAATGGAGAAAATTGTCAGTAGCTGTGATAAAAATTTGCAAATGCATCTATGATCGTTGTTGCAGAAATATGAAATGTAGAAGATCTACAGATGAATTTTTATCTTGTCGTCTGAGAAAATAGAGTTACTAGAACTCCTAGGGAAAAGTATTTAATGCGGCTAAAAGGTTAGGTGCGCGAAGTTATAAAAGGGGTGTTTGGAACCCTCATTTCTCACCTTGCACCAAAGTAAAAGAGGAGAGATTTTGCAGAAAAATCTCAAAGAAGTCAAGTAAATTCAGCGACGAATTCATCAGGTACTCCATTCATTTGTAAAATTTCTAAATTGTGCTCCAAAGAAAAACCCTTCTCGGTACAGAAAATGAAGCAAAACAAAGGAATAGTGACTTTGGATGAATATAGTAGTCGGAAGATCAGGGATGTAAGAAATTTGTTGCCAACTAGTGAATTGAAGTGACTTGAAGGTGTGAAACAGAAGAATTTGGACATCTGGAATGAGTTTCCTTATTTCACCAATGCGAAAGTGGTTTGGTTTATCTTGAATAGATTGGATGATGATATCCTTACTCTGGATAAACCCTATCAAATTTCAAAAGAAGTAATAAAAAATATGACAGGATTATGCAATATTGGAGATGTCTCAAAAAAGAAGTCGATTTAGAATGTTGAAGTCGAAGCCCTAACTGGTGCAAAAGGAGATTAGAGGGCTCTGGTAATTACAACGATCAAAGATCCATTGACAAGGTACACTGCATATGGAATTTCGTACAAAATTTTCTTTAGAAATAGGGAAGGAGCAACCTCTTCAGGTGCAGTCTACATTGCACACAAAATGATAATGGAAGACGAAGAATTTGATCTGTGGATTGCTGAGGGATTAATTGATGGAAAATGTGCAATTGACGAAGGATATAGATTACTCTTTTAGGTTTGGTACCCTAGTTATATGCATTATGATGTATTTTCTGAATTGCTTACCTTAGAATGATAATGTGGTATGGAAGGAAAATATACCAATTTGCAAGAAAATATTTGAGCATTTCAACACTATTGAAAATGGTGAAAAAGTTTATGAAAATTCTTTAGAAAGTTGTTAGGAAAGTTTGAAGTAGGTGGTGTTCCACTCCTGGTAAGGAAGAGAAAAAGCAGAAAAGAGCAAGAGAGTTAGTTGATGACACTCCTCCAACACCTAAGTCAACAAAAATTGAGGGAAAAGGTAAAGAGCAGATGGTTGTGGATATAATTGATGAAGATTTTGATGAATACACACTAAGAGATGAACCGAAACCAGTTGAACCGGATGTGATAATAACAGAAGAAAGTGATGAAGAAGGTGCTTTATTCAAAGCAAAAATATTGTAGATTGTTCAGGAAGAAGATGGAATGCAAAAGATAGGTGACATATGGATAAATGGACCATCATATGAACATGAATTCATTGAGGACACTCTAGGAAGATACTTTGTGGACAATAACATTGAATTGGAGAGTTTGCATAATGTACTTCTAGAAGAATTAATTGAATGTATTAGGGAAGTTATGGCCTCTGTGCCTCAGGACAGGAAAGAAGAAGAAATAATCTTACATCTGAAGGAGCATTTTAGGCTATCTCTCGCCAAACTGAAGAAGAAAATGAATTTTTTAAGGCAATACATTGACTCAGCAAATAAGATCTACAATTATTGTCTTAGGTGGCCTCATGTGGTTGGAAAATATAAGGAAAAATTGGAGCAAATTGAGAATGAGTTGATCAGAATTGGTTAGGATTATAGTATGTTTTAGGACCAGGATGGAGTAGTTAAGAAGAAAATTCATGAGTTATAGGTTGAGCATGCAAAGGTTCACTTTTCCAAAAACACTCTTATGGATACTTTCTAGAAAGTGAAAGATCAAACTGAATGCAGACTAGAGCAAATAATTGAAGTTCTGAAGAAAGGAGAAAAGCTAGAAGAAGCCATTACCATTCCTAAATCCCTTGTCCAGGTTATCAATAGGACATTAGAAAATAATAGTTTGATAACAATTATTGGGATTGCAGTAGATGCTTGGAATAAATTTCTTCTGGAGATGAAAGATAAGTATAAAATAATTTTCTAATTTGAGTGGCAATTGCAATTCTTCAAATTTTGATCAATTTTTGCATCAAAAAAGGGGGAGAGAGTGCAGTAGGAGGGAGAGCAGCAAATTTTTTATCATTGATGTCAAAGGGGGAGAGAATATAGTGAAAAATTCCTTGACATCCAAAGGGGGAGCAATGTTTTTATGAGTTTTGAAGTTTTGAGTTTTGGTTCTGACACTTAGTCATTGTTCACTAAGTGTTGCCATGAATGCCAAAGGGGGAGATTGTTGGCATATGGATTTGGGAGATTTTTTATGGATTCTAGTGTTGTCATTGATGGCAACTAAAGTCATTATATCGGTTTGCAGATCAATATCTACTTACACTAACAAAAATTGTAGTAGGAAGTGTGTTACTGGCATAAAGTATGAAGAATAGGGTATCCGGTCAGCTAGTCGATCTGTATGCTTCATTAGATCACCATTTTGTGTTGTGGACCCCCAGGATATATTGCTAAGCTTGTATGTTACCTTATTGATAAATTTTGTGATGTTGTAGCAATCGGTGTACAAGTTAAGAGATTTAGTAGAATGATTTATTGTTTAATTTCTCATTATGGCCGACCTGGTGTATATAGCATGTCACAAATGTATAAGGAGTAGTTGTTTTAATATTTTTTATGTTGGGAATTTTGATTTGGGTCCCATCTATAGTCTAGCCGACTTGTGTGGGTGTGCATTAATTTTAATTGGTGATTTGAGCCGACTATTGGAGAATATTTCATGTTTTGTTGAAGCTGACTTAAGTGATTAAAATATTTTCTAGCAGATATATATATGAGATCGGTAATTCATTTTTGTAAGTGTGTGCATGATGTTGTAAGAAGGTGTGTGTGCGCAAAATTTCAGAGCAATTGTATGAGCGTACATCAAAAGATCTGTTGAGTAAATTTTTTCTTGTGCAGTAGAAGGGTTGTTGTAGCAGAGCAGAGTAGAGCAAAAGTGTGAATTGGATAGAAGGTCCATAATCTATTTTATGAGATTCACTAGAATTGAATCTAGGCATTTATAGATGTTATCTTCTCAGTTCATTTTTTTTGTAATCACAAACATTTTGTAAGGCAGTGAGCCTTTCTTATTTTGAGCAGTGAGCTCTAGGCAGTGTGCCTGAATGCAAGTGCATTCTCTTTGTCTATACTTTTAACAGGGTATAATATTGTGGACTAACCTCCACCATGGTTTTTCCCCTAACAAGGTTTCCACATAAAAATATTGGTGTTATGGTGTCTTGATCATCCTGTTTATGTGCTTGCATCTTTATTTATGTTCATGTGCTGAAAATGATTTAAGATCTGAATTGAAAGTTAAAATTGTTGAACATTGATTCACCTCCCCTCTCAGTGTTCCTTGAGTCCAATAGGTTCAACTTTAGTTAGCTAAAGAAGTCTTCTATAAGACAAAACATTCAACTCTTTTTAGAGTAGTTCTTTCATTCCTCTTTCTACCTCATGCAAAAGAGAAGGATTGTAACTCATTTTGAGATTCATAGAGCAACAATTTTTATCTATTTTCAATATTTTCAAATATTTGTACAAGAAAAATTGTTTTTATCAATATAACTAACATTTTTCCTTCTCAAAATTCATGTATTGAGTGATATTGTGAATTATTTGAGGTACTTTTTGTGATTTTAGTACTGAATCTTTGAATTAGGTCTCATTTAAAATCATTTTCATGCAAGAATATGAGAAAATTAATGTAGGTCATAGGTTGTGTTAGCTATTTTTAGAGTTTTTTAGTTGTGAAAACATAGTTTTCCTTCAAAAAAACTTGAAACATAGCCTCCCTTTAAAACATTTTGTATAATTTTGTCAAAAATTGAGTTGTGTATAGAATAGAGTAGCCTTTTAGATGAATTGTGATTTAGATTAGTAGGTACAGTTGCAAGGTGTGTGCTCTTGGTCTCTTTGTGTTGTGCAATGCAACACTCAGGTTTGTGACATGGTTTAACTGCCTCCCATGGATTCATTAACTCTGCTGATTGTATCGAGCATTACTTGGTCAATCTTTTGGTGCAATGACAATTGTCTTTGCAAAAACTAGTATCAGAGCTTGGGTCATGGGTTTGAACCCCTCGCTTGTGCTATAGGGGTATTATTGCAAGGTGTGAACCCTTGGTCTCCTTGTGTTGTGTAGTGCAAAACTCGAGTTTGTGACATGGTTTAACTACCTCTCATGGATTCATTAATTCTAGTGGTTGTATCAAAGATTAATAGGTTAATATTTGGTTGTAACGACAACCATATTTACAATAGGTACAAAGTCTTTTCATCATTGGTGCATCACCTCTTAGGTTCAATTTATCTAAATTTTATTTTTCCTATCCTTTTTCCAATCTACAGGATTTTAGGAGGTTCATCAAGGGACTAGACCTCTTTGGAGGCTCATCTTCACCACAAGAAACCTGTAACTTGAAGATGATCCATGTTTCATAGGATAGCTAAGTTTATGCTTAGCTAAGGGTGTTATCCTTGTGACAACAATACCATCATTTGGGATTAGAGTTCTTGGAGGCTTCATTGGGGGAGCTTAGGTTAGCATGCAAGTGGAGGTTCTCTTCTTGCCTTTAGTTTTATCTTTTTTATAATATTATATAAAATATATAATTTAGGACCTTGTGTCTTCTTTTGTAAATGTAATATTGAATTATGGAGTAGCCTATTATATGGAATGTAAACATCCAACATAAATGGTGAATAATGTATTTTATTTTGTATGTTATCTCAATTTTGTTATCGAGCACCTATGTTATTTCAGATGAAATTTATATTTATGAAAATTCTAGTAAAATGAACATAGATCACATTTGGATTTGGTCTTAAAATGAATCCTTGTGTGTTAGAATATATTCAATCTTTGGATTTTGATCTTATTTAGTTGTTTCCCTAGTTGGGATTGTGATTTGGTCAGAACTACCTTGTGGGGTTGTTCAAGATTCTCTAAGTTGTCTTGGAAACATGTAAATAACTTTTCCTTCCACCCCTTGTGTCATTGGTCCTTTTATGGAGTCCTTGGAGTTCTCCCTAGATCTTGGGAGTTATATCCTTCATAGGCTGGTGGGAGATGAGATAGGATGTCTAGGACCTTGTTGGTTCACTAATTATTTTCATTTTTTGGATTCCTTTTTGCATCATGGTTCCTTCCTTGTGGTTCTTGAGTGTTGTTCTTGTCTTGGGGACCAAAACTAGGCTTGGTTTTCTCCTTGGTCAGAATACTTACACTAGATTAGGAATCTAGCACCAAACCTAGATACCTATATAATCATACTAGTATCCTATCTAGGAACTAGTGTCTCATTTTGGTGCTAGTGTCCTCAAAGTGCCTTATTTCTATCATTTGTTTGGTCTTTTGGCTATTTCTTGAGGAAAATTTATATACTTGTCATGGTTCCTTCCTTGTGGTTCTTGAGTGTTGTTCTTGTCTTGGGAACCAAAACTAGGGTTGGTTTTCTCCTTGTTCAAGATACCTACACTAGATTAGGACTCTAGCACCAAACCTAGATACCTATATAATCATACTAGTATCCTATCTAGGAACTAGTGTCTCATTTTAGTTCTAGTATCCTCAAGTTCCTTATTTCTATCATTTTATCATTTGTTTGATCTTCTGGCTATTTCTTGAGGAAAATTTATATTCAAAAGTTTTCCTCATTTTCCTAGAGAATCTTCCTAGGTTGTTTATACCTTATTCTTTATGGCATAAATTTGTTTTGGGAATCATGTTGTTTCTTGGAAGTGACCCTTTGCCATTCTATTTGGTAGAGGGTTTGTACCTCTTATTAAGGAAATATCTTGTGAAGTTTTTCCTTAGTGTTTACATGTTTTTAAGTTAGTTTTTGAGTGGATTGGAGGTGGTTTTTACCTTCATCATAATCCTTGTTTTGAAAATTGATGGTCAAGTTGTCTAGTTGAGGGGTGTTATCTCCTAGTTATTCCACTAACTATGTGGGATGGTATTTTTCCATGTTTGTAAGAGTTTCTTTTTGTGGATTTTAGGCTGATGATTCCCTCATCCTCCCCTAGATTTGGTTTGTGAGAGAATACAAATGTTGGTTAGTACTCGATCACCATTTAGGTAGCATTTCCCCTGTCATAGGTACATTATGGTGGTTTCATCCCATGATTGGTAAATATTCCACTTGTAACACTGTGCTTATAGAAATGGTGAAGTCATTCATTTGGTTAGTGATCTTGTTTCATTGTGTTTCATATAACACTTGTGTACAATATTGTGTAAATGTGACATGTTGTATCTTAGTGGTTGTGGCTATTGTTTTAGAACTAAAAATTGTTTGGTTGACTAATTTTTTAGGTGTGTGGATTGGGTCATTATATCTAACATTAGATATCATGTTGCAATGATGGTATATCTAGTTCATGCACTTTCACATGTGGTTAATTGTGCTTGATGCATGGTTTCTCAATTTCTTATAGTTGTGAGTCAGTTCTTTAGTTTCTTTCTTGGGTGCCATAGTATGGATTTCAAGAGGGTTTGATGTGTTCCAACAAATATAGTCTATTTGTTGAAGAAGGGCGCCTCATATGCATTATTACACTTAATAAGGAAGGAAATATACCCCTAGTTGAGATTCTTCTAAGGTAGAGAATATTCAACATTTTATGTGTTGTTTGTTGTGTATGAGCATGTGTTGGGCCTTTGTGTGTTTTTTTGTGATGTAGGTATCAATTTTTGTTTTCTAGGTTATCCCCTTCCATGATATATTTGAGGAGTTCTTGTTTGTGAGGGTTAGCTATACCCTTGAGTTTGCTAAGAATTTTATTTTTTGTGTGATTTCCTTCTTGTTGTCTTGATTATTGCTATGTGTGAATGTGTAGTGATCCTTTTGTGGTCCTATTTTTTCTTGTGTGTATTATTTACATTGTTTTGAATATGAACATATTTGAGTAAATTTAATTTTAATGTTTTGTCTCATGAATGAGCATTGATTACTATCTTATGTGAGTGATTCATTTGAATGCGAAAGAGGTGGTGTATGTTCAAATTCTTGATATATGGAAAAGGTGATGAAGTGGTGGTTCTTGGTTAAGTACATAGTGCATTCTTTTTCATTTGAGTTCATGTCATATGTGTGAAAAGGATATCTTAGTGCATGAAATGAAATATTAAATTATTGTAATAGAGCATTTGGACCAATGAAATATGTCCCCAAATTGTAATTATTTCCTATAATTCTTTTGGGAACCTAGATGATTAATTGCATTGTATAATTCTTAAAAGTTAGAGAAAGGGGGAAAATGGGTCATATTGATGCAATGACACAGAGGTATTTAACATAATCAACACAATTTTAGTTCTTTCAATCACCTTGGAAAACTTTAAACCCCTCTCTAGGGTTAACTTCTTTGCAACCAACCTACTTGCCTAGTAGGTAACCAAACCTTGTTTTTAGGTCTTATCTCTCAATCACTCTGTCAAATTCACTAGACATACACCATTTTGATTACCCATTATGCCCAACCAAAACATATCTTGAAAAAACTATAGGTCTCTTCAGACCAACTCACCTTAAACTGGCCTTCAGCACTAAAAATGGCTCTAATTAGCCCATTTTTTCAAAGGAACTCATCTTCAATCTTGCTTGCTACTCAAAACCACTTGACAATCTTCAAAGTGCCTCCAAAACACCATATTCTCCAACCTTTGAGTCAAATCTCGCTCACTATGACCCTCTTTCTAGAAAACCTTAGTTTTTACCAAACAAGCAAGGGTTTATTGAAAAACCCATCTCCAGACTTCATACAACCTCAAAACCTCTTCCAAAACTCTTTATTCAGCCTGCACATGCTTAGAAATCCTTCATATTCTGCTACCCCCAAACTTTACTCACTTTCACACACTAAAACCTCAATTTTCCATTAAAAAATGCTCTTCTCTCAACTAGGGCTTCATGCCCAGACTTGCAATTGACCTTCCATGTCTATGAAAATCTCCTAACACATAAAACTCCAAATGTTCACACTTTTCCCAACTATTTCTCACTTGTCCTCAAGAAATTTCTTCTACTTCCCACTTCTTTCCTTGTTCTTTAGGCTTAAACTCTTGAAATTCTCATAGGGGCAACATGCTAAACCTCTTCAAAAGCCTTTGTCAATGTTAATTTCCTACTCCTACACCTAATCCTATTTTATATAGGCCCATTCCACCGAGATACATCAGGTACAAAAGGTGGAATGGCCTTTTTAATACATTCTAGCCCTCAAAACCCTTGACTGCAACTTAGCAAGCAACTTCAAAAAATGATGCCTAACTTCCTCCTAAATCAATGTTAGATCTTCAAACCAAATGCAAGATACTATTATTTCATGCCACTAATGAATCCTACATAGGTTTGTACAAGAATCAACTGTATGGGCCGTACACAGGCTGGAAAAGATGAAATTACATAGAAAATGACAATAAACAGAGATATTTCTTTGATTTCCCCTTCCAAAAACCTTCTTGAAACATTACAACAAGTCCTCTCACCTATTTAAACTTGTTCCCACCAGAAAAAAAAACTATTTCAACTTCCTCCAACGACCTTTTAAAGCCAATGACCATTGGCGTTCTAACAATTACAATTCTTGCAACTTTTCAGTTTTGCAACATAACAACAATTTAGCAATTTTGCAACAATTTTCCTAATGTCCTCACTTAACACTAAAACTTAAACAACATTACAAAATGGCACAACATGTCCTTCTTTGACCACAACAAGACTAAATCAAAACTAACTTGACTCATTTCACAAAATTGAGAAGCGTAGTGGTTTGCACCACATATGCATGGAAATAGTGAAAATGCTTGGCCAAATAGATAATGCATTCATAATTATTGTATTTTACTCTAGAATTGTATCATTTCTCTCTCGCTTAGTATGCATATTAAATTATTAATGAAAATTATGCATGGTAAGAGCATTGTGTTGGTGCATCCTAGAGCCCTTAAATGTTTTATCATTCCTTGTGATATAAATATTATTTTTATTATAGACTAAATTATAAATGTATATTATGAATAGATACATGCCCTATGTGATTGCTGACTTTTTCATGATAATTGTCTTCATTGCAATCAATTTGTGATGAAGTTGTAATTTCCTAGAATCTTGGTTTGTGTTTGAATTCTTTGAAAAATCACTATTTTGATGTGCTTGAGCATTGTTATCTAACTCACCTTGAATGTTGCAATTTAGGTGTAACTTGCATATTTGTACTCCTCAATTGTGGCTAGTGTTAGTCACATAGTTAATACAATTGTGCCTTCCAATTTGATATTTTATTTTGGTTATTGGCAAATTTCCTAATTGTTAAAAGGATTGGTATTGAATTTTTAATCCTTCTTATGTATAGTCTAGTCAACAAAATTTTCCACCTATTTTTTTGTGACCCTTGGTCATGCTCGATTTATTGTTGAGATTGTACATATTTGATGATTTGATGTTGGAATTAATAATTCTTCCTCTTCAAAATTCTTTTATTATTGTGTTAGCTAAACTAAAATGTTTTAGATTGTTGGTTATGTATCTTGTAAGTGTTGTTCGCTACCACTTTCATGATGAACCATGATAGAACTGTAAGGGAGTAGACCATGGAGAAAATACATGTTCTTTTTGTTTGTGCTAATTAGAACTATGTTGAGTTTAAAAATTCTTGATCCTTAAGGAATGAAAGTGAATTATTTATGTAGTTTTGGGAATACTAGGAAGTGTAATATATACATATAAATCTTTAGGCTATGAGTGGGTTATAGACTAGTGTGATTTCTTATTGTCTAGATTTGAGTGATTTTTGTTTGGATCTTTGTATAAGGTTCATTTTAATTCTTTGTATTTTGAGCTTGACAATTATTTGTGTGAAATTCTATGTTTGAATTGATCATGTATCTATTTTCATGTATATGGTTGGTTGTTGATTTATTCCACCAAGTATGCTTGTTCTTGCTTATCTTTCTCCTTTTTCATGTTCATGTAAGCATATTTCATAGTGCTATATATATATGTGATTTTGGCCGACATCATTGTGTTCTTATACATGCACTTTTCTTTCATGTATGATTATGTGATGGATTTACGTGTATGGATGCATGTGTATATTAGATGCTATCATCATCTAATAAAAACACATTGGATGTATGCTTTAATTAAATATAATGATGATCTAATTTCCTAACCAAAATACTTAATCAAATATAATACACATATACACAAGATAATAAAAAACATATATATATATATATATATAATTCCTAATTAAAGAAATTAATTAAATTATACATGTTTACATCATAACACAAAATGCAGAGATAATGTGTTAATGAAGAAATGTCATAGCATAATGAACTACAATCCCTGAGGGATGAGTGCCATGTGCATGCCACATAGACACATTGCATAGTATTGGTAGAGATGCATTGCATTGACTAGTTTTTTTAGAGGTGTTCCATCCATAGACAAGAGTCCATAGGCACCACAACCATACATAAAGATGATTATGTAAGGACCTAGCCAACTAGGACTAAAATTCCCCTTTTGATCAGGTGGCACATTTACATTTCCCTAATTCTCATAGAGAAAGAGATCACCTACCTTGAAAGTTTGAGAAAGGACTATTAGAACACAACAATCTATTGAGAGGGGGGGTGAATCAATAGATCAATTAAAATTTATCATTTTCACACTTAAAGAAAATTAACTCCTTTTAGTAAGCTTTTTGTGTAGATTAAAACTAAACACACAGAGAGATAAATATTCACACATAATTGCAGATAACACAAGATGTACATGGAAAAACCAAGATGGGAAAAACCACAGTGAGAATAGCTGCTAGGATCTACTGTCCTAATCTAGCCTCACAAGGTAAATATTTGATTACAATTATTTAAGGGAACCAACCCTAAGGAGACATCAGTCCCCTATTTTAGGAGCACCCACTCCTAGGATGCACCAAATCCCTACACTGAGTACCTACCTAGTTATCTAATGGCACCCACCAATTATATTTACAATGAAAGCTATTATAATTTTTTCTTTTGAACATAATTCAATGTTGCAACTCTTTGCAGCTACTCAATCCTTTGTTGCTAAATCTACAACATAATTCTCTACCTTGCACCTCTCTCTATTTTTCACCTTCCATTTTTCTTTCAGTGCATTCTATATTTTCCTCAAGAGCTCACACATACACAACTCTATTATACTTTCCTTTCTCTTTTAGTGCATTCTTTGTTTGCCTCAAGAGCTCACTCTACTAGAATTCCTCAACACTTAGCCAAATTTTGACTGTCTTCTTTTTGCATACCTTCACTGACCTGCAATCATTTGCTCAAGCCTTGCGCCCACACTTGCACAACTCCTATGTCAGGGTTTACTTGTTATCTTCTCTATCAAGCCCCTATCCACCTAGCCATACACTCACCTCATCAAATTTAGGTTCATTAAGTTTTCTAAACATAGCAACCTATAAAACCCTAAACTTGATATGGATTAAATGTTATATCCTTGTATTTCTGGTCTAATTTTTTTATTTATCATCTTTATAGTTTGTTCCACCACTCTACACATCTTGAAACTAATAAAAATGGTCATTGAAGCAGTTAGACCAATTAAATTCATACATTGTGTTGGTTAACAGTCAAAACCCTTGTTCACATGGTCATAACCTTTAAATTTCTTCAACTTTAAACTTGGGCTAATGATGTCTAATATTCATGCCACAATCCATCACTTCAAATTTAGTTTTTCATCTTTAAAATGCTACCATTGGATCAATATCCTTTTAACAAGAATTGTTGATCTCTATCCCATAACCATCATAAACATGTATCACATCATATTTTCACTTAGGGTGTCAGCTTTCATTTCTGTAATGTGAAGAGATGATGTGATGACCATCCAATCACAAACACTTGATCTATGTCATTGATCTTCCATAGCATCTTTCTTGGAATTACTTTATTCACAACAACGATGTGAATAAATGAGGTGATGTAGTCACATTTTTCAAACTATCACACGTTGTACACATGTCACTAGCCCACATTCGCATAGAGGTAACTATGGACCCACCAATTCTTCAACAATACAATGAGTTGTTTCCATGTGCCCAAGTTGATGTCACACTCCACTAAAAAATCCTTGTCATTTTTTTTTGGTCCTACTGTCAACTTTCCACTTTCCTGCAATCCCACAAGGGAAATACATGGATCCACCAACCACGCCGTGGGGTAGCAGGGAACAATTTGATCTAATTCAGTTTGATCACCACCATTGATCAAAATTCATCACATTGATAAATGATTACTACCCATTTTCTTCACAACAATGATGTGAATTAATGAAGCGATAGTTGTCACATATTTCATCCATCAATCTTCACTGTTGATCTTCTTCAAGGGAATATCATACATCACAGTTTAGACATGGTTGTGGTGAAGAAAAACCATGATGTGAAGGGTCGCTATGATGCACACACACACTTTGTGAATCGATAGTACTAGGTAATGGGGTCAGCCATATCGATGACATCAATGGCTTAAGTGATAACTTAAGCAACCTACAACCACCTGTACATAGTCAACATTAAGACATAAACTTTTTCCATCACCATGACTGCAACACCTAGAGTTCATTTGTAAACCATAGCTTGACTAGAAGGCATGAATAAATCATTTCTTAGAACATGCCACCTCCTCTGATCATGTGGACCATACCAAATGAATCCTCTTGAGAAACCCATGTCAAATATTTAACTTATTTTCTTTTGTGACTTCTAGAAGTAACCTCTACAAAATTGTGACAAAATTTCATGACAACTTTGCAACTTTTGAGAAAATTTGCAACTTTTTCAAAACATGCTCCTCTCTCCATCATACTTAACCAATTCCTCTAGAACCTTATCCATTGATCTCAATGACATATAGGTCTTCACTGATATTCCCTTTGACATCAATGACAACATTTTTTCAATAATCTCCCCCTTTTTCATTGATGACAAAACCACATGCTCAAAATGCTTTGTACAAACTAATAATGGTCTTATACCAATTGGAACCAATCTATACCAATTGAACTACTTTGTACCAATTATGATAAAACTGATCATAAGTGCATAGAAAAAATAAATCCCCCTTAGAAATATCTTTCATTGGAGCATTTGCTTGAATTTCTCCCCCTTGCTCAAATGTATGAGAATTTTGCACAAATTCTCCCATTAGAGCATTTCCACACTCTCTCCTCCTTTGACATCAATGGAAAAGAGTTACACCATGCATTTAACTAGGTATACTATCTTCCTGTGATATTCTCCCCCTTTTAAAAGCATCACAAAGAGAAAGAATGTGTTCATAAATTTGTAGCCATCAAGTTGTTAGAAAATTTAAAACCAAGTTTACCAGACTTGATCTCTCTCTCTCTCTCTCTTTATTTCTACGATGAATGAAATATATATGAGGCCCCCTTGGACCCATTCCCTATCACTAAAATTTATTGATATGATGTGGGAGCACAAATTTTTCCTTTGATATTCAAATTGTTTCTTGGGAAGAGGCTTGGTGCATATGTTTGTCACTTGATATTTTTCTCTCTTATGAAGTGATACTTGTTTGATATGTTCTTTATTATAGAATACATCACTGGATTCTTTGAGATGTTTATTTCACTTGAATTATCACAAAGAATAGAGATAGGTACTTAACCTTAATGTATTTCAGTGTCTGCTTCATCCACAATACTTGAGTACAACATGTTGCTGCCATTACATACTCTACTTTTGCTATAGAAAGAGTGACTTATTCTTTCATTTTTCTCATCCAGGAAACAAGTTTTTTCCCTAAAAAGAATGCTCCATCACTAGTGCTTCTTCGGTCATCTACATTTCCATCCCAATCAGCATCTGTATATACAATTAGAGTGAATCTTTGCTCTTGGGATACCACATTCCATAGTCAACAATACTTTTTATTTATCTAAAAATTATTTATATTACGTTGGCATGAGACTCTTTAGGGGCAGCTTGAAATCTTACCACCATACACACTGCTTACATAATTTCTAGCCTTGATGTAGTGAAATACATCAATCTTCCAATCATTGATCTATATATTATCTGATTTGCATCTAGGGACTCATCTAACTTGCTCAACTTACATCCAATTATCATGGGGGTACTAACTGGTCTGCTATCCTCCATTCCAAACATTTTAAGAATTTCCTTAGCATATTTTTTTTGAGATATAAATATCCCATTATCAATTTGTGCTATTTGTAAACCAAGGAAAAATGACAACTCTCCTAACATTAACATCTAAAATTCATCTTGCATTTGGACTATAAATTCTTTGCACATTTTTTCATTGCTACCACCAACTATAATATCATCCACATATACAACAACATTAATCATGTGCTCACCTTTAAATTTGAAGTGAAAATTTCCATTTGAAAATCCTTTCTCGAATCATTGTTGTTGTAGATACTGATCTAATCTTGAATACCATGCCCTAGGTGCTTGTTTAAGACCATATAATTCTTTCCTTAGTCTACAAATATAATCTTACTTTTTTGACAAATGAAAACCTTTTGGTTGTTCTATGTATATTTCTTCTTCAAGATTTCCATTTAGAAAAGTAGATTTTACATCCATTTAATCCTTTATAAACTGAAAATGCATGAAACATTCTTATGGCTTCTAATCTTGCAACAGGTGCAAATATTTCTTTAAAGTCTATCCCTTCAACTTGTGCATATCCTTTGCACACCAATCTTTCTTTGTTTCTTACTACTGCTACATCTTCATTTAGGTTGTTTCTAAAGACCCATTTAGTGCCTATCACATTTTTTCTTGGGGGTCTAGGAACCAATTCCCGCATTTTGTTCTTCTCAATATTATTTTACTCTTCCTCCATTTCCTTTATCCATCTCTCATCCTTGCTGGCCTCATAATTTTTAGGTTCAAGCGGTGACAAGAGAGAAAAGTTTACTTGTTCCTTGTTCTTTGCAAGTCTTCTCCTTGTACGAACACCTTCATTTTCATTCCCAATTACTTGATATATAGGGTGATCTTTTTGTACATATTTTTTAGGAGATTTTTCATTATCTTCTTCAAGCTCTTCATCATCAATCTCTTCTTCACATTTAGACTCATATTTAAAGTTATCTTTGTCAGATTTAACATGTTTCAATTCTTCATCAATATTAACATTGATTCTTTCTACAATTTTGTGCAGTCTTTGGTTATAACACTTGTAAGCCTTCATTGAGTGGAATATCCAAGAAATACTCCTTCATCACATCTAGATTCAAAGCTTCCCAAGTTATCTTCTTCTCTTTTTATGTTTCATATTCTACCAAACACTTTGAAATACTTGATAGATGTTAGATTATAGTACCATAGTTCATATGGAGTCTTGTCACTATTTACTCTGATTTGAACTCTATTCAAAATATATATTGCAGTGTGAACTGCCTCTCTCCAATACACATTTGGTAATTTAGCCTCATTCAATATTGTTTTAGCCATCTCCTTGACTGTCCTATTCTTTCTCTCCACTACTCCATTCTATTGTGCAATTCTTGGTGCAGAATATTGTCTTTTGATTCCATGCTTTTAATAATACTTAATGAACTCACTAGACATGAATTCTCCACCTTTATCTAATATTAAGCATTTGATTCTTCTACTAATATCCTTCTCAACCACCATTATAAATATCTTAAATATTTCGAATGCTTTTGACTCATGTCATCCTTGAATATTCATCAATCAACAACATGAATCTCAATCCTCTTTTCCTTGTAGGACCACACAAATCAGTATGAACCAGTTGGAAGGGCTTTGTAATTGAGTATTATTTTGTTTGAAATTTGACCCTTGTTTGCTTGCCTACTTGACAATCTCAAGAAGTGGTGTTTTCAAGCTTAGTTATCTTAGGTATGTGTCTTACTAGTCCTTTCGAGCTCACTTTTACCAAATTGTCAAAATTGACATGCCCCATTCTCCTATGACACAACTAACTCTCATCTACTCGTCCTATCAAATAATTCTGACATTTTACTTCATTGAGATTGTAAAGGTTGCTATCAGTTCTTAATCCTTGAGCAATTATTTTTTTCCATTTTTCCTTCATACAACCTTCATAATTAAATGTGACCTTATAGCCATTGTCACACATTTGACTTACACTCAATAGGTTATGCTTTAAACCTTCAACATATAGAACATCTTTTGTAGGTAATTTACCACCTATGCTAATTTTTCCTTTACCATATATTTTTAGAACAGTTGTAATTCCCCGCCACATAACCTTAAAGAAAGATGCAAACACAATGGAAGTGTAGCAATTTTTTTTTTAAAAAGTGTTAATATAACATGTAATGTGAACTACACTTAACACATACATTTGAATCCCATATATAGATGTAATCTAACCATAGAATATAAATATTACTCATGAAATTAAATTACATACATCTAAAGCATTTAATTCATCTCATAAGATACAAAGTACATTAAGAATCATTTATAGCTTTCATTCATTCTATAAAGCAATTTACAAAGCTCATTTCCAAAATGAGGAAGTTCAAATAATATAATTACAATTACATGATACAAAAATTCACCTCAAATACAAATGAGGAGTGATACATATACAAATGTCCACTGATACAAAGAACAAGAGAGATAGAACATATCAACTGGTACACACGAGCTCTCCAATCTGGAAGATCTCGTCATCACGAGCATGAAATGGGAAACCCAATGGTGTAAGATGCACGCTCCACCCAACCAAGTGGTACGCGAAGGCCTACCCTCGTGCTAGGAGATAGTAAAATGGCTTCCTAGGAAATAACCAACAACCTCTAGACACAGGAAATACACAATACTACTCTACACAAGCACAACATGTAACATGATGGTCACATTGCTTCCAGAATAAAATAATCAAGTACATCCACTGTACAATATGTAACTGACTATTGTCATTGGAGGAGTGTCACACATAATTTTCTATGGGTTACCTTGGCATAACCTTTCAAATTTACAAAATAAAATTAAAGCTTCCACAAAATTAACAAATCCTCTTGTACAGACAATCTTTCAATTTTTGCAAAATAAAACAAAGCTTCTACAGAAATGCAAAATCTTGTTGCACATGTAATCTTTCCAAATTAACAAAATAAATAAAACAATAAAAGAACTTGTTTTCGAGAAGCTTGAAGAAATGAAATCTCAAGTTGAGCTTCCGTTCAAATTCCAATTTTCCAAAGCCTCTTCCAAAATCACCACTTCCAGAAAGATGCAACAATACCAGACCCCCAAAAAATTTCCGAGAACCTTTTCTAATTTTCAACAACCCATTTCTAAAAACATCCCTCTTTCCATTCCCATGAAGTAACCTCTTACCTCTTCTAGTTAATGCCAATTATTCTCTATGAGAAATCATTCTCAACAAAATCCCTTAATTAATTTTCTCAACACATGTCAAAAATAAAATATCTTTCCCAACTGCACACAGGTATTTCCTCTAAAGCATTTACAAGACATTTTTGCATTTTAATAATTCAAACCACATTTTAATGTCTAAATAAATTTAATCAATTAATCTATTCACTTAATAAAATAAATTTAATCAATTAATTTATTTACTTAATAAAATAAATTTAATCTCAAGGATTAAATTACTTTACCAAATAAATTAAATTAAATTAAATTAATTAAATCAAGTAAAAGCTTCTAACATTATTAATCTAAATAAATTAAATATTCACATAAAACATTTTAATCATTAATTTTCCCACAAAACATACCTAGCAAAATAAATAACAACAAGACAAATGAGGACAACATAACAACACGACATACCGAACATGAATTGACAACACACTATGACTAGGATTGTGGTTTGACAAGGGAACCCTATTACTATCTCCCAATCAACAATACCATTTGGAAATGGACACGCTCAAACTTGTGAAGTTAGGTGGAGACGATGTCTTGTACTTGCAATCCTAAAATCAAACAAATGTCATACATGTATACAAATCATAACAAACACACCATGAAGAGAATATTGTGGAATCATAGGGTGCTCACAAGTGAGTGATGCAATCCCATCCCCTTCACCAATACAGTCACATCAAGACTGACGAAATTAAAACATCAATTAACTACAGATGAGCATATATCAATATCAACTCAATTAAACAACTATGCTAATCAGAAAGCATGTCATAAACAATAATCAAACATAAAGTGTACCTCACATCATAAAATAAAAATCATCATCGCTCCAATGTCAACGATCAAATAACAACAACATAGTATCATGGGCCATCAAAGTAAAAGTACTGCCTGAAAACATAAGCAAATCAAAGGGGCACTACAACAGTTTTGTCACCTAAATTGACTAATCCTTAATTTTATTAAGTTGAATGAATGTTCTGTTGTCATCAGTTATATGTTTAGAGAATCCACTATCTATTACCCACAGATTTTTATTCTTAGCATGAAGTGTTGTTTGTGCAATCATTGATTGCGTTGGAATCTTTTCTTTTTCTTTCCAAACCTTCTTGGGTTTCCTTTCTACCTTCTCTTCCTCATTTTTAGAGACTTTAGACTCTTCATTTACTTTATGAGGTGTGTTTTTCTTTTCCCCATTCTATACATTTGGTCTAGAAATGATGAAAAATAGTATATTTGAAAGGGGTGGTTAAATATGATATGATAATGGACCTATTTCTCACTATTTCATTAGGAAATGAGATCCACACAATGAATTGATTAACAACCCCTATGTGAATAAGTCAAAGTGGCAATATTTAGATTTCCTTCTGACTGAAGGACAGGGTTCAAGGTCAAACAACACTTTGGGGAGAAAAATGGAAAAGAGAAAATCTACACCAAAATGCAATCTAACACTTGAAACAACAATATTAAATTCAATACTAGTAGAACCAGAGAACAAATTGCAAATCTGAGATGGAAAAAAATATGTGTACTGGTCACCAAAAGTGTTTTTAAAAAGCTGATCTGAGACTCACTTTCCCATAGGTGAAAGGGTCCAAGTGCTGGGTTTTTTTGCAACTTTTAGGAGCCTTTAATGCAGATTTGAATCTTCCAATTTTCCCAGGTTTCATAGTCGAAATGTTGGAAATGACTTTGGGATCTTAGTTTCCATGAGATGTTGATAATTTGGACAACTTTTGTAACTTTGACAACTTTGTAAATCTTGCACTTCAGAAGGTCTTCATGTCTTCTTCAACCTAAATCTGCAATCACACATACAAGAGAGAAATATGTTTATTTTTGGTGAATAGGGGTTTGCCTTGGTCAAAACCCATTTTGGTAATAAAACCTTGAATTGAAATGAAAAATGAAGGAGGGAATGAAGAATGAACAAAGCTATGTTACCACTCAACAAACCCTTGAATGAAACCTTGGTAATGGAGATCGTAGGAGGTCTGCAACTTGCATGAAATGGCTGAATTGAATGTGGATCTTGACACTTGAATCTTTCTTGAAATGATACTTTGAATGCTTGGATGGATAATGAAATCTACATCACAATGTTAGCTCCAAAAACATGCATGATGTAAGAAGACTTTCACACAATGAATGGATCTTGAATGCTGCAATAAAAATATAGTATATCTGCTCTTGAATGTAGTTGATCAAAAAATTTGCTATACTTTTTTTCACTTGAAAATTCTAGGTGAAACTTAGTGAAATAACCTTGTATTTATAGGAATGTATCCTTAATTTCCCGAAATTCAAATATCATAGGCCGACATTGAATTATAGATTTGAAATCATTAAAATACTGCCACAAACATAATTTAAATTTAGGTCCAAAGGTTTAGGAAGGACCCATTCACCCATGGGAAAATGGGTCCTAGGTCCATAAACCTAGAACACACATTGGTTAATGTAAATTGTTATGTTTATGCATTAATTATTGTTGAGTTTCCTCTTCAAAAAATGTAATTTAATAGGATTGTAAATGAATTAAAGGGATAATTAAGGCATAATTAAGCTAAATTTAATTAAGAGGGCCCAAATAAGTGTGTAAATGTAATAAGGTACATTTAACAACACCAAATTAAGGCATTATTAAGTCCAATTTAAACCAAGAGGGCCTAAACAAGTGAGAAAATGTAAAGGGTTACATTTTTCTACACTATATTTAGCCCCCACTTTAGTTAGAGGATGACCCTACATCAAACTCACACTAAAGTAGATAATCAAGAGAGGTCTAAATGTATGATTGTTGGAAGGATAAGATGACAAAGATCAAGGAAGGTGATCAATCCCCCAAGATCTAAGATCTCATGGAAAAACCAACAAAGGCACAAGGAGACACATGCCTATGTTGAACATATATATGTATGCAAAAATGACAAGATACTCAATCATACAAT
The DNA here is from genome assembly GCA_007258455.2 of Sequoia sempervirens. NCBI lineage: Eukaryota > Viridiplantae > Streptophyta > Pinopsida > Cupressales > Cupressaceae > Sequoia > Sequoia sempervirens. The sequence goes on from VDFB02270651.1 coordinate 70,526,329, forward strand.
TCCAAAGACTCAAAGAAAAGAGAAAAAGGAAAAAGAAAAATGGTGGATCAAGCCTCAATCATCCAATGTAATGTGGAACACGCCTCATCTATTTTTCCAAAAACATTTACAAGTGGAACTCGTTGTCCACTATGCAAACAACAATGCACACTCACATAGGCTAGTTAAATTTGTTGTGCACTAGGTGAGCCCCCAAGGGTTGCAAATGAGAGAATCTTATTAGGCTCCCATACCATACCAAAGTTATACCTTTGATAACTTTAATAAGGTACCACAAAATAAAAATTTTGATCTCCATAAGGCTTAGCAAGCTGCATTATACTAAACACTTATGAACAAACAAGGCACCACTGACAAACAAAGTGTGTTATGCCTGGTGGCCATAAAAAGGCATGAAAATTTGAGCTTCATAAGGTTAGCAAGCTGAATTATGTTAAACACTTATTAAAAAAAAGAAAATAGGATAAGACATGTTCAAAGGGATTTTCCTTAGTTCATGTAAGGTCTTCTCTTAGGGAACATCGTGGCTAATGTTTCCAAGAGAGGATAAGTCGAGGATAAAAGATTCACAACTTAGGGAATGCAATGCGTAGAATCACCACTAAGAGGAAAGTTGTATGCCAAGAAAGGTCACTCTTGGAGGACATCAAACCCAATGGCACCATCAAGAAGAAGAGACATCACAAGAAGTAAGAAGATCGTGCAATGCAACATAAGATATAATACAAGATCTCCAAAAATGATAATGCCAATGTATGCCCCCACTTTAAAGAAATTTCAAACACTGCACTATGAGAAATTACTTTAAAGTAGTAAATGGTAAATGAGAACAATAAAGAAGAAATGAGAGATTATTTGGAAAGCCCTATGCCAAGTCATATATTTCCAGATGAATCTCAGTCATGAAAAAGGAAGGGGTTTCCCCCAAAATGAAATCCCAAAATCATATAAGGAATCCATGAATTTGTGGTTAGCATATGTCTTTGCTACAATGATACTATAGAGCTCAGAAACATCATCATCCCCAAATAACTCATGGAATCAGAAGAATGACACATAGAGAGTGAAAAAAAAAAAAAAGCCTTTTAGGTCAACATGGAAGAGACCTAAATTTCTCGATGCCTTGCATCATCCCCAAAAGGAAAACACAATAGAAAATAAAATATAAAGGTTTACAAAATATAGAAGAATGTAGGTAAAAATAGAGGAATGAACATGAAGACACATCAAACGAAACATTATGTGGGATCACATTACACACATGCAATCACAAAAACAACATGAAAATGAAAATAAATACAAGACTAGTAAGGCACATGCGAGTCAACCTATATAGGTCGTCTGCATCCCAATCTTGTTCATCATATACAGAAGGTGGACAACTAGCCAAAGGGACAACATCAAGATTCAAACTAGGACAAGCACCAATTTTACCACATGGTGAAACACTCTTTATGGTAGGATCATCATAATTATTATCATTTAAGCTCATGGAAGAGGAAAACAATAAATTTAACTCTTTATGCACTTCCTCATCAATCTTTGCAATTTTATTGTCATCATCCAAGTTTATCACAACACAAGTTCTAATTATAATATCCATGGAAGGTTCTTGTTCTTGTTGTGTTTGAGGTTTAGGATTTTATTTTTTTAGAAAAGAAGAAGAATCATCATGCATTTCTTGAGGTAAGTTTGGATTTTTATTTTCTATGTTGTTCTTTTCTTCTTTTGCTTGCAAAAAATGAGCAATAGCACAATATCTACGCCTATTATCTCTACATTTTGATTCCTTTTTCATTCAATTTTCAATTTGTGATTGTGTAAGGGTGGGTTTATCAACCATAGGTTTCTTTTCTTCCCTTAAGGGAGGAATGAAAGGAACCATGGGAGGTTGTTCAACCACTTTCTCTTTAGCTTTGTAAACTTGTTTGCTTTTAGGAGGCACAATGAGACTTATTTAGTTACCTTGTGGTCTATTATAGGAAATGGATGGAGGATTCCCTATGTTTTGGTCTTGGTTACTTGGAAGGGATTTTGGTTCAATCATATAAAGGATAGGAGGCTCAATTCTGGGTTGAGGCATTTTTGTAAGGGATAACTCTGTTATGTGTTTTGCCTTAAACATTTGATAGGATTTGAAAAAGAAGTCCTCATGAGGCCTAATAGGTTCCACAATCCAATGAGAAATTCCCATAGGAACACATAGGATTAAAGAAACTATGGTGCACGGTAAAGATCTCATTTCCAAACAGAAACTTTAAGCATTTATGCACAATCGACAGGACGACATTCATGGAGCGAAGCCATTGATAGCCTAACTTCACATGAAATTGGTTTGATGTTAAGATGATGGAAAACTAGAAACGTAATTTTTTCGGTCCAAATTTTAAAGGAAGAGTTATCGAACCTATCGTAGGGCAAGCAAAACCATTATGTGTTTTGATCCATGCTTTCAGTTTTTCATAAGTATCTTGATAAAAATCACACACAAATATGAATTCTTTAGTGATCACATTCTCTACAAAAATGGGATCAATCAATATCCCATTATTAGGATTGTCATTGATTCTTCCAACTATGTAAAGAGGACCATTAGGTGCATGTTTTATTATTATGTTGTGAGAAAGCAATATCAAGTGGCATCTTAGTTAGGCCCTTACGAGGTTAAATTTCAGTAAAGTTGACCAAATGATTTATAGTATTTTTCTCTTTATTTCTTATGTGATGTTGTATTATGTGATTAAGGCTAAGCACCATTTCTAGTCCTTTTTAATTTTATGTAAATTTCTTATGTTTTGTATCATAGGAACTACATCAACAACAATAGGTTCAAAACTTACAAAGTCTTACAATTTATCAATTTCTTCATCCATTCTTCTAATTTTTTCATGAGGGAAATTAACAATCATTGTATCAAAATGAGTCACATTAGGTGTAGGTATAGAAGGCATGGGAAATGGAGTGTTAAGGGTATGATCCATAATGGGTTGACTAGTGTCAACACTATGAGTGAAAGAGTTAGAGAACCCAAGATCCATGATGAGTGATTTATCGCAGGATGACATGAGTCTCGAACTACATCTCACAAAAGTATTGGAAATAGGACACCAAGTTGTGAAGCTCATACAAGTTTCACAAACCCAACGTGCACCCAAAATGGATAAGAGGTAAAATGCAATGAAATATCCTAGAATGTAAAGTGCAATGCAATAAGAAATTTTTAGATTTAAAACAAGATAATTTTCTGATTATGCTATGTAGAAACCTGAAAATGATGTCTTTTAGATACAATTTTGAATTCACACAATGCACTAAATTTGAAAAATTATGCCTAATGTGAACAATTTCAGATAACAAAAATTTAGGAAACAAAAATAGTAGATTGAATAAAGAAACATAGAATGTAGAAATAGTTATTTTAATGCTCGGAATTTCAAGAAAAGCCCTGATTAGGGACTCATTTACCCATGAGAAAATGGGTCTCACTTTAGGGTTTTTAAAAATTAATTTTCAAGTTTCTAAGATGATTTTTTATGGTTTTCAGATTTTGGTTTCAAACAGGGAGTTACAATTTCAAATTTCTATAAAATAAGGCCTAAATGCAAGTGCAAAATAGTGATAAATGACAAGCAAAAAAACCTAATTTGAAATGCAATTTTGATTCAATTTTGTAATGTAAATGAATGATGATGCAATGCTATGTAAACACTATGCAAAATGATTGATATTTTTGAGTTTTCTATATTTTAAAGGATGCAAAAGTGAAAACCTAAAACCCTAAACAAGATGCAAACTAAGGAAAGTAAACAATCCTAAATGAGATGCAAATCAATTCAATGCAATGCAAATGAATGAAAAACCTAGATCTAGGGCTGAAATGGACTCTAAATTAACAAGGTATGATGCTCAAAAGGTTAATATCACCAAAATGAAATGATGAAAAATAGGTTTTTTTGAAAGGGACGGTTAAATATGATATGATAGCAAACCTATTTCTCACTATATCATTAGGAAATGAGATCCACACAACAAATTAATTAAAAACCTTTAGGTGAATCAAGTCAAAGTGGGAATATTCAGTCCTTATGACTAAAGGATAGGGGTCAAGGTCAAACAACATTTTGGCGAGAAAAATAAAAAATAGAAAATCCACACAAGAATGCAATATAACACTTGAAACAACAATACTAAACTCAATACTAGCAGAACCAAAGAATAGATTGCAGATATGAGAATAGAAGAAACATGTGTACTAGTCACCAAAAGTGCTTTTCAGAAGTTGATATGAGACTCATTCTCCCATGAGTGAATGGGTCCAAGTGCAGGGATTTTCTGTAACTTTTAGGAGCCTCTGATGCAGATTTGAATCTTCCAATTTTCCCAGGTTTCATAGTCAAAATGTCAGAAACAACTTCAGGATCTTAGTTTCCATGAGATGACTACAATTTCGACAAATTTTGCAACTTTGACAACTTTGTAAATCTTGCACTTCAAAAGGTCTTCAAGTCTTCTTCAACCTAAATCTACAACCACACATACAAGAGATAAAAATATTTTTTTTTTGGTGAATAGGGGTTTACCTTAGTCAAACCCTATTTTGGTAATCAAAGCTTGAATTGAAATAAAACATAAAAGAGGGAATGAAAAATGAAAAAAGATACGTTACCACTCAACAAACCCTTGAATGAAACCTTGATAATGGAAATCTTAGAAGGTCTGCAACTTGCATGAAATGGCTGAAATGGATGTGGATCTTGACACTTGAATCTTGCTTGAAATGATACTTTGAATTCTTGGATGGATCATGAAACCTACATCACAATGTTAGCTCAAAAAATATGCATGATGCAAGAAGAATTTGACATGATGAATGGATCTTGAATGCTGCAATAAAACTCTAATATATGTGCTCTTGAATTCCCTTGATCATATAATTTTCTATACTTTTTCTCACTTAAAAATTCCATTTGAAACTTAGTGAAATAACCTTGTATTTATAGGTATGTATCCTTAATTTCCTAAAATTCAAATATCATAGGGTGACATAATTATAGATATGAAATTATTAAAATACCACCAAAAACATAATTTAAATTTAGGTCCAAAGGTTTAGGGAGGACGCATTCACCCATGAGTGAATGGGTCCTAGGTCCATAAACCTAGAACACACATTGATCAATGTAAAGTGTTATGTTTAGGCATGAATTAATGTCGGGTTTCCCCTTCAGAAAATATAATTTAATAGGATTGTAAATGAATTAAAGGGATAATTAAGGCATAAATAAGCTAAATTTAATTGAGAGAGCCAAATAAGTGTGTAAATGTAATAAGGTACATTTAACAATGCCAAATTCAGGAATTATTAAGTCCAATTTAAACTAGGAGGGCCCAAACAAGTGAGAAAATGTAAAGGAATACATTTTTCTACACTACAGGTCTTATTAATTTTGTTCTACAATTCTCAACTATATGACCAATTGTTACAATTGTAACACACTACATTAATATCTACTAAAGGAGGAAATGAATTATTGCTCACAAAATTTGTACTCCTTTTAGGAATAATTCTACAATATCTAGCCATATGACCAAACTGATTACAAGTATAACAATACCCATAGAAGTATGAGGAGTACCTGGTCCTAGAATTTCCTTGTGTAGGATGAGGAGGCATTCTTTTTCTTGGATTCTTCAGATCTCTCACCCATGTGAATCCATCAACATTAGTTCTTCTTATGTTCTTCCTCTTCTTCTGATGATTAGGAGTTGATTGAATGTTCTTGTCTATAGTAGGCTTCTTTTCTTCTCCAAATTTATTTATCTTAGTGGTCTTCTTTTCCTCTTCAGAGGTGTTCTCCTTACAAACTTTCTCACCATCTATACCAAACTTTTCTTTTGCTCCAAATCTCTCATACAGTTTTGTAGATGCACTAGTAAAAGTACTTTTTCATTTCTCAAGACACAAACTAGACTTATATTTGTTAGAAGGATTTTGTGTGCTTAATAATTCATTAAAAATATTTGAGCCACCCTTCAGATTCATACCTTTCTCTATTTTTTCCATCCTTTTCCAAATCTTTTCTTAATGCAAATATCTTTGCCTCTAGCTACATACATTTGTCTACTTAGGACTGTAGTTTAGATTTAATAGCTACATCTTCAATTATCTTTGCTTCTTGTTGTTTATTTTTAACAAACCAAAATTTATCTCATCATTTATCTATGAATTTACCAAATTCAATTTTCAATAACCTTGCAGGATTGGCCAACGAATAGGTAAAAGCACCTTGCTAGGATTTCTCTCTACACTCCGGCCTTTGTAAACTCAGGAGGGTGATCCATACAATGTATTTTTAGATACTATTGTGTCTGTGTGAACCATTCTCCTAGTGCCAAATGTGTGAACCCTTCTCCTAGTACTTGCAAAACAACATGAATAAACAAGTTAGACAAGGAAATGCAAGCTAAAACAAGGATTCCCCATGAAATCCATTTGCAAATTCAAAATAGGAAAGAAAATGATGAAGAACACAATACAAAAGATAAAACTATATTTAATCCTAATTTAAATAGCAAACATATGATCCCATGGGGGAATTGGTGCCAATTTGATGTGAAAATTGGCCCTTTCCCAATTCCTATGATGAAATCTTGATATGTTGAAGATGATTGATCCTCTTTGGTGACAAATGGTGAGAGATCCAAGCCAAATCTGAAAAAATCCTAGCTAAGAACTCAAGATTGGTGAATGGGAATGGCTAAGTATTTTAGCATGGTAACTTTGCTTGGATTGTGGATAGATAAATGAGGATATGAGCCCTTTATTTATAGGATTTCAAGATGGATGAATGTCCAAATTTGAGCAATGTGGGACTAACATTCATCCAATGATATGATGCCACTTGTCAAGCTATGAATGGATGATGGTTGAACACATTTTGATCCATGTGCAAGTTTGAAATTTGAATTTGATGAGATGACATGTTTAGGGGGGATGAAAGATGAGTTAAATGCCAAGTGGGAGACATGTAAGAGACAATGTAAGAGCCTTAAATTTTTTGTTGGATGGACAAGTCCTTTTGGGGGGAGATTTCAAATTTGAGGAATATTCCATCTTTGATGCCTTTTTGAATGAAAATAGATGATTTATAAATCAATTAAATTGATTTTCATGTGCAAGTTGCAAAATCTAGAGGATTTGAGTGATTAGGATTAGCATTGATCATGATTTGATTAATTTAAATGATGTTAGTTGATTTGACCATTTTGACATAGATTTTAGGATTTAAATAACTCAAAATGAGAAAAGAATGATTTAGACTTAGTTAAATAAATATTTTGATTTATTTAACCAAAGGGGGTGATGCTAGATAAAATTAGATAAATGTTTGATTTATTTAATTTAATTAGATGAACTTTAGAGATTTAATCAAATAATATGGATTATTTAATTAAATAAAGATGGAAGATGAAATGACCTAGCTAATTACACAGAGACAATGATTTAATTAAATCAAGGGATTTATTTAATTAAAAGGGGAATTATGATGACTTTAATCAAATAAGGCTATTCGATTAAATGGTTAGACAGAGGGATAATTTAGGATGAAGCGATGTTAGTAGATCAGGATCGAGTGTGCGATATCAATTTGTATATTTTCGATGTCTACAGTGTCAATTATCATATACATTGTAATCATAACAAATTAATTCTCCTTTAGCTACTTAATAGATGAAATAGCCTAAAGATCTAGCTAATCTTCATGGTGACATCTTATTTAAGCATGATAAAATGTTATGAATTAGCTCAACATACATTCACAGAGAAAATGGAGATTAAAATTGATTTTGATTGTAGCTACTAAGAAAGATCTAGGAAACTATAATATGATATGACTAGTACCTTATCCTAGGGTGGAGAATTCTACATCTCATAGTTGAAAACATTTAACAACATTATTCATGTCATACAAAGCCTATCAATGATGCCTTACACCATTGATACCAAAAAATTAACCATCAATACTTAATTATCTACGCATAAATTCACATAAACCTTCACTCTTGTTAATACAAATTTAACTCATTCTTTGAACAAGCGTAATAACCATTAACAAACATTCAAGGAAAGATAAGAATATGAATAAAGTAATCTTTGATTGTCTTGTATTCATAATCTATGCAAAGTATATAAAGGAGAAAAATAGCCTTGAATATTTTTCCATTTTTATATAAAAATATGACAGTATTGTTACCATATTCACCATTACAAAATTCAAAAGACTCTTAGAACCTAGAGCAGAATCATATTCTATTATCTAGACTTGGTTACAAAAATTCTCTAAGATCAATCCACTAGCAACCTCGTATAATTGGCCATGAATTCCCTTTTATAAGAACAAGGGAGAAAAACAAGCTTTGAGCTAACTTGTACACATTTCATGTTTTCATTTGACACACATTTACATTCAAAGGAAGTTATATTTTCCAAAATACGAGGGATACATTCACAAAAGACAAAAACCATTTCTCATTTTTTGATGAAGATTCTATAGCCTTCCAAAAGGCTCTTTAGTCAGTGCAATTATTCTTTCCACGAGCTACACACTCTTTCCACGTGCTCCAAAACTTGATGATGAAAAGCATAAAATAAAGAAAGAATAAAACATCAAAGCATTTCCACGTCTACAGTCCATGCCATCAAATTTGAAATGGAGAGAGTACAATATTTGAACATTGATATTTCTAAGGCCTAATTTGTACTAGTTCTAGGACATGTATTACACTTCTCTTTTTGTAACCTTTGTTGTTGCAGACATAAGATCAAAATTTTAGTCACCATTCTCAGCTACAACAACCTATAGGTCCAAGATGTCAACATATTTGGACTTCCAGAGCTCAAATTCTTCCTTAGTAGGCCAATCAAATCTCATAATTTCATCTACCTTTTTCCTATATGGGTTGTATTTGATTAGCACCCAGTTTTCCTCTTTGTCAAACTCCTCAAGGAGGATCCTTGTGTGGGTGAGATTATCCATATTTCTCTTTAACATTTCCACATCCACTCCATCACATATTAGCTTGGCATGAGTTGTTATCACTTTACCTGCTTGGTCCTTCCATTCTTGCAGAGGTTTGACTTCACCATTTTCATTTAGAATATTGGGAGTAAACTAAAACTCCACTTGTCAAACCTTCCTACCAACTTCCTAATCTTCATTTCCAAGGGTTCAATTAACCCTTGAAATTCCTTAATTGCATTCACAAGTTTAAGGGTTGGAACAATGTTGGAAGGCTTATCTGTATCATGTTTTGACCCAATGGCCATATCTCTTAATATTTGTGCCCTGGGGATACATCTATGCATCAATGGGATAACAACCTCCTTATCCCTACCAAAGCTTCTTATTGCATTAAACATAAAGGAATATTTTGAATGAATACTTATTAGCCTCCTCTCAATCCCTTTATTCAAGTGTTCTAACACCAAAATCGCAATTTTTTATATTATTCAAATGAATTAATTCATCTTGTTGCTGACACCTCTCCTCATAACTCTTGAGTTTCTTTATCAAATCTTCTCTAGTGATTTCCTCTATTTGAGGTGCATCTGAAGTACCTAGAGTTGACTATGCAATTGGAACATCCTTAATGCTGGGAGGCATAACCTCAACTTGGATTAGAGGTGGTGAAAGAATGGGAGAATATGGGACATGTTCTTGTGAAGAAAGGGGAGGAAAAAATGTTGCTTGTGATGACCCTAGTTGCATTGAATAGAACCTTTCCTTCCATAAGGAAATTTGTGACCGCATTTTTGCTATCTTCTATTGGCCCACATTGTATTCAACCACTATGTCATTATAATTTGTTCTAAAAGTTTCCCTCTCAGTTAAGGACTCAACTATGGATTTGGTAAACTAAGCTACATTTACATTCATTGTAGCTACTTCAATGGCTGATATGTCTAATACTGTTTTAATGATAAGTCCTCCTCCAACTCCTATAGCCGGTTTTGTAACCTATAGCTTTCTAGAGCTTGGAGCTAAGGCCCAAATGGCCAATGTGTCCCATTGGGAGTTGAAGGTTGATCCTTGTAGGGCCAAAGTAACCTGCTCTTCTATGTTGAAGATGGGAGCATCATATTTTCTGATTGTGTCAAATGCAATGGCTGATGCCAAATCCCATTTAGGTAGTAATAATGCACCACTTTTTCTAAGAAGTTCCCTGACTTCAGCTGCAGTGATATTCAAATAATTGGTTCTCATCTCATTACAAACCTCAACCTCTATAACTTTTTGTGGAAATTCAGGGCTCTTTTTCGCTTTCATTTGCATATTCATCACATATTCATCTTTCATTTCCCTCCACACATATTCTTGAAATGCTTGAGTTTTCACAAATACACCATCATCCATGAATCTCTCACAAGCCTTAGCTCTAACATCGTCTGAACTGTTTACCCCACTTAAATCAGCCTTTCTCAATCTAAGACTTATAGTTTGTGGCATTATGTATCTTTAGGGGATGGCATATGTTTCCTTATTTCATCCTCTGTAACAACAGTTTCCTCATCTAACTCATCAGGAGGGTAATCAACAAGGCTAGCTAGCTCAATCCTCTACCTTTTTATTAGTGGCCCCTTAGAAGGAGATGATTCTTTAGGAGGGGAATCTAACTTAATTATTTGTGGAGTAGAAGAATGTGGTGGTGACAATGGTGGTAGTTTTTGCTAGGGAGAAGGTTCCCTTGACTCCTCTGATTATGTGAGAGTGGCAATTGTTAATTGTTTCTTTATAGTGCTCTTCTTCCTTCCATAAATATGCATCTTCTTGGGAGGCTGGTAAGATAGTCTTTCTTCTATCATGGGTAATTTCCCCTTATCATGCTCTTTAATGATCACAAATTTACCCTTTTCTTGCTCCACTCTTTTCTCTTTTAAAGTTGAAATAATTTTGTCATAGTTTTGTATAACTGTCTCCACTTTCAAAATTACATTATTAATATCAGACAAAGCTTTAATTTGAGGGTCTTTCACCCTTTTTTATGAAACCTTGTGGATCATAACTCCTATATGCTTGGTATTTCATCCCATAGGGCCTGAGATTATGATCAAGGATATTTTTCCATCAATTGGTTATTATAACAAAATTAGAAAAGATAGTGTATGTAGGGAAAAGGGTGTTAGTGTAATTAATATTTAATTACACTTGCATAACTTTACTTAGGTAATATTTAATTCCTAGGTTAATTATTCTTATCCTTATCTTGTTGAGCTATCTTGTTGCTCAAGATAAGATTAGGGTTATGCATACTTTACTTTTATAAAGAAAATCATCTCATGTAATTATGAATTCCTGAATAATAATATTTTGCACATCTTTTGCAAAGCTCTTGTTTTTTCTAATTTTCTATTATGTGGAAGGCTTTTCTGGTTTGCATTTCAGATCTTGGTTTCTAACATGGTATCAGAGCTTTGATTTGTAGCCCCTTCTCAGATTTTTGAGAAAATCATTGCAGAGTTCGTTCGAGATTCCTCGAGGGTTTCATGCCTTGAGTTCATTTATGCAACGTCTTGGATCAGATCAGGCTTCACCATTGGATTCAGAGCACTGGAAAAAGTCAGGATTGGCTTTTGTTTTGTAGATTTTGGTCATCATTTGCCAGATCTGTGAGGGTTTCAAGCTCAGAGATTTTTTGGAAGCTCTGGAGGTAGCCAAATTTTCAGAGCATTTTGGGCACAAACGGAGGTCACCATCATGTTCCCAGCAGCCAAAAACCCTAAGAACACCTATCATTTTGTCAATTTTGGTACAGTTGATATGGGAGGAAAAATTGTTTTGCCAGGGAGGCCGTATGACCTCCCCAACACGTAGTTCGGGGCACAAATTTTTGAAATATATATATATATATAAGAAATGTTTTTTAAAAATGTGCTGCCAATATAAAAGGGCTGCGCCATTAGCATGCCACCTAGCGGCCACTGGGAAGCTGCCAACCCATCACCATAGCCGCCCTCCTCCTCCGGCGAGCTTTTAGCCCCCGCGGGCTTTGTGATCTCCAGCAACTTCGGTCATATGGGGACCGGGCCCCCGGCCGGCCTCCCAGCACTCTGCCAGTCCTATGGAGGACCAGGGGCTCTGCCCCAGCCACTAGACTGCCAGCCCCTAGTCGTGCACAAGAGTAGGGGTCAAATTTTTTTTAGCCCCTGGGGGCCCTGCAGGCCTTATTGGGCCTTTTGGAGCACTTTTCAATAAATCGGGTGTATTTTTTGCGTATGATGTCCATTTTTTACAAACGAGATACCATTGGAAAGTTGATTCTGATGCCGATCTAGTGGTATAGGTGATTTTACCATATTTTTCTCCAGATTTATTTTGCAGGTCTTTGAACTCATATGAAGTTTTTTTTGCTTCAGAGGGCATATCTTTTGACTCGGTGATCCTTTTTTTGTCATTATTGCAATGTTGGAAAGCTGGTTCAGTTCTCTACACAGATCTAAGGTCTATTTTTTCTTTTTTTTTTATGCATATTTAGAATTCTCTCCTTTTACAATCATTGGGTTATTGTAATAAATGAACTAAGATAAAGTTCCATCAAGGGGGTTTCTTGCATAATAATTTGATTAGAGTGTGCATGCACTCTGATCTCCATCTTGTTTTGATGATATCTCGCATGGATTATATCTGGTTTCTTAATTTATTTTGGCCACATCTTTTCTTAGCTTGACACATATTAGATTCACATTGGTTCACACTTTAGATTGAGAGCCTATGGTTAATGATCCGCATTGGATCCATCTCAGTTTGAGGGCCATGTTTTTATGGTTAATGTTCCAGAGTCTTTATGGTACTTGTTCCTATGGAATATTTTTAGTCTCAGTTTGGCATCGACATCAAGATACATGGTTTCCAGATTATGTCATCATTTCATCTACTGTTGCTTCATAGATTCTAAGGTTGTTCCAGTTTGTGAGTTTTCCAGTGTTCCGTGGCATCGGGTCTACTGTCACATTATTATGATTCTGCTTTGGTTTATTGTAGACAAAATTATCTTTCCTTGCTTGACGGATTACGGTTCCAGTGTTACTCCACAATGTTCTTCTGGTGCTTCTTTACAACAGTCATCTCATTGTAGGGGGGTTTTTTCCTACTGGGTTTTCTTTCTCTACCTCATTATTGCATTTTTACATGGGTACCTGATCAGGCCTTGTTGCCGGGACCCATTCATGCTTTCTTGCTTTCTTGCATTCATCTTAGTTTTAGGTGCATACTTTTTTAGTCTCCCTAAGTTTCACTTTATGGGGGGGTGTTAGTGTAATTAATATTTAATTACACTTGCATAACTTTACTTAGGTAATATTTAATTCCTAGGTTAATTATTCTTATCCTTATCTTGTTGAGCTATCTTGTTGCTGAAGATAAGATTAGGGTTATGCATACTTTTATTTTATAAAGCAAATCATCTCATGTAATTATGAATTCCTGAATAATAATATTTTGCACATCTTTTGCAAAGCTCTTTCTTTTTCTGATTTTCTCTTTTGTGGAAGGCTTTTCTGGTTTTCATTTCAGATCTTGGTTTCTAACAAAGGATTCCTTTCCTCTTCTCAAACAAGTAATTATATTCATCACCCAACTGCCACATGACCTCAACGAAACCTATCCTTAATGGTACATCCTTGGGAAGTATATGGGGTGATTTCCTCATCCCATAGACCTTGATAACTGTGCAATCCTAATAAGGTATTACATCCCCCCAATTCTGGTTTATTTTCAAATCAGGCCTCCTCTTCGCTGGTCTTAAGAAATCACGAAGCTCAATTGGGATTCTTGGCATATATAAAATCAAATCTCTTTTCAGTTTAGAGGAAAAGATGTTTGTGGCAATCAAAAAATTGGTTTTTTGCTCATGTCTAACTAGCAAAGGAGTTCATGATTGAACATGCATCACAACAATATCCTCCACTCTCTTCAAATTCATATCCTTTCCCAAGTAATCTGCACCCTTATATAAAAACATGTGCATAAACAAACAATACCACCAAAATTTTACTACTATTTCCCCATTCTTTAATGCCACCAAACCTTTATGCATTTATTTTGATAAATATGTAGCAAAATCATGCAAGGTATTGATGTTGTAATGTTGAATATTGGCATCCATATACATTGGTACAATCAACATGCTTGAAGATGGATCAAACTCTAGAATCTGGTATAGGGAGTAAAATGTCTTTTGGAAATAGATAAAAAATTACTTGATAGGAAAAGGTTCCTTATCAAGTGGTCCTAGTACAATTCTACCTTTTCCCTTTCTTGTTGATGCCAAAAAGTGAGCCAACATTGAGACTTTGAATGTAGGTCTCACTTTCTCATATTCTTCCCTTAACTTCATTTCATCAATCTCTACCATGTCTCTATTTCATTTGTTCAATTTGAAAACTTCTACAGTCTCTTCCTTAGTAACCCAAACCATTTCCTTCCCAGAATGAGTTCTAACTACCCTAACAAGAGGGTCATAGTTAGCTGCTATGACTTTTAGGAGATCAATATACAAGTACATGTTGGGGACAATCAATTTTTCCCTATACACTTCTCAATTGTTGAGGATGAAAGTTGATCAATCAAGTGTTGGAACAAGGTGTAACCTTTGGTTTAGAAATAGGGATTTGGACCTTTGGTGCCATACTAATGAGCAATTTTGACCTAGGCTTGCTTGGTTTAGACTAGGGATTTTTGGTTTCAAGCAAAGACTCGATGAAAAGACTAACATAATTCTCTAATATGCAACAATTCTAATGAAATTCAAACCTTAAAATAAATCCAAAAACCTAGTTCAAATGATAACAACAATGATTGAATGAAAACTAGGAGAAAATTTAGCTCAATAGGTACAATTTGAACTTATTGGTGTGAACTATAGAAAACTTTAATTGAAAATTCCAAATGCTTGAAATTATCTGCAACATCTTCAAAATTCCTTGGAAATTATTTTGTAATCAACAACAAGCTTTAAAGCAAGCTTTTATGGCAAACAAAACCTTGAATTAGGCAGAAAAACATCAGCTTTGTCATTACCATTCGCTCACGTGAACCAAAATGGCTCCATGATGTCATTTTTGGTAACTTTGAATTCTTGTCGTTGATCTCATTGTGATGTGGAATAGTTTGTGGCCAAGATTAAGTCAAGGAAGTTTAAATGTTTCACTTTTTGCTGACTCAACATCCACTAGGCCCAATTCCCACCATGTGTGCATCCTTTTCATTGGCTTCATGGCCCACCATACTATATCTAAGGGTTAAATTTTCAGGTTAGATTAGATGTTAGAAAATCAATAAAGACTATAAACCCAAAGAACTATGAAGTACAAAGGAAATTAAAAGAAAGAACGATTATACCTGTTCTTCGAATCTTCCATGATTACCTCCATAGCACCTCCTAGCTTGTAGCATATGATTGATGCCCTCAGATTGAGTGTGTGAGCATTTCAACTATGACATTGTCCTATGCAAGTTTTGAAGGATTAAAAATAAATGCCTATGCCTATGCCTATGACAAAATGATTCTCAAATACTAAATAACTCTAGAATATGAATGCGCCAGAATAATAAAATCTAAGTGTGTAATCTAAAAATGAGAGCAAAATAGCATTTTATAGAAAATGCCATTTTGAATGGACGGACAAGATTGACTTTCGGTAGAGACCTAAAATCAGATGACGAGATTAAATATGATAATCCCTAATCAAGGTTAGGGCAAAATCCTTAAATGAGTGGTCGAGATGTCATCTAAGAAGATCGAATCGGCGGTGGAGAATAAATGAGATAATTAATTCGAAAATAATTTTTTTTGAAAATCAAGAAGATAAGAGTTGAACTCAAGATTAGATTTGAAAAATCAAGAATCTGCCCGATTACTTGATTTTTGGAGGAATATTACCAATTTGAATTAAATCAACTCAAAATATGGATTTTGTGAAATAATAAATAATTGATTTTCGGATTATTTACTAAAATGAACTGACAGTTAAGAAAATCATTTTAAATAATTAACTTATTTAAAATGAGAGAAATGTTAATTTTGACAATTAAATAATTAAAGATAATTATTTAATTTAACATATATGATTAATAATTAAATAAATTAATCAATTCATTTAATTATGACAATTAGTGACATTAAATAAATAAATAAAATTTATTTATTGAATAATCATGAAGAAATGAATGAAGAAAGGTAATTAAATAAATTAAGAAATTTATTTAATTAGGGGAAGACTTAGACAATTAATGACGTATTTAATAAATAAATAAAATTTATTTATTTAATAATCATGAAAAATAAAAGGACATGAATTAATTAAATAATTATGAATTATTTAATCAATAGTCGAATGTGGACCAAGGACATAATTAAGATGTCATAATTATGCTAGGACGAAAGTGGTAAAAATAGAGCTTGCAGGCCTAGGTCATTTTTAAGTGTCTACATTTTTTCCCTCTTTGTCATAATGTAGCATGTCGCATTGTGACAAAGAAAATAAATCAAAGCCATGCCCTAGTGAAGGTATAGAGTATTAATGCCCCCTCAGGAAATTTTTCAAATTTTGGGTCGGTGGCAGAAAAATTTGGAAAGCATCTCGATAAGTCAATTTGATGACCAGAAAGATAGTGGCGCAGATGGTTTCGAATTCTGACATGTTTAAGACAACCAATGGGGTGGTCAAAGTTGGTCAAATGAGCCTCCAGTAATAACCTAGTTGACAATTGCCATTTTGACTTTATAAATAGGTTGACAAAGGGGTAAAAGTCAATTCATTTCCATTATTCACTTTTCGAATTTCGAGAGCTCAAAGTGAAAAGGACCGTAGTGAGGATGGTGATTCCAGTGACAGAGTATCGTGGTGAGATCGTGTGGACCTTCAGGTGGGCAGAGGGATTAGAGCCAGTGACATGTACCCCTAACCCCCTTTGTAATTTTTTCATTTTGCGTGCCAAAAGTAAGCTTTTAGGGCGAACAACAAATGCGCCGCGATGCATATGCGTGCACGTAAGCCGCATTTGACTTTGTGTTCGACGCATTTGATGCGTCACGACACAAGTGAAAAGGTAGTTTAGGGAAGATCGAGGTTTTGTGATGCATTTGCCAAAAACTACAACGCATTCGCCTTTTTGAGCCGCATTCGAAAGTTAGAATGCCGTAATTGTCATTTTGCGACGCAATCACCTTTTGAAGTAACACATTTGAATGGAACGACGCAAGTGTCATATATCGTGAAGCAAGTTCTCTAATGCGACACATTTGAGCGACCGAACGACACAATTGACATGTTGCGACACATTTGAAGTACGAAACGACGCATTCATTGTTTTGCTATGCAATTGCAGTCAACAAGACCCAATTGACTTTGACTTTTACGAGGGCTGATTTTGATGCTTTTTGAATTTGAAATGATTTTGATGATACTGATAGTTTCCTAGAAGGTACTGAAATATTGTTTGGCTTTGTGCAGAGACAACTTGTACTGATATACACGCGAGAGAGTAGATCGATGACCTTCCAGTTTGCTGATCAGTTAACCCTATGGGAGCGACGAGGATTGATGCAGCTAGGTCTATTCTATGTCAATTATATGCCTCCTATTTGGGAAAATAAGGGACTACTGACTGCGCTATGCGAGCGTTAGCATTTAGAGACATGTTGCTTTCACCTTCCGATGGGTGAGGCGACCATTACACTTGAGGATGTCTACCACATTCTTTGCGTGCCAATTCGAGGAGAGCGGGTCATCTATGACCCTTGCCATGGCCAACAAACCTTCACAACGTACTATTAAGATGAGGGTGCAGGACTTGGCATCTAGGGATACGAGATCCGTTGGGAGTTGATGGTAGAGCACTATGCTCATTTTGATGCATTCCTGGTGACACTGATTGGTGAGATTTTGATTACTGATCATCACAGACATGGGTTCCCTATTGGCTGGGGAGACGTCCTAGTTGGGATGAGGTGAGATAGGACCATGTATGCCTGGGGCCCTTGTTTATTGGGCACACTCTACCACCAGCTGCACGAGGTCATCTACAGGAGGGCAGGGAGTATATCATGTGGCACCAGACTGATGATGATTTGGGTCTGGGAGCACATAGTGATATTTCATCCATTGATTCAGAGACCACAGTTGGCCGAGGGGATGCCCTATGCATACTACTATGCCAGTGCACTACAACAAACATAGATGGGTGAGACAGGTTGGTGGAGGCATCAGATTGATACGATGGTGTCATTTATCTGGAGGTTGTATAGAGACTGCCAGTAGTGGGACAATGATGTGGACCATTTCAGCCTATGCAGACAGTATCGATACTTGATTGGTAGGATAGTGCAGAGCCATCTGATCATAGAGATGTATTTGCTGCAGCATGTCCTCAGACAGTTTGGAGAGTAGTAGGGTGTACCTGCTGGCATAGTTGAGTATGATCGGTCCTCCAGAGAGTTAGCTTGGGGGCCAACGATTCTAGTAGCATTCGTCAAGCAAAAAATCGATGGGCTAGGAGCCCAGTAGTGGGGATGGAGACGTGGGATTGCAGATCCTGGAACCACAATAGATTATGACCTATGGTGGTAGGCACATAGACCAGTGCCACTGACCGATCCCGATGGGCCAACACCCGTGGATAGGAGGTTTTTTATACAACGTGTGCCGAGGGCCAGGCGAGGAGGCAGAGATGGTGATAGAGGTCAAGGCCGAGGGAGGGATGGAGGCTAGGATAGAGGGAGAGATGGAGGTAGGGATGGAGGCCAGGGTGGAGATGATGGAGATGATGGGGATAATGGAGGAGACAGCCATAGATGGAGGAGAGATGTTTAGAGATAGGGCAGGAGGGTGCACCCATGTGTGGTGAGAGTAGCACTAGATGTTATTCCAGAAGTGGTCAAGGAGAGGGAGAGAGAGGAGGAGCAGCCGAGGTAGGAGGGGGAGGAGGAGAGACAAGAGGAGCCAGCGGCGAAGGAGGAGATACAGGAGGAGGATGTGGCGGGGGAGGAGAGACAAGAGGAGGAGCAGCCGAGGCATGAGGAGGATGTAGACATGGATGTGCCTCTGGATGAGGGAGTCAGTGGAGAGGATGTTGTAGAGGATGATGATGATGATGATGATGCCATGGACGAGGCTGAGAGACTTCTCAGATGGAGGATGGTGGAGGGAGAGGATGGGATACCATCCTCGTTGACATTACCCTAGGATGCCACGAAAAACTAGAGGGTGGTGGATCTTCTAAGGAGGCTAGATGAGAGGGTGGTAGAGGTCAGGGCACTATAGGCAGAGCTAGAGGTGGCTCGAGTAGAGTGGGATCAGGCAATGATTCGTTAGCAGGACTCAGCTCAGTGGTGTGTCGAGTTTGCAGCATTATGTATAGGGCCTTTTGGGGATATTTATCATGAGCTTTCCAGGGTGAGCATGAGGTATGGGAAGTACAAGACTCTATACGAGTAGGTAGTGCCTCCCAAGCGATGAGATCCTACACTGTCACGCTCACAGACGAGGATAGGCAATGGTCACCGATCAGGGAGTGCTAGTGGCAGTAGGAGTTACACCAGTGTAGGAGGATCCACCTCCTTAGGGCAAACATCAGGGCACATGTCCCACCACTCACACATGCATTCCTCGAGTCGTCATTCGAGCCACAGTCATGGGTCCACCAGTTCAGGGCAAAAATTAGTACAGAGGCAGCCACTAGTGGCAGATCTGTCAGCAGCACAAAGTCAGGCTGCAATGACGTCACATGTGTCTATCACTGTGGAGATGATGCCATCATTGGTTGCATAGATAGAGATTGCTACAGGTCCACCCATTATCTCACGCCAGTCACAAATCCTCAGCCACCACACTCTTCACCACAGGGGGATGATGAGAACCTCTCCTAGGGGCATGCTTGCTATACTTGTTTTTATGCTATGACACATTATGTATAGACCATTGAGCCTATGAGCTCCATTTTTGGGATATCAATTGACTCTATCCTGTGACATTGTATATTTTTGAGATGATATTATATGATGATGCAATTTTGATGCGGCCTACCTGTGTGTTATGTGATGTTATTTGATTCATGCATTATGATATATGTGATGTGATGCCTTATGTATGATGTTGATTTATGATGGATGGTAGTATCATTTATATGTCTTGTCATGTATGTCCTATGATGCTTACTTATGAGATGATGCCATGATGATGCAATGCTTATTTATATGTTATGTTGATTTTGTGATGATGATGATGATAATGATATGTATAACGTATTTATTTGAATGGATGTCATTTTTATGATAATATGAATGCAATATGCAATGAAATGTATATGATTTAATGCTATGGATGATGTATGTATGGACCTAATGCAATGTTTATATGATCATGTATGCACTATGTTTTTGTATGTCACAGGATATCATCATGAGATGGATGAGAGAAGATGACCAGACTGATGAGATAAGATGACCAGACCGAAGGAGATGCATGTTAGTTCCTAGACCAAATCCTTCAAAACTTTACCATAGGACTTTAATATTTATTGCTCTTAATCATCATTGGTAAGACTATTGCAATGGCGAAAAAACACCATGATATGACATAGATCAAGGTGTGCAAGGTCGTACCATCACATAAGACAAGCAGTCACAGAAAAGGATGATCATGACTCAAACTAAGAGTGTGATTGCCCCAGTCTTTTTGTCATAATCAACCACAAGAAGAAAAGGACAAGAAGGAAAATTCATGAAACATCGTTTCTTCTCTAAATCTTGTTTCCAGGACATCCTTGAGAAACTAGTGGCATGATTGCCACTATATAAAATAGAGCCCTTATCATGATACATTGTTGTTTTTCTAAATCCCAGAATCAAGACCTCACTGAGAAACTAGTAATCATGTGTGTCAATTGTCATGATATGTTGTTGCTTCTCTAAATCTTGTTATTGGGATCTCACTAAAAAACTAATAACATGATAAAAAGCCAAAAGACAAGTGTCAAGTGTTTGCCAAGTGCGTCTGGATATCCATTGTTCTGATGTCAAGATGTCAGGTTTGATGATGTCGAGATGTCGAGGTGTCAAAGTTTTGACGATGCCAAGATGACGAATGTCGACGATTGCCAAATTCAGGAAAGACACATCCTGAATAATGTCGATGTCGAGAGGATTGATCCCTAAATGTCAAAAGGGATCCCTCGAAATGATGATGATGCTTAGGAAGGACACATCCTAAGGCATAAATGATAGAGTTGGTTCTTCAGAAGGACACATATGAAGAATACTGATGTCAAGAGGAGTGATCCTTAGATGTCAAGAGAATCCCTCAAATTGTCGGATGACAGTGACGATGCTTAGGAAGGACACATCCTACGGGATGAATGGCAGAGGCTATTCTTCAGAAGGACCCATCTGAAAGATAACCAAGAGTTGACAGTTTGATAGGTTACGATGATTTAACTTGTTTTGACCGAGTTTGACTTGTGTTGACTATATGTTGATATTTTTCATGATGATATGATTGACGTGCTGATGAGATTGTCATGCTGAATAAATGATTGTTTCACGTTGTTGTGGGAGTTTTCCCATCTGGAAATGATTTTTCTTGACTTGAAGACTTTTTGACATGTGTGTCGGTGTAGTGCCATGAACCCTAATGGACTGACCTAGTGCGGCCTCGGGGGCTCATCGATAGATGGCCTTGCCTACGTCATGCACTCAGAGACCTCGTAGTTCGACATGACCAATGACTTTATCTTGATGACCAAATATTGCGCCATGATTTTATTTTGACAAACCTAAAAGGACTAACTTAATTTCTCGGGGACTCAAATATGAGTCTTGCCTATGTAGGAAATGCGCAGAGACAACGTAGTTCAGACAAATGACAAAGACTAATTGATTTGATGGATTTGACAAGGAATGACTCTGTGTTATGCTCTTCGAGCGGTTTGACGTTTTGTTGTGGTTTTCTTCAGGACGTTTTTTTGGTTTTTTAAGTCTTTCTTCATGATGTTTTGCGATGTTTTTGGTCTTTTTTTAGGACTTTTTGTGATGTTTTTGGTCTTTTTTCAGGACTTTTTGTGATGTTTTTGGTCTTTTTAGGACTTTTTGTGATGTTTTTGTGTTTTTTTTTTTCAAGACTTTATTTGATGTTTTTGTCTTTTTTCAGGACATTTTTTGATTTTTAGGTCTTTTTTCAAGACATTTTAGCACTTTTCCGAAACCATGCGTGACATCTTCTGCAGTTTACATGATAATTTTTTTTCCCCTAGTCAGGTTCGTGACTTAGCCAATCTTTAAAGGACATGAAAGGGATGTGGCTGCGGTGCTGGATGGACAGGATAGAGGACTTGACGTCAACCTATTATCAACCATGAGAGGAAGGGTATGATGTGGTGATGACGAGAAATTTATTTCATCCTAGGCCAAGACAAATAAAGTAACAGTAGACGACAGAGCAATGATTGATTACGCATGCCGCTTGTTTGCCAGGTTTTCACCATGGTACTTATCCAAAGCGCCTATTTGCCAGGTTTTCACTGTTGGATGAATCATTTTTCTTTACTATTTTTATCATTTTTCTTATTTTTTTGGTGCTGCCAAGACGCCTATTTGCCAAGTTTTCGTCAAGGAAACAATTTTTTTACCATTTTTCAATTTTTTTTGTATTTTACGGTTTTCAACTCGATCTCCTGATGCTATGCATAGAACTTTTGGAGATGTAAACTATTAATAGGCTTTGTCAGCTGTTCTCCATCTAGAGTCGCGAGCAGATAGGCTCCAAAACCAAAAGAAGATATGATGATGTAAGGACCCAACTAGTTTGGTTCAAACTTTCCCGACTTTTCTCTGTCAGCCTGGTTCTTTGGGTTCTGCATGAGGACTAAGTTGCCAATGTCAAACTTCTTAACCATGACTTTCTTGTTGTAACTGCAACAAAGACGGTTCTGATACGCTTATAGATGGTTTAGGGAATTTTTCCTTCTTTCCTCTAGCATCTCCAACTCGTGTAGGCATGACTGTCTGTACTCCTCATCATCAGTTAAACCCTTCAGGGAGACTCGTAAAGAAGGAATTTCAACCTCAATGGGCAAGATGGCCTCAACTCCAAAGACCAGGGTGAAAGAGTGGCTCTTGTAGGCGTATGAATGCTAGTGCGGTAATCCCATAGAGCAGGGTTGAGTTGTATATGCTAGTAATGGCCAGCATCATTGACAGTCTTTTTGAGGATTTTAACAATGGTTTTATTTGACGCCTCAGCTTGACAATTTCCTTGCGGGTAAAACGAAGATGAAAAATGGTGTTGGATATGAAATCGCTCACATAACTCATGAACGTCTTGGTTTTTAAACAGACGTCTGTTGTTAATGATGATGGATTGCAAAAGGCCATACCGACAAATGATGTAGTTGACAATGAATTTGGATATTCATTTGCCGGTTATGTATGTCAGCGAGATGGCTTCTATCCACTTCATAAAATACTTAGTGGCGGTGATGATGAATTTTTGGCCATTGGACGAGGTTGGATGGATCTTCCCCATGAGGTCAAGTCCCCATTGAGCGAAGGGCCAAGGAGAGGCGATCGGCCGAAGTTCCTATGCTGGAGCGTGGATCAAGTCACCGTGAATCTAGCATTGGCAACAAGTCTTGACATATTCTATTGCATCCTTTTCAATGGTCAGAAAATAGCACCCAAGTCTCGTTACTATCTTGGCTAGAGTAGGACCACTCGAATGAGACCCGCATATACCGTCATGTACTTCATGTAAGATTGTATGTGCTTTGTTGGTGTGGAGACATCTAAGGAGGGTGTCGTCAAATCTATGACGATAAAGGGTGTCACTGATGATGGAATATCTTGTGGCTTTTCGGATGAAGGACTTCCTCTGGTTATTGGATAGGTTGGGTGGAATGGTTTGAGACTTAAGGTAGTCATAAATAGCTTGGTACCAGGGAGAGTCAGGACCAACAAGTTCGCAGACCATCTCTGACTCTGAAATGTCATAGGCAGGGACCAACAATTGTTCTATTAGGAATTCCATTTGAGGCAGATTGCTTGGAATGTCGAGGAGAGAGCCTAATGTAGCCATTGCATCTGCTGCTTTATTTTGTGCTCTCAGAACTTGTTTAAAAGTTACCATATGAAAGTACGTTTGGAAAATTTCAACCATCTATTTGTAGGGCATCGACTTCTCATCTTTTATGTCATAGTCATCCTTAACCTGGTTGATGACGAGCTGAGAATCCCCATAGACATGTAGTGCTCTGATTTTCCATTTTAATGCCATTCTATGTCTTGTAACTAATGCCTCATATTCTACCACATTGTTTTTGCATGGGAAAGCTATGCAGAAAGACTTAGGAATGGAGTCTCCTTGAGGGGTGATGAACAAGATTCCTGCCCCCGAGCCATGATTTGTGTGTGATCCGTCAAAGTAGAGTCACCAAGGTGACTTAGGTTCCATGTGGAATATCGACTCATCTGGAAAATATACCACTAATGGGTGATCACTTTGTAAAGGTGCATCCGCCAGCTGGTCAGCTATGACTTGTCCTTTTATTGCCTTTCTTTCTACATATTGAATGTCATATTCACTCAGAATCATGACCCATTTTGCCAGACATCCTGTTAATGCTGCCCGACTTAGCAAGTATTTGAGGGGGTCGATCTTTGCTACTAGTTGTGTCTGGTGGCTTAGCATATAATGTCTTAGCTTTTGGGATGCAAAGACCACAGCTAGACAAGCTCATTCAATTGATGTGTAGTTCAGTTCATACCCGACCAATGTCTGATTGATGTAATATATAGCTCTTTCTTTTTCTTCTTGTTCATTTTGCGCTAGTAATGCCCCCAGTGTTGAATTAGTGGCAGAGATGTATAGGATCAATGGTTTTATGTGAATGAGAGGCATGAGGACTGGTGGAAACAATAGGTACTCTTTTATCTGCTGAAAGGATTCTTGGCATTTATCTGTCCACACAAAGGGGATACCTTTGTGCAACAGATATTGGAACGGGTGACACTTGTCAGCCAATTGTGCTATGAAGCACCAAATAGATTGTACCTTTCCTTGTAAGGTTTTGAGTTCACTGATTCCTTTGGGTAGAGGCATGTCTATGATGGCCTTTACTTTTGTTGGATCGACCTCAATGCCTCTTCGAGAAACTATGTATCCCAAGAGTTTACCTGATGTTACACCAAAGACACATTTCTTAGGATTTAGCTGGACTTTGTATTCTTCCAGTCTCTTGAAAATTGTGTCTAACACCTTCAGATGATCCTTCCTTGTTACTGATTTAGCCAATAGGTCATCTACATAATCTTCCATTATTTTATGCATCATGTCATGAAAGATTGTGGTCATAGCCCTCTGATATGTGGCACCTGCATTTTTGAGACTGAATGGCATGACATTCCAACAGTATGTACCCCAAGGTCAAGTAAATGCCATTTTGTGCTGGTCTTTGGGGGCAATACGAATCTTATTATAGGTAGAGAAACCATCCATGAGGGACAAAATCTCATATCCTGCTGTGAGGTCAACTATGATATCAATATTCGGTAAAGGAAAGTCATCTTTTGGGCATGCCTTATTTAGGTCTCTAAAATCTGTACAGACGCGGATCATCCCATTTGGATTTTTTACTGGCACCAGGTTAGATATCCATTCAGCATAATCAATAGACTATATGAATCCAGCATCTAGAATTTTCTTCAACTCAGCCTTGACCAATAGAGCGACCCGAGGATGCATTTTTCCTAACTTCTGTTTAACTGGTTTGGCATTAGGCAATAGTGGTAGATGGTGCAGAACCAGTTCTGGGTCTAATCCTGGCATGTCAGCATAGGACCATGCGAAGTTGAATTTACGTTCTGCAAAGAATTTATGAAATTCTGGTCTCTCTTCCTCAGTCAGGGATGCAGCAAAGAGGACCATTTTGGGATCTTCTGCAGTTGCTATGTTGTCTTCTATGGTGTCTTCTATAAGCATAGTTGATTTCTCTTGTTGTACGAGAAGAAAGTCCAGTCCTCCACCTTTGGGTGCCTCAGAGAGGTTTTCACCCATAGATATGTCCTTTGTTTTTACTTTTTTGTTGTCAGAAGGTGCCTTTTGGTTTTCACCTAAAGATGTTTCATTTTTTATTTTATTTTATTTTTATTTTTGCGATTGGAGGACGGAGTAGTCTTGCCGAAGTAGGCTGTACAATCTAAGTCAATGGCGAATCTTGAATTGTGATCACCACTGGGTATGCCCTCACGTAATCCCATAAACTCTGCAATTTCCTCATCATTTTGAAAGGTGTCCAAGACTGGCGAGCCTTGTTGGTCCCAATCAACTAGTTGAGGATAAACTAGGGAAATGCCATCATCAGTGTTGGTGAATTGAGGGGAGGATGCAAAAAGCATGTAGACAAATTTAGTGATATTGTAGATGAGATTATTATCATCCAAGTCCACATCGGACTCTATCCAATACTCCTCTTCACTAGTCTCATATTCATTGTCAAAATAAGGGGTGAAGGACTTAGAGTCATGGTTGTTAGTGTCGTTTGGTACTTTAGATGGATTGGACTGAAGGGATTCAGATGGTGGGTCTTGTATGTCATGGGGAGTGGTAAGGGGACTTTGACTATTTGGTGCCTGATCAATTTTAAACGTTTGCCAAAATCTTTGTTTAGAGGTTAGTTCCCCCATTTTGACAAACAAATCATCGAGGCAACAGTCACTTAAGGATTGTTCTAAGCCAAATTCCCACTCTTGGGAGTCAGTTTCGGTGAGGGTTTCCTTAGCGGTCTTGACACTTTTCAAAGCATGCACTCGCTCACTCGAAAGTCCAATGGTACATTGATCGTCATTGTCAGGTGATCCAAACCCTAATCCAAGCTACTTTGGTATTTTGAAAGGTTCTATGGGCTCTCTTCATCCAGTTTTATTTCTGCCTAAGCCACTAGTGCCATCGTAGCCCTTAGCCTTCATTATGTCATATCCCTTGACATATTTCTTAATTGGTAATGGGGGTAGTGTGACAATATCTTTATAGAGACATCCTATGATATCAGCAAGGTCCTCGTTACTCATGTCTCCCCATTTGATGAAAACTATTTTTGGTGGAACTTTGAAAATTTCTTTGGGTTCCATTCTAAAACATGGCCGACCATAGACCTTTGGGGACTTGGGTATCACTATGATGCTATATGCTATATGCAGTTTAAATTCTCCATAGTTGAGGTCCTGGATCTTGACAGTGGTTTCAGCCTTAGGGTTTGTGGAAGATGGTGGTGTGGCGGAAGATGTGGACAGAGTGGATGTAGAAGATGATGCGAGTGTGGATGGGTCAATGCATTTGGAAGATGAGGGGCCAAAAGCCTCTCGATTGATAGGAACTCAGCTTTCAGAAATACCCTTTAGGTTGGTACAATATTGAAAAGGGTCAGGGTCGCCATATATAGTGATTTTTGTGCCGTCAAATGGGAATTTTAAGCATTGGTGATATGTGGATGGAATGGATTTTAAGGCATGAATCCATGGGCGACCGAGCAAGATGTTGTAAGGTAATTCTAGATCCAGGACCTGGCAGGTTGTATCCACAATGACTGGTCCCACTCTTATAGGAAGAGAAATAACGCCTCGCGAAGAGTGTTCTTCATCATCATATTCTTTGATCACTATACTCTTTGTAGGGTCTATGCATGCATCAGAAAATCCTAGAGCCTTAACCAATTTCAAGGAGCATATGTTCAATTCTACTCCACCATCTACTAAAACTCTTCTGACCTTATGCTTATGGACGCAAGTTTCAATGTGCAATGCATCGTTATGGCTAATCTTAGGTGACATGGTGAGGCGTAGTGAGGTATCCCACCATGGTCTCAAACTGATTGAAATCAATATCCTTGGGGACTAACGACTCTTGCAGGGTTTTATCTAGTATAGCCTTATGCGTGGGAGAGATGCGAAGCAGCTCGAGTATAGAAATTTGCATGAGAGTTTTGCCAAGCTGGTCAATAAGGTTGAACTAACTTTTTTGTTGCCACTGTTTTGTGGTCGAGACAGGTTTTGACTATTTAGGAGATGGGCTAGGTATGGTTATTTTGGGTTGCCTAGCGGGAGGTGGACCAGCTATGGTAACCTTGCCACTTTGAGTAGTAGCATTGCATTGAGGTGCTCTCTTGACTGTAATGGTATTGATGTATTCGTCGTCAATTCACACATTATTTATAATAGGTCCACTAGAATAGTTGTACTTGGCGCGGGCAAAGTTAGCTTGATTATTGTTTATCTGTGGACCTGACGTGGAAGCATTATTAGAACCATGGTCTTGCAGTGGGTTCTTATGAATAGTATGATCTGAATTGGAGGAAAATTATGATCCACCTACCTCAATGATACGACTCTCGATAAGATCTTGTACTAGGTTTTTTAGTTTTCGACAGGTAGAAGTTTTATGTCATTTTGCCCGATGATAATCACAAAATGCATTATTGTCCCACCATGCTGGTTTGAATTGCCTTGGGTCATATGGTTTTGGTTCTTGAAGTGTGATGACACCATTTTGGAGGCATTTCTTGAGGACTTCTTCAATGGGCTCACCCAAGGGAGTGTATGTGCGACCCCTGGGGAATTGTCTCATCTGACGGTATTGTCCTTGATTGTTTTGGCCACTTTGGTTGTTTGAAGGGACATTGGTAGGGGGTGTTGATATCATTGTTGATTTTTTTTGCAGTTGAACCCCCTTTAGGGCCAGTACATGACCCATAGTGTTGGCAACCTTGGCGTCAACAACACCGTCATTTGTAAGATGTTTATTTTTGACCCAATATTTATTTTTTTTGGTGGGAGGATTCTCATTTGTGTTTTTAGGACCATATCTTAGTTCTCCCTTTGCAATATGGGCTTTCTCAATCTGGACACCTTTTTCAACTAGGTCTGTGAAGGTTGTGCAACAATGCACTTGCAATGCATATTTTAGGGGGCCCAAAAGTGTTTGAACGAACATGTCCACCTTTTCCTTTTTGGGTATGTCGATGTGACACCGACTAGCTAGACTTCTCGATTTTTGAAAAAATGGGATGAATGTCTCACCGACATCCTCTTGCGTGAGATTGCACAAGCTAGTAATAGAGGTGTCCATGTCAATGTTGTACGCGTGATTTTTTATGAATTTTTGTTTAAGCTCATCCCATGTTTGGATATCCTTTTGGGTGGAAAACCATTCAAGGGCAGTACCTGCAAGACTTTTAGAAAAAAGTATCATCAAGTACATTTGTTCATAAGCGACGTCCATACAATTGGTTGAAAATTTGTGAACATGTTTGATGGGGTTTTTCTTTCCTCTGTACTTGGTAAAATTAGGTGACACATATCCCGAAGGAAATGGTGGCATGTATAAGTTCATTTTGAAGGGATATACGTTTAGATCATATTACACTTCTGATTTTTGGCCAGATATTTTTATGTTTTCTATGGTCTTCTCTAGATCCATCAATTTTTCTTGTAAGGCATCGATTATAGGGTCATTTGTGGTCCCATGCATAGGATTGATTGGTATGCCATATTTTCCCATTTTTTGCACGTGGATATTGGTGTATTGTGGAGGTATGGATTGTTGTGACATGCATGATGTGTTCGGATTGGCGTGTTGTTGGTATTGAAAGTTTGGATTGGGGGTATGCTAGTGAGTATGAATGTGGGATGAGTATGTTGGGATGTGTCCCCCATCCATTTGTGTTGATATTTGGGGGATATGGTGACCATGAACATTGTGATGTGTTAATGATGCCATGGGTTGTGTGTTTTGACTACTTTGTCCAAATTGTTGGGTTTGGACAGGGGGAATGGTCAAATTTTGTCCTTGGAATTTGATGGTATTGGACAGTGTTGACGTGTTCACATTTTGTTGTTGTCCTTGAATAAATATACGTCGTTTACCCCCACCCAAAGGATTTTGTGAGATACCAATGAGAGGATATGTTGAAGGTGTACTCATGGTACTCGATGTAGCTATCAAGGGGGGATTGGTATGACTTGATGATGCCCCCGTGGCATTTACCGTAGTGGTAAATAGAGGATTGGAATAGCTTGCCCACATTGTCGAGGAGCCAAAGGTGGTTCCAGTCGATTGTGACAGTGTTGTGGATATTGTGGGCACTGTGACAGATTGCAATCCTCCAATGGATGTAGCATTTATTGAGTTGGAGGTGTTTGGAAAGTTGGAGGTAGCATGCACGGTCGTTGTAGTGTCAAAGAAAGTATTGCTCGTAGTGTTTGGAGGTTGACCACTATTTGACATGTTATGCGCGTTGTTGACATTAGGGTCTGGAGATGTTGATCTCAACGTGTTAATGTTGAATCCTTGAGGTAATTTGGCTCCTTGACTTAAGAGTATGGCCAAATATCTATCTCTATCATATAGGACCATTTGTTCCACGAATTGAGAGGCCTCTGGGTCTTGTACTGCTACCTCTAGGTTTTCCTCAAGTATTTGTCTATATACATCCTTATGTAAGAATGGTTCAAAGGGACTGTTTGATGAGGATGGTATTGTCGTGAGAGGTTGATTGTTTGTATTGCCAAATGGATCGTCAAAAGTCCAATTTGGGTCATATGTGTGACTATTGACATTGGAAGTGGAGTCTTCTCCAAAGTTTTCCATTTGTCATTTCTATTTTTGGAGTCTGGTTTCCACTATAAAATGAGATTGCTTAAATGAAAATGACAACTAAATGCAAGGATGACACTATGCAAGGTCTAGGTTCAAAGTGACGACTAGGATGAATAATATTTTTGGATTTTTGGGAATAAAATATGCAATGTCTAAACTTAGAATGTCATTTGAGAAAAGGACACCTAAGCACTTCTAAGCTCACTCTTTGTTTTCGATCTCGGCTACTAAAGGAATTTTTGAAAATGACATGATGACAAGGTCAAAATGACTGATGAGTTTTCCTAACTAGACTTTTGAGTTGGAAAATCTCACAAAAGAGATAATGACTGAAAAAGGGAATGATGATTAAGTCCAAGATAACCTAGTTTCAGAAGCAATGACATTGCAAATTGTGTTGAGATTTTCCTAATCCAAAGTATGCAAGTATTAAAACCTAGGGACAAGCTAATGCCTAATGTAGGCAACTAAAAAAAATAAAATGAAGGATGAAACCTATGGTCAAGAATGCAAACTAATGGTCAAAAGTTTTGAGCAATTTCAAAGTTGGTTTCTGGCAGAATCCCTTTGGAAACAGTGGTTGACAAAAGATTGACAAACTGTAGACTCAGATTTGACTTTGTATCAGGGTTTTACTTGTGACAAGAAAATGCGTTGTTTGAGGCCTCAAATGCGTCACAGTGTCTCGAATGTGGTTTGGTTTGAGCGAATGCGGCTTTGGGACTGACAAATGCGACTTAATTTTGTAGATGCGACTTTGTGAGGTTCATATGCATCATGACGCAGACAAATGAGGTGTTTTAGAGATCAAATGCAGTTTAACAGTGTGATTGCATCTTAGTATTTTTAGATGTGGTTCAACAGATGCGACACAGTTTGTTAAAATTGAGTTTCTTGACGTATTGAGGGAAAATTTGATATGTCTAATGGTGAATTTTTTGTCCAGAAATGTAAATGTGGTGAATAATGTTTGAGAAATCCAGTAAGCACTTGACAAGCACAATGTTTTGAATGTAAGCAAGTGCACATAAGACAAGTACAATCCTAAAAGGCCAATAGGCCAAGGGTTTGTATACTTGATATAGCCCACCGATATACCCCAGATTGGTGCTAAACACCTTTCCTTCTCGAGAGTGGACAACTTAGAATTTTGGTGGCATTGGCTCCCCTCCACGGCTCATTAATGTCATTCGAGCACACCAAATTCAAATTATTGGGTAGTGGCTTCCCAAGAGCTGCTATCTCTACTCAAGGGGATCAGTAGTGAGTGTCTTTGGGCATGATATTGTACCCTGCACTATATGAAGCAACGGCCAAAAATGGTTGGACTCTAAAACAAAAGGTGTTTAGTACGGGCATTCCGTTCGTAGGGCATGATACATGCAACGAGAGTCCCCTTTCAGATCCATCTCATCGGAACCACACGCGTGATTCTTGTGCTTTCCCCAAGAATCCACTTTTATATACCGGCTGGAAGTCCCTCGGTGTCAGGGTGCTACCGATCTGAGTCGTCCTGGGGTGAGTAATTTTTCCCACCAGAACAGGACCAAGTTCTAGAGTTAGTAACCACATCTCTTACACCCAGGATAGCCCGAAAATGCAAGGGGAGAGGATACTTCAATTACTAAGTCGTAAGGGTAATAACACATAAAAATGGGTCTAGTTTTTTTATCACCAAGTTTTAACAAGGTGAGAGCATAATCACCTACCATTTTGCAAACACATTCAGACAAAGTAGAAACACAAGTTTGTTTTAATTGCACTAAAAGGAAATGTGTACTAATCTAAGAAAAAGATAGGCACAATGTTTTAGTGTTCAGTCTTCGACATTCAAACCTGCAAGACCACAAGTTAGTAGTTTGACTATATGGCTTTGACCCATGAAAAACTCCAATGCCACATGCTGTAAACCCTGATTAGTAATATGAAAAATAGAAAAACAGAAAATAGAAACATACAAAAAATAGAAAAAAGGATTGAAATCCAAAAGCCAATGAAAAGAAAATTCACCAGGCGAATGCGTCACAGAAGATCGAATGCATTGCGGTATGACAGACAAGTGCGTCATGCTTCTGTCGTATGCAATGTTCTATACCTCAAATGCATCATGTCAGAGCTATTGCGTCGTTGTGGCCCTTGAATGCGTTGTGATGCATCAAATGCGGCTCGGGAAAACACAAATGTGGCACGTCCATACCTGTACCTGTAAAAACAATAGAAAACAGAAAAAAGAACATATAAAAAATATAAAATAGGAAACGTCGGGTTCACCAATGTATCTAAGGGTTAAATTTTTAGTTTAGATTAGATGTTAGAAAATCAATAAAGACTATAAACCCAAAGAACTATGAAGTACAAAGGAAATTAAAAGAAAGAACGATTATACCTGTTCTTCGAATCTTCCATGATTACCTCCATAGCACCTCCTAGCTTGCAGCATATGATTGATACCCTCAGATTGTGTGTGTGAGCATTTTGACTATGACATTGTCCTATGCAAGTTTTGAAGGATTTAAAATAAATGCCTATACCTATGCCTATGAAAAAATGATTCTCAAATACTAAATAACTCTAATATGAATGCGCCAGAATAATAAAATCTAAGTGTGTAATCTAAAAATGAGAGAAAAATAGCATTTTATAGAAAATGCCATTTTGAATAGACAGACAAGATTGACTTTCGGCAGAGACCTAAAATCAGAGGACGAGATTAAATTTGATAATCCCTAATCATGGTTAGGGAAAAACCCTTAAACGAGTGGTCGAGATGTCATCTAAGAAGATTGAATCGGCGGTGGAGAATAAATGAGATAATTAATTCGAAAATAAAGATTTTCGAAAATCAAGAAGATAAGAGTTGAACTCAAGATTAGATTTGAAAAATCAAGAATCTGCCCGATTACTTGATTTTTGGAGGAATATTACCAATTTGAATTAAATCAACTCAAAATATGGATTTTGTGAAATAATAAATAATCGATTTTCGGATTATTTACTAAAATGAACTGACAGTTAAGAAAATCATTTTAAATAATTAACTTATTTAAAATGAGAGAAATGTTAATTTTGACAATTAAATAATTAAAGATAATTATTTAATTTAACAGATATGATTAATAATTAAATAAATTAATCAATTCATTTAATTATGACAATTAGTGACATTAAATAAATAAATAAAATTTATTTATTTAATAATTAGGAAGAAATGAATGAAAAAAGGTTATTAAATAAATTAAGAAATTTATTTAGTTAGGGGATGACTTAGACAATTAATGATGTATTTAATAAATAAATAAAATTTATTTATTTAATAATCATGAAGAATAAAAGGACATGAATTAATTAAATAATTATGAATTATTTAATCAATAGTCGAATGTGGACCAAGGAAATAATTAAGATGATATAATTATGCTAGGACGCAAGTGGTAAAAATAGAGCTTGCAGGCCTAGGTCATTTTTAAGTGTCTACACATACTTTACAAGCTGCCAGAGGATCCATGTGGCAACCAACTACTAGCCCTCTAGAATTTTTAGGGTTTAGATCTACAGTCACGGGCTAGTGGGAAACAACCCAAATCTACCTAGCAACATTCAATGTGTGTGCCCTTTAATCTCCAAGCCCAACACTCAGACAGTTAACTCCCTTTTGTGATAAATGGTCTAGGTTAAAACATCTCATGGAGAAATTTTGCACATGCACTTACATCTCTTTAGTAGCATGCCTTTTAGTACTACCATAGTCACTCAAAGTATCTGGCTAAATAATTCAATGCCTTCTATAGTCATGCAGATGGTAGTGATGATGCCACATGGCACTTTCCTACAATCCTTACAAGAGCTGAGATTTGACAGTGGGCCTCCCGTGGGATGGCAAGGAATAGTCAAGATTCATCTTTAAGATCGCATCATAGGGCCATTGATTTCAATGCTTTTCATCATTGACACTTTGAGGGTAGAACCTGCCACAAGGATGGATAGGTGTCACCTACCTGTTACCTTGTTGGTTTATTTATCCAATTATTTTATTCCCATGGGCTAGCAGGTGAGTAATAGGATGCATTGGGTGGGACCCGATGACCATTACTTGAGCATTTTTAAAGGAAAAATGTATGTATTTTTTACTTAAAAGGGGTTTTTTACAAAATTAACAAGGTAAAAGGACTTACTTGTATTTCACAGGTCTAGACTTAGGATAAAGTGCAAAATATTTAGAAAATTTCAATCCTACATAACATAAACATGGATTAAAATAATTCAAGCAGGTAGCGGCTGGTAAGCTAGGCATAAGGGGTTGTTAGATAAATGAATTTGATAGCCTACGTGGTAACTTGGAAAATCAGGAATGAGCAAGCATAGGTCAACAACAAATTAGAACATATGTAGTGGTTTCCAACACTTAGGATTTTTCAAAGGGATTTAGGGCACAAACAAAACCCTAGGTAGAGGAAAAACCAAAACCCTAAGCCATAAGAGGCACTCTAGACTAGAAAAGATAGCCAAATATTCATCAAATATTAGTGGAACACAAAAAAAATTAGGGGTTCCACCACTTGCTCCACTTTTAACTTTAAGGCCACTACCATTTGATTAGATTCTTTAAGATTTTTGGTTAGCTTATCAATCTCCTTTTGTGCAAGCTTCTTCATATGCTTATTCTCCTTTTTTATGCTATCAACCTCCTCTCTTAGGTTATCAATTTCTTCTAAATCACAAATTAGTTCTCCTTTAAGGTCAATTTATCCTTCTTCATCACCTTTTTCACCAAGATCCTCAACCTCTCCATCTTTTTATTCTTTAAGTTCTTTTTCCGTAAAAATAAATTCCTTTTCTTCCATCACAAAAGAAAAATCTTGTTCATCATCTAAACTATCACTAGCATCAGATGAATGACTCTCCTCATGAACATATAGATCCTTCTTCTTCATAAAAACTTTCTTCTTATGAAACTAGGGATTCTTCTTTTTACTATCTACTTTTTCATCAGTATCCTCCTTATTCTAAGGAAATTTAGAAACAAAATGACCCACTTTACCATAGTTAAAACACTTTAAGGGTAGTTTACCTTTATACGGCTTGTCAAAACCTCTTCTTAATATTCTAATCAAGTTTTCTTCTTCCTCATCAGTCTCTTCATGCTCATATATGGAGGCTTTTTCCTTGTCCATCTTGGATACTTCAACCTTCTCCTTGTTGGAATCCTTGAAATAAGTTTCTCTTTTGGATGACTCTACATTTCCGATCCTCATTTCATATGTAGTGAATATGCCATGCAACTCATCAAGAGTGAGTTTGGTAATTTCTTTTGATTCCTCTAATGCAAATATTTTGGGTTCATACCTAGATGATATAGACCTTAATACCTTTTGTACAATGATTGAATATTTTACTTCTTCTCCAAATCCTTTTATTGAGTTCACTATTTCATCAACT
Source organism: Sequoia sempervirens (assembly GCA_007258455.2). Taxonomy (NCBI): domain Eukaryota; kingdom Viridiplantae; phylum Streptophyta; class Pinopsida; order Cupressales; family Cupressaceae; genus Sequoia; species Sequoia sempervirens. The sequence goes on from VDFB02270651.1 coordinate 70,562,465, forward strand.
CTGAGAAGGTATTCTACAATATTTTCTTCTTCATTCATCTTGATACTTTCAAACTTGGCTCTAAGAATCTACAACTTTGCTAGTTTTACCTTATCATCTCCTTTATATATTCCTTTAAAATTATCCTAGATATCATGTATAGTTTGACAATGCATAACTTTGACAAACATAGAACTAGACAAACCATAGAACATCATGCTTTTCCTTTCCTTTGTTGTCATAGTCTTTCTTTCCTACAACATCAGTACAATCAGTAGCCAGAGGTGTATATCTATTCTTGACAGACATTCACACATCAAATCCTAAGGATCCCAAAAAAATGTCTCCATTATATTGATCTAGAACACATAATCTAATCCATCAAACCGAGGTGCTTTGTTTGTAGATGAACCCTCTTGACTAGCCATTGTGTTCACTTATTGAAGATCTACCCAAATTGATAAATCTTCTCATAGGAACTAGGGATCTGATATCAATTGTTGGAACACAACAATCTATTAAGGGGGGTGAATTAGTAAATCAATTAAAATTTAGCCTTTTCACACTTAAAGAAGATTAACTCCTTCTACCTCTTTTAGTACAGATTAAAACTAAACATATAGAGAGGTAAAAATTCTCACACAGTTGCATATAACACAAGATGTATGTGGAAAACCAAAGATGGGAAAAACCATGGTGAGAATAGCTGCTAGGATCTACTGTCTTAATCCAGTCTCATAAGGTAAATCTATGATTATAATTTTTTAAGGGCACCAACCCTAAGGAGACATCGATCCCCTATTTTAGGAGCACCCACTCCAAGGAAGCACCAACTCCCTATACTGAGCACCTACCCATTTATCTGATGACACCCACCAATTAGATTTGCAATGAAATCTATTACCATTTTTTCTTCTGAACACAATTCAATGTTGCAATTCTTTTCGCAATTGCTCAATCCTTTGTTGTTGAATCTGTAACATAATTCTCTATCCTGCACCTCTCTCTATTTTTCACCTTCCATTTTTCTTTCAGTGCATTCTTTGTCCACCTCAAGAGCTCACACATACACTGCTTTGTTGCACTTTCCTTTTTCTTTTAGTTCATTCTTTGTTTGCCTCAAGATCTCACTCTACTTGTAGCAACATTCCTCAACACTTAGCCAAAATCTGCCTATATTCTTTTTACATACCTTTACCGACTTGTAATAATTTCCTTGATCCTTGCACCTGCACATGCATAGCTCTTCTATTAGGGTTTACTTGTTATCTTCTCTAGCAAGCCACCTATCCACCTATTCATACACTCACCACATCAAATTTAGGTTCTTTGAGTTTGCTAAACATAGAAACTTGTAAAACCCTAAACTTAATATGCATTAAATGTTATATCCTTGTATATCTTATTTAATTTTGTTCTTTATCACCTTTGTAGTTTGTTCCACCAGTCTACACATCCTGAAACCAATTAAAATGGTCACTAAAGTAGTTGGACCAATTAAATTCATGTACTGTGTTAGTTTATAGTCGAAAACCTTGTTCACATGGTCATAACCGTTAAATGTCTTCAACTTTAAACCTGGGCCATTGATGTATGATCTTCGTGCCACAATCCATCACTTCACATTTAATATTTCATCTTTAAAATTTTACTATTGGATCAATCTCGTTTTAATAGGCTCCATTGATCTTTATCCCATAACCATCACACACACTTAACCCTTCACATTCACTTAGGGCATCAAATTTCATTTCTACGATTTGAAGAGATGATGCAATCACTGTTCGATCATAAACACTTGATCTCTACCATTAATCTTCCATCACATTTTTCTTGGCACTATTTTATTCACAATAATGATGTGAATAAATGAGGAAATGAAATCAAAATTTTCCAACAATCACACGATGTACACATGTCACTAGCATGCATTCCTGTAGGGCTAATCAGGGACCCACCAATTCTTTCCTGCAATATCGCAAGGGAAAGGTAGGGACCCACCAACCACACTACAGGGTAGCAAGGAACTATTTGATCTAATTTAGTTTGATCACTACCGTTGATTAAACTTCATCACACATCACTAAATGCTTACTACCCATTTGCTTCACAAGGTCATGTGAAGCATTGTAGTGATATACGTCAATCTTCACCATTGATATTCTTCAAGGACATATCACACGTCGTAGTTTAGACGTGGTCACAATGAATGCAAACTAGGATGTGAAGGGTTGCTGCGATGCACACAAAAACTCCATCAACCGGAATCCCTAGGTAAGAAGGTCAGTCATATTGATGACATCAATGGATTAAGTGGTAACTTAAGCAACCTGCAACCGCCTGTACATAGTCAACATCTGTCATAACCCAATTTTATTTCATATTATTATAATATGGTAAACTGAATTATTGAAGAAATTCAATAAATATTAAATGGAAAATTTTGGAATTTTCAAAAATTGAATGAAAGAAGTTGATTGAAGTTGACTTTGTGAACTTTTAGAAAATTATTTTAAATGCTATCAAGAATTGAAAGTTACTGATAAATTTGCAAGTGCAAGTGTGTGCAATTGCAGGGTGACAGGTTGAAGGACGAGAACACAGTTGAAGTAGGATTTTTTAGTCGGATCAAACGGTAAGCCAGTTGGAATCTGGGTGTACACACCACAAATGGCATGATGATTTGCATTAGAATTAATTTGCATATATAAGAGAACAAAATTTCGTAACTCGAATTGTCTCTGTTATTGAAATTAATGGCTTGTAGATTAAATTTTTTCTACTTAAACTCTATGTTTTAAAGAGAACGAAAGTGAGTATTGTAAATAATGATTAAAAAAGGAAAAGAGAAATCATTATGTGGATATTAAGTGTAAAAAAAAAAATCCTTTTTAATTTATATATATATATGTATAGATGATTGAATTGAAATTTAAGTTCCTTACTTTAAGTAATAGTGTATGGAACTTATAAGCCATTCCAAACAACTTATACATGAATGCATAAGTAAATATATATACATATATATACATGTATGTAAATAAATACGATTACATACATATATATAAATATATATATACACATTATTCGAATACATGGTAAATATGAATGAAATCATTTAAATATATATATAAAATATGCTACGCATATATATATATATATACATATACATATATATGTACACATATTTAAATGCATGTCAAATTCAAATTTCATAACCAATAAATGCTAAATTGGACTGTTTGAAATCAATAAGAAATCACAAAGGTGTCCCATGAAGGACGTGGGATGGTCACAAATTTAATGATGATAGTCAAACCAAGAAGTGGTCAGCAAACAACAATAATGCCAACATCTGGAAACATGCAAAAGAAGTATGATTTTTTCCATTTTCAAAATGATATCTAGGCGAAAAAGCAGAGAGAAGAATTGGGGTACAAAGGAAAAAAGCAGGGAAAGAACTTGAGATAGGGAAAAATCTAAAGGAAACAACATAAAGCTTCCATTGGAAGTAATTTGATTTCCTTAGTAATCGATTTGTTATTATTTCCATTTAGAATCATGCTTGAAGTGTATTCTTTACTTCATTTGATTGATTTTCTTAACATAGAAAAATGGGAGTCATTGTCTATGTTTAATCAGCCTTGGGCTAAATGTTGAAAATAGTGTTAACCCCTTTTGTGGAGGTCACATGGCCTATAGCCTGCATAGAATAGAATACATCTAAGTTAAAATTCCATGTGGCTTCCGCAAAGCTAAGCTGAGAGCTTGAAGAGCATTAAAGGCTCGTCCATCACCTCTATTTCACATTATGTTGCTTTCCTACGAAGGCTATCGATCCATTCCAAATGACTACATTTTATGGTAAAGGTTACTCTTCGTAAATGATTGACTATGATCCTATGGGAGGATAAGAATCCCCTTTTTTTTTATAAATATTTCTTTTTTTATCATCTAATGATTGTTATCGAATGGGTTGATAATAGATAGGGTCTTTATTGAATTCTTCTTGAAGCTTTGCATAAATGTATTTTGTTATTTTTTGTATGAAGTTGACCTCGTTCTATAGGAACAATAAATCTAAGTTTGAGATTCTCCAAGCTTTGCTTGGGTTGATCTAGAAGATCAATAGGTTGATTCCTGAATGTATAAATGGTATAGACACCAGTCTGCATGGAAAATATTATTGCTTGCATGATATAAACCAATATGCCCATAAGGGGCAATTTCAAATATAACCTTTGATGCTAGAAGAAAGCACCTGACCTATGAGATTGGTTGAATTCAGAGCAACTTAAGATCATTTGTTGTAGCCTGAATAGGCATGAGTATTTTTTTGAACCTAAAACTTCTATGCCTTCTTGACTGAAATATTTGCTCAAGAATTTCATTGACAAACATGTTGAGATTAGTTTTATTTATAATATCAAAGCTTCTTATCGAATTTCCAGTGATGAAAGTGTTCAAGATCTGAATAATAAACATTTTTTCCTTATGTATGAAGCTGGACTATTTGATTTGTTTATTTTTAGTACATTGTGGAAAAACGATTCTATTTTAAAATAGTGAACATATACTTGAAAAGTGATCATTTAGTATGTAAATAGCCAGTTTTATAACCGTTTAGCAAGAAATAGTACTTGTTATGCTTAAACAATGAATGTACATAGGTGAACAACTTTTTTTATGACTATTTAGTAGGAAACAATACTTGTTCTGTTCAAACAATGAATGTACATATGTAAACAACTTACTTCATAACTATTTAGTGGGAAATAGTACTTGTTTTGCTTAAACAATGAATGATCATATGTAATAGTTAGATTTATATCTATTTATTAGGAAATAGTATTTGTTCTATTTGAATAATGCATGATCATATGTAAGCAATTAGACTTATATCTGTTTAGTAGGAAACAATATTTATTCTATTTGAACAATGAATGATCATATGTAGACAATTAGACTTATATATGTTTAGTAGGAAACAATATTTGTTTTGTTTGAACAATGAATGATCTTATGTAAATAGTTAGAGTTATATTTGTTTAGTAGGAAACAATATTTGATTTGTTTGAGAAATGAATGTTCATAAGTAAACAATGTTGTTAAAGTATCCAGTTGTGAGAATTGCAATAAAAGTAAGTGTGAAACTGTTAACATAGATTCATTTTGATTATTTACTTGACTAAAGAAACTTCAAATGGAATACTATTTTAAGGTTGCAATTTGAATTAATGTTTATTTTAGAATGTATGCATAGATTCTAAACATAAGTAGGCACATATAAGTGTATGCACATAGACTTTGTCTATGAACATACACATACTTGTGACATACCTTCTTTTGTTCCCAGTTCACTTTTAAATGGAAAATGCTTATTGTTGAATAGTATATGATAGTCATAAGAACAATATGATTGATTGTTGAATTACTCTATTAAATTTTAGTTCTATTTTAGAAAGAGTAAATTAGTATTCTTACTCTTCTTTTAAAAAAATATGCTAAAGAATATTCTAAAACTCAAACAAAGCAATGATACCTTAGTTGACTAGAGCACCTCAGGGTAGATGCTACTAGAGGGTAGATAATTGTTATGAGATGTATAGTAGAAAGTTACCTTTCAAGACGGGTGTCGAAATGGAGTTCAGAGAGTATAGGTTTTCTTTACTAGAACCTATTGTTTGTTGTTGTTGCAACACATTTATTATGCTTGGCCAAGCAATGTAGTTCATTATGTATGTATGAAGTCTATGATTCCACTCTCTTCCATTCCTAACATAGATCTTGCACTTTCTTTTCTAACTTTTAGATAGAAATTGCATTTTGATGTATGGGCACACACCAAATTCCACCTTGCAGATTGTTCTCTTGCTAAAATTTCCATGTAGGGTCAGGAATTCTTCAAGTCGGAAGAATACCAGGGAAGCGTAAGCTTCATGGTTGGGTGGTAAAGCGCTTCAACCATGTTCTTGTCCACTAGTGGAGGCAAGCGCTGAAGAAGAAATTTAATTGTTCACAAGACTATTTTAGTCTAGTATGTAACTGGATGTAATGCATACATGTATTTAATGTAAGGAGAATAGTGTAATGACTTTGTGGCCTTAGTAGCCAAGTCAAACTTGATATTGTAATTTGAATTTTTAAGTGAATATATGAATATTTAACTCATTTTAAATGGAAATGTGTAGCTATGTTTGACTTTAGCCACTAGTTATGTCTTTTTAATTTGGAGTATATTCATGTGTCATTTATAATAATATTAATTAAGTAATAATTTTGAATGGTTTATTACAACATCAAGACATAAACTCTATCCATCACCATGACTGCAACACCTAGGGTTTATCTGTAAACCCTAGCTTGACCAGAAGGAATGACTAAATCATTTCTTAGCACATGCCACCTCCTTTGATCATGCAGACCATACCAAATGAATCCTCTCAAAAAACCCATGTCAAATATTCAACCTATTTTCTTTTGTGACTTATGGAAGTAACCTTTGCAAAATTGTGACAACATTTCATGATAACTTTACAAATTTTGAGAAAATTTGCAACTTTTTCAAAAAAATGCTATTCTCTCCATCATACTTAACCAATTCCTCCAAAACCTTATCCACTAAGCTTAGTGACATCCAAGCCTTCACTAATTTTTCCTTTGAAATAAATGAAATCTTTTGACATCAATGAAAATATAATTTCAACAAGAACACTTTGATTGTAATGTTTAGAGATAGACCATTGATAAGCATGGAGAGGTTTGAGGGCTTACAATCGACGCTCATTGAGCAACTCAAGCTAATACAAATAGTCAACACAATGTGTCATCATCAATCAACCCTTTAAGGGAAACTCACAAAGATGGAATTTCCAACTCTAATAGAATGATAGACTTGACACCATACAAGAGGTTATATAGTGTTGTACCAATAGCCATATGAACACTCGTGTGACAAGCCCATAAGGTGTATGTTGATTAAGTACATGTTAATCGTTATTGTGTTTATTCACTTTTTTCGAAGAATCGGCTCAAGAGTTTTATTAGATGCTTTAACTTAGCCATTAGATTGAAGATAATATGGTGTAGAAAAGTAGTGTTAAATATGATTTTTTTTGAAGAATTGCTTCACCGTTTGATATTAGATGAAGCACCATTGTCAGTGACAAGGGTAGATGGAAATCCAAAATGAGAAATGATATTATTTAGAAGAAAGCTACAAATTTCTTTAGTATTCATGGATCGAAGCAAAATATTTTCTCACTTGTTTAGGCTCTCTTTATTAAAAGGAACTTAATAATTCCTAATTTAATGTTATAAAATGTATTTATTTACATATTCACACTAAGTTTAGGGCCCTCTTAATTAAAATGAACTTAATAATTCCTTAATTTTGTGTTGTAAAATGTATTTTTTTACACTTTCACACTTATTTAGGGCTCCTTTAATTAATTGATCTTAATTAGGACTTAATTGGCCCCCTTAAATTATTTTCCAAGCCTATTAATTACATTTTCCAAAGATGAAACTCGACATTCATTAATTAATTAAAATAGAACTTCTCATTGAGCAATGTGTGTCCTAGGTTTAGGGACCTACGACCCATTCACCCATGGAAAAATGGGTCCTCCCTAGACCTTAGGACCCTAATTTAAATTATGTTTTGTTGAACAGTTCGGATAATTGAGAGGGGGGGTGAATCAGTTATCATAAAACAATTTTCTTGACTTTAATTAATCCAGAGCAACCTTAAATCAATTAGATAATAATCAAATAAATATGAACATGAAAGCACATAACAACACCATGCACAATGAACACCAAAATTTACGTGGAAACCCAAGATGGGAAAAACCATAGAGAATGCTAATTCTCAATTATAGAACACCGGTTAAGGTGACACTAGTTAAGGTGATTTTTACAAAGGCTCACTACCAAAAATGCTCACTACCGATGAGCTCACTACCTGATTAATACAAAAACATAAAATAGTCTTACTGGAAAAACATGAACTGATGAAGCTGCATCTACATATGCATGAATTCAGTTTCAGGAGAGAGAAAAAAATATTTGTCTGCAACAGATCTAGTCAAGAATCTTCTACCCACTTTCCTTGCACAATCTTTGTGCTACTGATTACTTCTTCTTGACACTTTCCTTCTACTTCCTTCTCTATTTCTTATCGCATAATCCTTCACACTCTTGTTTGAACATCACACTACTTGTCTCTTGAACTAAAGAGATGTTCTATATATATGTACCCATAGAACAAAGTAAGTCAGCCTAGCAAAACATGTCAGCTTGAAAAAAACCTTGAAATATTCAATAAGGATTGGCATACTAGCACTAGACCCAAAGGATAGGTCGAACATAAAGATCTCCTTACCATGTTACCAAGGGACCCATAAATAGGTCATATTTAAGATAACATAATTACCAAAATATAGAAAACTTTGAATTACATGAAATATATTCCAGAGCCGATGGGAATGCCACAACCAAGACCAAATCTTGATTTCCATCAATTTTAGTACCAATTGGAGAAACACAATTAGACATACCAAAACTTGTAACATGCTACATGAATGTTCGGATTGCAAGGATACCCAGAATAAGCTTTGAGAACATCAACCAATATCAAAATATTAGTCTTCATTATTCTACATTAACTGACTTCCACGGATGTCCCAAAAAGAAGTATTGCCATATCTAGAGCAAGGATAATATCCACACTGCGCAACAACAAAGCTCACGATAGGATAGATCATTTTTGTATACTATCTAGAGCACAACCTTTCGGATCCTAGGTTTTGACATCAATGAAAACAATGCTAAATCATCTCAACAACTTCTCAAAAATATCCCCCTTTGGCATTGATGGAAAAACAACAAAAACTCAAAAACACAAAAATTGGAAACAAAAGACTCCAAGCACTCCCCCTTTTTCAAGCAACTCAATTCATTTTTTTTTGTTTTTATCTTCATTTTTCTCCCCATTTTTTCCATCAAAGGAAAAGTGAAAATTAAGAACATTTAGGAGATCAAGTAAAAATAACACTTTTCACATGAAAAAATTTCTTGTACCTTTCTCTCATAGTTGGAAGAATCCTCTTCCAAGCTTGCACTGCAAAAACCATTCTGGCACACATACTGTCCAGTAGATTCAACAACATAAATGAAGATGTCCAATCCAGAGATAGGAACTATCATTCACAATCCTCTACATTAGAAAGTATCCTAGAGAGATGATCCAACCGAACCTCAACAATTTTTTTGACCAACTAGAAATTTTTAACCAAATCTTCCCTTTGTCTTTAAGTAGAAAATAACTCAACTTGCAACTCACCAACTCTTATTCTTTTTTTTCCATCTTTATCTTTGAAGAAGTCAAAACACTTCCCAATATCATTCAATTTAGATTCAATAGCTTCAGTTCTGCTTCTAAATTTTTCACCAGCAGCAGGCCATCAGAGATAGTGCCCGTAGATGTCAGACTTCTCCTTAATGCATTCTCTTGTCAAACCAATGTGTTTGGATAATTTTTTGTCTGGCTTTGACACACCTTCTCTCAATCATAGCTTGGATCTTATGACCTTCAGATCCTTCCCGCAACAACCTTTCTTCAACAACTTCTACCAGATCATCCAATAATGAGCCAAAACCAACTGGAACAGTAATACCTTTTTTGAGAAGACAATCAACAAAAGCATATTCAATTCTAGGCCTACTATTCGAAGAGAAACCATGCCATATTTTACTAATTTTTTTTCATATCACCTTCATCCAACACCAAATTTTTTTTATCTAGATTGAAAGAGTCAGATCCAGGCAGAGACTCTTCTTCCTTCACCTTATCTTTTGAGATAGTGATGACATCCTTTGTGTTAATTTTCCTCCTTTTAGATTCTGAAGGGGAACCATAAATGACAACCTCTATCTCCTTCTTACCAGAGGAGGAACCCTCCTCAAACTAACTGATAGGCATAGCATAAGACACTATGACACCGGAGCACATATCCATCTGCAAGGATGAGAAACAAAATTTGCATGCACTTCCTTTTATCTTCCATACATTCCAAATATCTGTAAACTTTATTTTTGACAAGGATTTCAAACTTCCACTTAACATTCTCCTTTGACGGTAGCGAACTTAGAAAGTAAAATACTAAACATATGAGAAGAGACCCAAATCGGAAGGGATAATTCTCAACCAAAGACATTCTGACATTCTCAATTAGGTTTTCCATTGTTAGGATACACATGTCAAACTATTTACTTTCCTTCACCATCTTATGTGCAAGATACACAAAAATAGCCAAAGTAGAACCTTCACCATTTCATAAATAGATTTTGTAAGTGATACCATAAGCAACATACCTTACTATAGGATTGGAAATGGTATTTATCAATAGAGCTCAGGGGTCTTTGTCGATACCGGTAAGTTCCTCCACGTCTCTGTGTTTCATCATTTTCTTCTTAGGGAGTTCACCAACTTTGCACAATCCAATAATAGCTTCAATGGCTTCCTTAGTGATTGGATAATTTTTTTCCAAAACGATGCTGCCATCCTTGAATTGACTCAACAGGAACAAGATAGAATCTGTCAGAAATATAGGGAAATTCTCCCCATAGATTCATACCCAGGGCACTTACATTCTGCAATTCACTAGTCTTCAACCCTAGTTCCATTTCCTTCATCTTCTGATGGTCAAATTCATCCAACTCTACTCCCTTCAGTCTCAAAGGTATACTGCCACTAGATTCATTGTTAACCAACATAGATTCCATCACCGCAATTATCTTTTTCAATCCTTTTATCACTCAGTGAAACTTCTTTTCCTTCTTTGCAAACTATGAAAAATGTTTTGAAATTCCACATTTTATCCTTAATTGCTCATGATGATTTCGCCACCAAAAACTTACATTGATGATGCCAACAACTGTACTTCACTTTTTAATTAGCCAGATTAAGCTTCATCATACATCACCAACTAGATTGAACTTAGTCATGTTGAAAACACATCAATATTACTACAAAGAGGGGGGACCATCAGGATATGCATTGCAAAACTCCCCCTGAGAAAAGGCAGTTTGGCTCAGATTCTGGTAGGGCTTGTACTGAGATCTAGTACCATGGAAGAGTTCTCCACACTTGTTTCATTTTTCTTCCAAACCATGATCATCTTCTTCTTAGATCATCTGATTTTGTAGCCTTTTTATTTTCAAACTTTTTTGGAGCAACATATCTACATGTGTTAGCATAATGTCCAATTTGACTGCACTTGTAACATCTTTGTCCTGACTTAATTGAGTGAACCATAGATCTACACTGATTAGATTTGTGACCATAACCATGGCATAAATGGTAATTACCATGAAAGATATTATTCATTCCATTCCTTCTAGATGGATTGGATAATTGAATTCTACAATGACTTGCTTTGTGACCAAGCTTGTGACAGTTAAAGCATTGAGTACTTGGTTCCTTCTTGTTTCTACACTCTACAACCTTATGTCCATTTTTTTTGCATAGAAAACAGTGGCCATTAAATGATAAGTACCTTTGAGCACTTGGTTGCTTGACTAGAGGTCTTTTTGTAGGTGTTCTAGAGCTCCAGACCTTGCTTGTTACAACTGATCTTGCTTCAACTTCAACTACTTTGTCTTTTCCCTTAGTGTTCTAATTTGAGCTTTCACCTGAGAAGCCAAGTCCTCCCTTATCCTTGTGACATTTTTTTAGGGACAAGAGTTTATCTAGAATTGTGCTACTTTCACATACTCTTACTTCTGATTTCAACTTTCTTAACTCTTGATCTAACTTCTCATTTTCTTCTAATTTTTGTTTGATGGTATCTTTGAGATTTTCTTGTCTTCTTCCATTCTTCCATTTTTTGTTTGATAGTATCTTTGAGTTTTTATTTAGTCTTCTTGCATTCATCCAACTGTAGCTTTAGATTCACAACACTTTCCTTTGACTCCTTTAATTCTTGGCTGACCTCTCTGTGTCTTGCTTTGAATTTCCAGATTTTCTCCCTTAGCTTCGAGATACAAGCATTTTCCTCCTTGATGTTTTTTTTCAATTCTTCATTTTTAGATTCCATGATTTGCATATCATCTAATAATGTCTTTAGTTCTTCATGAAAGTAATAGTCTCTTGCAATTTGTTCAAACTACCAAGATCTCCTTCAAGCGGTTAAGCTCTATCTATAAGGGACCAAGCTCTAATACCAATTGTTGAATAGTCTGGATAACTAAGAGGGGGGTGAATTAGTTATCATAAAACAATTTTCTTGACTTTAATTAATCCAGGGCAACCTTAAATCAATCAGATAATAATCAAACAAATATGAACATGAAATCACATAACAACACTATGCATAATGAGCACCATAATTTACATGAAAACCCAAGATGGGAAAAGCCACGGAGAATGCTAATTCTCAATTATAGAACACCGGTTAAGGTGACACTAGTTAAGGTGATTTTTACAAAGTCTCTGCCAAAAATGATCACTACCAGTGGGCTCACTACCCGATTAATACAAAAACCTAAAATAGTCTTACTGACAAAACATGAACTGATGAAGTTGCATCTACATGCATGAAGTCAGTTCTGGCTAAGAGCACAATATCTTTCTGCAACAGATTCGGTCAAGAATCTTCTTCCCACTTTCCTTGCACAGCCTTTACACTATTGATTACTTCTTCTGACACTTTCCTTCCACTTCCTTCTCTGTTTCTTATTGCATAATCCTTCAAACTCTTGTTCACACACACCACACTACTTGTCTCTTGAACCAAAGAGATGTTATATATGTACCTATAGAACAAAGTAATTCAGCCTAGAAAAACATGTCAGCTTGAAAAAAAACCTTGAAATATTCAATAAGGCTTAGCACGCTAGCAACAGACCCAAAGGATAGGTCGCACATAAAGATCTCCTTACCATGTTACCAAGGGACCCATACATAGGTCATACATAAGATAACGTAATTACCAAAAGATAGCAAACTTTGAATTGCATGTAATATATTCTAGAGTCGATGGGAATTCCAAAACCAAGAACAAATTTTGATTTCCATCAATTTCACTACCAACCGGAGAAATACAATTAGATATACCAAAACTTGTAACATGCTACATGAATGTTTGGATAGCAAGGATACCCAGAATAAAATTTGAGCACAACAACTAATATCAAAAGATTATTCTTCATTATTTTGCATTAATTGACTTCCATAGATGTCCCAAAAATAAGTATTGACATATCCGAATCAAGGATAATATCCACACTACTCAACAACAAAGCTCGCGATAGGATATATCATTTTTTTGTATCATCCAAAGCACAACCTTCCGGATCCTAGGTTTTGACATCAATGAAAACAATGCTAAATCATCTCAACAACTTCTCAACATTTTTTTGGTGGAATTTTAATGTTTTCAAATCCATGATTCAATGTCATCTTGTGATATTTGAATTTTGAGAAATTAAGGATAAACATCTATAAATACAAGGTTATTTTGATCAAATCAAGTCTAAGGAAAAATCTAGCAAGAGGTGAACTTTCACAAGAGAAAATATTATTATCAAGAGAATTCAAGAGCATATTTATTCATCATTTTTTGCAACATTCAAGATCTGAAGTACCATGTCAAAGTATTTTTCAATTATACATGTTTTTGGAGCTCACATTGTGATGTAGGTTTCAAGATCTAATTCAAGCATTCAAAGCAAGATCCACATCCATTGAAGCCATTTCATGCAAGATCAACATCAAAATTTTGTATTTCTAAAATTTTATTAAAGGGTTTGTTGAATTGCAACATTTCTTTGTTTATTCACCATTCCCTCTTTCATGCTATTTGGTTTCATTTCAAGGTTTAATTACCAAAACAAGGTTTGACCAAGGAAAACCCCCATTAACCCAAAAGAAAAAAAAATTCCCCTATCTTTGTGTGTTGCAAATTTGTAGGTTGAAGAAAAGTTGAATATCTCAAAAGTGCAAAATTGCAAAGTTGCATTTGTTGTCACCTTTTTTTTCATCTCATAGAAACTCAAATCTTGGATTTTTTTCTTCTGATTGTCCGACTTTGAAACCCAAGAATCTAGAAGTGAATACATAGGAGTAGAGGACCTAGAAACCAATTTTTAAAATACCTACATAGGACCCATTCGTCATAGGGTGAATGAGTCCTTAGACAACTTCTGAAAACATCATTTTGTGAGAGGTACACAACATTTATCCCTTCCAAATTTTCCAAAAACTTTGTTGGTTTCTTCAATTTTATGTTTAATCTACTAAATCCAAGTAATATATTGAATTTTGGATTTGATTTTCTATTTTTAATCTTTCTCCCCAAAGTGTTGTTTGACCTAGACCCCTGTCATAACACAAAAAGGGAAATTGTAAGATTCCTTAAAGAAATCACTCACCTAAGGGTTGAAAGTGGATTTTGATCTGAGGGATCTCATTTCTTGAATGAAATAGAAGAATATGTAGGTTAATTCACCCCATGTTTCCCTTTCTATTTATAGTAAGTTTGGTAAAACATTCGAAATTTAGTATAAAACCATGTGTTTGAACCCTACGCCAATTTTTTAACATTTAATTTTGGTGAACTCGAGTTATGAACATTCTAATTTCTGATTTAGAGTGCATTTAAACCCTAGATCTAGATTTTGAATTAATTCATATTATTTAGGGTTTCTAAATTTGGCTTAAAGTTGCATTACATTTTATGTGTAAACTTGCATTTTGCATTCATTTTAAATCTAAAAATTCAACAAAACTTGCATAATGTTAGACTAATTTTGCATAGTACTTTCATATTAGTGTAGTTTTCATCATTCACATTCAAAAATTGAGTCAAAATTGCATTTCAAAAAGTGTCATATAGTTCATAATTTTCATTAATCTCTCTTGCATTTACACATCAAATTCTAGAAAATTTTGTTACAGAAATAACAGTCAGATACCTAGAATAGAGAACACATCTAAGATCACTTAGAAATTGTATTTTTCATTTTTAAAAGACCTTGTACATGGATCCATTGACCCATGGGAAAATGAGTCCTTCAGGGTATCTTAAAACCATATTTTTTGAGCCTTTTTGTGGTTTTTTGCACTTCCCAGATCTCTTGGTGTAATGTCACAAATTGCACCTTAAGGGAAATTGCACATTTTATCACTCTACCTATCATTTATTGCACCTAAACGCATTTGTGAGAAGAGCCTCATGGGTATAAATGTCATGATTCCAAGTCCATGAGGTCCAATGACAAATTGAAAATAGTTCATAATCCTATTTCCCAAAAAATAATGTGTTGGATGCCTATGTGGTGCGTGGAAGTTTGTGTGGCACGCTAGCATCCTAGAAGTTTCCTGAGTTTGAAACATGGAATATCAAAATCTTGATTGGGGTCACGCTTCTTTGCAGTCAGATTCCTGAGTGTAGTGGATCCTCCCTCCTTTGCATGCATTAAAAATACCTTTTTCTCTCATTTTGGGGGGTTTTCTCTCATTCGATCACTTCTTTTCTCAATCTAACTTCATTCTCAACCTCTTCTAATCTTTGCAACAACACTTCTACAAGTGAAAAAATTTTGGACTAAGGTCCCTCGAACAACCAAAGATCTCTACTAAGCATTCAATAGTGTGTCTGTGTGTTCAAGAGGGGGCCGATGACTGTTGGTAATGCTCTCTTGCTCTTATCTATTTGCGAATAGATTAGATCACTTTGTTCATTTGGTATTTGGTGGTACGGGTTCTCCTCCTGAAGTGGGGATTTTTTTCACCACTTCCATTTGTCTATTTCATTTACTCTTTCTATCTATTTGGTTGTTCATGGAGGTGGGAACACCAAAATAGGGGTTTGACTGTGGAAAGCCCCAAAACATCCCCAATATTTTTCCCATTCACTTGTGTGTAGTTTGTTTAAGTGGAGCTCAGAGGATGGTTTTGTAATGCATGGTCATTTATAAGTCCTCTCGTAGCTCTCCTTTGTACTTTATCTGGTGCAGGAGCACCTAGGCTGACCTCCACCAAGTTTGTGCACAATTTTGGCTTGTTTTGACTTTAGCCAAGTCAGGGATGTTGGTGTATTTGTTTTGGACCTTAGAAGGTCTTGCATTTGTGTGTGAAGAGTTAGTCATTAGGACTAAAATCTTCATTAGTTCATCATTAGTATTAAATGTTGTTTTATTAAATTTAGGACAGCATATGTTAAATATTATGAGTGTGTTAATGTCACTTCCTCATTGTTTGGAGTTGCTAAAGGTTATTTAAGGGGTTGTTAGCTCGGACTCAAGGAGTAGTGATCCTAAAGAGTAGGAAGATGGAAAGAGTTGCAAGAATATTGCAAATTGCATGGCAACATTGTTAGGTTGCATGCAATTCCATTAGCTTGGATTCCCTTGAAATCGGGGATATGGAGGCGTGCAATCTCCCCTTGCATGGTGGAAAAGACTTCAAGATATGGGGAATGGCTAGTAACAAGTAGGAGTTAGTCATTGTAATCAGTTTGTGTGGGAATGAATAAAAACATTGAGCAGATTCTTGTATATCTTCTATTTTTGTAAATCCTGTGTGTTTTCAGGACAGTGAGATATATGATTTGTACACATTTACTTGGTGTTTGATGAGGTTTATTTAACATGTTCTAGTATCTTTCCTTTGAAAATAGTTCATTGATTTAGAATACAGGCATTGTAGTTAAAGTTTAGTATTGCAAGGAATGAACTATGACTGTATTTCCTGTGTCTGCCCGTGAGTTTTTGGAGATAGTGAAATAAAAAACTTTGTAAATACTGTTTCAACCTTGCATTGGAGTTCCTAGTATAGTTTGTGTCATTTTCCCTCTCTGTACAGGTTGCTTAGAATAGAATTGTAGTTTAGACTTCATAGATTATAGTTTGGGAAGCATTTCAATTGCAGTTTTGGAACAATCTCTTTTAGAATGACTCCCCCATAGCCACTGACCACGGGGTCCTCCTGAGACTGGTGGAATATGGGAGAAGAGTCAGCTGTTTGTACATATTTGATAGTAGGTAGCATGGAACATAGAGTAAAGAGTATTACACCCAAACCCTAGGCGAGCTAGGACTGCCCCTTACATGCAATTCCATTAGCTTGGATTCCCTTGAAATTAGGGATATGGTGGCATGCAATCTCCCCTTGCATGGTGGAAAAGACTTCAAGATATGGGGAATGGCTCGTAACAAGTAGGAGTTAGTCATTGTAATTAGTTTGTGTGGGAATGAATAAAAACAGTGAGCAGATTCTTGTATATCTTCTATTTTGTAAATCCCGTGTGTTTTCAGGACAGTGAGATATATGATCTGTACACATTTACTTGGCATTGGATGAGGTTTATTTAACATGTTCTAGTATCTTTCCTTTGAAAACAGTTCATTGATTTAGAATACAGGCATTGTAGTTAAAGTTTAGTATTGCAAGGAATGAACTATGACTGTATTTCCTGTGTCTGCCCGTGAGTTTTTGGAGACAGTGAAATAACAAACTTTGTAAATACTGTTTCAACCCTGCATTGGAGTTCCTAGTATAGTTTGTGTCATTTTTCCTCTTTGTACAGGTTGCTTAGAATAGAATTGTAGTTTAGACTTCATAGATTATAGTTTGGGAAGCATTTCAATTACAGTTTTGGAACAGTCTCTTTTAGAATGACTCCCCCATAGCCACTGACCACGGGGTCCTCCTGAGACTGGTGGAATATGGGAGAAGAGTCAGCTGTTTGTACATATTTGACAGTAGGTAGCATGGAACATAGAGTAAAGAGTATTACACCCAAACCCAAGGCGAGCTAGGACTGCCCGGTTAGGGAATTAGGGTGGAAATCAAAGAACCAAGGCAGGGGAAAAGTACACTGTACGGAATCCGTACAGTCCTAGGAAGGGCAAGATAGGATCTTTGCATTCCAAAAGGTTTGAGGTTTCCATTAATCAATTGGAGGTAGTTGAGACTCCATAACCAGAGAAACCCTAGATGCAAGGTGAATTAGGCCTCCTCTCCAAGAGTGTTGGAATCCATTGTATGGAACAGTCAAAGGTCTAAGACTTGATGCAAGATTTAAAACCCTGAAAAGGGTGTCTGAAAGTATATTTTGTTTGACAGGTTGTTTGACAATTAATAGAGAAAAAGTTAGAATACTGACTGGTAAGGGCTACAAGGAATGGCCCCCTCCAAAGGCAATCTTTTGAGATCGGTAGGAATGGTCATTGAGGAACCTCTAAGATGGCTTCAAGTGGTTATGAAATGCATCAAATCAATGTCCCCAACTCCCCTGCAGGTAGCTCAAGCATGGTGTTGAAGATAGCATCTAGACTCTTCTAGGTGTTGAAAGAAGATTAGCAGTTTCAAACAAGGTGTTGAATCCTCTAAAGTTAAAGCACAAATGGAAACTCTTAGGACAGAGTTGAAGCAAGGTTCAGTTGGTGAACCAAGTCAGAACAGAACTTAGATCATTGCTAGATTCATGGTGAAGGCAGAGTAATGTCTTCTTGAGATTTGGTGCAAGCAAACTTTGGAGGAGATTTCATACATCATATTTGTATCAGAGCTAGAGTTAGATTCAAGGCTTGTGATTAATGAGCCAATCCACTGAGTCAGTAGGAGAGAATACACCAGAGGAAGGAACCATGGTGACAAATGCAGAACTAGCAAAGAAGGTAGAAGAGCAAGAGGAAGATAACCGGTTGCTCAGAGAAAGGATATCTCAGATGGAGAGACTTTTGGATGAAGTCCAAGAAACAACAGATAATGTGAAGGACAAGATTAAGAAGAAGGAAGAGCAGGAAGCCAAGGAAAAAGAAGTGGAATTGGAGGAGGAAGCTCCAAAGCCTGACTCTATTCTTGCAGAGGAACCATTCTTGAAGGCATTGCAGTCCTTGAGTGGTAAAGCATTGGATGGTGTGCCACTTTTCAGTGGACAAATGGACCCTGATTCAGTTGTGGACTGGATTGAGAGCATTGAGAATCACTTTGAGTGTGATGGCATAACAAAGGCCCAAAAGGTAAAGGTGGCCAAGTCAAGGTTGAGAGGAGCAGCTCTCACATGGTGGAAGTTTGTGCAATCTGAAAGAGAGAAAGAAGGCAAAGGTCCTATAGTTTCATGGAGAGGAATGGTGACTAAGATAAGGCAAACTTATCTCCCTGATGATTATGAAGTCCAGTTGCACAGAAGAAGACAAAATCTGAGGCAAAAGGACATGGATGTCCAAACATATACAAAGGAGTTTCAAAAATTGTGCCTTAGATCAAAAGTGGTTGAAGAAGAGAGTATCAAGTTGGCAAGGTATTTGAATGGGCTCAAGTGGTCTATCCAAGAGGACATGAGCTTAGTAAACTTCAAAACAGTCCACCAGTGCTATCAAATGGCTTTGAAAATAGAGGAGAAAGGCAAAAAGAAGCAGGAACAAAACCCCAAGGGTAGAGGTAAAGGGAAAGACAACAGAGGACAAAGCAGAAGCTATAGTGGAAGAAGTTCAGAATCAAGAGCCCAAGGAGAAGTCAGATTTTCTGAACAGCAAGAAGGAAGTTCTAGTAGAGGTGGTAGAGGAAGAGGTTTCAGCTCTAGAGGAAGAAGTGGTGGACAAGGAAGAGGCAGTTACTTCACCAACATGAAATGCTATCATTGCAACCAATTAGGACACCCAGCCTATAGATGTCCTGAGAAAGGTAGCACTTCTCATGGAGGAGATAAGAGAACCAATCTGATTCAAGATGAAACAACTGCAGCAAATAAGCAATCAGAAGTACCCTTCAACTCAGAGGAAGGTGAGAATCTTATGATGAGAAGGACTTTGATCAAAGAGCCAAGCCAAAGAAGATCCTTGTTTAGGATAAAGTGCAAGATGATGGGAAAAGTGTGCAAGGTGATCATAGACTCAGGTTCTACTGACAATATTGTGTCAGAGGAGGCATTCAGCAAACTGAAATTGACAAGGATACCTCACAAGAATCCTTACAAGGTCACATGGCTCAATAAGGGTCAGCATGTCTTGGTGAATGAACAAGCATGGGTGGAGTTTTCAATTGGCAAGTACAAAGATAAGGTATTGTGTGATGTATTACCTATGGATGCATGCCACTTGCTCCTAGGTAGGCCATGGAAATTTGACCGTCAAGTTGTGCATGATGGAGCCAAGAACTCATATACCTTCAAGAAGGATAAAGTAACCTACAAGATTCAATCTTTGTTGGAAGATACTGAGGTGCAGACAGCAGGTTCCAAGCTACTTATAACTGGTGAAAAAGAGTTCTTAAAGGCCTTGGAAGAAGGAGAAGGAGTTGGCTATGCAGTAATGATCAAGCCAAGAGAAGCAAGCAAGGAGAAGGCAGCTGAAGAACAAGAGTTACCCAAGGAGATACAAGACTTGTTGCAGACCTATGAAAGCATTGTAAGTAGTGGTCAACCAGCAACCTTACCTCCTAAAAGAGCCATAAGTCATAGGATAGACTTGATACCAGGAGCCACCCTTCCAAATAAAGCAGCCTATAAGATGACACCTCAGCAAAATGAGGAAATAGCTAGGCAGATTCAAGAACTACTTGACCAAGGTCTTATTAGGAAAAGCATTAGTCCTTGTGCAGTACCCACTGTCTTAGCACCTAAGAAAGGAGGAGAATGGAGGCTTTGTACTGATTCTAGGGCAATAAACAAGATAACCATCAGGTATAGGTTTCCTATCCTAGGATTGAAGATCTCATGGATTGTCTAGGTGAAGCTAGGTACTATACCAAGATAGATTTAAAGAGTGGTTACCACCAAATTAGAATACATGAGGGTGATGAGTGGAAAATAGCCTTCAAAACCAATGAGGGTCTTTATGAGTGGCTAGTTATGCCATTTGGCTTGTCTAATGCCCCCTCCACATTCATGAGACTCATGAATGAAATTCTCCAGGACTACATTGGCAAGTTTGTAGTAGTGTATCTTGATGATATACTAATCTACCAGAACAAGAGAAGAGCACCTCCAACACATTGAGCTGATTTTCGAAGCTGCAGGAGGAGAAGCTGAAGATCAATCTGGAAAAGTGTGAGTTCATCAAAACAGAGCTGGTGTACCTTGGTTTTGTGCTATCACATGGCAACTTGAAGATGGACAGCAGCAAGGTAGAAGCCATTCTCAATTGGCCTACTCCAAAGACAGCAACAGAGGTAAGAAGCTTCCATGGTCTTGCTCAGTATTATAGGAAATTCATCAGACAATTTAGTGCAATTTTTGCTCCTATGTTGGATACCATTAAAGGAGGCATGAAAACCAAATTTTTATGGAATGAGCAAGCTAACAAGAGTTTTGAGTTGCTGAAGGAAAAGATAGCTACCCAGCCTATTTTGGTGTTGCCAAGCTTTGAGAAGCTATTCACCATTGAATGTGATGCAAGTAATGTAGCAATTGGAGATGTTCTCAGTCAAGAGGGCAGACCGGTGGCTTTTCATTCAGAGAAGCTAAGTGAAGCCAAGAAGAAGTACTCTTCTTATGACCTAGAGATGTATGCATTGGTCCAAGCACTAAGGAAGTGGAGGCATTATTTGCTTCCCAAAGAATTCATTGTGTACTCAGACAATCAAGCACTCAGTTTTCTGAATTCACAAGAGAAGTTGAGTCACAGACACATGAAGTGGGTGGAGTACTTGCAAGCTTACACCTTCAATATCAAACACAAGAAAGGAGCTCTCAACAAATTTGCTGATGCATTGAGCAGGAGAGTTCTCACAATCCAAGAAATTCAGTTGAAGAGCATGGGAATAGATCATTTCAAAGATCTATATGCAGATGATGAAGACCTTGCAGAAATTTATAAGGTATGTCTTGAGTATAAGAAACATTTCCATAGCAAATATGCTGAGTATACCTTGCAAAGTGATTTGTTGTTTAAAGGGAATCAGCTTTGTGTTCCTAGAGGTTCTATTAGGGAAAATTTAATACAAGAGAAGCATAATGGTGCATTGAGTGGTCATTTTGGGATCACTAAAACTCAGGAACTGGTTCAAAGGTTTTATTTTTGGCCTAAGATGAATCTAGATGTCAGGAAATATGTAGAGAGCTGTGTGGTGTGTCAAAAGGCCAAAGGCACTTCCTCAAATGCAGGCCTATATCAGCCACTGCCAATCCCTTCTAGGCCATGGGAATGCCTAAGAATGGACTTTCTAGTTAGTTTACCCAAGACAAGGCAAGGTATGGACAGTGTGTATGTTGTGGTTGAAAGATTCAGCAAAATGGCTCACTTTATACCCTGCAAAACAACCAATGATGCCAGTCAAATAGCCTCCCTTTTCTTCAAAGAAATAGTCAGAATTCATGGTTTACCAATCAGCATTGTCTCAGACAGAGATACCAAGTTTATGAGTCATTTTTGGAAGACTCTTTGGCAAAGAATGGGCACCAATATGTCCTTTGGATCTGCATACCATCCCCAAACTGATGGTCAGACCGAAGTGGTTAATAGGACACTTGGAAACCTTTTGAGATGCTTGACCAAGGAGTATGGTCAACAATGGGATCAGATTATTGGGCAGGCTGAATATACATATAATGATACAGTGAATAGGTCAACAGGGAAGAGTCCCTTTGAAATTGTTTATGGACTGCACCCTAGAGGTGTTTATGAGCTGAGAGAGTTGAAGGATGGAGTCAAGGGAAGTGGCTATGCAGATGATTTTGCTTGTGCAATGCAAGAGATTCATGAGACAGTCAGGAAAACCTTGGCAGAAAATACCATGAAGCATAAGGTTAAGGTGGATGAGCATAGGAGAGAAGTCCAATTTAATGTGGGAGATTTAGTGATGGTCCATTTGAACAAGGCTAGATTGCAGAAAGGAGTCCCTCACAAGCTACAAATGAAGAGGATAGGTCCCTGTCCAGTCTTGGAAAAGTATGGCAGCAATGCAGTCAAAGTGCAATTACCAGATGATAGTGGATTGTCCCCTGTTTTTAATGTTGCAGATCTTGTACACTACAAAGGACCACCAATCAACATGGATCAGACCTTCCAAGAAGTCAGTCAAGATGTTGAAGAACTCAAACTGCCCTCCACTGCAGTTAAACAAGCTGATAAGATCTTGGATACCAGGGTCTACAAACGAACAAGAACCAAAGAGTACAAGGAACATCTGATCCAAAGGCAAGGACAACCTGAAGTTGATGCAGTATGGATCAAGGAGGCAGAGTTCAAGAAGTTAGGCATTGATCCCAATTTGCTCAATCCAAGGATGGCTTGAAGTTTTCTATTTTGGGGAGGATGGTGCAGGAGCACCTAGGTTGACCTCCACCAAGTTTGTGCACAATTTTGGCTTGTTTTGACTTTAGCCAAGTCAGGGATGTTGGTGTATTTGTTTTGGACCTTAGAAGGTCTTGCATTTGTGTGTGAAGAGTTAGTCATTAGGACTAAAATCTTCATTAGTTCATCATTAGTATTAAATGTTGTTTTATTAAATTTAGGACAACATATGTTAAATATTATGAGTGTGTTAATGTCACTTCCTCATTGTTTGGAGTTGCTAAAGGTTAGTTAATGGGTTGTTAGCTCGGACTCAAGGAGTAGTGATCCTAAAGAGTAGGAAGATGGAAAGAGTTGCAAGAATATTGCAAATTGCATGGCAACATTGTTAGGTTGCATGCAATTCCATTAGCTTGGATTCCCTTGAAATTGGGGATATGGAGGCGTGCAATCTCCCCTTGCATGGTGGAAAAGACTTCAAGATATGGGGAATGGCTCGTAACAAGTAGGAGTTAGTCATTGTAATCAGTTTGTGTGGGAATGAATAAAAACAGTGAGCAGATTCTTGTATATCTTCTATTTTTGTAAATCCCGTGTGTTTTCAGGACAGTGAGATATATGATCTGTACACATTTACTTGGCGTTGGATGAGGTTTATTTAACATGTTCTAGTATCTTTCCTTTGAAAACAGTTCATTGATTTAGAATACAGGCATTGTAGTTAAAGTTTAGTATTGCAAGGAATGAACTATGACTGTATTTCCTGTGTCTTCCCGTGAGTTTTTGGAGACAGTGAAATAACAAACTTTGTAAATACTGTTTCAACCTTGCATTGGAGTTCCTAGTATAGTTTGTGTCATTTTCCCTCTCTGTACAGGTTGCTTAGAATAGAATTGTAGTTTAGACTTCATAGATTATAGTTTGGGAAGCATTTCAATTGCAGTTTTGGAACAGTCTCTTTTAGAATGACTCCCCCATAGCCACTGACCACGGGGTCCTCCTGAGACTGGTGGAATATGGGAGAAGAGTCAGCTATTTGTACATATTTGACAGTAGGTAGCATGGAACATAGAGTAAAGAGTATTACACCCAAACCCAAGGCGAGCTAGGACTGCCCAGTTAGGGAATTAGGGTGGAAATCAAAGAACCAAGGTAGGGGAAAAGTACACTGTACGGAATCCATACAGTCCTAGGAAGGGAAAGATAGGATCTTTGCATTCCAAAAGGTTTGAGGTTTCCATTAATCAATTGGAGGTAGTTGAGACTCCATAACCAGAGAAACCCTAGATGCAAGGTGAATTAGGCCTCCTCTCCAAGAGTGTTGGAATCCATTGTACGGAACAGTCAAAGGTCTAAGACTTGATGCAGGATTTAAAACCCTGAAAAGGGTGTCTGAAAGTATATTTTGTTTGACTGGTTGTTTGACAATTAATAGAGAAAAAGTCAGAATACTGACTGGTAAGGGCTACAAGAAATAGCCCCCTCCAAAGGCAATCTTTTGAGATCGGTAGGAATGGTCATTGAGGAACCTCTAAGATGGCTTCAAGTGGTTATGAAATGCATCAAATCAATGTCCCCAACTCCCCTGCAGGTAGCTCAAGCATGGTGTTGAAGATAGCATCTAGACTCTTCTAGGTGTTGAAAGAAGATTAGCAGTTTCAAACAAGGTGTTGAATCCTCTAAAGTTAAAGCACAAATGGAAACTCTTAGGACAGAGTTGAAGCAAGGTTCAGTTGGTGAACCAAGTCAGAACAGAACTTAGATCATTGCTAGGTTCATGGTGAAGGCAGAGTAATGTCTTCTTGAGATTTGGTGCAAGCAAACTTTGGAGGAGATTTCATACATCATTATCTTAGTTTTTTCTTTCTATTTAGTTATTCTATTAAACATACCTTGAATTTGTGCTAAATAGTGGGGTTTTGGTCATTCTACGCATGGGTTGAAGTTATCTGTGTGAACCCCAATCCTAGACCTGTACAAACATAGCAAACAAACACAATATTAGATCCATATGCAAGTTAGAACTAGGATTCCCCATGAAATTCATCTACAATGCTCAAAATAGGAAAGAAATGAAGAACAAAACAAGAAAACCAATTAAATCCTATTTAAGCATGCAAACTCTCAATCCTATGGGGGAATTGGTGCTAATTTGATGTGGAAATTGTCCCTTTCCCAACTCCTTTGCAAGTTTGATGAAGATTAATCCACTCGATGATGATGAACAATGTGCTTCCTTGATGAAATTTGCAATAACCTAACTATGATGATAGAAAATGCTATGGAAATGGATAAAATTGCTCGAAATGTGAAGATAGTAACTTTGCTCTAAGTTGTGGATCCAAAATACAAAGGAAATCCTCTTATTTATAGATGAGAATGATGGAGAAAGAGGCAAAATGGATGAATGTGGGATCATTCAACATCCAATGGCCAAGTACCACTTGTCAAGATGTGAATGGAGGAAGCTTGAGAACATTTTGATGAATGTGCATAATAAATGATATTAGGTGGATTTTGAAATTCATGAAATGACTTGTTGGAGAGGGAAAGAAATGAAATAAATGCCACTTGGCTCAATGCACAAGGGTTAAATGCTTTGTTGGAAGGACAAACCCACTTGGAGGGATTTTCAAACTTGGAGGAATATTCCCCTAAAGATGCCATGTTAAAAGAAAATAGAGATTTAACAAATCACTTCAATGCATTTTCATGTGCAAGTGGCAAAATCTAGAGGATTTAGGGGATTAGGATTAAATTAATCAGGATTTGATTAATTTAATAGGAGATTAGTTGATGTGAAAATTTGATTTATATTTTTGGATTGATTTAAATAAAATTTGAGAGGAATATGACTTAGATTTAATTAAATAAAAGATTTTGATTTATTTAATTAAAGAGGGATGATGTTAGATTAAATTAAATAAGGATTAATTTAATTTAATAGAATGACTTTAGAGATTTAATTAAATGAATTATTTAATTAAATAGAGAGTAAAGGGTTAATTAAATAACATTGATTTATTTAATTAGCAAGAGATGCCAACTTAATTAGATAAATTTGATTTATTCAATTAAGGGATGAAGGGTGATGATTAGCTAAGAAGATGATTCAGGACAAAATGATGTTAGTAAATTAGGATCAAGTGTGTCGGTACATTTTCCATGTCTACATTTTGCCCCTCTTTGAAGCAAAGTACTCGCTGTGTTGGTTCAAAGAATAAACTGTCTTGATCAAAATTAAAAAAAAATTCAATTTTTGAAATTGCCCCACTGCTACCTCAACAAGAAGAAACACGCTGCTATATTTCCCCCTCAAGAGATCGAACAAAAATTTTGAGTTTTGGGTGATCTCACGAAAAAAGAGGACAAGGTGCCCAACGGGTCCAAAAAGGATTTGGGATGCCAAAAATGTGCATAAACGGAAAAAAAAAGGATGTAAAACGGCCTTCGGTTCGGTGAGAACGGGCTCAAGGTTCCAAAAACCTAGCTTTACGGCTAAACAAGGTAAAAAACCCTAACTTTTTGGCTTAAAAAGGTCTCAAGGGGCCACTTCCAATTCATTTGCACACACAACCTTTAGAGAATTCTGTGATTTGAGCTCTGAGGACTAATTGAGATGGTGCAATGCATGCTTCCATGACACATTTCCGATTGCATGCGAGTGTACCAGAGGCTTCTCGGCACAGGACCCATGGTATGTCATCTTGCCCCTACTTTGTTTTTTAATTTTTTCGTGCATTTATTAGGGTCCCAAGTCAAACAAAGTCAAGCGGTGCTATATAGCGCTGTTGAAGAGCTTAAATCGGTGCCATGTGGGCCCAAACTGTGTCGTAGGTGAGTATAGCATTGTGGCGGTAGAGTTTGAAAAATTAGGGTTTGCTTCAAAGAGCACCATATATGCACCTAGCGTCGTGCCAGTCTTGCTTAAAATTTAGGGTTTAGGGGTCAAACTAGGTCGCTTGCAAACTACACCATGGTGGAAAAGTTTGGAAATTCTAGTCTCTTAGCGGTGCCATATAGCACCACTAACCTCCTTTCAAACTGTGACACAAATACAAATAGCGATGCATATGTTGATTTGGTTGCACGAACTTCAAACATGATCTTGATTTTTTACGAAACCTGACATAGTGACCTTGCTGATGTAGGAGGACATGGAGTTAGTCCATTCACGGGAGCATAGGTCATCCATCTTGGCTAGATTGACCCAGGATCGTCCTTTGGACAAGATATAGTAGGAGCACCTGGGGGCTATTGGATTATGGTACATCGCTTATGCCTCACCAATCAGGACACACTTAGGGATGATGACAACATTGGCGGAGCACTGGCATAGCGAGTCATCTTCATTTCTCTTCCCACAGGCAAGGCCATAGTGACTTTGGAGGACATGTGGTGCATTTTGTGCTTGTCAATCCACAGATTGCAAGTGATTTATGATGTGGAGGCTGGTAGGGACACCTATTATGATATCATAGGCATTGATGAGATTATCTTTTTAAAGGGCCAAATAGAGCTTGAGCAGTATAGGCCCATGGTACCACCCTTTAGATTGATAGTAGTTGTGATCATTTCGAGACTCATGGCACCAGACCATTGCGGGTGATACTTCAACCTAGGATGGGGGCTTGCTTGGGAGAAGTTGCTCCAACAGAGGGAGTGCTTTGCTTGGGGGCCAGTGATGTTGGGCTCTCTTTACCATGATCTTCATGAGTTAGCATATTACGACAATAGGTCCATCAAATCAGGGGTCACACTGCTACACATTTGGGCCTGGGAGCACATTGCAGTGCTTTTCCTTATGAGAGTTGTACCTGTAGACATGGATTCAGATGACCCAGTCATCTGGAAATACAGGGATGGACTTTCATTTTCTCATACAGGAGTAGTTGGCATGTGGCATTGGTGGTGGGTCCTCGATGAGATGACAGTTTTTACTTGGAGACCCTATCTTGGTATGTCGGCCTGGTATGATGATGTACAATAGTTATTCTTCGCCAGAGAAGACCGGCTGATGTCGAGCTGAGAGCATATGATTATCAAGAGATATTTTCCAAACACAGTGGCCTGCTAGTTTGGGGACACATAGGACCGACCCGATGACTAGTATGTGGTCATCTTCGCACGTACTATGAGGGATACGACATGGGGTCTGACGATCCTAGTAGTGAATGCAGTACAGAGCTTTATGTAGCTAGCGGCCAGACCATGGCCTTACAATCAAGGATAGGCAGACCTGGGAACCACACAAGCGTACAAAGATTGGTTTCATCCTCTAGTTTTACTAACAGTTCCTGGTGCACAGTTACCGAGGAGATTGAGAGGCCAAGGTGCAAGGCGCGGGTGGGGCCGAGAAGGCAGGGGAGATGAAGATGGGGAAGGTTATGGTGGCAGAGGAAGAGGCTAAGGAGGAGGAGGATCACCTCCTCACCAGCCAAAGCAACACAGGGATGGTCACTAAGACCAGGACAGGTAGCCGACACCACCCAGAGATGGTCATCAAGACCAGCCACCCATCCAGCTAGCACCACAACTAGACCCTAGGGATGGGAAAATTTTACAGCTTCAGGCTCAGATATAGGGTTTGTAGGGACATGTCACCACACCGACATCTGAGAGAGATTAGTTGAGGATTGAGCAGGACCAAGCCGTCCAACAGAGACAAGCCACAAAGCTCAAGGCAGCACAGGAGATGGGACGCAGACAACAACTCGAGAGTATGGCTGCATCCTCCTGTTGGAGCACAATGTCCTTGTGGGAATATAGGGAGGCAGTCCGAGAGGTTGATTATTACAGAGCTCATTATTATCAGGCCATGCCCCGTGCATCCTGGGTCGTAGATTTTTCATAGCAGACAGGGTACCAGCCTCTAGAGGATCAGGGAGAGAGATAGGTCAGTGAGGGAAAAGGCAGGCAACAGGGCTAGCCTACTTTTGATCAGATACAAGATTATTTTTGTGATCTATGGGCTCATTTTTGATAGCCCCATGGGAAATTGTACTTATACTGATATACAAACTTGATCTTAATTTTGTACCATGACAGTGTATTATTTTGATGATATATGATATGAGATTATTCGATTTGAAGTATGATGTGTCCTATTTTATTTATGCATTATGGATGGATGTTTTACTTTCTATATGTGATGGTTTATATATGTGATGCAATGACTCTATTTTATGTGATACAATGCAATGATGTTATGATGATGTGATGCAGTGATTTATGGATGCATTTCTTTTTCAATATCTTTTTCTTATGCACTTTTTATGACGATCTATGGATAATACGAAATGTTATGATATGAAAATACTTAGACTAACAAATATATATTATGCACTTAATGGATGATGATGAGATTTTTGGGATGTAATCTTCTTTTCAATATTTTTCTCATTTATGGATGATATGATGATGCAAATGAATGGTTTATGAGATGCTTAGAATAACCAATCTATATTAATGATGGGAAATTCAATGCATGTGACATGATTAGTGTTTCTTATATGATATGATATGATATGCATTATGTTGATGGTTTGTGGATGCAGGATGGATGCATTAGTGATGGTTTGTGATTAACTGTCATAGCAAAATGTTAGCACGAAAAAGAAGATAGAAGAAAGTGAGAGACTCCAACAAGTCGAAAGATGATGATGATGATTTTTCTTACCAAGGAGTTGGTATTTTTAAAAGGGCCAATTACCTTATGCTTGATAATACACATAGGCACGATGCATCAAGGTATAAAGAACTAGGATGGCATTGTACCTAGTGTGATGGACTTTCACTTGATAACCAGATAGGAGTACTCCTATTCACACTTAGCATATGAAACCTTATTAAAAAATGCAGTTCAGATATTCCAAATGTCTCAGACCAAAACATAGGAAGGAAACTTTCCTATGTGGTCAACAAGACACTTAAAACATCCTCCCTACACCCAAACAAAGCCCACATGACCAAGTTATATTACAAGAATATCCAACAAGCATAGCAGATAAAAATATCATGATCATTGCCCCATTCCTTTCTCTCTAAATCCCTTTGTTTGGGACATCATTGAGAGGTCATCAAAATGAGTGAAAATAAGATAAGTCAAAAGAAAAAGATAAAGTAAACAAACAAGCTAATGTTCTTCATACTGCTAGCCAAGAATAAACTACAGTGATGCCTGATGTTGATGTCCATTGTAGGAAGGATGTATCCTAGGACATGATGTTATTAGATGATTGATTTGGGATTGATTGGATGATAAGCTATTGACACAAAGAGTTGACCAACTTGTTTACATACTGACCTAGACTCGAGACCTTGACACTTAAGTTTTCACTTTTATCCTGCTAGACTTGTTTCTGACTGTTTCACCAAGGGTTGAAGATGACGATGATTTATTATGAGTGATATTTATTTTGGGTGAAAGCGAGATGGGGATGGATGGATTTTTTCAAATAATTGGATGTTTTGAAATGTTTTGAGGCTATTTTTGGTATTTTTGAGATTTTCCAAATGTTTTGATTTTCAATTTTCCAATGTTTTGGGGTTGTCTGATATTTTGACCAAGACAATAACCTAAAGACCTATCCTAGGGGCCTTGGGGGCTGATCAACAGATTAGCCTTTCCTACGTTATACACACAGAGACCACGTAGTTCAACTGACATAGACTCGATTATTGATGAGATATGAATAAAATGGATTGCTAGTTTATTATGATAGACTCCTAAAGGACTGACCTAAGTGTCTCCAGGGAAGATCAAAGATCAACCTTGCCTACATTTAGAGCTTAGAGACTTGTAGTTCAACAAGATGACTCTTGTTTTTGAATTTTTGACATGTTTTGAATGTTTTTGGGGTTTTCTTTGATTTTCTAATATTTTTGGATTTTCTAATTTTAGGAAGACTTCAAAGATATACACGAATTTGATCTAATGCAAGAATATGCCCAAAATGTGATGAAATAGACTACTCTGATAAAGGTAGGACATACTGACCTTGAGAATGGGTTGAGTAGTACTAGGAGGGATCATGACACAAACACAAGACCAAGCTATGATGCAGATGCAGACGGGTGATAGATGGAGATATGGGGTGAGATGGATTATAGAAGCGTGATGGATGGTGGAAAACAAGATGTGAAGATCTTGGTGGATGGAAAGTGCTTATTTACACAAGGCACATGTTTTCCAGGTTTTCATCATGGTACCTACCCAAAGCGCCACCATAGTGGTTTTCACTCGAGGACGATTTTTTTATCTTTACTATTTTCATGATTTTTCAATTTTTTTGATTTTTTTGAAAGATTTTAAGCTCATGTTGAACCACTCAGTGGTGTCGATGTGGATGATTCTATCATGATGTTCCATCGATATCTTGATTGGAGAAGCTTCTTTTCCAAGATATGTGCACTTGAATACAACTTCTGAGATTCCTAATCTACTTTCTTGATACCGGAGTTAACTTTGTCTTTGTGCGCACATTGTGAAAGAGTGCCTTCTAAATCCTTATGATGAAGGGTCATTGCCAACACATGGTCAATGTAAGAATTGGATATCATGCGTGGAGGCATGGATGGAGTGTGTTTAGGAATAAAAGATGGATTGGTTGACAGTTTGGAACCTTCGACTCTCCAAACTTGGGAAGATGAGCAATAATGGGTGGATACAAAAGTGTGCGTGGAATTAGGACCAACTACTTGATATACTTTGTACGTTGCTTGAGAAGCCTACTTTTTCCTTTGTGGAAATCTTTGATGGATACTTTTCCCTTTTTTATTTTTCCCCATAGTTTCTTTGACTAATGGAGTTTGATAGGGATAATATTTCTTTGTATGTTTTTGTATCCAAGTGTATTTTATTTGTCCATTATGCTCCTTAGCTTCTTTTGCTTTGATGATGTTCTTCTTACTTTGATTCAAATCCTTCTTTTGATGTTGGTCCCAATTTTTGGATGGGGTGATGGGTGGATGAAGATTCATGACGTGTCTATTTGTAGTATTGGCATTGGTTTCATCATAAGGATTCTTTTTGCTCCCTATGTTGAAGTTTTCTTGAGATGAAGTTTCCCCCAGTATTGTGGAAGTAGTACCTTCATGCTCTAATTCTACCTGTTTCAAGAGTTCTTGTTTAGTAAGCCTTATCTAATAAATGCCTACTGTAGATGATGTTATTTCAATTTGCTGCTCTGCTGACTTTGGAATATCTTGTTCTGTCTGACCTATTTCCTTGAGTGGATAATGCTGGATATCTTCACACATGATACCCTCAGTCTGAATTTGGGATATATCTGATCTCGATGTTGACAACTCAATTTGACTGTAGGAATCAATAACCTACTCCTTTTTAATAATGTCAGGAGTAAAGGAATCTTGTTCTGAATGAAGATCATCTACCTGTCCATACACAGAAAGCATCTCATGGGTAGATGGAGGAGTATGTGCTATGTGGACATGACCATCTTGTATAGATAGGAGAGTGTTTATTAGATCATTGTAGTATCTTGGAGATATGAATTCTTGATCTTGAATGATTTCAGAATTGCTTTTGACATGCTTTGGATCAAGT
Organism: Sequoia sempervirens; assembly: GCA_007258455.2. Lineage (NCBI taxonomy): Eukaryota > Viridiplantae > Streptophyta > Pinopsida > Cupressales > Cupressaceae > Sequoia > Sequoia sempervirens. Next base: position 70,595,256 of record VDFB02270651.1, read on the forward strand.
TCTTGACATGGGTTAGTTTCAAAGGATGGATTGCTTATAAAGGGTTCTTGGATATCTTCCTTAGGCATGGGAAGTGGCTCAATATCCTCTTGATCTTTGAGTGGACTTGGATCAAATGTTGAGCTGAAGATTCCTTCAATATCTACAAACATGTCTTGGAAAGGACCATCGCTAGACTTTGGTGAAAGATGTTGATCATGTTTTGGAATAAATTCTTAAGATATGTCCCCTAACTCATTGGATGATGTAGAGATATTTTCAACATGATTATTGGTCGATAGATCTTGATCATTGTTTTCAAAAATTGTGGTGGGGAGATTGTCAATGCTATCATTAGTGATTGAATCTTGATCATTGTCCCCAATAGTTTTTTTTTTGGATCAATAAGGTCTTGGATGAGATTTTTGAGTTGAATACAATCTAATGTTGTGTGTCCCTTTGTTTTATGGAAATCACAAAGGTGTTTTCATTGTACCATGGTGGTTTCACTAAGGGCTCTTGATAATTTTCATAGGTGGTAATTGTGAAGATTTTTTCCTGCACCAACTATTGCATGATTGATTTGATTTGTTTCCCAAGTGGTGTGTATTTTCATTTGTTAACTTGTGAGATTTTAAATTGACCTTGTGGTGATTGATTTTGGAGATGTTGTGATTAATTTTGGACATTGTTCATATTTGGCATTATAGGTTGAAATTGAACATCATTGTGGTTGGGAATCCCATTGCCTTGATTTAGGTAACTTTGATTTTGCATGGTGTTACCTTGACTTGGATCAATACATGGAGTCGTTAACATATTGTTTGGACTTTGAACAACATTTGTGTGATTTACAAACATATCTATCCCAAAGTTTACCAAGTGTGGATTTGAAATGGTTATGTTTGGTAAAGTTGTACTTGGTATATTCACATTTGGCAAGTATGGATTTGGTGGGATAATGTTGTTTTGTTGAAGACTCATGCATTGATTGTTTGGTTGATAGATTTGTAGGTTTGGAATTTGATTTAAATCTACCATTGGGAAAGGTGTTCCAATTTTAGATTGGACATAGTCACATTTGTTGTACCATTAAGTTTTTTAGGAGATAATGATTCCATGTATGGATTTTATAAATGTTATTTTTGATAGCTAATTGGCATTGTAAGGCTTTGATAGTTTGGTTGGTTTAGACCGCTCATGATGTATGAAAATGTTTATATTCCATGTTTTTCTTGTGTTTTGTCCTTGTTGACCTCTAAGGGATTTAGTACCAATGATGAGATGAAGGATGAACAGGGTGAATGTTATGGGTGTTGAAATTTTAAGACCCTTGGAGGAATACTAGACTTTAGGACTTTTGGATTTTTTATTCTTGATTTGGTTTTAATTTTGGATAATGAACTCATAAACTCCAAGAGGTTAGATGTTGTCTTGGAATGAATTTTTCCACAAGGTGATAATTTAACTAAGTGTATGAAGAAGGATTCATCTACCATCTACACACACCTAGTCAAAAAAGATGATTTTGTTTTGATTTCAAGAGGATTTTTCCAAAATTCTAGTATGAATGATTTTTCCAATGGTTCAAAAGTTGTTTGATTGATGTTTGAGATGGATGAAATGATTGGTTGTTTTGATCCTAAATGAACCTAAGAGGGACTTGTTTACAAGACCAAGGTTTTGAAGAACATGCTTTTCCCTAAGAGTACTTCAAACCAAAAGATCAATGTTTGCTCAAAATACCATAAGACAAAAGATAAACAAGCATATGTGTGGGGTTCAATTGATTTCATCTTGATTAATGAATTTATTTTTTTACCACATCCAATTTCTTGCTTAAGTTTCAAACTGAATGTCTAATGTCCCAATTTATTTTCATCCCACAAGGTCCATTATGTGGAAATCAAGGAAATCAAGGAAATGGTTCCCTATTGTTGACTTTAGTGAGAGAAAATTGTGATGTAAATTCAAATGATTAGAAGACTCTAAGGATAGAAATCCAAAGGGACAAGCAGTAGCACTTGAATTTTTTCAAAGGTATTTGCTTTCTCTAAAGGGTTTAAAATTTGATGCTCATGTTGAATGTTTGTTTTCCCAATGTTTTTGCTTCAAGAAAAGTGTTTTGTTTCCAAATCCATGCACAATATTATGGATGAAAGATAATATTTTTTGGTTTCCCACTTGGATAAATCCATTTGTGCTTATTGAAAGCGGATGACTAGATGCTTGACCACATAGGTTCCCCCTTATAGTGCACTCTCTTCTCAAGTTAGCCAAGCATTAGTACCCATGAAAATCCCATGGCATACTTCTCATCTCTACCAAGAACTAAAAAAATGTAGGGCGGCTTCAGAGGTCTGACCTCTTGCACCAATAAATAGATTAAGTATTTTGGCCTTTTATACAAAATATTCTAGTAGGGGCATTCCATTCATGGGGGATCATCCATGCAGCGAGAGACCATTGTTTCCCTTCTCATTAGAACAATCCTCATGATACTTGAACTTTCCTCAAGTACCCACACTTATATCCCGGTGGAAGTCACTTGGCTTTAGCATGTTCCCAGTTGGGTCATTCCCTTGGGTGATTACTTTTTCCCACAAGGCAGGCCCTCTAAGGTTAAACAATAGTGAGCAAGCACATCCATAGTTTGATTAATCTTTGTTTAGAAACAAAGAGAGAACACACACGATATATTCCACTCACACTCACATGATTTGTTCAATTTTAAGAATCCAAATTGAAGTGTGGAGGTAATCACTTATACAATTTAATATCACAAAAAGCCTTTTGATTCTCAAGATCATCGTGAGGTGCGAGAGAAGCGCATACATATTTTAAATGATATTACTTTGGATAAGGGATTACAAAACATAAATGCACATGTTCATTTTAAACCTTTAAAGAAAAATTTGGATTCTTTTTAAAACACCAAAAGGAAAAGTGAAAATTATTTGTTCAATTGTTAACCTTAAACAAAATCTAGTAAGTTTTCCTAAAGTTATTTTTAATCCTTTTGTATTGTTCTTTTTAGAGCCCAAATGAAAATTATTGAGTCCTAAAAAGTATGAAGAAACAAAGTCCTTAAAGTTGGAATTATAATTGTTTACAAAAGTGTTTAAAAACACTTGATACAATAGAGAAATGATGTCATAGTACAAATTCCTCCTTCCCTCTTTGATTTCCTAATGTCAAAAAGTGCTCAAAATGTTAGATGAGATTAAGAAACAAGAGGATATAAGGGTTAGATGAATCATTAAGCATAAAAACCCTAAAACTTACACCAAGTTATGATGTGATTTGACTTTAGATGTAAAATTGAAAATTTTAACTCTACTAAAATTGAGAAACACTTACACCATTGCATAGCTTATTAAATTCTACCACATTTAAAAAAAAACTTCAAAAAAGACCTCTTTATGACCAAGATATGGTCATTTTAAAATTGACTATAAAGTGCTAAAACAGAGACCCATGCGCTAAAACAATGCTTAGATGCACCAAAAGAATGCTCAGATGTGCCAAAATAGTGCTCAGATGTGCTAAAAGAGTGTTCAAATGCACCAAAAGATATTGCGAATGCACTATAATAGAGCACAGATGTGCCAAAAGATACTGTGGATGTGTTGTAATAGAGCACAAATGTGCAGAAGGATACAACGGCTACACTATAACGGGGATAACAAACAGACCTGTTGAAAAACATCAAAATTTATCAAAAAAAATGTGTTAGATTTGTGATTTTTGGCCTCCTTCTAGTGCCAAAATGTGAACCCCAATCCTAGACTTGCACAAACATAGCAAACAAACACAATATTAGATCCATATGCAAGTTAGAACTAAGATTCCCCGTGAAATTCATCTACAATGCTCAAAATAGGAAAAAAATGAAGAACAAAACAAGAAAAGCAATTAAATCCTATTTAAGCATGCAAACTCTCAATCCCATGGGGGAATTGGTGCCAATTTGATGTGGAAATTGGCTCTTTCCCAACTCCTTTGCAAGCTTGATGAAGATTGATCCACTTGATGATGATGAACAATGTGCTTCCTTGATGAAATATGCAATAACCTAACTACGATGATAGAAAATTCTATGGAAATGGATAAAATTGCTCCAAATGTGAAGATAGTAACTTTTCTCTAAGTTGTGGATCCAAAATACAAAGGAAAGCCTCTTATTTATAGATGAGAATGATGAAGAATGAGGCAAAATGGATGAATGTGGGATCATTCAACATCCAATGGCCAAGTGCCACTTGTCAAGATGTGAATGGAGGAAGCTTGAGCACATTTTGATGAATGTGCACAATAAATGATATTAGGTGGATTTTGAAATTCATGAAATGACTTGTTGGAGAGGGAAATAAATGAAATAAATGCCACTTGGCTCAATGCACAAGGGTTAAATGCTTTGTTGGAAGGACAAACCCACTTGGAGGGATTTTCAAACTTGGAGGAATATTCCCCTAAAGATGCCATGTTGAAAGAAAATAGAGATTTAATAAATTATTTAAATGCATTTTCATGTGCAAATGGAAAAATCTAGAGGATTTAGGGGATTAGGATTAAATTAATCAAGATTTGATTAATTTAATAGGAGATTAGTTGATGTGACAATTTGTATTATATTTTTGGATTGATTTAAATCAAATTTGAGAGGAATATGACTTAGATTTAATTAAATAAAATATTTTAATTTATTTAATTAAAGAGGGATGATGTTAGATTAAATTAAATAAGGATTAATTTAATTTAATAGAATGACTTTAGAGATTTAATTAAATGAATTATTTAATTAAATAGAGACTATAGGGTTAATTAAATAACATTGATTTATTTAATTGACAAGAGATGCCAACTTAATTAGATAAATTTGATTTATTCAATTAAGGGATGAAGGGTGATGATTAGCTAAGAAGATGATTCAGGACGAAATGATGTTAGTAAATCAGGATCAAGTGTGTCGGTACATTTTCCGTGTCTACAATCTATTTGTCTTGGATGCTAGCACATCCTTTGGACTCTAGCACAACTCACTAGCATCCTAATACCATGTTGTAGTCCATTGGTTGAGAGCTCTTCCTCTTGAGGTAGAAATCTTGAGACCTTTCCCTCTCAAATTCTAAAGCAATCTTTTGAAAAAGTAGCTTGTATATGATCTTCTTTGTAATTCCTTGATTTAGCAATATTGAGGTGGTTAAGGGAAGTTCACTCTGTGGGATTATCTTGAGAATGAAGAGACTCGTGAGCAGTGAATCCCCCTTATCTCACATTTTGGTGAACTTGACATGAAGATGTTAGATCTTTTTTTGCAATATTTTAATGTTTATGATAATGCTTTCTCTAAGGAAGATTTTGATATGTTGTATGATGCTCTATATGACTTCTTAGAAGAATCTTCCTTCACCTATAGATCTTCCAAACAAACTTCTTCTTTGCAAGTTGAAGAGTCAGTGAACGTTGTTGTAGTCTCTATGGCTTCTCCAAGTCTTAAGAGACCCATTGTTTACTTGACTCTAGCTAGCCCATCTCCTAAGAGGATTCACTCTATTTGTGGAGTCCATATCATAATGATTCACTAAATTTATATTCAAAGTTCATGAAAGCCACAGACTCTACTTATAATGTTGTTGGGCACATGTATAATACAAGAATAAATAATCAGAATTTGGATCAACATCCTTCCATTCCTACACTTCAACCTACTCAAGTTCCTACTTATTTACCACCTTCTCAACCAAGTCTTCCTTTAGCTCCTAAACCTATGACTAAAGCACCTAGAGACTGATCTTCTTGAGTAGCTTCATGTTACTATGGCTAAGATCTCACTTTGGGATTTGCTTCAGATCACTTTGGTTTATCAAAGTATGCTCCAGGAAGCCTTACAGAAGATCCTCTTGCCTACCTCCGCTAGGCTGATGGATGTTAATGCATTGATGGATCATATTCATGTGGATTCTCTGAATATCACATTTTGTTTGTAAGAACTTCTACCCTTAAATGTGCAAAAACAAGTGGATCCTTTAATGATTATAGTTAATGTTAATACTATCAATATTAGGCATACCCTCATTGACATTGGTTCAGCCCTCAACATTTGTGGTATAGATCCACTACCCAAGATTAAAGTTGATTCTTCTTCCTTAGTTTCTTCCTTTTTGTACATTCATGGATTTGATAATGTTGGTCGACAAGCCCTAGGTACGATAATTGTGCCTTTGTGGTTAGGCCCCATTACCTTACCCACCTTGGTTTATGTGATGCCTGACCCCTTCCCTTACAATATTCTCTTGAGGAGACCCTTGATTTATGCTATGGTTGTTGTAACTTAAACTCTACATCATTCTCTAAAGTGTGTAGAAAACAATCAGGTGGTCACGATCAAAGCTGATTTGGAAGCAGTTCACCTTTGTGAGCTGGAGGCTGTTTTTTGGGCTTCAGTTGTTTCCACTCTTAAGAATTTTATTTTTTCTATAACCTCTAATGAAATGAAATGTTCCTTGGTGATACCCTCCACAGAGGCTATCCTCAAAGTGAATGTCACTAAAGAGGAACAACCTAAAGTAGAAAGTCCTAAGTCTTCTCCCTCTACCTCTTCTTCTGAATTGAATGTATTCCTTAGTGATGATTAGGGATCCTTAGAATTCTCTAAATTCTTCATTGAGGAATACATTCTGAATCCTTCTCATATTAAACTCCATATAACCTCAAACACCTCATTTAAGGAAGTGGATTAGACTCCCGTTGAGAAGGAAAGTTGGGATCCTATTCAAGAAACTAGTCATTACCATATACAGGAGGATAATCCTACTCATGCTAAGGAGATTAACATTTGAAAATTGAATAAGGAATATGGTTGTGGCCTTGTAGATGCATTTGATGTCCATTGGTTGAATGATGCTCTCTATGTAGAACCATATTCTTTTGAAGCTTTGCAAATGTGTTGTAGTCTTGGATATAGGATAATTTCTTAATATGGTTTATGGGTGTAAAGGCCTTGGATGTATTGAGTAAGGAATTTAGGTCCCTATCTAGTTTAAGCATTACAAGTTTTATTTGGGTTTGGGATGCTCTATCAAACAATCTAAGCATAAACCTTGGTGGAGTGTTAATATGATTTCAATTGAACCTCTTAATTTGGTGCATCCTGAATTGATATAGGATGAGGTAGAGGCTAGAGAAGTCCACTTAGATGTACCCTCCTCAAGGGGGATACTACCAAAATTTTCATGGATCCTAAATCTTCTGAAAAGGTGATTAAGATTGGGAAGTGCCTTTCTTTTGAAGAAGCTAAGGAGCACTCCTACCTTTTACACTCTCATCCTGATATCTTTGCTTGGTTATATGAGGGAATGCCCAATATTAATGAGTCTATAGTGGTCCATAATATTTTCTTATGTCCCTATGCCAAGCCTTTTAAGCAAAAAATCTAAAAGATTAATCCTAAGATTGCCTTGTTGGTTAAGATTGAGATAGAGAAGCTATTAAAAGTAGGCTTTATCCATCTAATTGATTACTCGCCTTGGATTTCAAATATTGTTGTTGTTAGCAAACCTGATGGCCATATTGGTATATTTATTGAATTTCATGACCTCAATAAGGCTTCTCTTAAGGATGATTTTTCGTTACCTAATATTGATGTTATTGTGGACTTGACTGTAGGTCATGCCTTGTTATCCTTCATGGATGGTTTCTTAGGCTCTAATCAGATTCATATTAACCTAGAAGATCAATATAAGACAACCTTCACTACCCATTGGGGTGACTTTTGTTATGGGGTCATGGCATTTGTATTGAAGAATGAAGGAGTGAATTACCAATGGGAAATGACCCTAATCTTTCATTATTTCATGCATAATATCTTAGAAGACTACGTTGATGACATCTTGGTGAAGTCTGTAACTCATCAAGATCACGTAGGGAATCTGTCTCATTTTTGAAAGGCTTCGACTCTATAAGATGAGGCTTAATCCTCTTAAGTGTGTCTTTTGTGTGGATGCAAGAAAACTTTTAAGATTTATAGTTTATCATCGTGGAATCAAACTCAACATGAATAATATTGACTTAATTGTTAACATGCCTCCACCTAGGAACATTACTGAGTTGTAAAGTTTACAAGGGAAGATTCAGGAAATTTATAGATTCATATCTCAATTAGCTAATTTTACCCTTCCTTTCACTCATTTATTAAAGAAGGATGTTCACTTAATATGGGATGAAGAGTGCTAGAAAGATTTTGAGTCAATACAAACTTATTTAGCCAATCCTCCCGTATTAATGTCAACTATGAAGGATAGACCCTCTTTGCTTTACCTTGCCACATCACCATACACTTTGGTAGCTTTTCTTGCTCAGTATGATGATGTTGGGAGAGAAAGAGTGGTCTAATACATTAGTCATGTCCTGGTTGATTATGATTTTTTTTATTCTTCCATGGAGAAACAATATCTTGCTCTCATCTTTGCAATGCAAAAGTAAAGACACTATCTTCTTCATGCTGAAACATTCGTTATTATGAAAAGTGATCTTCACAAGCATTTTTTTCTAGTTCCAACCTTTCTAGGAGGTTAGCGAAGTGGGTAATGTTTCTTTCTAAGTTTGACATAAGTTTGTTACCAAAACATTGATAAGAGGTCAAGTGGTTTTTGATCAACTAGTAGATGCTCCCTCACCTTTCTCCTTCCCAAGCTTAGACTTGTACCCTGATGAGGATATTTTCACAATTAATCAAGATCTTGTGTGGAAGATGTATTTCGATGGATCGAGATGTCAGAATGGCTTTGAAGTGGGTGTAGTTCTAATCTTTCCTGAAGGTAAGCTAGTCCCTCTCTCCTTTCGATTATAATTTACTTGCACCACCAACATCATTAAGTACGAAGACCTCATGTCTGGCTTACGTGCCACGATTACATTAAATATTAAACATCTTTGTATACATGGTGAATCTGATATTATTGTGAACTAGATTATGGGAACCTATCAAGCTAAGAAAACTAAGTTGTTTTTGTATTGAGACCTTGATTTTTCCTTGCTTAATGGGTTCTCTTCTTTCACAATAGATAATGTCCCTAGGAGATAAAACCAACATGTGGATGCCATGGCGAGCACTGCCTCCCTGGTACCTTCAGATAAGGATACGAAAGAATACCACTTTGTGGTTCAAATTCTTCAATCTCCTACTATTTTCAACCAACCTGAAGTTGATGTTCTCATGTGTTCCTCACATAGACTCGAGAGAATGATATTCCACAACTATTTGAAGACTGGAAACTTTTCTGATGATGCGACTAAAAATGATCACACTCGCATAAAAATTCTTTTAGTCTGTTATATTGTTTTTGTAGACATTTTTTATCGAAAAACTTATAATGGCTTACTTCTTTGATGTATCACTAAAGTGGAAATACCCCTTGCCCTTAAGGAAGCCCATTCAGGTTTTGTGGGTGGACACTTTGGAGGTAAATCCATGGTACAAAAATTGATTCACATGGGATACTTTTGGCAAAAAATGGAACGAGATTCCTTCAATTTTCTCAAGAAGTTCCTTTAATGTCAACAACATAGTCATCTTATTCATGCTCTTGTTCGAGAGTTGCACAATCAGATCTCACCTTGGTCGTTTGCAAAATAGGGGTTGGATATTATTGGAAAAATATCACCTTCTTCTTCTAAAGGACATGTCTCTATCATCACTACTTCCGATTACTTCACGAAGTGGATTGAAGTTGTCTCACTTCGATCCACAATTTTTGAAGCTATATGTAGCTTTCTTCTAAATAACATCATTGCTCACTTCATATTGCCTTCCACCTTAGCTTCCAATAATGATATTCCATTTAGAAACAAGGAAGTGAAGCAATTCTTGGAGAAGTTTTGTATTCAACATAGATTCTCTACACCATATTATTGTCAATCTAATGGCCAAGAAGAAGCGTCTAACAAAACCATTGAGCTCATTCTTTATAAAACAGTCAATAAAATGGTAAGGATTAGCACATTCAATTGACATACACTTTGTGGGCCTATCTCATGGGTGTTCGTACAACGACAGGAACAATTCCTTACAACCTTGTGTACAGTGTCAAAGTTATCATTCCTATGGAGTTGGAGATCCCATCCTTGCAGGTTTCCCTTAAAGGGTTAATTGATGACGAAGCTTACCAATCTAATCATTTACATAAGCTCAATATGCTTGATGATGAGCACCAATTACAGGCCCTTGACCATCTTAAAGCTTATCAACAATCATTATCTAAACAGTATAATCAAGGTGTTCTTCCTAGAACTTTCAAGGTAGGTGACCTAGTTCTCTATGAGAATCAGAGAAATGTAAATGTTCCACCTAATCAAAAGGGGAAGTTCAGTCCTAATTGGTTAGGCCCTTACATTGTCATCTCTATGTATTATTCTGGTGCATATGGATTGTCATCTTTGAATGTGACACCTCTAAAAGAACCTATTAATGCAATGCATCTTTGCTAATACTATGCATAGTGTCTATGTGTCACATGTGTAATGTTCACTCCTTGGGGTTGTAACGTTGCACGTTTTGACATTCCTTCATTAACACATTATGGAAAAAAAATTGTGTCATGATGTAACCATGTGTATGTGAGAGAGAGACATAGATACATGTGTTTCTACTATGCTATGTATCCATACATTACATTACATCTTTTGGTTAGACAATTAGATAATCATTGTATTTAATTAATATACATCCATGTGTGTTTATTAAATCATAATACCATATAATCTATATGTACATCCATACATATAATATTCATTGCATCAACATACATAAAAGAGAGAAACATACACATAAAGAAAAGAATGCCATGATGTCAAAGCCAAAATCTCATATGTATATATATATATATATAGATATCAATATGTGGACATGTAAAATTGACCTAACACTTATCACACATTCTAAATGACATTTTCTCATCATCGACATCATTATCACCTAATATCACTATATTTCATATCAACTACATCAAAAACCCTAATTTCCTCTATTAATTGAATAATATTACATTATTTAATTAATTCACTTTTTCATCATTTTTGACTAATTAAATAAAATTCATTTATTTAATTATTTTTCCAATTCACTTTATTCCACTAGGCCAATTGAATTATTAAAACATAATGGTTTCAGTAAATCACCTTCCCCTAAAACATGAATAATTGAATAAATTATTCAAAACATCATCCAAAAAATCAAATAAAAAAATACAACTTTGTTTGCAAAAGTCAAACATGATTTTCACGTTCAAATAAAAAAGATTTATTAATTAAATCAATTAATTAATTACCCTCACCCACTTTCATGATAGAGAAAATTACGAACCCCCGATTGCTCACTCTAATTCTTGAATGATCCATCTATTCCTAAATTCCAAAAAATATTCAATCTAAATGAACACTCAAATTGATTTCTTCAATCACACCAATTACATAATCAAAATCCATTGATTATTCCCATCTAAATCGTCTCAACGGTTTTGAACTGTTGATCAAGATATTCTACTATGTGATCTCGAGCGTTCATTTTGAAACACTAATTCTATATAACAACCATATTTCTTCTCAAAAATGATAAGAGAATCAACATATTTTATACAACAAAGTAACACAAAAATTGTAATTGATATTTTGAGAAAGCTTTTCACACATCTTCAATCAAGAGCATCACACTTTGGAGCTTTTACACGCATAATGGATGCTTCACATTGATATGAACAACCCAACATTTTTGTGAACACACTTTGACATGGGATGGTAATTTTTTCTTTGTTTTGGAATTCGTTATGATTTATTAAGATTTCATTGCTTGCTTTCAATAGCTTAAAAATTCATTTCATGAGTAATGGGCATGAATCATTAGCATTTTTTTTTTTTAGATTAGTCTCTATTTATTCAATTCGATTACACTGGAGCATCTTCTTGATTTCCCCCTTACACATTCTTGCATGCCCGGTAGGACAATGGTCCTTAGCACTAATCATTTTATTAGCAAATTTTGAAGTTGCAGGTTCTGGGAATGCACTGAAAAAAATTTCACGCATAGGCTATAGGAATCTTTGTGGTCTATTTTAAGTTTTTTCTGCATTTGACTCTTTTCTGGCTACTTTTGATGTTTTTGGTGCTTTTTCCAAAATGATAAAAGCACACTTGATTTTTTCATCCGCCTCTGCTTAAAACACATAAGTCTCGCTTCTGATAGGGCCACTTTTGCTAAAAATTTTCGCTTTGACCTTGTCAAGTTTTAATCCAAAATTTGTACATCACATTTTTAATTTCTAACACTAACGGTTGTTTGGTTTGGATGTTGGACATGTGCTTATGTTGTTTATGCAGGATTCACAGAAGTATGGCATGTGTTTATCCAAGAACAATTAACACATCTATTGCAAAGAAGGTGAATGGTTGAAGCGTTTAATTTTTCAAAACTTTCATAGATAGAAAACTTTAATTGGTGCATAAAAAGAACCCCACAAATCCAAAGGATTTCAATTGTTTCTCTAAAAATGAACTTTTCAAAGCTTTCTATCTTCGTAAAATTTGAAATTGGTGCTCTAAAATGATTTTTTCAAAGCTTTCTAGCTTAGTAAAATTTCAAATTGGAGCTCTAAAATGAACTTTTCAAAGCTTTCTAGCTTAAACAAATGCTCTCAATTGGTGCTTAAGAAAAGAATCCCACAAATGAACATTTCAATTTGGTGCATCTAAAAATGAACTTTTCCCAAAGCTTTCATAGTTTAGGAAAAAACACTCAATTTGGTGCTTAAGAATTGAACCCACAAATGAACATTTCAATTTGGTGCTCTAAAAATAAACTTTTCCAAAGCTTTTATAGTTTAGGAGCACACTTCAATTTTGGTGCTTATTAAAACAAATGACCAAATGCTTTTATTTTGTTGACGAATGCATGATTTTCTTTTGTTGACCATTAAGACAAGGCTTTAGAAAACACTTTGGTTGGTGCTTAAAATGAACAAATAAAATTCTTGTCTTGCACATTGCTATCTTTTTGTCTGAAATCCAGAATATTTCACTTTGGTGCACATAAAAAGAAAAAAATTGCTATCTTGTACACACTTTTATTTTCCATTTTTACTTTATTTATTTTTCATTTCTATTGAACTGAAAAAGAACATTGCGATGAAGTGTATACTATGTATTTCATCTTTGGAAAACTAGGTTTCTATCCTCTCCCCTCACGCCTTTCGGCGATCTTGGGTGATGAAAAGCATCTTGAGTTTCACACTTTTTTTACATTTAAAAGCATACCTTTAGAGGGTCTACCTCTCTATTTGTGAGAGGGAATGACCCAAGTGGGAATTTTATTTTGGTCCTCTATATAAATAACTGTGGGTGTGATGAAAGTCATCAACCACCTGGTGCAGATGTTCTATATCGATGAAAGTCTCCCCTAGTATTTGTGTGATATCTAAAATCCCTTAAGGGTTGGGAGGCCTCTTAATTGAGTGAATCGCCGCATGTATAGACACTAGTAAAAAATCCCAAAACATGAATAAGAACCAATGTTGTAGAAGCCACCCTTTTCAGCTAAAAAAACTCTTTGAAGTGGTGCATCAGAACTTTGATTCTAAGAATTTACTTAACAAGTCCAACTTATGGTTAAGCTTAAAAACCTCTCCATTCGTTGCATGCAAAATCATTCCTTCGGGGCATGAGGGAAGCCCACCTAAAAGGAAGTGTCTATCCCTAGGGTATAAATTGTTTTCACAAAAAATTACCAAATCTATCTAGTTACTTTGAAACATCAAACATTGTGCTTGAATTAAAATGAACACATCAAGACAAGCATTTAACATGGTTCTCAAACATCAAACCCTTTGAATTTAGTGTGAATACTTTGAAAAGATCCCTACGTTTGTACTCCCTAAAAGATGTCTTAAAAAAGTATCTTTAGAGGTTTTTGAATGTTCAGGCTCACATTTCAAGTTGCATTAAGGACAAAGTAAACATTGGAAACTATAACTTTAGCATTTCAACTTCCATGAACATTGAGCTTTTGTAGAAGAAACATGCTTAAAGTTGTAAACATTTTAGGGTCAAATAGTTTTGATTTCTATGCTGTGATATCACTTGCCAAAATCTTAAATCAAATCAAACAAAACCTTCAAATCTGCAAATTTATCCAACGTTGCTATCAAAACCAAAAACTAGAAATAAATCTACACAAAATACCACTTTTGCTACTATTTCTACCACACCTAACCAAAAACTAGCCACACTTGCTAAAAACTTGGCACATTTTCTCTTTGCCTTGTAATAGTAATAGGTAAAAATAGGCCACTTTTACAAAATCTGAATGCACTTGCTCTAAAACTACCATAGTTGCTTCTAGTATTTCCGTAATTGACTAATTTTATGAAATGCAGTTGACTAGAAACCTACCACTTTTGACCAAATTTTTTTCTTTTTCCTATACAATTCATCACTCAGAAAAACTTGGCACAAAGGATGCACTTGAAAAATCTTACTACATTTTCTTTTCTAATTTGGCTGCACTTGACCATAATCTGGCCGCAGTTGACATTTTCAACCACTTTTGCTTCAAACCTATCGCTTTTTCTCTATTTTTTGGTGAAAATAAAAAAAATAAATCCAAAACTGGTTACAAATCCTTTGAGAAACAAAACAATTAAACAGCCAAAACACGTCATAATTTACATTCGTTCATCATCCATTTCCAAAATTCAACAACTCATCCTACTTTTAGAAGTCAAAATATAAAAAAAACAACTTGGATCATTCCTTTACTCACACTTCTAAGATATCAACATTTTCTTGAACCTCAAGGATAGTTCAAGTAAATTTCCTGCAACATATCCTCTAGAAAAAGAAGTGAAATATCATCCAATCCTTTCAACATTTTGAGTTCCAAAAAATAGCATCATCCCAAAACATCACTCAAACCTTAGGGTCTTGAGAATCACAAAACCCATACCAAAACACCAAAATTTTAATCATTTCACCTTATGACCATTTGGTATTTGATTGCTCCAGTTCAACAACCAAACCTTACACCAGCTATTATACAATCAAAAATTTGAGCTAATTGAATTATAACAAATATACATAATTAGTAGTTTGAGAAGTTTCGCATTCAAGACAAAGGAAACACCAACCTAGTGGAGAAACACAACAAACATCCTAGAAAAAAATAGCAAAAAGTTGATCTTGTGGTTGAAAGGCCCGTATTACCACCTCCTACATGGAAATAGCTATCCTCTTTTCAAAAAATAGAAAATCCCCAAAAAAATGCAATTTCATTTCCTCAAAAAACAAAAAATCCCATAAACAAAGCACTTTTTCATTCCATAGTTAGAAGTCACCAAACATTCACAAAATCTTGGCACTTGTTTATGAAAATTACGAGATCACAACATATAAAAGCATAGAAGAAAACAAAAGAAACAATAGTATGCCCCAAAAAAACACCACAAATAATGAAAATGGCCCATGGGCCTTTAGGCCAAGTGACTTTGAAACACCTCAAAAGAGACCCGCATTCAAAGCAACAACAAACCAATCGCCTAGTGAGGAAGAGGTAATATGTAGATAACAAGAAGTCATGGATAGATCAAAACAAAATCCCAAGGATATGGTCATAGAGGAGGTGGATAGTGAAGAAGAAATAAATTATGAAGAATTATTTCAACATTCTAACAATCCCAAGGTGCTCAAACTAATGGAAAAACTCCTAAGAAAGGATCTGAATACTTATTCCTTTAAATTAGAACAAAGTGGTGCTAAGTTTCCTATAGACTTCAACATAGAAGGTCTCAAATATCCTCACCTCATTCCCTTAGGATATAACTTAGTTGTGAGAAAAATACCCAAACCATTGGAGATTCCAAACATGCCACCAATCTTCTAGAAAGACAATGATCAACCAATGGAAAATCCTTTATATAGAAAATCATCCCAAGTCAAGCAAGCGGTGATGACCCAACAATATCAAGGAGGTCCATCTCAATATGTACCACAAGGTAACAACCCACCAACAAGACAATGCATGACCCAAAACACTTCATATATTGACCCTTCCCAAAATGTACAAAATCAACAAGAGCAATTCCCACAACAATACCATCAGCAAGGTGGGTCATATGGTCCCCTTCCCATTCAATAGTATCAACAACAAGGTGTGCCACAAGGTACCCTTTCCAATCAACAAGGTGGACCACATGGTCCCCTTCCTAATCAACAATACCAACAACAAGGTGTGTCATAGGGTACCCTTTCTAATCAACAAGGTGGGTCATATGGTCCCCTTCCTAATCAATAGTACCAACAAGGTGTGCCATAGGGTACCCTTTCCAATCAACAAGGTGGGGCACATGGTCCCCTTCCCAATCAAAAGTATCAACAACAAGGTGTCCCACAGGGTACCCTTTCCAATCAACAAGGTGGGCCACATGGTCCCCTTCTCAATCAATAGTACCAACAACAAGGTGTTGCATAAGGTGCCCTTTCCAATCAACAAGGCATGCCACATGGTCCCCTTCCCAATCAATAGTACCAACAAAAAGGCATTCCACATGGTACCCTTCACAATTCATCCCATCAACAAAATGTCCCACCAACACATGTCTATCAAAGTAACCTTCAAAATAGTTTTCCTCAACAACAAGCTGTGCCACAAGGTACCCTTCCCAATTCATCCCATCAACAAAGTGTCCCACCAACGCATTATCATGGTAACCTTTAATACGTGCCACAAGGTACCCTTCCCAATTTGTCCCGTGAACAAGGTGTCCCACTAATGCTTTATCAGGGTAGCCTTCAATACAGTTCATCCCAACCATGAGATGTACCACCAATGCACTATCAAAGTAACCCTCCTTACATTCAACAAGGATCTAACCCTCCTTCCATCCAACAAGGAGCTAACTATCCTTATGTTCAACAAGGAGTTAACCCTCTTTACGTTTAACAAGGATCTAACCCTCCTTCCATTCAACAAGGAGCTAATTCTCCTTGCATTCAACAAGGGCCTAACCATCCTTTCAGAAAAAAAAGGACCTAACCCTCCTTTCGCACAACAAGGATTTAACTCTCCTTCCACTCAACATGGTTACCAAGGTCTCGTACCTCAAAAATATTCAACCTATGACCAAACAAGGTTACTATACACATGATCCACAACCAAATGTACCAAAAAAAGTGGTAGACATACAACTATAGGCCATGAATCAGAGAATATTAGATATGTAGATAGGAAAACCAAAGAAGACTTATACCCTTCAGGATATGTTTCCATTTCCTTTTGATCATTCCATTGCTATGCTTCTTTTTTGAAAAACTTTGAAATGCAAAATTTTGACAAGTACAAAGGAAAAGGAGATCCATTAGAACACGTACAAGATTTCTCAGTATCATGCATGGAAGTACAAAACAACAATTCTTACCTAATGAGGCTCTTTCCACATAGCTTTACTGGTCATGCTATGGAGTGGTTCTCCCATCTACCCCTAGGAATTAAAAGTTTTGATGAACTGACTACCAAATTCGTAAACCTATTCTCATTCAATATAGAAAAGGACATCACCATAATGGATCTATACAAGATTAAACAGATTCAAGAAGAACCTTTCACCTCCTACCTTCAATGATGGAGAGATAAAGCTAGTTGATGCAAGTGGCCTATTCTTGACAAGGAATTGGTAGACATAATTTTTTCCAATGTCCAAGCAGAATTCAACTACTAACTCACCATGTTGTGTCCTACAAACTTTGAAGAGACCATTGAGAAGGGACTACACATAGAAGGGGCTCTCATAGCAAGGGGAGTGATTAAGCCAAACAACCCAAGAGACAATTCCTCTAATTCAAATGAGAAACCTAAGATTTGGGCCAAGAACAAAAATGTCACCAACGATGGGGTAGTTGATGCTAGAGCTATGTGGAATGTATAAAATACTAACACACCACAAACAAACCTCAAATTGCACAAACAAGCTATGCTCCTAATAATACACCAAAAAATCAACTTAATTATCCCCAAAACATTCAAGAGGTCAACCAATAGACATATTAGGGAAGGAAACAAAGGCAATAGATCAACCAAGAAGGAAGTTCAATATATTAGGAGAGCCACTTGAGATGACCATGCACAAACTAGTGCAAAAAACCTCATCAAGGTTAATGATCACCCAAACTATGAGGAGCCAAGCTTCAAAACACCATGGTACAATGAGAAGGAATTATGTGAGTTCCACAAAATCAAAGGACATACAACTGCATGAGACTCAAGCACATAATACAAGACTTGATCAACAAGGGAGAAGTGGATGTCAAACATCATCCTAGAAACAAAGACCTCTAGATATACACAAATCCAATTGTGAACCATGCTAATAAGAATGACAAAGGAAAGGACCAAGACTATCACAATGCTAACTACACTTATGGTGACATAGTTCTAGGTACCCTCTCTCAAGAAGATGACACTAGGGTAAATTTAGTGACTATAAGAGGTAGGGACATTGAATGAAATGTAACTAACCATCGAGGGAAAGTCATGATACAAGGAGCCCCACCTAAACCTACATCTGTCATCAAATGAATACAGTATTGTGGAATAGCTAAAGAAGACTCCCACCTTGATCTCAATCATAGAATTGCTAAAATTATCGCTCGCACATAGGAATATACTAGAGAAATCAGTAGAAGCATCAATTCCTAATGACCTCAATTTAGATCAGTTTCAAGCCATGGTTGGAAAAATCACATCCAATCACGATTTAGTCTTTTCTAAGAAAGACCTTCCACAAAATTCCTTCCACCACCAAGCTCTCTACATAGAGGTTGGTGTCCACAAAAACATGGTCAAGAGAGTGTTGAAAGATAACAATGCAGGTCTAAACATATGTACTTTGAAATTAGTGAAACAACTAGGTTATTATGATGATGTGATAGAAAAAGGAAAGAGCATTATTATAAGAGCCTATGATGACCTCAAAAGTAATTCAGAAGGGACATTCAGGCTACCAATGCAGATAGGACCAACAACCATAAAAACCACATGTCAGGTACTTGACCTTGAGTTACTTTATAACCTCCTTCTAGGACGCCCTTGGATTCATGTATTATAAGTGGTTCCTTCAACCTTTCACCAATGTCTAAAGTTTCCCCACGAAGGAAAGGAGGTGACATTATATGTTGATCCTAAATCCTTCCACTTTTGTGCAAAATTGGAGAAGTATAACAAAATCCAACGTATACCCAACAATGAAATATCATTTCATTCATTCTCATATGTTGACCCTTCCACACTATCATCAACCTCAATTAAACAAACATTAAAGTGAACAACCAAAAACTAAAACCAAGGTTCAAGTACTTGAAAAGGGTAATGGAAATTATCACTTCAACCAAGCATTTTGCATTGGAATGATTCCACCAACACCCAAGATTTATGGAGGACCGAAGGAGATCAAATATGTTCAAACAGTAAAGATGATAGCCAAACCCACAATTTTCACCAAGTGGGGAGATGTGAAGGATGAAGATATATTCAAAGAATACTTGTCATCTATGATCTACAAAGAGGAACAAAAGGAACCGAAACAACCACAACCCCTTCTAATCAATCCTAGCAGCAAAGGCTATCAGTTAGCTAAAAAAATGGGATATATTGGAATAGGTGGCCCTATGCTACACAAACAAGGTAGATGGGAACCTATCATAGTGGGATAGAGAAAGAAGAACATGGGACTAGGTTATGATTCAAAATATGTGGTTACTACAAATACTAGACATACCTCTTTTGAGAAATGAGTGCCTTCTACTAGCATTAAGACATTGGATATCGACCATCTTATAGAAAACGAATTACCCATCAAGGAATTATTTGAAAAATTTAGCATTGGTATAGTCCCTATCCAAATTATCAAAACCATTCCTAATGACTATTATTATTTTAAAACTAACTCTAACAAGTATGAATGGGATTCTCTTTCTTTTCTCACCTCTAGCGATGATGACCTAGAAACCCAATGGGAGAATGATGCTAGAGCCATATTAACCATCTCAACAAATTCTGCAAGTTTTGTAGAAAATGATGATATCCTACCCCTCTTCTACCCACAGATGATAGATTGGGACCAACAATAGAATACACCTATTTTGGATCAATTCTAGAATGATGAAACAATCGCAGAGTTTATGGGACTTCAAACTGATATACCAACAAGAGATCATAAAGCAAGGTTCGTCATGGTACTCAAACAAGAAGCATATTTTGATGGGGAGATTGTATCCTACAATCATAAAATTGAAAAGGAAAATATCAAAATTAGATCCCCTAGAGAAAACCACAATGTGGCTCTATCAGATCCTAAAAAAAGAAAATAAAGGACAAATCTAAAGGTGAAAACCTCTCTGAGGCACCCGAAGATGGAGGATTCAATCTCCCTACATCTGAATATCAATAAAAGTCAACACTCCTAGTGGAAGAAGTAGAATCCATTAATGTTGGCACTACAAAGAACCCAAAGATCACATACCATGCAGTGTAACTTGATCCTAAAGAGAAAGTGAACTTGACAATGTTCATCAAGGACAAAAAGATAAAATTTGTGTGGACATATGCAGGCATGCCAAGACTAGATCCAACACTAGTTGTACATCATTTGGCCATATTTCCTAGAGCTAAACCTATCATGAAGAAACTAAGGAAAATGCATCCTCAAATAGCACTGTTGGTAAAGGTAGAACTAAATAAGTTACTAGATGTAGGCTTCATCAGACCAATCGATTATCCAGAATGGATATCAAATCTAGTACTAGTGTCAAAGCCTATTGGTGGCATAAGGATCTACATGGACTTCTAAGACTTGAACAAAGCTTGTCCAAAGGATGACTTTCCTCTTCCAAGTATAGACATGATTGTATATTTAATGACAAGACATGAGATTCTATCATTAATGGATGGTTTCTATGGGTATAATCAGATAAAAATATCCCATAATGATCAACATAAAATGGAATTCACCTATGCTTGGGGGACCTTTTGCTGGAATTTCATGCCCTTTGGTCTAAAAAATGTAGGGGCAACCTATCAGCGAACAATGAATGTGATCTTCCATGACACACTACATACTATTATGGAAGACTATGTGGATGATATTCTAGCGAAGTACATCAAAAGAGAAGACCACTTGATCAACCTTGCAAAAGAATTTGATAGGCTAGAACAGTATAACTTGAGATTCAACTTGAAAAATTGTGTATTCAGAGTAACATATAGAAAGCTACTAGGACACATAGTATCAAGAAGGGGCATTGAAGTATATCCCATAAAAGTAAAATCCATACAAGAGATGCCTCTACCAAATACATTGAAATAGCTAAGAAGTTTACAAGGGAAGCTACAATCTATCAAGTGATTCATCATGCAATTGGTAGACAAGTTTCACCCATTCACCCATCTATTACACAAAGATGTCACATTCAAATAGGATGAGAGATGTGATTGGGAATTTTAGCAAGTCAAAGAGTACCTACTCACTCCTCCAGTCTTGATGCCCCCTATTCTAGACAAATAAATGATACTTTATGTGTCTACAAAACAAGCAACGTTGGGAGCTCTCTTAGCATTGCTAGATGATAATAAAAAAGAAAGAGCATTCTACTACATTAGTTGAATACTAGTGGGATATGAGTTGATTTACTCGCCCTTAGAAATAGTGTGTCTCTCAATTGTATTTGTGACACAAAAACTGAGACACTATATCTTAAATATACAAGTAAAGTTGATTTCAAAGGTAGATCCACTAAAGTACCTATTAGCAAAAGCATCTCTAACAGGTAGAATTGCTAAATGGGTAATGATTCTAAGTTATTTCAACATAGAGTATGTAGACATAAGAGCCATCAAAGGATAGATCATAGAAAATCAGCACACAAAGGAACTGATGGAAGATCTCTGGTCAACCTCTCAAAATAGACTTCCCAAATGAAAGTATATTGCTAATAGATAGACAAGCCATTGGACCCTATACTTTGATGGATCCCACAGTCAACATGGCTCTAGAGCAGGTATCCTATTTCTCACACCATAGGGAGATAGTACACCTAAGGCATATATAATTTTATTCCCATGTACAAATAATATCTAAAGTATGAAGCACTAATCACAAGACTCAAGATGGCTATTGAATGGAGGATAAAAGATCTATAGGTCTTCAGAGACTCTCAACTGGTAATCAGACAAGTGAATGATGAGTATCAAACAAAAGATGACAATTTGATGCCATATAAAAGGATGGTGGATAGCTTCAAGAAATATTTTGTCACCATAACATTTGAATAGATTCCTTAGATCAACAACAAAGCATTTGATGCCATGGAAATAATAGGTTCGCTTCTTGATATTACACAAAAAATTCCTAAGTATGAATTCCTGGTGGAGAAATTACTCATACCAGCATTTGATATCCCAAAATTAGAACTAGTGTGTGTTGTTGTTGGTCCTAATTCACCATGTTACCAAGAAACATTTGATTACATACAACATGGTATTATACCACTCAACCTGGAAACAAGCCTAAAGAAGACCTTTACCCATAGGACTTCTTGATTCACAATCTTAGGAGATACTTTATATCGTCGAAGTTTGGATGGTATGCTACTCTGATGTCTTAATGAATAAGAAGCACAAACTGCCTTACAAGAGGTACATGAAGGTTTTTGTGGGTCCCACTCTAGTGAAGTACATCAAAAGAGAAGACCACTTGATCAACCTTGCAAAAGAATTTGATAGGCTAGAATAGTATAACTTGAGATTCAACTTGAAAAATTGTGTATTCAGAGTAACATATAGAAAGCTACTAGGACACATAGTATCAAGAAGGGGCATTGAAGTATATCCCATAAAAGTAAAATCCATACAAGAGATGCCTCTACCAAATACATTGAAATAGCTAAGAAGTTTACAAGGGAAGCTACAATCTATCAAGTGATTCATCATGCAATTGGTAGACAAGTTTCACCCATTCACCCATCTATTACACAAAGATGTCACATTCAAATAGGATGAGAGATGTGATTGGGAATTTTAGCAAGTCAAAGAGTACCTACTCACTCCTCCAGTCTTGATGCCCCCTATTCTAGACAAATAAATGATACTTTATGTGTCTACAAAACAAGCAACGTTGGGAGCTCTCTTAGCATTGCTAGATGATAATAAAAAAGAAAGAGCATTCTACTACATTAGTTGAATACTAGTGGGATATGAGTTGATTTACTCGCCCTTAGAAATAGTGTGTCTCTCAATCGTATTTGTGACACAAAAACTGAGACACTATATCTTAAATAGACAAGTAAAGTTGATTTCAAAGGTAGATACACTAAAGTACCTATTAGCAAAAGCATCTCTAACAGGTAGAATTGCTAAATGGGTAATGATTCTAAGTGATTTCAACATAGAGTATGTAGACATAAGAGCCATCAAAGGATAGATCATAGAAAATCAACACACAAAGGAACTGATGGAAGATCTCTGGTCAACCTCTCAAAATAGACTTCCCAAATGAAAGTACATTGCTAATAGATAGACAAGCCATTGGACCCTATACTTTGATGGATCCCACAGTCAACATGGCTCTAGAGCAGGTATCCTATTTCTCACACCATAGGGAGATAGTATACCTAAGGCATATATAATTTTATTCCCATGTACAAATAATATCTAAAGTATGAAGCACTAATCACAAGACTCAAGATGGCTATTGAATGGAGGATAAAAGATCTATAGGTCTTCAGAGACTCTCAACTGGTAATCAGACAAGTGAATGATGAGTATCAAACAAAAGATGACAATTTGATGCCATATAAAAGGATGGTGGATAGCTTCAAGAAATATTTTGTCACCATAACATTTGAACAGATTCCTTAGATCAACAACAAAGAATTTGATGCCATGGAAATAATAGGTTCGCTTCTTGATATTACACAAAAAATTCCTAAGTATGAATTCCTGGTGGAGAAATTACTCATACCAGCATTTGATATCCCAAAATTAGAACTAGTGTGTGTTGTTGTTGGTCCTAATTCACCATGTTACCAAGAAACATTTGATTACATACAACATGGTATTATACCACTCAACCTGGAAACAAGCCTAAAGAAGACCTTTACCCATAGGACTTCTTGATTCACAATCCTAGGAGATACTTTATATCATCGAAGTTTGGATGGTATGCTACTCTGATGTCTTAATGAATAAGAAGCACAAACTGCCTTACAAGAGGTACATGAAGGTTTTTGTGGGTCCCACTCTAGTGGACCTAATCTTGTACAAAAATTGCTGAGAATAGGGCACTATTATTCCTCCATGGAACAAGAGTGTATTCAATATGCCCAAAAATACCGTCAATGCTAGTAGCATAGTGACCTCATTCACACACCAAAACAAGAGTTCAAACCTATCACAACACCATGTCCTTTTTCACAATGGGGATTAGACTTGGTAGGTAAGATTTCTCCTTCTTCCTCTAATGGGAATAAGTTTATTATTACCACAACTAAATATTTCACCAAATGGATAGAAGCAATTCCATTAACCTACATCACCAGAAAACATATATCAAATTTCATTCTAAATTATCTGATTTGTAGGTATGGAATTCCCCAAACTATCATAACAGACAATGGAACCCCATTCAAGAATCAAGACATCCAAGAACTTTGTTCCAAGTTCTCTATCTAACATAGATTATCCACACCCTATTACCCCCAAGGAAATGGTCAGGCTGAAGCATCTAACAAAACCATCTTGAAGATACTAAAGAATACTATTAATGATGTCGACCATGATTGGAATTTGCAAGTGAACCCAACTCTATGGGTTTATAAAACTAGTATCTAAACACCTATAGGTGCCACACCTTTCTCCTTGGTTTATGGATCAAAATCTTTCTTACCTATCGAAGTAAAAATCCCCTCATTGTGAATCTCACTAAAAGGAATGGTTAGCAAAAAAGGGTATCAGGTGTTTAGATTAAATGAGTTGGAACTCCTAGATGAAAGGCATTTAAGTGTGTTAAACCATCTTCAATTTTATTAGAATCAGCTCAAATGAAGCTATGATAAAAGGATCAAAGACAAAAAAATTTAGGCTGGTGACTTAGTACTCAAAGAGAATCAAAAGGTACAATTGAATCAATATGGCAAAGGAAAATTTGAACCCAACTGATTAGGCCCATTCATCATCACAACAAGCTACAGTTCTAGAGCTTATCAGTTGACTACTCTTGAAGGAGAGACTTTAGCCAAACCACTAAACAAAATCCACCTTAAGAAGTTCTATACTTGAAGCACGTTAGAATACACCAGGTAAAAGGGTAAAAATCCAAAAAAATCAACAAAAAGATTAAAAAAAAATCAAAAAGAAAGAAAAATAGTAAAGAGAAATAAAATGTTCTTTAAGTGAAAACCACTTTGTGGCACTTCTAGAATAGACACCATAGTGAAAACCTAGAAAATAGGTGCTACTTTTGAATAAGACTTGTGTCATTATCTATCAACATTATCCAAAGCGTCCACCCATTTGTACCATATTAAAACATGTGTCCAACCATGCTTGGTAACTAATTTAGTATTGAACCTTGTTGCACCCTCTACATCTATCCCTCCTAGAGAAGGTACTCTTGTCTCTAATTGGGGGAAACTTCTCAAAACTGGTCATGGATTAGATCCTTGAGCATCCCATAATGGTCAAAACTATCA
The DNA here is from genome assembly GCA_007258455.2 of Sequoia sempervirens. Lineage (NCBI taxonomy): Eukaryota > Viridiplantae > Streptophyta > Pinopsida > Cupressales > Cupressaceae > Sequoia > Sequoia sempervirens. Next base: position 70,621,017 of record VDFB02270651.1, read on the forward strand.
AAAATCAAAAACATCTACCAAACAACAAAATAAAAAACATTCAAAAAACAACAAAATCAAAACAACAAATTTGGATTATTCCTTCACTCAAAAGTCTAAGATATAAAAATTTTCTTGAATCTCACAGCTAGTTCAAGTAAATTTCCTGCAACATATCCTTTAGAAAAAGAAGCGGAATATCAATCTAGGTTAACAATGTTGTTTAAATCCCAAAAAAATGTTATGCTTTGAGTCAAACTTGTCAAACTACATGGTCTCTATGTGTACAATGTAGGCAAGGCTTATTAACCCCCGAGGCCTTAGGTCAGTCCTCTTATGTGTTTGACATGCTTTCTTTCAATTTAGTCAAAAAACAAAAAAATCTAGAAACATTCACAAAAAACTCAAAATCCAAAAACATTCACAAAAAAATCAAAATCCAAAAACATTTGAAAAAATAAAAAGATAAAAAAAAACATGCTTTTATCAAACCAAGTGAACTACAAGCCTCTACATGTACAACGTAGGCAATGCTTATCTTTGATGAGCCCCTGAGGCCCTAGGTTAGTCCCCTAAAAACAACAAAATCAACATCATAAAACTCAAAAAAAGCAATAAGTCCTATCTCCATCATCACAATATGCAATAAAATTTTCATACATAATAAACAAATTGTCATCTTCACCCTTTGACAAAAAAAAAAAACAAACATAGCAAACAATTGAAAAGGATTTGATTACAAACAGATGAAAAAAATGCAAAATTATTAACTACACATCTTTTGAAAATTCACCAAAAAAATCCTAAGATATGCCTTAACGGATCCGCTCCTATGATAGATATGATCAACAATAGATATGGCAAGTGATACTGCAACATTGTTTTAGCTTTTTATAGTCTTATCTTTTTTGATTCATTTTATTGACTCATTCCCGGGATCTCTTGAGGATGTCCATAAGGATTTAGAGAAGGAATGGGGGTATGATGCAATCTAGGTGGTAATGAATTACACCCCAACACAAAAATTATCAACCACAAACAAGGAAATATGCCTATGAACACAAAATGATCAACTTTTCTCAATCACTTCACAAGAGGCTTCTAGCCCTCAAAACACAACAATTGGGCTTATCCTTTGGAGAAGGCCATACAATGGCCACCCAAACATCAAATAAGCTTTAACACAAATTCCAAACCACAATCCAAAAAGATTCCAAGTGATCTCTACACAACAATATAGAGAACTAATAACCTGCCCTTGTGTTTAGGCTACTAGATTAGCCCTGTTTTACAAATGAAGCATATTCAAAACACTTTCTTTCCAAAAAATCTCATTTGACATTCACTAATCATGATACAAAACTCCAAATTCACTGGCCAAAACACTGATCCAAGTCCTCTAGGATGTTGTTCCATAAAACCCTCATTCTCCTCACAAAATTCTAGGGTTTATTCAATTTCACACTACCTAGGCTTCTCAGACCAAAAAAATGCATCAAAAAACTTTCATTTACTCTACACAAACTTAAGAATCCATCACAAGACTAGTCCCATCAATAGTTTTCCAAAACCCTACTTTGGTTCCTTCATTTAATCATGAAAACACCATATAAGACCCTAGGGTTACACTCCAACTTCACACAACTTATATTCCCTGCATTCAAAACCAAAAGGAAACCTATCCTATCAATTTATTCTACCACTCCATCAAGACACAAATGGAGACAGTAGATGGAATGGAAAATTACATAATTAAATCCCCAAACAGGGCCTTCACTGGTCTGTCATAGGCAGTTCTAGAAAAGTAAAGAAATCTTCCACAAAATTTGAAGTTATACTCTCAAAAGGAGTTCAATTGAAAGAAAATTCATAATTCTACACAAAATAAAGGAATTCAGATCATTTGTGATCCTGTATAGTCTGTACAGAAGAAGAAAAACACAGAAAACTAGTGAATTAGCAGCAAAATGCATTGTTTATTGATGGAAAACTTAGAAATAAAAACTTCACCCCCTAGGCCCGAGCCTTCAAGAGCCTTTAAATACATTTTCCCACCAAGTTTCAACTTCCCAATGTACATAACCAGCTTTTAAATTCTTAAAACCCTTAATATTCCCTAAACTGCATTTTGACAACCTTTATTGACAACTTTACATCTCTTTGCATTTTTTTTTTATATATGAACTCCAATAACTCCTAGACACCTAAATACATAGAAAATGGTATTTTAAACCTTATTAAACATAAACAAAACTTTATCACCCCCTAACTCACCTAGAATCACTCTACGATCACCTTGATGCACCTTATTACATTTCACCAAATCACACTTTGCATTAAGGTTGTAAGTGCTCCTACACCATACAACCCCACTGGAAAAAACTCATGCCTCATGAGTTGAGGCTGGTACCAACTCCACCATCCTTCATACATGTTCCTCTGATCCATAATATCCTTCCACTGTTCCAGGCATTGTACTTCAAACTACCCTGCACTTTTGACTATGTTTACACTTGAAAGTGATTGTGCCTTTAGGCTCAGACTTGATGTCTTCCCTCTCTCCACTCCTTGTTCAAAACTTGCTGGCTTCCCTACACTTACACCTGCACACAAACAATGGTTAGTAACCTCTTCCACTATTTTCTTCCCTAAGTCTCTTCCTTGCATACAACTATTCTTACTGCCCTATTCTTCCTGCCTCTTCCTTATTGCTCCATTAACTTTCCTTGTCACTATCTTATTGGACCTTTGTACTCCAATACCTACACATTTTTTTTGTTTCTCCACCCTTTTTTCAATTATAGGACACTCTATCATCCCCACCACAATACTTTCACACAAACTCACTGCCATTACCTTCTTTACTCTCGTGCCAACCTTTATACTTGTTGTCTTTGTGTTTTTAGTCTTAGGCTTGATTGCAACATTAGTATTCTTGTCTTCCTGCACAACATTTATCAATTCTTTCTTTCCACACATTATTACTTTGGCCTTACCTTTTTCATCTTCTACCAAAGGAGTCAAAACAAAAGAGCATCCATCCTTCACAATAGTGTATGTATTTTCCCTGCCATCATACAAAGCTCACCTATCATATTGCTAGGGTCTACCTAGGAGTAGCTGAAAAAAATCCATAGGAAGAATATCACAAACAACACTATCCTTGTAACCTCCAATTTGGAAATCTACCATAGCCTTTTTATTTAGCAACAACAAATACTGTCCATCACTTAACCATGAAACTTTATAAGGAAATTCATGAGGTATTTTTTTCAAATTTAACTTGTTCACCATATCAGTAGACACCATTTTCTTTGTTGAACTAGAATCAATTACAATCTTGCATACCTTATTTTTTCACTTACAATTAGTTTTGAAAATACTCTTCCTTTGCAATGGCTCCACCTCTTTTGCTTCCTTCAACACTGTTTTTCTCATCATCAACATCTCCCCTATTTTAGGAACAACCCTTAAACTTGTAGGATGATTGATTTCACACTCCTCTTCTGGGATGATTTGTGCTCTCCTATCAATTCTCTTGTCATCACTTGATGAACTACCAACCCTTTTATGACATTTCCAAGATGGATGAACATATTCATTGCATGTATAACATCTCCCTACAAAATCATTAGAACTTCTACCAGCACTAAACCTTCCTCTACCCCTAAAACTACCTCTTGTATCAATACCTTGTTCCTTACCCTTATTTTCTCCTTCTTGTTCTTCCAATGACTTCTTTTGTGTAGAAATTACTCCTCTTCCTCTTGAACTAGTAGCACCTCTTCCTCTCATTGATTTATCTTGTCTCCTTTTAGTCTTTTCCTCCACCCTGATTGCTAATTGGAAACATTCTTCCACAGATTTGGGGTTAGCAACAAGAAGTTCATCTTGAATATTAAATCTCAAACCACCTAGATACCTAGCCACCTTTTCAACCTCATCCTTATCCCTTCTAGACCTTATGCTTAATTTTTAAAATTCATCAGTATAAGAATTGGCATCTAGATCTTTTTGTTTCAATCCTTGCAAATTTTTATACAACTGAACTTCATAGTCCTTTGCAAGAAACTTACCTTTCAATTTTTATATCTTGTCCTAATAAGCAATCCTTTATTTTCCTTATTTTCTCCCTTCTTCCTGCTCATAGTCCCATCATAGAAGAGCATGTCCTTTTAGCTTTGTTTTTTCCACCTTCACCATCTATTCTTCTGAAATATCCTCACTTTCAAAGTAATTATCTATATCAACAATCCAATCAAGTAATTCCTCTTCATTTAAATTACCACCATAAAAGGGAAGATCAAATTTTAACTTTCTTGATTCACCTTTCACTGCTTTGAGAATCTTCACCATTCTCTGATCTTCAGGGTCTAGTTCTTCTTCAACATCTTCATAGTCTTCATCATCCTCCTCTGTTTCACTTTCTTCATTCACTTCTCTCCTTTTCCTTGTCTCCAAGGAAGTAAGCCTTCCTAAAACTATGTTATGAGATTCTAGAAGCTTAGCATGCTTCTCTTTCAGATCCTACGACTCTCTTGCAACACCAACACCTTTTAGAGGCATCTTCACCAATCAACTTTCTTCTAGCTTGCAAAAATCAAACCAATCACCAATAAAAGATCTTGTTCCTAAAGCTCTGATACCACTTTGATGCAATCTAGGTGGTAATGACTTACACTCCAACAAAAAAATGATAAACCACAAATAAGGAAATATGCCTATGAACACAAAATGCTCAACTTGTCTCAATCACTTCATGAGAGGCTTCTAGCCCTCAAAAAACAACAATTGGGCTTATCTTTTGGAGAAGGCCATACAATGGCCACCCAAAAATCCAATAAGCTTTAATACAGATCCCAAACCACAATACAAAAATATTTCAAGTGATCTCTACACAACAGTATAGAGAACCAATAACTTGTCTCTATGTTTAGGCTACTAGATTAGCCATGTTTTACAAATGAAATATATTCAAAACACTTTCTTTCCACAAAAAACTCAATTGAAAGTCACTAATCATGATACAAAACTCCAAATTCACTGGCCAGAAAACTTATCCAAGTCCTCTAGGATGTTGTTCCATAAAACCCTCATTCTCCTCACAAAACTCTAGGGTTTATTCAATCTCACACTACTCGGGCTTCTCAAACCAAAAAATGTATCAAACACCTTTCATTTACTCTGCATGGACTAAATAATCCATCACAAGACTATTCCCATCAATAGTTTTCCAAAACCCTACTTTGGTTCCTTCATTTCACCATGAAAACACCATATAAGACCTTAGGGTTACACTCCAAATTCACACAACTTATATTCCCTGCATTCAAAACCAAAAGAAAACCCATCCTATCAATTTATTCTACCATTCCATCGAGTCACAGATGGAGACAATAGATGGAATGGCGAATTACATAATTAAATCCCCAAACAGGGCCTTCACTGGTCTGTCACAAGAAGTTCTAGAAAAGTAAAGAAATCTTCCACAAAATTTGAAGTTAGACTCTCAAAAGGAGTTCAATTGAAAAAAAAATCATAAGTCTACACCAAATAAAGGAATTTAGATCATTTGTGATCTTGTACAATATGTACAAAAGAAGAAAAACACAAAAAACTAGTGAATTAGCAGCAAAATGCGTTGTTTATTGATGGAAAACTTAAAAATAAAAACTTCACCCCCCAGGCCCGAGCCTTTAAGAGCCTTTAAATACATTTTCCCACCAAGTTTAAACTACCCAATTTACATAACCAACTTTTTAAATTCTTAAAACCCTTAATATTCCCTATACTGCATTTTGAAAACCTTTATTGACAACTTTACATCTCTTTGCATTTTTTTTTTGATATATGAACTCCAATAACTCCTAGACACCTGAATACATAGAAAATGGTCTTTTAGACTTTATTAAACATAAAAAAAACTTTATCACCCCCAAACTCACCTAGACTCACTCTATGATCACCTTGATGCACCTTATTACATTTCACCAAATCACATTTTGCATTAAGGTTGTAGGTGCTTCTGCATCAAGGAAATTGAGCATCATTTCAGTTTGTTTGTAAAAATATTTTTGTGATACTACCATGATGAATACTTGCTTTATCGAGTGTATGGAAGTTGTTTTAAGAAAATTCATGTAGTGGTTACATGTTAGGTATTTTTCACCTCTCGGTGTAACTGGTCTAAAAAGTTTTAAACACAACCAAACCATATATTTTAAATAAAGTTTTCGTATGTCTGGTATGAGCAAGAATATTATTTGTATGTTGAGCCAAATTCCATGCAATAGATACAAAGTCACTTTGGATATTAATACCTTGGTGGATAGTGTTTGTTTGCTACATTGAAAATGATTGTTAAAAATGTGAAGCCTCTATGCAAAGCAAAATCAAATCATCAATAACTAACAACATCAAATTTCTATTCACCATTCAACAGTTCTTCTAACTAACAAAAATTCATCTTGCATAACAATATCATTAGTTCCATATCCATCCTACATCCACAATGTTGTTATACATATAATGATGATAAAGCAATAAAACATCATGTATCATGTATAGGGCATACATCCATCATATACATAATAAAACATCATATGAAATAAAATATGATCAATCCATCCATCCACATCATATGCATACATCTGAAATGTAAAAAAAGCATGTATAAATCATACATCATCATCCATAATTATCACATAAACACATAATGAAGCCAAATCAAAGTATGTATATCTCATATATAGCATCATAAAAAGTGATAATGTCATAGCACATCATCAATGAAACATATGTGATAGGATAATACATAAAATAACATATATATGAGGCATCAACTAGGACGATGAATATATATACAAAATCATGTCTATAATAATGTCTCTAAAATAATGAACATCATGAAGATCAAGTACAATAAAACTACTATCTGACTACAGGAGAAGAACTCTAAGGATCCTGGCTAGGGTGAGGAGATGCCTTTGAATTTGGCTATCTAACAGAATGCCCACCTAACATGACACCCATGACAGTACTTGACTCTTCGAAGCATGGTTGTTGTTGAGCTCTAGGAAAAGTTATCATAGAGAGTCTAATATGTTGTTCCCTCAACACACACGCCCCATTCAAAATAGGGACCCTCTCTTTCTTTGCCTTACCGGGTCATTTTTATTGCCAGCTCATTTTGCATGCCCTCATTTTGGTGTCCCAAATGGTCAACGAGCCTCAAAGTATCATATCAAGTTGACCATGTTTCAGCCCCCTTAAATTTTCTAAGTCAAGTGCCCTTCTGGGATTCCCTTGGAAGTTTTCCTTTGCTGACATCCCTAGGTCTAGGTGGATCCACCCTATCGGGTTTCCCTTGGAGGATTTCCCTTGGCGGATTTCCCTGTTACATTTTCTATTTATGACAGTTGAAAAGCCTTGGCCTTCCATAGCCTAGGACCCACCATCCTGATCGCTGACCATGGGGCTCATTGGGCCTAGTCCACCAGGTTGCTCCTCCCAGAGTTCCACAGTTGCTTTGCCTTTCCCAAACAGTCATCCTCCGACGGAGTTCCGACCATCAGACCTTGGGATCCTCCTCACCAGTGGTTTTCTGCTAAATGCTTCAAACGGTCATCTGACGATGAATTTTTAGCCACCAGACTCTTGTCCTCCCACGACCCTTTTCAAATTTCAAACTCACCAACCTTTTTACCATTGTACGCGCATTTATTGATGGCATTTAATGCCATATTTTCTATAAATGGGCCAATTTAACCTATCATTTTCAAATGCTAGGCTAGCCAGAGCAAATCAGAATGATCCAAAGCATTCGCCGCGCACCGCCCTCGATCTCATTGCCTTCCATCAACGGTCCTTTGCATTCGTTGGTGGTTTCATTGTCTTCATTCACCAGGTTCTAGTGGTAGGTTTGTTGTCCGCGCCTCGTATTATGTTTTTCTTTGATTTTGAGGAGAAATGATGGATAAAAGGGGTGAAAAATCTATGCATTGGATAGAGAAAAAGGAGGCGCTTAAAACCCATGTAGTTGAATTTTAAGAAACTCCCATAATCACCTGCACATTGCACAAGGAACTTCACTTCCCCGTCACCATTCTTCGGCCAGGGACTTCATGTTGTCTCAAATTTTCAATTCAATAGATAACGGTTTAGTGGATGAGGAAGAACCATATTTAGATGAGGCTCACATATTCCACCAAAGAACGACCCCCTACTACCTTAGGAATAGACAGGCGGGTGGACCTTTCACGACTTCAACTCCATCGAATAATTTTAGTACCCCGCTTGACCCCAATGCCAATAATAATCCTGGGCTTCCCCATGTGCCCACTCAATACTTCAACAAGGATAGGCCACAAAATCAGCCATAAAATCAACCTCAAGGACAATCCCAGAATCAATCAAGCCATACACAATCTCATCCCGCTAGCTTTGCCATAGGCAAAGCTTTCGAAACCAAAATTGAACAAATAGGTGAATATGTAGCAAAAGAGTTCAAGAAAGTTAAGATCATCTTGTTCGCCTTTGAATTAATTAGGGTTCTTGCAGTTAGACACGCCTTCTTTAGAGTTATTAATGGGAGCCCATCCTCTAAGGCAACACAGAAAATACCAGCCAAGAGAGTTTCTTTCAAAGATCTTCCAAATGAACCCCTTATTCAACAAATTCATGGCAAGAAGGTTGATACACCTCAAGGTCAGTCGACGGGTAAACAGTTTGCCAAAGAATCAAATTAGAACAATAGGTAGAGCTCCAAGGATCAGCCCTCTAAGTAGACCAAGGAAAAAACTAGCAATAAGAATAAAGCTCAAGTGGCTTAGGTAGACACACCCATGGGTTTCTTTCAAGGGAAGTTGGAAACACCACCCTTCCTCACCACCATTTGGATATTCAAGAAAAATTTGCACAATTGTCTAATTGACTCTGGAGCATCCGCCAATGTCATGCCTCTTGCAGTATGCAAATCTCTTGGGATTACTTCCACACGTTCAAGGAAGAAGGTGACCCAACTAGAAAAAATGAAGATTAACATTGTGGGAGAGATGAATCGGATCCCAATGCAGATTGATATAGACCCAAGGGTACAATAGGTTATTGACATCCAGGTTGTAGATATTCCCAACTCATATGGAATCATCTTGGGACGGGACTTCACCCGTGCACTGATTGGATATGATGCTATAGATTTTTCTCACCTATGGCTACCATGGAAGGGATTTCCCAATCAGATCCATATCGATCAGGAGCCACACATGAAATTCATGATTATAGAATACAACAACTTGAATGAGGTATTGTTTGCTGAAATGGAGTTGGTAAATTATCATCCCTTTTCTTATCAAGAGGAGGCAGAGATTCAAGAAGAAGGGAGGGTTGTCGAGGTACTCTTGGTGTAATGTAACCCTCCATTTGATTTAGCCCATATGCCTCTGAGCATGGAAATACTAATAGAAGCCGATGATGGGGAATCCCCTGAAGATGACACTTTAGGATTGTTGGATGGATTTTGGGACTTTATGGAGAAGTGCATACAAAACCAGCTTATCTTGGGTACAAGAATGAATTTCCAAGAGCTCCTGCTGCTCAATTAGTGCAGGGTACATGATACTACCCATTCTGAGTTCGAGTGTTGTTTATGCCAAACAGTGGTGGAACATGTCAAAAGATTAGCTATTCCTTAGAAGGAAACACTAGCAGGGCAGCCCGCCCTCAATGAGACCAAACTGACACCTACTTCGGAGGTTGTAGATGCCAACTCGTAGCCTAAAGGTAATTATTTCCTCATGGGCCCTAGTGTCAAAGAGCCTTCCAAATTTTGGACATTACGCTTCGATGGATCCAAGTCAAAATAGGGAGCCGACGCTGGATTCAAGCTAATTAGTCCCACGGGTAAGACCTATTTCGTTGCCCACAGACATCAATTCTATTGTACTAATAATGTAGCAGAATATGAGGCTCTAGTGCATGTCTTCTTATTGCCCTAAAGAAAAATGTCAAGATGTGGCAACTTTTTGGTGATTCTGAATTGGTAGTCAAACAAGTCAAAAAATTGTACTCCTGTCATGATAGAAGATTGGAAAATTATAGGCATAGGGTTTGGGATCTCTTAGAAGGACTAGATGCATTCAATATACAATTGATCCCTCGTGCTCAAAACCATACAGCTGATGCTTTGGCTCAAGCAGCCAACATGTTACAACCCCTATCCTTGTCAGGCCTCAAGAAATTTACTGTTGAGCTGACTTCCACACCGTCCATTCTAGATAATGTCATCCATTTCTAGGTATTCAATGATGATAAGCATATCCTGGAATTCATAACGAGCTCTGATGTCTTTTCCACCCAAATAATTGATGAGGCTGATCCAGAAGAAGCTGAATTAGATATAGGAGTTATTAACCTCAAGACCAACATGATTCCCAGAGGTATGGTTTAGCTTGAACACATTTTTGACTTGGATCAGATCAGAGATCAGGATCAAAAGGTAAAGAAGGAGTCCATAAACGACTAGTGTGACACTCACAACCTCAGAACAGCTGAGGAAATCAAAAATGTTTTTATTAGAAAAGAGTGGGATTGTTGATGCCTTGCAAAAATATCATGATGTGGTGGCATGGAGCTATGAGGATTTAAAGATGTATGACACCTCTATCATCACGCACACCATTCCTCTTAGGCCTGATGTGAGACCATTCCACCAATGACAATGCCCTATCAACGCCCTGTGGGAACCCATCATTTACAAGGAGATGCAAAAATTACTTTCAACAAGGATTATCTTTCCAATTTGGCACTCCACATGGGTGGCCAACTTGGTCCCGGTCAGAAAAAATAATGGAGAAATAAGGTTGTGTAGAATTCCACAATTTGAATAGAGCTTCAGAGAAAGACAACTATCCAGTTCCTTCATTGGATAAGGTGCTACATATCGTCAATGGCTCACAAATGATGTCTTTCCTTGATGGGTACTCTAGGTACAACCAAGTTATGGTGTAGTACGAAGATTGCCACAAGACAGTGTTCACCACTAAATGGGGAACCTTTGCTTATAGAAGAATTCCCTTTGGGCTCATCAATGTTGGTGCCACCTTTCAACACGCTATGGAAATTGCCTTCAAAGACTTGATTGGGAAGTGCATAATCATCTACATGGATTATTTAACTATATTTTCAAAGAAGCAGAGTGACCACATCTCTGATTTATGCAAAGTGTTTCAAAGGTGTCAGGAATTTGGAGTCTCCCTTAACCCAAAGAAGTGCATCTTCGAGGTCACTGAAGGGAGATTGCTCAGGCATATCATTTTAGAGTAGGGAATATCCATAGATCCTGAGCACATCCAATCCCTGCTGAAGATCCTACTACCTAGCAGCAAGAAGGAGCTCAAGTCTTTCTTTAGAAAGATCAACTTCATGAGGAAGGTTATCACAGGGTTTGACGAGATCATCAAGCAACTCAATGCCATGCTGAAGCAAGATGCTAAGATTGATTGGAATCCTAAGGCCAAGCAAGCCTTCGAAGAGATTAAGAGGGAAATTGCTAAAGCACCGATGCTAGTCAACCTAGACTATCTAAAGCCATTCTATATTTATTCATTCGCTTCAGAACGCTCATGTGCCAACATTTTAACCCAAAAGGACAACGAAGGAAACAAGCACCTGATTTCCTTTATGAGTGCTCCATTAAAAGATGCTGAGCTACATTATCACGTGGAAAAGTAAGTGTATGATCTTGTTAGAGGAGTGAAGAAATTCTCGCATTATATCTTACACAGTAAGGTGTTTGCCATAGTTCTGGACTCAGCCGTGAAGACACTGCTTATGCAAAATGAGCTGGGAGAGGGAAGAGAAAAATGGGTCACATTGCTGTAGGAATATGACATGGAGATTCAATCCATGAAACTAGTGAGAGGACAAGCACTCACTCAGACGATAGTTGAAACAACAGTTGAAGTAGGGCCTGAACTTATGGTGTAGCAGTACCAGCTGGAGGACGTATCCCCAAGGGAATGGTACGACAACATAGTCTAATATCTGTTGAACCACAAGTTCCCACCTCGCTTGCAAGGAGTTCAAAAGCACGCCACAAATTAAAGAGCAGCAACTACATGCTGCAAGGATCTATTTTATATAAGAAGAATCGTGAAGGTATCTATTAGAGATGCCTTGGTAAAGAAGAAGCAGATCGAGTCTTAAAGGAGTTTCATGACAAATTTGGCACTAACCATGCATCCGGCCCTTTGACTACTCATTAGATCCTGCAAGCAGGTTACTATTGGCCGATAGTATTCAAGGACTCCCATAATCACATCCGCACATGCCACATATGCCAGACTGTCGCAACTAGAGAGAAAAATGTTGTTGTCCCACTGCAACCAATTTTGGAGGCGAGGTCGTTCACGCAATGGGGTCTCGACTTCATTGGTCCGGTAAGCCCGCCATCATCTACAGGACATAGGTACATTATAACTGCTTCTGATTATTGCACTAGATGGACATAAGCCATTGAATGTAGGCAATGCACAACTCATGTAGTTACGAATTTCCTTGAGAGTTTTATTTTAAATCGCTTTGGTTGTCATTATGCTTTTGTGTGTGACAATGGACCTACATTTTCCTTGTTAAAGTTTTCCAGTTGGTCCTTTGATTATGGAATTTCCCTCAAGTTCTCATCCAACTACTACCCCTAGGGCAATGTCCTAGCCGAATCCACCAATAATAATATGATCACCGTGATCAAGAATTTGCTTGATAAGAATCCCAAGGATTGGCATACCCAACTCTGTTTTTCCCTTTGGGAAGATCAGACACGTCACAATGTTGCCCTTGGTGATTCCCCATTCCATCTTGTTTATGGCCTAGAGCCAATATTCCCAATCCATTTGAAAATCCCTACCCTCCAGCTCATCAATGAATTTTACAGAGGAGACCATAGGGAAGCCCGCCTAGCTCAGTTGTTGCACTTAGAAGAAGTACGTGACTGTGCTATAGAATTTTTTTCCAAACATCAAGGCGTGATTAAAAGATGGTTCAACCGCCGAGCCAAAATAAAGGCCTTTAGAATTATAGATCTAGTCATATGTTGGGACAAGGCCCACGAAAAGAAAGGGGGACATAAAAAATTCGACAAGCTTTGGCTTGGCCTCTTTCAAATAGCTGAAATTCTTGGAGACAATGCTTTCTGCTTAAAGACCCTAACTAGTGAAGACGTCCCATTTCCAGTCAACGAGAAACACCTAAAGAATTACTTCCAATTCTAATCTCTTTTAGAGCTATCCCTATAAATACTTGTATATAAGTTAGGGTAGGTTGCTTTTTGGTTTGCTTGCATTTTTCTATTTTGCATCACCTCATTTTGCTCGTCTCCCAACTATTTTGTTTTGATGAGGGTGTCCTTCATTTTTGCTGTGGTGGTCATGCTCGTTTGACGAATGGTTCACTTTGTTTCCCACTCTTAGTGTTCTTTGGGTAAATATTCATTCTTGACTACTGGTCCCTGATGACTACCTAGGAATGATTTCCTCATTTGAACTTTGCTTTAAAACTTGCCCCTTTGTTGAATATTTTAAGTTCATTTTAGATCCTGCACCAACACACATATTAATTATTTCCAAAGGGTTGTACAGTAGCTATTATGATGACTCTGCGAGAAAAAAATCTTAAGTCAGCTCCAGTAACCACTATGGTTCTCAAACCCATTGCAGGCTTCAGTGCTTACACAGTTGAGCAAAATAATGATAAAATGTGAAAAGAAATATCAAAAGGAAAGAAAAGAAAATTCTGAAATTAAGCAATCCTATGGGTGTGCGAATAACTCTACTAGGGCTATGGACCCCTGGCTGGCAGTAGAGCAATATTCTTGGGACCACAGCAACAACTCTGTCGAGGCTATGGATGTCTAATTGGCAGCAGGGAAATGTTTAGGTTACTTTTGGTGTTGGATGATTTATGTAGCTTGCTCAGTCTGATTAGCCACTGTGTGTCATAGTTCCTGAGGGAAGGAAGAAATTCACCACGCACACACACTACTGAGATGTTTCATAGGTTGAATCAACTAAGGACCCTGTTCTCCTAGTTCACTTTTGGAAATCGGCCCTTGGCCTATGAAACTAGAGATTCTGGGTTCTGAATGAATACTTACCCTCAGAACGCTCAGAAGCATTTCCTAGTAGAGTTGCCATTTGTTGTGCCCTTAGCACACACACCCCATTCAAAATAGGTACTCTCTTTTCTTTGCCTTGTTGGGTCATTTTTTTCATTGCCTCATTTTGTGTGCCCCTATTTTGGTGTCCCAAATGGTCAGCGAGCCTCAAAGTATCATATCAAGTCGACCATGTTTCACCCCCCTTAAATTTTCTAAGTCAGGTGCCCTTCTGGGATTCCCTTGGTAGTTTGCCTCTACCGACGTCCCTGGGTGTAGATGGGTCCACCTTGTTGGGTTTCCCTTGGCGGATTTCCTTGTTGCATTTGTTGTTTCTGATGGCCAAAAGGCCTCGACCTTCCGTAGCCTGGGACCCGCCATCCTGATCACTGACCACGGGGCTCATCGGGCCCGATCCATCAGGTCACTCCTCCTGGAGTTCCAAAATTCCTTTTCCTTCCCGAAATGTCTCTCCTCCGAACCCCGGGATCCTCATCCCCAGTGGTTTTCTGATAAAATCTTCAAATGGTCATCTGACGACGACTTTTTAGCCACCAGACTCCGATCCTCCCATGGTTGTTTTCGAATTTCAAACTCACCAACCTTTTGGCCGCTGTATGCACATTTATTGATGGAATTTAATGCCATATTTTCTATAAATAGGTTAATTTGACCTGTCATTTTCACATGTCAGGCTAGCCAGAGAAAATTAGAGTGATCCAGAGATTTCATCGTGTGTCACCCTTGAACCCATTTCCTTCCATTTCTGGTCCTTTGCATTCGTTGGTGGTTTTATCATCTTCATTCACCGAGTTCTAGTGGTAAGTTTGTTGTTCGCACCTCATATTATGTTTTTCTTTAATTTTGAGGAGAAATGATGGATAAAAGGGGTGAAAAATATATCCATTAGATAGAGAAAAAGGAGGCACTTAAAAACCATGTATTTGAATTTTAAGAAACCCTCATAATCACCAGCACATTGCACACGAAACTTCACTTCCCCAGTGTCGTTCTTTGGCCAGGGAATTCATGGCTCACGGGCCCGCCAACTCATGATGCCATCGTTTAAATGCTAAAACAAAAACTAAACTTCAAACGACGGACTTACCTTTTAGGCCCGCTATGGCAGGAGGACTCCCGTTCCCTGCCATTGAAGTATTAATCTTTCAAAACTGAAGCGGAGTCCTACACATCACCCGGGTCCGCCCCCGTAGGATTCCGTCCCTAGGGTGTCGTTTATTGTTCACCATTCCAAATGGCATTTTGACTCCTACTTTTCGGCTCCGTACCCCAACTCTTTCCCTGATTAGTTGATGATGAAATGACCATACCAAATTTTGTTCAGGTCCCAGTCTGCGGACTTTCATTCGCAGGCCACCATGGTGACATCGTCATTTCTGACGGCTTTCAAGAGGCTATTTTTCAACCTCCAGGCCTCAATCATCCTTCGGCCATGTGAATAAAATGATAAAACTCATGTATCTCAGCCTTCGGCAGGTCATTCCTGTGAGCGTAGGAATGAGTTAAACTATCTAAACATGCTTCTACACCTCTAAATAAGACGTTGCATCTAAGATTTAAGAAATTTAAACTAATTTAAACTAAAAATCTTCAGAAATCTGTCCTATTGCTCTCTAACTCTAAAGATCTCTCTAATCTACTTTGCTCTCAGATTTTAGAAGCTAATTAGACTATTGAAATGAAACTTAGAGAATGAGAATTGAACTATTCTATTTCCTATATGATTAAATGATTAAAACTACTGTGATTGCAGCCATGACTGCAAATGCTGGATGCTGGATGGATGCTGGATGAATGCTGGATGCTTGAATGCTGGATGAATGCTGAATGCTTTGGAAAACCTGTAGAGTAAGATTGCATAAGTTGGGATCCATTTCCTGTAGCCAAAGAGATGTATTTATAGCTTTCACGGCAGCACATTTGCACAGGGATACGGGATAAGAGGCTGGGATTTAATCTGGAGAATTGAAAGGCATGGGATGAGAAGATGGAGCTGATCATGGAGGATTGTTTCTCCCCATGAAAACACAAGGCAAGATGAGAGGGAACGTGGTTGAGAGGACTTCCTGCAGGTTTGTCCCTGAAGCTCTTCCCGTGAATGACAGTAGAATTAATTAAATTTTGAAAATTTAATTTTATTGGTGAGTGAATAGTGGTAAATGATTTATGCATAAATTTAAATAATTTTAATTCATTTAAATTTAGCAAAAAGAGGATTGAATAATTTAATAAATCAAACTATAAGGTTTGTTTATTAAATTAAAACAAAAGGAAAATGATAATTAAATAAAATATTTTAGATATCTTTATTTAATTAAGAGGAAATGTGATGAGGTAATTAAATAACACAAATTATTTAAGTTGTGTATTTAATTTATAAAAGAAGTGATAATAATAATAATTAAATAAAACAAAGTTTTTAATTTTGTTTATTTAATTAAGAGAGAAATAATATGATGAAAATGATAATAATTAAATAAAACAAAGTTTTTAATTTTGTTTATTTAATTAGGAGAGAAAATAGAAGAGTTAATAATGAACTTAATATGAATAAATATTTCTATTTATTTACTAAGTAGATGAATTTAAGATTAATTAATCAAATAAGTCGTATTTAATTAATTAGATTCTCTAGACCATTTTTAGGTGTTTACATTTTGCCCCTCTTTGAAGTGATATGTTTACGCATTGCTTCAAAGAATGATTTTGCCTCAGCTGCCAGTATTGACGAAAAGTTTAAAATATGCCCCTGATTTGCCCCAGATGTTGAATTTTGAAATGATAGCAATATATGCCCCCACGGGAGATAAATTGATGAATTTTGGATTTTAATATGATTTTTCAAAAAAATTGAATTTTTATGATGATTTGATGATGAATTGGTGAAGAAACAATTTATCTCCCGACAAAATTGTCCAAAATGCCCCTGTGATAGATAAGAATTAATTCCTCAGAAGGAAAAATAAATAAATCCCACAAAAATAACCTATAAAAGCTCAAAAGGTCATTTTCAAAAGTCATTTGTGCATTTGACTTTGACAATCTTGTGATAGAGACCCTCAGAGTGCTAGAGCCTTAGGATGCCGATCCCTTTCCACACCCACCGACTCGAGCGTGTGCGACGTCACCAGCGTCCGGCCGATTATGGACCTCCGGTACGTACCCCAAATCCTCCTCGTGATTCGCGCCCATACTTTTTAGGTCATTTTGCATGTGTTTTTATGTTTTAGCGCGCGGCAGGCATGGTTTAGCGCGTCCGTGATCTGTTGTAGCGCGCCATAGTTTTAGCGCGTAGGGTCAATTCTGTAGCGCGCCACTAGAAATAGCGCTTTAGGTAGATTTTGTAGCACGTCAGTAGGATTTTGTAGCGCGCCACTAGAAATAGCGCTTTAGGTAGATTTTGTAACGTGTCAGTAGGATTTTGTAGCGCTTGGAAGTATAGATTGATGAAAAATTATGCACTTTGATTTTTATTTCGTCGATTTGTTGTTGATTCCATCTATTTTAGTTTGATCTTGACTAAATAAATGGTAAATGATCTCATGATGAGCGAGATCCATTGATTGATAATAATTACCCTCATGATAGGCGAGGAATAATTAAATTTTTTGAAGGGATAAACCTGATTGATAGATGAGGGTTCCTTCTTGATAAATTGATAGTTTGATAGGTAAAGCACAATTTTTATTTTTAAAAAAAATTGATAACCTTCTGATGTTTGATATTTCTGATTGATAACGTATTGATCTGTAAAATGTTCTTTTTGTATGATAACAGGAGCATTTAGATGTTATCCAGGTGCGAGACCAATTCCCCTGGCCTTTTGATATGATACCACGGCTTTCAGCGAATGAGAGGCAGCATATTACCGATTGTGGTTTAGCCTCATTACTGGATATGCCCCATATTAGACTTAATAGGGGTCTACTGATAGCTTTAGCAGAGCGGTGGCATAGTGACCACAACACCTTTCACTTACCTACTGGCGAGATGACCGTGATGCCAGAGGATGTATAGCGTATTCTTCGTATTCCGTTTGTTAGGGAGATTGTCGTGCATGATGCAGAGGAGGTTGGTGGGGTAGAGTCTATGGGGAGAGTTTTTCAAGATCCCCATATTGTGGGAGAGTGGATTCCATGGGTAGAGATCTATGATACACATGCTCCACTTCCTTCAGTTTTGGCCGGCTTTATTGGTGAATTCCTTTGTCCTGATAAGAGGTCAAAGGGGCTATCTCTTGGATGGGGTCGGGTACTAGAGGGTATGGTAGCACACAGGATGATATATGCTTGGGGCATGTGTATGCTTGCCCAGCTATATCATGATTTACACTGGATCGTGTACCTAGGAGGCAGCAGTATATCGATCGGAGCTACACTTCTTCAGGTATGGGCATGGGAGCATATTGCTGTCACGCATCCCATGCCGGTGTTATCGAGACCAGCAACGAGACCTTATGTGTTTCATTACAGAGGCAGGCCTACCCAGCATATGATGGGTAAGCTAGAGTATTGGAGGCAGATTCTTGATGATGTGGAGACAGTGACCTGGCGTCCTTATTTGGATTGTGATGACTGGGATGATGATGATATTGAGTTGGGATTTTTGGCCGACTCCATGTATTTGATCAGGAAGAGCCCACAGATTTTGGAGTGATTCCTATTTCGCCGCGTCTACAGGCAGTATGGGATCGTTCAGTGTATGCCACAGGGAGTAGCACATTATGGGCGACGACAAATAGACGCCAGTGATTGGGGTCCATGCTTCCCTTATGGGGCACTTGTTGAGGGTTATCGTGCTCTACAACCATCGGCATGGGATATGTGGCAAGACATTGTTGAAGCACCCGTTACTCTCGAGTACGGACAGTATTTGGTCTTACACCCTCCTCCTCATATTACCATTCCAGATGAGCTAGTACCAGTACCAGCACTAGCACCAGAAGTTGCAGGGGGTGGTCAGGTTGGTCAGAGATGGGGGAGAGAGGAGGATGTAGATGTGGACGTGGAGGGCAGTGATGAGAGTGGCAATGATGATGATAGTGATGGTAGCAGTGATGATGATAGTGATGATAGCAGTGATGATGATGGCGGAGATGGGGGGAGACCGAGTGTTGTAGGTACTGCTGATCCATCGACTAGTGCGCCTCGTAAGAGGCAGGCTGTTGCTTCTTCATCAGCAGAGCGATCAGAGGTTGTGGGTTTACGTGTGCAGGTTCAGACCTTACAGGGACAGCTAGCACAGGTGCAGGGATTATTAGCACAGACCCAGACCTAGATGCAGGCACAGCTGGCTACTGCACAGACACAGATTACCTCTCTGATTGGTGAGAGAGATGGGGCTAGACAGGCAACAGCGATGACACAGGCTCAGTTAGTAGGTGTACGAGCACAGTTGACCACTGCTCAGGTGCAGATTATAGCTTTGACTGCAGAGCGAGATACTATTAGACAGGCAGCAGAGACAGCACATGCTACTGCAGAGAGATTGTAGAGAGTGGAAGATGGGACCTCTGTGGCAGATTACATGTGAGAGGCTATGCGGGCAGGTGCTGAGATTGAGTTTTATAGGAGCCGCTATCATGAGTTTTTCCCCCCAGAGTAGAGAGTCAATTATGCCCAGTCCCGCTCAGAGAGGACTCATTTGAGGACAGTGAGCAGAGGCGTGACACAGCCTCTTTCGAGAGATCTGAGAGATCCAAGAGATCCTGGGACATCTGGTGGTGGTCATGATACTGGTGCGAGACCTACTCCTTCCGGTGCGAGTACCACTTGAGATCATTTGTGTACCCTTCAAGAGATACATACTACCATTTTTGATATGATGTTATTTTCATCCTTTTCAGACTTCATTGTATACTTGACACATGATGAGATATATATGTGCAGCGGTTTGATTGATCTATGATATGTTCTACATGATTTATGTGATGGATGTATCGATCCTATGATGTGTTCTATATGATTTATGTGATGGATGCATTTTGAATTTTATGTTTTATGATGATTTATTTGTATAGATGCATTAATGATGATGTGATATGATATTGATGATGTATTTCATGAAATGCAATGCATAATATATAAAATGAGATGTAAATGAATGATGTATGGATGAAAATGTAATGTATGAAATATAAAATGAGATTTAAATGAATGATGTATGTAATGAAATGTAAATGAATGAAATATAAAATGAGATTTAAATGAATGATGTATGGATATGTGATGTAAATGGATGATGTATATAATGAAATGTAAAATGTAAATGAATGATGTATGGATATGTCATGTATGATATAAAAAATGAGATTTAAATGAATGATGTATGGATATGTGATATATGATATATAAAATGAGATTTAAATGAAATGATGTATGATAGATAAAATGAGATTTAAATGAAATGATGTATGGATATGTGATGTATGAAATATAAAATGAGATTTAAATGAAATGATGTATGATAGATAAAATGAGATTTAAATGAATGATGTATGGTAGATAAAATGATGTATGGTGCCTTCTATATGTATGCAATGAATGATGATTTGGCAACTACATGATAATGACAATGTGATGAGACGTAAATGAATGATGTAACATAACGTGTATATGATGTCACGAAATGAGATGTTTATTGTGAAATTTATGATGAGATGAAGAAATGATTTTATATGCATGCCATTATGAAAATTGTATTTGTCAAGTATACTCAATCTGTAATAAGAAAAGATAACATTCTTTGCAAATGAATCTTGGTAACTTGTGTAATCAATACTCTGTAGATGTATTATTATGAATGCAATCTATGTTTACCATGAAAAAGCCTATTTTATCAATGCAAAACCTAAGTGTCATTTCAACAAACTTTATATTTTGCTTTGTATCATCACTGAGCTTTTAAAATGTTGAAAGCGAATACAAGCATCAATGATATGAGATAGACCAATGATGACCTGATTATTTCTTTCATGATATTTTATATTGCAAGTGAACACAAGCATCAAGGTATGAGATAGACCAATGATGACCTGAGCATTTCTTGCGTAAACAGACAAGAATTAATCATTTTCTTAAGTGAATTGGAATGTCATCCATGATACTTGGTAGAGCACTTCCCACGACAATTCACAAAATAATAATGACTAACTCACAAACAACAAACAAAGAAAAGTATCATTCTCCTTCCTTGCTTCTCTAGTTCAATACATCATCGAGTAGCTCCAAAGAAATGATAAGAAAATGATAAAAAGAAAAGTACAACAATTCAAATTCTACTTAATGTATTTTCAAATCATTATTCAGATTAGATCATCGATGTTGAAATGTGTGTGCTGATGTGTGCATGATATTCTTAGACGTTTGACCAAATGAGGTAACCTAAAGACCTATCCTAGGGGTCTCGGGGACTGATCAAAGATTAGTCTTGCCTACGTTATACACGCAGAGACCACGTAGTTCGACTGACACAGACTCCATTTTCTGATTGATGTAGACTCTATTTTTGTGTTTTCGATTTTATGAATGTTTTTGCATGGATTTTTTGATTTTCTGATGTGTTTGGATTTTGATTTTCTAATGTTTTTGGATTTTGATGGATTTTCTGATGTTTTTTGTTACTTTTCAAGTATCGTCACTTGGTGTTGTCATGTTTGATTGTCTTTCCATTTAAGCTGGAAGTCCATTGTACCAAATAACACTAGGATGTTGCCCCCAAGCTAGGGTAAAACATGATATCTCTGTTATGATATGGATAGTGATAATGATTATCTCAAATGATAGACGAAAATGATCTGAAAGGAAACAATCATGACAAAACTGTATCTAATAGATAGAAGAGCTGGTGAAAATCACAAGTAGCACCTGTTTGCCAGGTTTTCATCACTTGTTTTTATTGTGTTCTCTTTCTCTTTTTTTTCTTTCTTTTTCTTTTTATTTATATATATATATATATATATATATATATATTTGTTTTTGTGTCATCATGACGCCTGTTTTCCAGGTTTTCATCAAGACAACCTTACTGACCATGCACTAGGTATCCTCAAGTATAGAATTTCCTAAGATGAATGTTGTTCATGGGTTCCTCCAACATGTCTCCTTCTGGTGTAGACAGCCGGTATGCTCCTAATCCATAGACTGATAGAATGACATAAGGCCCTATCCAGTTAGGTTCAAATTTTCCCTTCTTTTCTCTGTCTGCTTGATTTCTAGGGTTTTCCCGTAGGACCAAGTCTCTGATCTGAAAGACTCTAGGCTTAACCCTTTGATTATAGTTCCTAGACATTCTTTGTTGATAGGCTGTCAAATGATTGATAGCTTGTTGTTGACGTTCATCAAGTAGCTCTAATTCTTGAAGTCTAGAAATCCTATAATCCTCATCTGAAATGAGTCCCTTTAGTGAAACTCGAAGGGATGGAATTTCAACCTCGATAGGTAATATGGCTTCTGATCCATAAACAAGAGCATATGGCATAGCTCTTGTTGGTGTTCTGATGCTAGTCCTATAAGCCCAAAGAGCAGGGTTAAGCTAAATGTGCCAATCACGCCCTACCTCATTTACAGTCTTCTTGAGAATCTTCAAGATTGTTTTGTTTGAAGCTTCTGCCTGTCCATTACCTTGAGGGTAATACGGGGTTGAAAAGAGATGTTGGATGTGGAACTTTTCACACAATTCTTGGACGTCTTGGTTCTTGAAAGGCCTACCATTATCTGTAATGATTGACTGGGGTGTCCCATATCTACAAATGAGATAATTAAGTATGAAAGATGATATCTGCTTCCCAGTGATTGTGGTTAAGGGAACTGCCTCCACCCATTTTGTAAAATATTTTATTGCAGTGATAATGAACTTATGTCCATTAGATGAAGATGGGTTAATTTTCCCTACCAAGTCCAATCCCCACTGACAGAAAGGCCATGTAGTTGTGAATGGTTGAAGCTCCTATGCTGGTGCATGTATAAGATTGCCATGAATTTGACATTTTTGACATCTCTTGACAAACTTATAAGATTCTTGCTCCATGTGTGGCCAGTAATACCCCAAACGAAGGAGTTTCTTGGCTAAAGATAATCCGCTTGAATGTGTACCACAAATTACTTCATGGACCTCATGTAAAGCAGAAGTGGATTCGTTATGTTCTAAACAACACAAAAGAGTACCATCTAGGCCTCGACGGTAAAGGGTGTCAGCAATAATGGTATGTTTGGTAGATTGGCGTATGAAGTTGCGCTTTTGGTTGCAAGAAAGATCTAGCGATAAGATATTATCTTTTAGATAAGTATAAATGTCTCCATAAATGGAAGATTGGATACTATCCAAACGGCTTATGGTTTGGGAATTGGGATTAGCGTATGCAAGATTTGATACTTGTTCCACAATAAATCGATAACGATCTTGCGTTTCAGGAATTTGTAGAAGAGATGCTATTGTGGCCATGGCATCTGCTGCTTTATTCTCTGATCTTGGTATCTGCTCAAATTTGATATCTATGAAGTATTTCCTTAGATCATCTACCAGTCTCTTGTATAAAATCAGTGTGTCATCCTTAGTTTGGTAGTCATTGTTGACTTGATAGATGATTAATTGAGAGTCTCCATACACCTGTAGTTCTGTGATTTTCCAGTTAATAGCTACTTTAATTCCAAGGATCAAAGCTTCATATTCTGCCACATTGTTAGTGCAATGGAAGGTAAGCCTGTAAGATTGTGGAATTGTGTGCCCGAGAGGTGTGACAAATAAAATTCCTGCCCCTGATCCATGTTGTGTGTAGGATCCATCAAAGTAGAGTTGCCATGTTTGTGTTGTAACGTTGAGGATATCCGCATCAGGAAATTCCATGGTCATAGGATGACTGTCTGATAATGGAGCTTCTGCTAATTGGTCGGCGATGACTTGTCCTTTGATAGCTTGCCTTTCAACATACTGAATGTTAAACTCACTAAGGAGCATGGCCCACTTTTCCAACCTTCCTGTTAAAGTTGCTTTGCTCAGTAAATACTTGAGGGGATCAATTTTTGCAATGAGCTTGACAGTGTGAGTGAGCATATAGTGTCACAATTTTTGTGTTGCAAATACTACTGCTAAGCATGATTTTTCAATGAAGGTGTAGTTTACTTCATGTCCATTGAGTGTCCTGCTGATATAGTATATTGCCTGTTCCTTCTTCTCTATCCTCTTGTGCCAGCAAGGCTCCTAAAGAAATATCCGTTGTTGCGATATATAGCAACAATGGCTTGTCTTCACTAGGTGGCACCAAGATTGGTGGTGTCATCAAATAATTCTTGATGTGATTGAAAGTATTCTCACACTGTTCATCCCATTTAAAAGACACATTTTTATGCAAAAGATGGTTGAATGGATGACACCAATCTGCTAGTTGAGAGATGAATCTTCTGATGGACTGTAGTCGGCCTTGTAGATATCTTAATGTACTGATATTCGTAGGAGGTGGCATTTCCACGATGGCCTTAACTTTTGCTGGATCTACTTCAATTCCTTTTGTAGAAACTATGTATCCAAGGAGTTTTACTGATGTTACTCCAAAGGCACATTTCTTAGGATTTAATCTGACTTTAAATTTCTCCAACCTATCAAATATTTTGGCCAGTATCTCTAGATGTCCTTCCCTGGTGTGAGATTTGGCTAAGATATCGTCCACATAGTCTTCCATGAAGGTGTGCATCATGTCATGAAAGATTGTTGTCATAGCTCGCTGGTATGTAGCTCCTGCATTCTTTAACCCAAAAGGCATGACGTTCCAGCAAAAGGTGCCCCATGGACATGTAAATGCTATCTTTTCTTGGTCTTCAGGAGCTATTTTGATTTGATTGTATCCTAAAATCCATCCATGAGTGATAGCATTTGATGGCTAGCTGTTAAATCTACAATCATGTCTATGTTTGGCAAAGGAAAATCATCCTTTGGACATGCTTTATTTAAATCCAAAATCGTACATATTCGATGGTGTGATCTGGCTTTGAAATAGGTACAATGTTGGATATCCATTCAACATAATCAATAGATCTGATAAATCCATCTAGTAGTTTAGTTTCTTCAAATCACCAATAATGCAACATGTGGATTATTTTCTTTTTTGTTTTGTAAGGATAAGTGATGCATAATGAGATCGTGTCTAAGCCTGCATGTCGTATGACCAAGCAAAATTGATGCATCGTTCTTCAAAGAATTTGATAAAATCTAGCTTTTTGTATCGTCATGGATCTTTGCCGGTGTAGTATTCTTACTTTCTCTGCTGTGCCAATATCAATAGACTGTGTGGGTTCTATCAACACTGATGATCTTTCATGGTAATGTTGTGGGAGGATGTCAAGCCTTTCATCCTTTGGTGCCTCAATGAGGTTTTCACCATTGGATGCGTTCTTTGTTTTTACTATTTTAGGATCAAATACTGCCATAGAATGGTTTTCACCATTAGATCCATTATTTATTTCCATATTTTTGCAACTGAAAGGCTTGGCACCCTCCTGCCTAAAAGCATCATTAAGAGAAGTATTGGTAGAACAAGTATCAGATTCTTCACAGCAAAGATAGTTAATAATAGCGGAGTCATTGTCAAAAATAGGGAGATTGATGGGGTGTTGGGGTTCCCACTCGATAAGCTCAGGATGTAGTAAAGGTAATGAATCATTAGATGGGTTGAGGTCAGCGATTGTGAAAGCTCGGACATAAATGTCGTCTAGGTTGTTAATGGTTATGTCGAGGCCTACGAAGGTATTTTCTTCCACATCATTTATCTCAATCGATGTTCGTTCATCTTCACTTGAGTCATCAAAATTTTGTGTTGCAAAGACCATAGGATTAAAACTCGAGCTTTGACCCTCCTCACATTTGGGGGTATACTTTTTGATAACATCAATCTGAATATCTTCATAGGAAACATCTGAGAAGTTGTCCCACTCATATTCATTTGAATTTGTTTTAGAATTATCTCTTATTTGAAGAATACGCTCCACAGTTTTATTGGTGAGTTCTGCTCTTGCTTCTTCTGTGTATCCTAGTCCAGCTCTGCCATTTTGCTGAATTGTGAGAACTTGGATTGGTTCTGTTATACTTTGTTCCCCTCATTCAAGAGGTCCTTGTTCTGCTACATATCCTAGTCCAGTTTTATCTTTATGTTGGAGTGTGAGAGGCTGGATTGGTTCTGTTATGCCTTGTTTCCTTAACCCAAGAGGTCCCTGTCCTGAATATCCCATCTTCTCCAGAATAGTTTTTCCCTTTCCATATTGATTTGTTTCTATGATATTACTTGTGAAAGTGGAAGCTTCCTCATCCCTATAAATCCAATTTAGAATAGCCTTATCTTCTGATTCTTCATCTAAGTTCCCTGCTTTTACAAATCTACCATCTAATGTCGTTGTAGATTGTGCTGATTTTTGGGTGGTTGTAGATGGTTTTCCATACGTTTGTAAGGAGGGTAACAACTGTGATAGATGGAAAGAGTGTCCAACACCATATTCACTTATTCCTTTGTCACTTATCTGTACTTTGTTGGTGAATTGATGTGAGAGTGAAGCCAATTGTTCTTCATCATTTGAAGGGTTAGATTGTGCCACTTTGATCTCTTGTGAATTTTGTTGTCTTGGAAGCCACTTTGATATGAAGCTTTGCTGTTTCTCACCATTAGATGAATCTGATGTGCTAACTTCTCTATTGTGAGGTATCAATGTGTCCTGAGATGTTTTCAATGTATGACAAGCTTGGGTGTCATTATAGTCTGCTGTGATTGTTACCTCATGTCCATTGACGGGAAATTTCAGGCACTGATGATAGGTGGAAGGTACTGCTTGCATATCATGAATCCAAGGACGTCCCAATAGTATGTTGTATGTCAGTTCCCTATCTAAGACTTGACAAACCACATTTTGGACAATAGGTCCCACTTGAATGGGTAATATGATCAACCCTTTAGAGGATCTTTCTTCCTCATCATATGCTTTGATTGTGATTTTTCTTCTTGTATCAATGGCTTCATCTGAGTATCCTAGTGCGCGAATCAGCTTTAAGGTACAAATATTTAAACCAGCCCCTCCATCTATCAGGACACGCTTTACACGGTGTTTATGGATGAGGACTTCAATGTGAAGGGCGGAACTATGTGGATGGGTGAGTGATACATCATCATGTTCAGAAAATAAAAGGCAATGAGGTGCAGATAGATGTCCCACCATAGCTTGGAATTGACATACATCCAAATTGTTAGGTACCGTAGTTGATACAAGAGCTTGCTCAAGAACTTCTTTGTGCGATGGGGAGATCTTTAAAAGTTCCAAGATGGATATTTGCACTGGTATTTTTTGTAATTGATCGATGAGATTATATTGATTGGGGGGAGGATCTACAGATTGGGATGATAATGACGCTCCTTTCAATATAACTTTGGATTGTGCCCTTGTTGTGACATTAACTAGTTGGTACTCTTGTTTCCCTTTGAGTGTGATTATGTTAATTTGGTTTTCAGATTTGTCCATATGTTGTACCAAATTTGTAGGTGTAATGTCATTGTTTCGATTGATTTGATTGTATAACTCTTCATCCTCCTTGGCAGCAGAAAGACAAAGGATCGTTGTGTCATAAACATAGCCAACGTTCTTACCTTTGGTGTTTGCGGAAGAGGATTCTCCCTTCTGATAATTGGGTAGAGGATTTTTGAATGTTGTATGATCTTTGTTTGTTTGGTGTCCCTCTACGAATACTTTCTTTTGATCTATAAGGTCTTGTACCGCATGTTTTAACTGCCAACAATTTTCAGTCATGTGGCCTTTATTTTGATGGTAGTGACAGTAATGTGAGTCATTCCACCATGATGGTTTGACTTGAGGGTCCCAATTCCTAGCCTCTTGTACTTGAATAAGTTTCTCATCTAAAAGTTCTTTGAGGACTGATTCCAATGATTGCCCTAATGGTGTGAATTTTTGTTTATTGGATGGTCGTTGGAATGATTGGGTTTTTGTTTCTCCATTGTTTTGATTATTTCCTTGATCATGACTTTGTTTGACATTAAGACCATTGTTTTGTTTGTTTGTAGTGCTTGGCGTCAAGGTGAATACTGGTTTAGATGTGTGTGTATCGATCATGGTATCAGTATTCTTATTCTTTTTCCAAAATCTTGGCTTTTCGTTGTTGTTGTTAGAGGAATTGTTATTGTTTGAACCTTCAATGAAGTGTTTGATTGTTCCTCTTTTGATTAGAGCCTCTTCGATTTTGAGCCCCTTTTCGATAACTTGTTGAAATGTAGATGGACATTGTAAGTCCAATCGGTAATTCATGTCATCTACTAGGTCATCAATGAACATCTCTATCTTCTCCTCTTCAGGAATAGATCTAGGGTATTTAGCAAATAGCCTTCTCCATCGTTGGAGAAAGGAAAGAAACTTTTCACCTTTTGCTTGTTTGGTGTTGTAGAGTTCTTTTAAGGTCACCCCATGTTGGATGTTGAATGAGAAGTGTGTTATGAACCTATTGATTAGTTCTTCAAAAGATTGGATCCCGGGTTCCATTTTAGAAAACCACTCCATGCAAGTGTTTCCTAAGCTTCTTGGAAATAATCGTAGTAAGTAAGAATCCTCGTGTGCGAACTCTATGCTCATGGCTCGAAATTCTCGTACGTGATCAAATGGATCGGTTTTTCCATTGTATTTGTTGTACGTTAGGTATTCACAATACCATGAAAATGGTATCATGTTAATGCTTCGGTCGAATGGATAAGGGAAAATGTCTTGTAAGGAATATCATTTTGTTGGCCCTTGTTGGATATTTTGGAACTGTAATTGTAATTGTTGGATTTGTTTCATCAAAGCATCTATTTGATTTGGATTTTCTATACTAGTTGAGTTAGGTGTGGTTGTTTCCTTGAGTTGATTGACATCAAAGTCTTTAGGAAGCTTAGCACCTTTGTCAGCTAATAATAGAAGATACTTTTCCATATCTTGCTCTAGCATCTTTTCCATAAATTTATGGAAATGAGGGTCTTGTTGAACTTTCTCGATTTCTTCTGCAGTTATTTCTTTCTCTTGTGAATTAGTGAGAGGATCAGTGTTGCTATATCGTCCCCAAGGGTTTTCTTCAACCATGGCTGCTATTCTTTCATTTTCTTCTTGTTGTTGTCTTTGATATGCTGATCGTGTAAAAATAGGCATACAAAATTTTTACTCTAGACTCTGATCTTGGATTTTTGATTGGATAAGTGTTGAGGTTTTTGATTAAAAATCTGATTTAGTCGTGTCTAGTTTCATGATGAAAGGATGATAAAATCCTTGATAGGGAAATTTTGACACAAAATCTTAGATTTAGTGATAAGGACACTTTGCAAGATGTTTCAAGATCTAGGTGTAATAGTAAAGTTTTCTTTTTGTATGATTTAAGTGTTTTGGATTATGGAAAAAAATGTTTTGGACTGATGAAAACCTTGTTTTCGATATGGGAAAACTGACAAACTGTCTTACTAACTCTCTATTTTTTTGACTTTCCGGAGCGCTAAAACAGAGCTGGGACGTGCTATAACGGAATAGTGATGCGCTAAAACAGACCAGGGATGCGCTAGAACAGAGCGGTGACGTGCTAAAACAGACCAGGGACACGCTAGAACAGAGACCCAAAGCACTAAAACAGACCGGGGACGCGGTAGAATAGAGCGGTGACGTGCTAAAACAGACCAAGGACGCGCTAGAACAGACCAGTGACACGCTAAAACAGACCAGTGACGCCCTATAATAGAGACCCAAAGCGCTAAAACAGAACAGTGACGCGCTATAATAGAGCAGTGACGCACTAAAACAGAACCATGAGGTGCTAAGACAGAAAACTATCTTACTCTATGAAACTCACTTGGTCTAGTATCGTATTGTATGGCTGGTTGTGGGATGTATTCTGGACGAATTCTTTGACTGTGATTGTGGTGTTGCCTAAGAGCTCTTCTTTGATAAAATGCTTGTGAATCTAAGGGAGCTACAGCATAGTCGTCTGTATAACCTCTAGAGAAATCGTGATACCTATGAATAAAAGTCCTATGTTGGAGTAGAACTTTCCTGCTTTGATATAAAAATCGTTGCTTTCTCAGAAGTTGTTTGTATGTAAGTGTTTTCTTTGGCTTTCTGATTCATTTGACAAGAGATTTCTTGACAAATTTGGTGGATACCCAATCTCGAATCATGAGAATTTCACAAGTGTTTTGATTTTGAAGATTTTTGTGATGATCTTATCTGAATTTAATGAGAGAAAACATAGCAAGCAAGAATAGAATGGTTGACTTTAAAATCCTAGAATCTAAACAGATAGTGTATGTTCTTTAAGAATCAAGCATGATTCTTCTTGATTTTCACTGGTTTATAACAGATAAGACACTTCAGATAGACTCACTCCTAGAGACAAAAGGTCATCGTTATATACTCGAACGGCCCACAGCTTGGAATTGTGTCGACTCACACAGCCATGTCACCCCCTAGAGGGCGCCCGTGTTTTTTTCTTTTCCAGGTGTGTACTGAGTGACGGAAGTGGTTACCGGATCCCCTGAGCAAACAATCCTTGGCAATTATATGGTGAGTGCTTGAGGGTAGATTCTTCCCCGCCCCTGCACCGCCGAGTATTACAATGTTTAGAAACTGACAAGCGTGCTTCTATTTCTAGGTTCTTAGATAGGGTTTCCATTCAGAGCGGCAAATGGATAAACTCCCTCGAGAGACCTCCCAATCTTTAGAACAAAGATTTTGGGGATGGTTATTCTGCACACTTCTGTTGAAAGAGGGTTTCCCCAAATTCACATAAATTTTTAAGTGGGTTGGAATACCATGGCTTTTGGCTGTCCCCACTCAGGTTGTTCCCGTAGGGTGAGTACTTTTTCCCACTACGGCAGGCCTGTCTAAAGGTTTTAAAAAACTTTAAAAATGCGTAAAGAAAAGTGAGTCTGGTATTCTGATGCACCCAGTAAAGGGGAGAGCATAAACCTATCACCCAATCACAACAAAGAAGTTTGTTCACTTTTAAAGCCCAAATGACAAATTAGCTAATCTATATGGAGATATTGCTCCATAAAATCATGATGTTCAATTTTAATCCTACAAGAAAATGTGAAGTTTCTATCCTAGGATTGATCAATTTTTATCCATTTTCTATCCTAGGATTGATAAATTTTATCCATTTGCTATCCTAGGATTGGTAAATTTTAATAAAAAATGGACAAAAAAACAAAGCCTGGCCATGGATGCGTCAAATCCAGATTAAAAAAATGATTTTAAGGACAAAGAGTCGACGCGCTAAAACAGTGACTCGGCGTGCTGAAATAGTGACGCGGCGCGCTATAACAGTGACGCGGTGCGTTGAAACAGTGACGTGGCGCGCTAAAACAGTGACGTGGCGTGCTATAACAGAAGACCGATGCACTAAAATAGACCAACGGAGCGCTACAAGATCCAACTGGCGCGCTATAAAAAGTCATGATTCCGCAAAAAACTATCACGCTGATACCTGTAAGACACTTTTCAGAAAAAATAATCAGAATATGGGGTTAGGCCCCATGGTGGGCGCCAAATTGTGAGCATAGGAATGAGTTAAACTATCTAAACATGCTTCTACACCTCTAAATAAGACATTGCATCTAAGATTTAAGAAATTTAAACTAATTTAAACTAAAAATCTTCAGAAATCTGTCCTATTGCTCTCTAACTCTAAAGATCTCTCTAATCTACTTTGCTCTCAGATTTTAGAAGCTAATTAGACTATTGAAATGACACTTAGAGAATGAGAATTGAACTATTCTATTTCCTATATGATTAAATGATTAAAACTACTGTGATTGCAGCCATGACTGCAAATGCTGGATGCTGGATGGATGCTGGATGAATGTTGGATGCTTTGGAAAACCTGCAGAGTAAGATTGCATAAGTTGGGATCCATTTCCTATAGCCAAAGAGCTGTATTTATAGCTTTCACGGCAGCACATTTGCACAGGGATACGGGATAAGAGGCTGGGATTTAATCTGGAGAATTGAAAGGCATGGGATGAGAAGATGGAGCTGATCATGGAGGATTGTTTCTCCCCATGAAAACACTAGGCAAGATGAGAGGGAAGGTGGTTGAGAGGACTTCTTGCAGGTTTGTCCCTGAAGCTCTTCCCGTGAATGATAGTAGAATTAATTAAATTTTGAAAATTTAATTTTATTGGTGAGTGAATAGTGGTAAATGATTTATGCATAAATTTAAATAATTTTAATTCATTTAAATTTAGCAAAAAGAGGATTGAATAATTTAATAAATCAAACTATAAGGTTTGTTTATTAAATTAAAACAAAAGGAAAATGATAATTAAATAAAAGATTTTAGATATCTTTATTTAATTAAGAGGAAATGTGATGAGGTAATTAAATAACACAAATTATTTAAGTTGTGTATTTAATTTATAAAAGAAGTGATAATAATAATAATTAAATAAAACAAAGTTTTTAATTTTGTTTATTTAATTAAGAGAGAAATAATATGATGAAAATGATAATAATTAAATAAAACAAAGTTTTTAATTTTGTTTATTTAATTAGGAGAGAAAATAGAAGAGTTAATAATGAACTTAATATGAATAAATATTTCTATTTATTTACTAAGTAGATGAATTTAAGATTAATTAATCAAATAAGTCGTATTTAATTAATTAGATTCTCCAGACCATTTTTAGGTGTCTACATTTCCTACTAGACTTCTGCCATCGGGACTCCATCCCGTCTCGGCCATTGCCAAAGAGCGAACCGCCTTTGCTTTCCTGGCCTCCGAGACTTGGTACTTTGATTGCTGTTGAAACCCACTGAACAAAGAAACAAATGTGCCAGGCCATCTGTCAAGTCTGACCTGTCAGTTTTTTCACGACAGACTTCCAACCTTTGTTTGTCGTTTCCAAATGGCAATTATCAAGCGACTTCCCACCTTCTTTGACCTGAATGCTAATCTCTTTCCCGACCGCCATCTGAGCTCGCAGGTCCCGCCTGATAGAACTCCATCCCTAGAATTTTGTCTCACCAGAGCCATTTCAAATGGCTAACCTTAAACGATGAAGCTCCATCCTGGTTCTGATCACCCAAATGATGACCCAAATGCCTCCTAATCTGAAAATGAACTCTGTGCCAGAACAACCTGTTCTCCATGGTGGACTCCTCAATTTGACCAAATCCTAGGGTGGGTGAAACCTTGCAGACCATCCTGATAGGGAAGTTTGGCCTCTAGGGCCCAGACCATCCAAACTCCCTCCCATGAGCCACTAACGATAATTTAGATTAAGTGTTAGATTTCTTGAATGTTGAATTATCCAAACTAACTATGTTTGCAAGGATTTTGCTAAGATTGCATGTTTTCATACTTGATTTTACACACCTCTCCTTTGTTTGTAGAATATATATGAAATCAGGTGTAGGACCCTCAGGGGCAACCTCAAAAAAGGACAAAGGAAAGAAAACAAGAAAATCTCCCCATGAAAAGGAAGACAAAGACCAAAGGAAATACAAGTTCCAAGGGGAACCATTACAATCTAAGGCCTCCACAGCTTGGAAAGAGGTCATAGACACCAACATAGGGCATGTGGACATTGACTAATTCACTCAAAGGGTCATGATCAGCCCTAAAATAGAGAATGCAAGATTGATCAGAGACAACAAGATAGTCAAAGTTGTAGGTTTCCCTCCTGCTCTAGTCACCCCCAAGCTAGTAATGGCGTGCAAGGAGGCATACCAGCCAGAAACCAAAATAATAGTGGATAGGGATGGGAACATGTTGGCTGACATGTCTACCAAGGCAATAATGAAGACCTTTCATATCCCTACCTTTGGGGAGATGGAATTACCAACCATCAAGGGGTGGAAGGCAATGTGGGACGAGAACCCCCTCAAATGTAAAAAGCTCATCAATCAATATTGGCTCAAGGAGAAGAGGGGTAGTGCTATGAAAGTTCCCCAAGAGCTGTTTCAAAGTGATTTTCATGAAGACCACCATGATTTGGTAACATTGTAAAGCAGAGTAATGGGCCTTCCTACTATTGCTTACTTCCAAGAATGGATGGTCTACTTCGTTGAAGAGATTCTCCATGGAGAAGATACTTCATTTTACTGGGGTGGGATAATCAATGACTGCTTCCATGAACAATTTATGGCTATTAAAAAGACCTCCAGATTCTACATGACATCCTACTTTGTCTGCTCACTGGCTAAGCAGAGGCAATACAGTGGCTTATTCAGAGCTCTGGATAAAGAACCTGGTAGGGAGCTAAAATTTTATGACAAGTACCCTTAGTTGCAATTCAAAAATTTCAAGAAGGGATACTGCAGGGTCAATGATGCCTTCATAGGAAATATAATCAGAGTAATCAGGGGTGACTTCAAGAGGTGAGTCTCCCACAACGCCAATGCATTTATGAAGTAGTATGCCTTTATGTTCATCCAGTACCCAAAGTTTACATATATTCATGCAGAAGGCTTCTCAGAAAGGCCGAACAAGTTTCCTTGGTACCTTAATGACCGAATAATACTACTAGATCTCTCTCGAAAGTTGAGACACATACACACCCTCTTAAGCAACAAACATTTGGCAGGGATTCCTTATCTCCTCTCCTTCGGCTAAGGGCTGTATGAACTCCATACCTCGCAATGCACTCACAATTCAAAGAAGGAGTTGGCTAAATACCATTTGAAACTCCACACCGCCTAGACATGGATGGATCCTTACGGCCATATTAAGAAGGTGCTTGGACCCAAATACGCCCATCTGCATAGAGTTGAGGACTTTTGGGCTAATTGCACAGATGATAAGGAAGTGTGCATGAGGCACTCTATGCGGATGACCGCATACTTTGTAAAGAAGGTCAATCTATTCCCTATGCCTGACCAGGTAGAAGAAGATGAGAGTACGGTCATAGACCCCTGACACAACACACTTGTTGATCTATCACTACCACTAATTGATTGGGATGGGCAAGAGGTCGATGACCTCAGCATCCTAACCAAGCCTATTGAGGCTTAGATGAAAGAATGGATTGATGGGCAAGTTTCCTGACTGAAGCAACAAGGGGTTTCTCTAACCTATGAGGGGCTCGAAAGTGATCCAAGTGGAACAGGTAATGGGACAATTTCTGCCCCATTAGGTGAAGTCTCTCAATCTCCTCCATCTACCAGAACAAGAAAAAGAAAGGAGGCTATGGAACAACAGCCCAATCCCAAGGTGTATGGGAGAAAATCCTCAGAGGGAGAACCTTCTATAAAGCAAAAAAGATTAGGCAGTGTCACAGAGATGCTTGTTATTCAAGAAGATCCACTCCATGAGGGAAGGGAAATGGAGGCTGAGTAACCAAAATCTCCACCGGCCGCCTCCACCACTGCTGCCCTTCCATTGGCCTCCCTGGAAATGGTTGCAACTTCTCTGCCTACAATGGAAATCTCAATCCATCTTTCCTCTTCTCCCCCTGCTAAGCAGGTTGTAATGGTCAACTATTCCTCTGCCACCACTTCTCCACTCTCCTCTACCTCCATGTCTCTAACTACATATCTCTCACTGGAAACAACAACAATACCCATGCCTGCACTTTCACTACTAGAGGTTTTCTCGCAACACATGTAAAATGTTCCTTCAGAGATTTCTGAAGCATTGGTGAATCCAGCTATCCAAGCTGCCTTGGCACAAGTTCTTGCCAATGTTCCTACCTCTACTCCTCTAATTGAACAACTAGTAATGAAGGCCACAATGGAAATATCCAAGGAGTTGGAGAGGTAGGAGAAAGAAGTAAAAAAGGCACTGGAGGAAGAAGCAGATGACTACCATGAGCACCCCGAGAACCAGCACTTGCAGATTGATGAGGTATTCCATGAGGGAGAAGAAACAGGATCCTCCACAGGTGACAAAGAAGAAGATATCAGCACCAAATATATTGTAGAAACCTTTGATGCAGATTTAGAATAAGAACTAGCCTGACAATTAAAAGATGTCAGGGAAGAAATAGAAAGACCGCCTCTCAAGGAAGAAAAGGAGTTAAGTGATAAAATTGAAGAAGACACTAAACTTCTAATGGGAGAGCAAGAAGAAATCCCCAAACATGGTGAAGAGATTCCTCTCTCAGAAGGGTAGGATGAGCAAGAAAAGATAGAACAGGAAGATGCGTCACCTCAGCACGAGGAGAGGGAAAGTAAAGAAGAAGATAAGCCTGATGGAGACGCTGAAACCCACAAGACCCTTGAAACAGAGCAGCCCAAGGAACATGGGCATGAGGAAAAGGAGGAAAAGGATACTAAAGGGGAAGATAGCCCCAAGGAATTCATGCCCACTAAGTCCCCTATCAAATGGACGGTGTTCATCTGGGACTCTGACGAGGAGGAAGATACAAGGACATAAAAAGAAGCTCTTGAAGATAAAGAGATTGAAATCAGGAAGGATGAAGAGGAGGGTGATTAGGAATCACCCAAGGAGAATTCCCAAATGCTTGAGTGGCTAGAAAAGCAACTTGAAAAGAAAACTCCTACTCCGAGGGATTTGAGGGAAATATTGGAGGCCATCTTGGCCCGAGCTCAGATAAGCACTAAGAAAGAGAAGAAGCCCAAAGTTAGATCAAAGGTGACAACGGATGCCTCTGGATCCCAAATGGTATAGGTAGCCACGCTAGTGGTGGGAAAATAAGGGATAAGCTACAACGTCTCCACCATCGACTTGGGGACAACCACCAAGGAGCAAAAGGTAGATCACCTTCATGAATCCATTTCCATGGTGGTGCACTTGATACAACAGGATAAGGTTTCCAATGAAGAACTTAAGGCACAAGTGGCTGATTTGATAGCCTACATTTAGCAATGGTCGTCAGTAGAAGAGCTTCCTACCACATCCTCGGCTCTGTCACAACTGTTGTCCAAGGAGAAAATCGACAAGCACGAGAAAAGGAACTTGGATAAGACCATGAAAAATTGGTTCCGACAAGTCTTATATGTGGGAAACACGGGCATCAGTCGTGCCGTTAGGACAACAAACAAGTTCTTGGAGGTGCAAAAGTCTCTTAAGGGCACAAGAAAGTTTTGCATTGAATTCCCAAGAATGTATGGGTCTACTTACCCCAAAATTGAGGCCATCCTCAAGCTGCCGAAGAATATTTGGGAAAATGAGCTTGCATTCAAGGAAGATGATCATTGGCTTGTGGACATGTGGAAGCTAGACTTCAAACACCGAAAGGAAAGATTGGAGCAAGTACTCTACAAGGTGGATCCAGATATCAATTAGGCCAAGGATGTTAGGGTAGATTGCATTTAGTAATTGAAACTGATGATAGGATATGAGATGCCCGTTGTTCAAATTGATCCAAAAAAGGTAAAGCCGCATTTCCATAAGAAGATGGAAGATGGAATGTCGGGGAGGTCACTACATACTTCTTGAGTTTTGTTGCCTGAGCCCTCGCCCAATCTAAAAAATTTAGGGACCACAGCTCCAAATACGATGAAGACTAGGAAAATCTCACCAATAGGTCCAAGCAATGGAGTTACCAAGTGCTACAATCTGAGATTATGGAAGTTGAAAAACTCTAGCCATTAATCTTGAAGTTCATGGAGTATTCCACTTTCAAGAAGCAAGAAGGGAACCCTATTATTGATGATAAACTCCTTACAAAATAGCTGCAGCAAAGGCAATCAGAAAAATGAAAAAATGCTACGTGCTACCACTAGAAGACAAAATAGGGAAAAGGAAAAAAATCATTTTAAAAATGTAATATATTTGGGGGTAGGTGAAACCCTAGTTTGTAGTGAATCTTGGCCACACAATGCAAATCAATCTTGGACATTCATTCTAATTTTTGGGCACTATAAATAGGGGGTCTCCTCTCATTTTCATGAAGAGAGTTGAGTTGTTGTAATGACATGTCATGGATTTATGAGTTTCTTTGCATCTTTCATGATTCATCTCCCATAGTTAGATGATTTAGATAGATTTATTTTTTCTATTCTTCATGGTCTTAGATTTCTTTGATAGATTTAGTAGATGTTGTTCAATGGTTGTGTAGATTTTTGTTGTGTTGATACCTTTCTTGTCCATACTTTTTGCAGTTTACTACTGGTAGATAGTTGTGCAAAATTAGTCTCGACTTAAATCGAAAGCTGCTCAAAAATTCTATCTTTATTCATGCATGTTTATGGTGAATGAATGGTAGAACATTTTTAGTCCTTAGAAGCTAGCACAAGTTTCGTGATACTGTGAGTTTTTTGGTTAAGTGAAATTCTATTTTAAGGAAGTTTTCCACAGTAGAACCCTCCATAATCACTGTTCATAGTTAGTTTCAGATCCAGGAACCTCTTCTCTTCCTTTCCTTTTTACTTTTTTAAAAAAGTGACTTGTGCTAAGGTTCATTGCACATTATAAAGATATATTCCAGGATAAAATAGGAGTTTACAATTGTTGTTCGAACCTGCAAAAAATTGCACATCAACTTCCCATCTTAGGAACTCCATTTTAGGATCCATCTCCCATCCAGCTACGTAAGTTTGCCTTGTGATTACCAGAAAAATCACATCAAACATCAACTGATAAATTCCATGTATGTCATGACCTGACACCCGAGAGACCTTGGGGTGGTGATTGGTAACTTTCTTGCAAATTTCTACCTTTCAAGAGAGGTAGTGCACCTATCAATTTCCTGTGTTGATAAAGTGTTAAAACACCCATCAACATGATAGTATGTAGCCCTCTATAACAAATTATCCCACTCTGCATGAAGGGAATCATGCTCTACTCTAAGAGTATCTCTCTCCACTGTAATCACCTACACCTGGGCCTCTACAACATGATGTCACCTACTCTCGCTATCTCACTCTGCCCTCAGGTGGTCCCTCTCTATTGTCATAGTAGCAACCTAAGACTCTATAGCCTGTCACTACACTACCTTTCCGTCCCTCATGGTTTTCATCTATACTAACTTTACTACACCATCTCCAAGTGGTGGTGGAGGATCCAAAACCTTTCTTTAATCCTACTACATTGGATCACCCTCTCTATCATCTTGTCGAGCCCTAGCAAGTTGCTCGACAATGATCTCAACACGTTGCCTCTCCCCTCGATGACTAGTAATGCAAACTCTACCTATTGCAAGAACATTGGCTGAATTTGTAAACCTTAATGGAATGCATCATGCCCACCACTAATCAAAATCTGGGGTAGTCCAAGGATCTTCTAAACCAATTGTCCAACCCCACCCAAATGGGGCAAGAGCTCTAAAATTTACCAAGGTTGCATCATGATCTGAAACCTATAAACCCCAAACATGAACCTCTTTCATAGTATGGCCAAAATGAGCCTCATAAGCATCTAGAAAATGACCCTATTGCTCACCAAACTTCTGACAAACCTTATTGGGTAAATATCTCTCTAGAACAGAGCGAACATGACCAATGAGCTATCTAGTCTGTCTACAAAATACTAACTACTCTTGGTTTTCAGGCCATGCCTCACAATCCAAATATAGCCTCCATACAAAACCTAGCATAACATCAAAAACACGACGCTAGTAGGGAAGTTTTCCAGGCCAGGTGTAATGAAGGAAATCACCATAACAATAAGAATATAGATCATATGGAGTCCGATCCAAAATACCATCAAGCTGAGCAATTGGGATGTGTTCCCAGGCCCATACATGCAGTAGAGAGACACCAACTGAAATGCATTTATTGTCAGGGAAGGTGACCTCGTGCATATCTCGATATAAGTGTGCAAGGAGACATGGGCCCCATGCATATCTAGTGTTGTGCTTGAACATTTTCTCAATGCACACATCCTAACCAATAGGAAACTATCAATCCCACCCATCAGGGATGATGAGCTCCATGACCAAACCATAGAGAACAAGCGAAATAGGATCCATGTTTCCAATAAAATTAGATAATTCTACCTTTCCCTGTGAAGCTCAAGATGTCTCACACCAAGTACATGACGTATAGTGCGGGTACCCTGTTGAATATAATATGTAACAAGCTCTCCATGAATGGGTATGTGGAGGATCCTCCACACATCCTATAGGGTAATGGTGGCCTCCCTAGTAGGTAAATGAAAAGATGACGTCTTTGAGTGCCACCTCTCCACAAGAGCAGTCATCATCCACTAGTATAATTTAGAAAATAAATGACTAGGTGACTAAAAATTTTAGTCACAACAACTAAAATGACTAAATTCTACTCATTTTCTGCAACTTGGCTATAAATGAGTAAATAAATGACTAATTTGGTCATTGACTAAAAATATATTTAGTAACAAAAATAAAAATGACTAAATAGTTAGTTGTCAAAATTGAAAGTAGACAATTTTTTAAAAAACAATCCGACCAATCATTGGCGTGATGTATTCATGCGCACAATTTATTGGCATGATTATTCATGTTCATTGTAGATTCATTCATATCGCTTGAACTCACTTCATTCATTCATTATAGACCTCACTTCATTTGTTAGCCTGGCATGAAGCGTTTTGATTAGTTATAGCAACTACTTGCATGGGCGATAAGGATTCAGAGAGGACCTAAAGACTTTTGAAAAGGTGGGCAAGGGCAAGGAATTTGGAGTTTTTTGCAATGAATTTTAATTTTTCGAGGCCCTCTATAGTGAAATCAGATTTGGGGACACCCTTTGCAGTGAATTCAAAGGTAATTTGAAACCCTCATTACATTAAACACAAATTTGAAATGCTCATTACAATCTACTGCTCTTAATAATTTTCTACTTCTCTTAATAATGTTGTTTTACAATCTTTCCACTATTCTTCTTCATAATGTGCTCAAGCTAAATATAATAAAATTTGGGTGTCAATGCCAAATTATAACTTCCTCAAACAATTTTTATCATTGCAAGCATAAACTATCCTTGTACAAAGTAAACATGTGCTAGATTTACCCACACATCAAGCATTTGAACAAAGATGTTTCTTGCTGCAACCTCTTGTACCTATGTAAAAATTTCTTTTGCAATATCAAATTGACCCCTTTCAGCTAGCACAATGGCTACCTAATTTGTAGCATAAACATTTCCTGGTCTCTGTGCCAACACTTTACAATATAGTTCTCTAGCCTTCTCAAGTTGTTGTGCCTCCACCTTTGGATCCCTCCTCTCATTGTGAAAAGATGCAAAATAATTCCAATTTCCAAGTGAAATGTCAACATAAAAATTATTTGCCTCTAATTCTCTTTGTGTAGCTTTAATTGTTTCTTTGCTTTAAGCTAGTCATTTGTTTTCAGTTCCATTATTCCAAGCATAGATAAAGCATTTGATGAGTTTTTATCCACCTTAAGTGCATCCCCAATCAATTCTAGGATTAGTTGGATCTCATTCCAAGCTTGAGCCATGGCTACAAGACGTAGATATGCATCCACATAATTAGGAAACTTGAACAATATTATCCTGTATAAAATATTTTCTTTTTTAGTATCATGTACAGTTTTTCAAACAACCTAGCAAGATTAAATAGTATTGTGACACTATCCCATGGTAACTCAAGTGAAACACCACCTTCTTCTAGTCGATGGAACAATTTCATATCCTTAAAG
This sequence comes from Sequoia sempervirens, assembly GCA_007258455.2. Lineage (NCBI taxonomy): Eukaryota > Viridiplantae > Streptophyta > Pinopsida > Cupressales > Cupressaceae > Sequoia > Sequoia sempervirens. Next base: position 70,662,710 of record VDFB02270651.1, read on the forward strand.
AGCACAAGAAAAACTGTAGAATTAGCACTGGATATTTTATTTATGAATTCAACCCAAATTCCATTTCCTAATGCCTCTATAAAAGTTTGTTGAGCCAACTCTAGTTCATCACGCTCAAAATGAAAAACCCCAATGTTGTTTAACAACTAAATGAGTACTTCTTCTCTGCTCTTCTTCAGAAGAGACTTTGGTGTCTTAAGAGAATCTAAGGCTGCACTGGGTTATGACGATATTAATAACTCACCCATCTTGATAAATGGATGGGAATCAGGTGGATCTATATGAGTTTCCTTTCTTAAAATTTCCAATTCCTTCTCTGCCCGCCCTTGCTAAGCATATATATAGCCTACAACTTTTAATCTCTCACAGTTCTCAGGGTGGACCTCCAAAACCTTTTCAAATTTTGAGAGAGAACTCTTAAGATCTCCCAACTTCAATTGAACCTATCCAAAAAATCCTATGGCCTCTGGCTTTCCTTGACTGATGTCATGTAGTACTATCTAGTGGTGTCATAATCACCTTTACTATGATAAGATTGTGTGGTCAATTGAAACAAGAGTTGTCTTAGTCAACTATTCCACAAGAAAATGTTTCCCTACAGTGAAGAACAAATGATTTTCTAAATGATTCAATGCCATTGTAGAGTACATGTATAATTCAAAGGCTCTATGCATATTTTCCATTCCTTCATGAACACTACCTTTTTCACTAACTGTGAGAATACTACAAGTAAAAAATGCACAAAACTGACCAAAAAGATTTATATAGAGGAAAACATCATTTCCTAATGCCTCCATAAAAGTTTTTTGAGCCAACTCTAGTTCATCACGCTCAAAATAAAGAACCATAATGTTGTTTAACAATTGAATGGGTACTTCTTCTCTGCTCTTCTTCAAAAGAGACTTTGGTGTCTTAAGAGAATCTAAGGATGCGTTGGGGTCTGATGAGATTAATAACTCATGATCCATCTTGATAAATTCATGGGAATCATGTGGATGTATGTGAGTTTCCTTTCTTAAAATTTGTAAAGCCTTCTTTGCTTGCCCTTGCTAAACATATATATGGCCTACAACTTTTAAACTCTCATAGTTCTCAAGGTGGACCTCCAAAACCTTTTCAAAATTTGAGAGAGAACTCTTAAGATCTCCCAAATTCAATTGAACCTATCCATAAAATTCTATGGCCTCTCATTTTCCTTGATTGATGATGTGTAGTAGCGGCCAGTGGTGTCATAATCACCTTTAATTTGATAAGATCATGCAATATTATAATATGAATGATATTTCATGAGAGGGTGGTCAATTGAAACAAGAGCTATCTCAGTCAACTGTTCCACAAGAAAATGCCGCCCTACAGTGAAGAAAAAATGGTTTGCCAAATGATTCAATGTCATTGTAGAGTATAGGTATAATTCAAAGGATCTATGCATCTTTTCCATTCCTTCATGAAGATTACCTTTTTCACTAACTTTGAGAATCCTACAAGTAAAAAATGCACAAAATTGACCATAGAGATTTATGTAGAGGTAGAACATCATTTCCTAATGCCTCCATAAAAGTTTGTTGAGCCAACTCTAATTCATCACGCTCAATATGAAGAACCCCAATGTTTTTTAACAATTGAATGGGTACTTCTCTACTCTTCTTTAGAAGAGACTTTGGAATCTTAAGAGAATCTAAGGATGCACTAGGGTCTGACGATATTAATAACTCACCCATCTTGATAAATGCATGGGAATCAGGTGGATCTATGCGAGTTTCATTTCTTAAAATTCCCAAAGCCTTCTCTTCCAACCCTTGCTAAGCATATATGGCCTACAACTTTTAAGCTCCCATAGTTCTCAAGGTGGACCTCCAAAACCTTTTCTTAATTTGAGAGAGAACTTTGAAGATCTCCTAGCTTCAATTGAACCTATTCACAAAATCATGTGACCTCTAGCTTTCCTTGATTGATGTCATGTAGTAGTGGCCAGTAGTGTCATAACCACCTTTACTATGATAAGATCATGCAAGATTATAATATGAATGAGATTTCATGAGAGGGTGGTCAATTGAAACAAGAGCTATCTCATTCAATTGTTCCATAAGAAAATGTTGCCCTGTAGTGAAGAAAATGGTTTGCTGAATGATTCAATGTCATTGCAGAGTACGGGTATAATCCAAAGGCTCTATGCATATTTTCCATTCCTTCATGTACACTAACTTTTTCACTAATTGTGAGAATGCTACAAGTAAAAAATGCACAAAACTAACCATAGAGATTTATGTAGAGGCAAAACATCATTTCCTAATGCCTCCATAAAAGTTTGTTGAGCCAACTCTAGTTCATCACGCTCAAAATGAAGAACCTTATGTTGTTTAACAATTGAATGGGTACTTCTTCTCTTCTCTTCTTCAGAAGAGACTTTGGCATCTTAAGAGAATCTAAGGCTGGACTGGGGTCTGAAAATATTAATAACTCACTCATCTTGATAAATGCATGGGCATCATGTGGATCTATGTGGGTTTCCTTTCTTAAAATTTCCAAATCCTACTCTACTTGCCCTTGCTGAGCATATATATGGCCTACAACTTTTAATCTCGCACAGTTCTTAGGGTGGACCTCCAAAACCTTTTCAAAATTTGAGAGAGAACTCTTAAGATATCCCAACTTCAATTGAACCTATCCAAAACATCTTGTGGCCTCTGGCTTTCCTTGACTAATGCCATGTAGTAGTGGCTAATTGTGTCATAATCACCTTTACTATGATAATATCGTGCAAGATTATAATATGAATGAGATTTCATGAGAGGGTGGTCAATTGAAACAAGATCTATCTCAATCAACTGTTCCACAAAAAAATGCTTCCCTGTGAAGAAAAATGGTTTGCTAAATGATTCAATGCCATTGCAGAGTACAAGTATAATTGAAAGGCTCTACACATCTTTTACATTCCTTCATGAACACTACCTTTTTCACTAACTATGAGAATCCTACAATTAAAAAGTTCACAAAACTAACCACAAAGATTTTTCCCCATTTCAAACAACAACATTACCAAAAAAATGCGTTTGAAACCTACAAATAAAATCATCCTAATTTTTGTGCCAGAAAAAAACCATGAGACCATAGCTTGTTGCTTACTATTATGCTTTGCTAGATTTTTTCCAAGCATCCATAGCTTTTTTGAAATCACCTATTTTAGGATTTTAGCCATAGCAGCAAGACAGTGAACTGTTTGATAAAATGCTTTGGTAGACATGTATGAAAAATGTGGTAGCATAGAAAAGGAAATGAACTTTGGAAAAACTGCCTCAAAGAAATGTAGTCTCATGGTGATGGAATGCCATGATGAATTCCATGACAAGCGAATTGTTATGGATTGTCATGGCATTCCATCACCATGAGACCACATTTCTTTGAGGCATTTTTTCAACTAGTTCATTGCCTTGTCTATGTTATTGCTTATATTATGGTTTGATAGATTTTTTCCAAGCATCCTTAGCTTGTTCAAAAGAACTTGTTTTAGGATTTTAGCAATAGCAACAAGGCAGTGAATTGTATGATAGAATGCTTTGGTAGACATGTATGAAAAATGTGGTAGCATAGAAAAGGAAGTGAACTTTTTGAAAAAAATCCTCAAAGAAATGTGGTCTCATGGAATGCCATGACAAGAAAATGTGATTGGCAGCTACTCCCTGTTATTAGTTATGCAATGTGACTTAATTGTATAATTTCTTAGGTTGACATTGTAAAAAATATATTGTAATTGAAATTTCATCTATTAGCATCTAGTTATCGGTTATGCAATGTGAAGTAATTCTTTCAGTTTGAAAGATGTGCAATGCAATGTAATCAACAATTTGAATATAACTACAAAAATCTATTTTTTACAATTCATTAGTTAAACTCTCTATTGTATTTGCTCTCTATAAATCTATTTCTATGGAAATGCCTTTCAATTAAAAAAATAGTTTTTATCTCTTAGTCTACAATTTTTTGTTGCTATGTGTAGAACATCATAGATGGATTAACGTCGAAGGGTGAAATACCATGTATTTGATGAGAGAATAGCTGATGAGAGTGACATGGACAAATATCCATGTCCATGTAATGACTGTCTTGGTGGAAAGGTGAAAAAAAGAAGTTAGATTTATCGAAATATGATAAGATATGGGCATAGTGGTATAAGCCCATGGAATTTCAATTATTATTAAGATATGATAGAATGGTAGAGTGTGAGAGATGAAGAGGCAATAAACATAGATGAAGTGGCACCAAACATAGATGAAGAGGAATCAATGTTAGACAAAGGGTTTGAAATTGATAGAATTTTGAATGAGGGTCTAAACAATGATTGGGCCAAGTTGATGGAGGATGCTTCAAAGCCTTTGTATGCTAATTGCAGGTTAAGTTGTTTGAAAAAAATCATTCAAATTCTTAACTTGCAAGTGGTGTTTGGTTGGACAATTGAGAGTGTAGATCAGTTATTGGAATTATTAAGTTCATTGTTACCACCTAACTCCACATTGCCAAAAAGATGAAGTCAATGTAGAAAGGAAATCACTAAGCTAGGCTTGGGGTATGAAAACATCCACACATGTGTGAATGGTTGTGTATTATTTTGTAAGAATCTGCAAGTGAGAGTGGATTTATGAAATGTCATGAAGTGGGGTACTGAGAAGGGTTGAAATCAGTTGTGGTTCCTAGAAAGGTTCTTCACCACTTTTCGGTAATCCCGCGATTGCTTTAAATGTATAGGTTCATAGACATTGCTTAACTTATGCAATGGCATGCCCAAAATTAGAGCACTGATGGAAAATGACATGTGCTTGATTGTAAGACATGGATGGAATTTGATAATAGATGGCCTAATTTTTCTCAAGATCATCATAATATAAGGTTGGGTTTGGCTCTATATGGGGTGAACCCATTCTCAGATCAAAGTACTAAATGGTCAACTTGGCCAGTGTTTTTAATAAATTATAACTTGCCTCCATGGTTAGCAACTAAACCATTTTCCTTAATGCTATCATTGATTATACTAGGAAAGAAAAGTGTGACTTCAGATACAATTGATGCTTATCTAGAGCCATTATATGATGAGCTAATAGAATTGTGGAAAGGAATTGAAGCAATTCAATCTTAAAAGGATGGTCATTCAATAAAATTCACTTTAAGAGCTTCCTTATTTTTTATGATTCATGATCTTCCTGTATATGGCACATTATCTAGTTTTAGTGTTCCTGAATACCATGGATGTCCTACTTGCAACTTTAAGGATTTTGTGAGGCACTCAATAAGTTTGCATAAGTGTATTTATTGTGGAAATTGTGCTTACCTTAAAATGGATCATCCATATCATCAAGAAAAAACATGATTCAATGGTCAAGAAGAGAATCGTGAAGCACCATTGCTAATAACAGGTGATTAAATTGTTGAGAATGGACAAGAAAGAATGTAATTTATTGAAAATGATGGAATTTCTGGTAGTAGATATGATCCATGTAATGAAATCAGTGTAAAAAGGTTGTGCATATTCTATAAGTTTCCATACTTTAAGGATATAGCCATTAGGCATACTATTGAATTTATGCATTCTAAGAAAAATATAGCCTATGCTATTATAGAAACTCTTTTTGGTGCTTTTGATACTATTTCATCACATGAAAACTTTTGAAAACTAAAGATTTTTCAAAATATTTGGGTTGAAAAATATGACAATGAAAAATATAGAAAACCTAGTGCTCCTTATGTTTGGACAAAGGAACGACGTGCACAATTCTTACGGTTGATGTCTCAAACTCACTTTCACACTGGATATGTAAGTAGTAGTATTAAAAGCCAAACTGACATTAATGGCTTAAGAGGCCTCAAGACCCATGACTATCATGTCATAATGGAGAATATTTTACCTATTGTGGTAAATAAATTAAGTTTGGAAAAGGGGCCAAGATTGGAAGTTATAAGGTTGGGCCTAATATTAAAGAGAATGAGTTTACATGTATTAGATCCTTCAAACTTTGATAGTTTGAGGAAGGAGGTTGTTGAAGTCCTTTTTCTATTGGAATAGGAATTTCCACCAACAATCTTTAACTTTTCTATGCATCTTTTGATTCATCTGCAATATGAACTAAAGCATTGTGGCCCGATAAGAACAAGAAGGATGTATCCTATAGAACGATATATGAAGGTTTTACAAAAATTTGTTCGTACTAGGGAAAAACTAGAAGGAAACATGTCTAAGGGATATTCAATGCAAGAGGCCATGGAATTTTGCACAAAATATATGAAGGATTTTAAAAATTTAAATCAGTGTGTATGTGGCGATGACAAAGAAGACACAGTTGCAGGTGAATTATTAGAAGGCAATGGATGTCGCTTCAAGCTATCACATCAAGAAAGAAGTGTGATACATGCCTATATTCTTCAAAACACATTTTTTCGATAAGTGGTGCAAGTAAAAAAAAATTACACAATAATTTATTTACTCAATTGCATTTACACATTTATATTATCAACCTTACTATTTGTACGTTAATATTCTATGTAGAAAATATGAAGAAGACAATCAAGCTTGGATGCAACATCGACCTCAAAGGTGCATACGTCATGCTGATTTGATTGGAGGTGATTCTTTTCCAAAATTTGAAGAATGGATTGCTAATATAGTCAGTGATGCAAAAGAATAAGGTCAAGATATAACAATGAAGGAAAGTGAACTTTCACAATCTCCACATTTATGGGCTACACATTTCAGTGGAATGTGTGCTTATGGTAGTCATTTAAGAGTGGAAGAAAAATACAAAGGAAAGATAAATTGTGATTGTGTTAGTGCTAAATTTCTTCACAAAACTGAGAAGAAATTTTATGTTGGATTCATCCAACAAATTATTCTAGTGGACTATGGTGAAAATAGTCCTATATTATTAAAATTTAAGTGGATCTGACCATTTGTAGTGCAATTTCATGAGTATGGATTTGTACGCACAAATACACAACATTTTTTATCAGATACACTTGAGTTGTATGTTTCCCCTCTTCAAATTAACCAATCATTTCTAATTGATGATGTAAGAAGCCCAAGATGGTCATATTTCATTCAAATATAGTCTCATTCAAAATGAAAATTCATGGAAGTTGTTGATATAATGCCTGATGGGCAATATGTTAATTTACAAGAAACATTTGAAGAAGTGGATGAAGAAAATGATAGAGTATTTGAAGAAGACATTTTGATGACCAATGAAGAGATTGGGAGAGAGAATGCATTACATGTCACAAATAGGATGAGGAAGAAAATTAAGCAGATGTAGACATGAATGATTAGGATTCTGATCTTGTTGCCAATGCAAATGATTATGATGATGTTTTGTCACCTTAAGAGGTTAGCTTTTCACCTAAACTTTGGTTATATGTATGGTGTAATTTATTATTGAATGTAATAAAGATCTCAGTATAGGTATGCTTATTCACTATTTTTTTACTGATACATTTTTTAATGTAATCATCATTATTTTGTTGGTACATTGTATACAAAACCTGAGATGTTCACTGCTGATTTGAAGTGCATTTAAAGTTAGGTTCAATCATTCTTAGTATTCTTACTTTGGTTGAAAATTTGAAATTAATTTTATTTAGTTAGAATATAATTTCTTGTATGTCCTATATGTTTTCTAGATGTAAACATATAATGAACATCTATGATTTAATAATACATATAGATATATTAACATTAGGTGAACTAAGCCTCCCCATTACAAATAAAGAAATGATATCTTAGGTCTGACTAACACTAAAAACTAAAACTGAGAGACTGCAAAATTAGAAAATTGTTCAATCTTTTCAATAAAATGATATCTAAAATACTGCATTCATAATAAAATCCAATACCGCAATACCAGAACAGTCAATAGAGGTATGCATGGGATGGAGGGACATATAGGTCAATGTACAAATGCTTACCGCAATACCGTGGCAACCAAATATGAATACCGTGGGGTGGCGGTGAGAACATGTTAACAACTAAAGTAAATCACAACCACCTAAGGGGTAAACAGTGACACTGTGGTATGGCAGTGAACAATCACTCAACTATTAGAATTAACCCGATGTCTTACAGGAGTCCAAAGGAGTGTGCATGGGGTGGTGATATTGCTACCGCTACACCATAATGCTCTTGATATGATAGAGAAGTATGGAGGTGAACAGTCACTCAACCGCTAGAATTAACCCGCCATCCCGCGAGAGTCCAAACGGGTGTGTGCGGGGTGGAGTTATTGCTAACGCTACCCCACAGTGGTCTTTAAATGATAGAGCAGTACTACTGTACAAGCTATCAAAGCATTAAATTATTACATCATTCGATTTCCCAAGATCAATGACATGTACTCAAACTCAAAATATGGGCAGATTCTGAAATATTTTGCACAAATTGACATTAATAGTGAGGTGATCAAGCTCAGTAGTAAATATTACTTGGGACTCAATGACATTTTGGAAATAATTCACAAAGCTCAGCATACCAGAGGCAAGGGAGTTCAAGCAGGAAAACTTTGTAGCTATTATTCTGCTGGGTAAGTTCACATAAACCCTCTGTAGCAAGTGTATAAGAACTGAATTTTCTTCTACAAGTAGGAGTAAATTCTTCATCATTCCACCCAAAATAAGTCAACTTGCGAGTAAAAAGGAAGATTCCATAGTTTCTAAATCGAAGAAGAGGTCCCTGCAACAATCCATTTTAGATGTGTTACCTAATTCTATAGACAAAGGGTCCAAAAAGGTGTTTAAAGATACAACCCATGGATGTAGAGACCCAATTATCCCTATCTCAGGGTGGGATCTATTTTGGTACTTCTATGAAAAAATGGATGAGAAGATTCCAATTTTGAATCCTTGGATCTTATATTTGGCCAAATTGATAGTCCCAAATGTCTTCGTATATGTTGAGTTTATTAAAGTATTGGCACAATATTATTACCTAGCTACCAGGACTATAAGAATGCTAGATGGTTCACCATTAGTGGTGTTGACTAAAGAAGCAATTATAGAGTGTTTTATGTTAAACAAGCAAGCTATCACTAAGATCGACTTGGACAAAAGTGAGGAGGATTATAGGAGATTGAGAAAAACCTACAGGAGTGATGAACTTCCTTTACACATGAAAAAGGGTGTAAACAATAGGAGGATACCTATCTTCCCCTCCCAAAATGAGTCATTTTCCATAGAGGACTTCCAATTATATTTCAAAAGAACTTATTTTTCTTTGTGCCAAGTGCTTGGAATAGATGCTGAAGAGAGGATGCCAACCTATCTCATGATGATGGAAATGAGGATACAAAATCCTAAAGTCAACATTGAGTATGACTTTGCTGCTGAAATTGAGAAAGGGCTACATGAGGGATTTTTGCAAGTAAGAGAGAACTTAGTTGCCATCACTTTCAGGAAATAATCTCTACTATGTCATTTAATATTGTCCAAAACAAAAACAGATGGACTAAAAGAGTGTGTTTTGGAATGACTAATGATGAAGGGAATAGGTTTCCTGTACAAAACTGGTGTTACATCTAGAATAGTAGATGTAAAAAAGTGATTATGTAATATTTCATGATGATTTCATAGTAAAGGTCATGGCCACTCTTGGTCATATTTCACCAAGATTTCCTAATAAAATCATGCAAGTATTAATTCCTTTAGCATTGAAGCCAAAGTAGGGACACCTCACAATTTTGGTGACTAGTTCTTCTTAGCAGACCAAACAGTAATAAGGGTCTATGGGTGTCCCCAAGCCCCACATGTTTTACCAAAATTTGTTTCTATTCAAATTTCATTTTTAGAATTTATGTGGAAAATTTTATGGATGGAGTAGGATGTTATGAAAATATAGAAAAAGGGGACATTCCTCCCTAACCTAGCTAAATGTGAGGAGTTATCTGTAGGATCTGACACTCTTGAAAAACTACAAAACTATTTGAAGATGTGATATTCATTGAATTCACGAGGAGAAAGGTTATTTTATCTTCAAGGGCATATTAATTTTATAAAGCATACACTTCTCACTAAAGTTGGGCTTATCGATGTAATGGATTATGAAGAAGATGTAATAATAAATTGCTTTACACCTGATAAAAGTTTTTCAAAGCAAGAGGAATTGGAAAATCATAAAGAGGCTTGAGGAGGAGAATAAGAAAAGGGACACTAGATTCTGAGGATTCTATGTTGAAGAAAATGATCTTATCAAAAGGATGAACGTAATAATTGACAACTTTGAAAGATTATATGTTGAACCAGAAAATAAATCTGAGGGCCAGTCTTCGAAACCTCCAAGCTTCCCATCAAACCAAGTGGTATTGTAATCATAGAGCCCCTACCAAACACTACCACAATACAATCAGAAGCATCCCCTAAGCAACCAAGTCCTAAAAGTTGGTAGAAGACACATGGAGTGGCCCCCTTAGTGGCATATGAAATAAGTGAAGGAGTAGGGGATACTAAAGAGGTAGCTAATGTAATTTTGAATTTTAAAGATGATGAAGTTGATCAGCCACCACCTAAGATTGCAAATTATGCTCACAAACTAGAAGAAAGAGTGGATGTACATGGGAATAATGATCAAGAAGTGCATGATGACGAAAGGGTGATTGCTACCCTTAGATTTATTGAAGATGATGAATTTTTTCGAACTCCTGAGTTTAAGGATTTTTGGTTTAAGATAAAAATGAAAGAATGTGAGGAGAGACTCCAAATTAATAAGATGGGAATTGAGGAGTCACAACATGACCAAATTGTTTCCTAGAATCTTGAAGAAGTCAGGATTAATGAAATTACTATTAGCCCCCAAGAAGAAAGAAAATTGGTCTTAGAAAGCAATATACTAATTATTCCTAGGATGGATTTAAAAAAGATATTCTTATTGGATCAAGTAAGAAGCCAAGAATATCCCATATTGGTTTCTCAACTCAATTTAGATGAGGGAATGAGTGGAAAAAGTTACAATCCAAGACTTGAAACCCTAGCCTTTCGAAAAAAGAAAAATAGAATAGAAAAACAAAGATTGCTTGATGTTGTAAAATAAATGAGAGGGAATGCCATGGTAAAGAAACTTAAAGACACATCGACATTGGAGGAAGCTACTATGACAATGCACTTAGCAATGTTTACTAGGGATGTGGTTAAAGCTATGAAGCTTAGATTGGAAGAATATGATAATTCACAGACTAATCTGAATGATGAAGTGAATAGGTTATTCATAGAAAGTGTGAAATTGAAACAACAGTTGAAGGGAGAAAGTCCTTCCAAAAACACAAAATTAACAGTATACTAGCCCCCTGCCATCTAGACTAATATAGGTGCAATCACTGTTGAACAAGTTAATGTGCTAAAACAAGAAATTGAGAAGTTGAAAAAGAGTAATGAAGAAACAAAGGAAAAAGAAAATACATAAACCTTCAAGGTATTGGAACAAATCTTGGAGCATAGGGTTAAACTAATTATGGAAAAATTAGAAAATGCGTATGAATGTTATGTCTCCTTGTCACAAGCAGTTGATCAGATAAAGGCCCATGTACCTATATTGGACCCCTTATTCAAGAAATGGAAACTTGTACATCACACCTTAACAACTTTGTGCAAAATTTTACAAAGGAGTGTTGAGGCCTCCACAACTTTAAAGCCTACTAAGAAAATGGTCTGAATGGTCACAAATGAATTTCAATACATATCTACAAAAGACCAAAAGATCAAGGCAAGAATGGATTCATTTCACATGCTAAAGTAGTGGTTTGTGCCTAAGATACTAAGGGATGATGATCAACTAAAAGGATCCATGGATTGGACATATGAGTTCAGAAAAATTGTTCCCAATTACCTCACTAATATGCAAAAGGATGGTGACATAAATATTCACCGCCTCAATTTAACCTTGGATGGAATAATTGCACTGGATTTTGGGTACTCAAATTTCATCATGGATACCAAAGGGTTATTAGACAACATATGGAAGAGTCACTTGGCCAACATGCAAAAAATCTAGGAGTACAAATGGAATCATGATTACATAGTGTACCAATGGGAGTAGACATATCTAGCTCCCCCAGAAGAATAGGTCTTGTAGTGAAGTACCAAGCCTTGCAGATACTATCATGGAGAGAGGACCTTGCTATATCTAAATGATCACAAGTACCTTACGATGAGTAACAGACTTTCGTATCTTGTGAGTGTTGTGGACTTCAACATCTGATAAATTCTCTTCACTTCTCATCATTCATTGCTTTTAAGTTTTTATGTAATACTATGTAAACAACAATATTTAAGACTTTTTTATTTATGTTAAAAGTGGGTAAGTGACAAGACACTTTTTGACATGTTAGTCAAGAATTTTTTTTGAAATGTATTGCAAAATCTTTTTGAAGATCAATAGAATCAAGTTGTAATTGTTGGCCGAATTCTAGTTTCAATTATTTGTTGAAGTGAATTAATGAATGTTATCTTGTCTCTAGTTTGATATTTCCTTGTTACTTAAATCAATATATCAAGGGTATATCTGGTTCATCAAAACACATATGCTTTCAAAAAATTCATTTTGTACTGCATTTTGGTGTCAAATCTTTAGTAATTATGGTTAGTTTCATTACATTCAAATTCTGAATTCTAGAAAATTATATATAGTAAATAGATTGATGGTTGTTTGGATAGTGAAATTAGCTCTCTTATAAATTAATTGAAATATCTTGTCTTGAAATATCTAGAAGGATCATTTTAATTAAAGAGGATTTAGTGGTTATTTTTCTAACAATGATTTTATAGTGCAACTAGCTTGCTATTTTCATTCAAGATACAAGTCATGATCAAAGTCAAGCACATACCAAGAAGATGGTACTATACTTCAAACCCTCAACCTCACTTAGTTTAGTCTACTTACATGGGGATATTAAGAAAGTTGCTAAAAAATTAATATATATCATTTGTTGTTTGTGAAGGAGAATCCTGTGAGATCCAATATGGTAGTGGATCAATATCTGGTTTCTTTTTTGCTAATACTGAATGAGTTTAGGGTGTTGTAACAACCAAGACGTTATGCTTTATAACATTAGAGTTTATAGTTATGGCGGCTGATATAGATCCTTCTGCCATTCTTGATCCTTTTATTTCATTGGCCAAAGATAAGGTATTGATTTTTTCTCTCTCCTTGTACCATTTTGAATTTTGGCATTATTGTAACCTTTTAAGATGTCAGATGGGAATTGCAATATTTTTAGGTTAACTCCATGTTCCATGCAATACCTAAATCATTCCTTAATTTTTGAGATGCTTTCCTTCAATCACCTCTAATATGTTTCAACCGTTCACTGACAAATTTACATCATGTAGATGTTCTAAAGGTGGATTGAAGGGATCGAAACCAGTAAAATGAACACAGTTTTATTTTTATTGTATAGGGTGGTAATCACATGGGTAAAATGGTGGGATTGAAACTAATGAAATGATGTTTTACATTGTACAAAACCCTTTTAACTAAGAATTTTTCCCACAATCAAATCCCCTTGCTACCATTTTTTATAATTTTGATGAATTGTAAGAGAATAAACCTAAATAACTTGCACAGGAACATCAAATTTTTGGACTTATACTTACAATGAGTTTTGAACCATTTGGTGATGCTTCTTTGTATTTGTTCAAGTAGTTGTTTTCTTGCAAGTTTAATGGACGCATTAAGTTTTGTTATTAATCATTAGTTTGAAAATTACCATTACAAAAATTATCTTATGTGTTTGTGCCTTCAAAAGTTGAATTGGGTGGTGCTTGTAAAGTGAATGGGGAAGATGATGTCATAGCTAGGAAACTTATTGTGAAACATTAGTTTAGTAATTTTTGGATGTTAATGCTTCCCAATTGGATATCAAATATATTTTCTCATCAAATTAATTTGGAATTTATGTATGAATGGATTCTTTAATGGTGCAGGTCTTTATTGAGACAACACATGAACCAGGGTTGACATTTTTGTTTTCCAAATCTGATGGTATTCTTGGGCTTGGTTTGTAGGAAATTTATGTTGATAATGTTGTTCCAATTTGGTTAGTGTTGATATCCTTCATTCTATAATATGTCAACTTCATTCTATAATCTAAGTGTGTCACCTTTCTTAAATTTTGAACAAGGTTCTGAAATCAAGGGTTCAATATGCATATTTTAGGCCTATGTTGAACACTCTATTTAAGGCATTTGTTGATAAGGCTACAGTATTTTAATTGATTTATCTTTCTGCTGTATTTGGACTTTCTTTTGTAAACTTACAATATACAATGCACTTTTATTCTTTCTGGATTGAGACTAATATTAATTTTTTTGGTTGTATTGAGGCATAACTTCATTCATGGTAGAAAAGGTGGCACCTTGTTGCTAATATCAAATGGCACATTGTATAGAAAGGAGGAAACATTCTAGCTAGGTTATTGTTGACTGCATTGAAGGAGAGAGCTTCATATATGGGACACGATCAACACTCTCCTTGGATTCTACACGTTATAGCTTACTCCAGGAAGATTTCCCACATTGTAGAAGTTTTAAGAGATGAAAGAGGCATGTGCTCACATTCAAGGGCTTCAAGCATGCGTTTCCATCATTGTAGAAGTCTTTTGGAGAAGTTTCTTTCTTGCAGTCATTTCTCTGCAATATTGTAACTTAGATTTTTAGTCTTGTGACTGAAATAACAATTGTAATACTCTATTTGTAAGTTGTAACTAGAACACCATTCTTTTATTAATAAAGTTCATCGATTCTTCCTTCTCAATGGTTGTCCTATTGTGTGCAATTGATGATTGATGTATATTTTTATGTTTTATGCTTAAATCCCCAAATATAAGTCAATTAAAATGACTAAATATACTACTAATTGACTTTAGTTAATAATTAAATTGACCAAATATACTACCAATTGATAGAAATCAGTGAACATTGAATAAATATGACTAGATATATGACTAGTGAAATCAATGAATAAAAATGACTAAATATACTACCAAATTGATCAAAATGATGATTAAAATTAATGACTAAATACACCAATACATAGCAATCGGTGAATAAAAATGACTAAATAAGTGACCAGTTAACAATAATCAATGACTAAATATATCAGTGAATAAAAAAATGACTAAATAAGTGACTAGATTACAACAATCAATGACTAAATCAACGACTAAATATATCAGTGGAAAAAAAAGTGAATAAATAAGTGATCAGATCACAACACTGAATGACTAAATATACTAACAAATCAATCAATCAAAACAACCAATAAATGACTAAAAATGGTTTAGTCATCAATCTGGTCACATTATATATGACTAGCAATAAACTAATAATGGTCACATTACCAATTATAGTCAGTTATAAGCAATTTTTAGTAGTATTTTCAGTATTTTATTGCCGTTTCTATACTAGTGATCCCTCTATGGCATCTGATGGTAGGAATATAACAAATGTTTCATAACCCAACAACATTTGAAACATTTCACTCGAACTCCTGCAAAACTAGCAATCAAATCAAATAGATCATGTGGTCATCACTCCCTCGACTAGAGCGGATTAAGAACTGTCTATAATGACTTAACCCACGATATTAGGAATTTATTGTGAAAATACAAAACACATCTCAAATGGTACAAAAATTGACTTAAAACATCAAAAAAGTCAAAATCATAAATCTTTTTTCAAAAGCGTAACACTTTTTAGCAAAAGCGTTAAAGACTGGTGAAAGTGAGATTTTTTTAACAAAAGCACACAAAAAAGACAAAAGCAAAAATTTCAAAATTGAGAATATTGTTTAAAAGAAAAAAATTCAACGAAGGCATACAAAATGACACAAAAAAGTCAAAACCAATTTTTTTAGGCAGAAGCAAGAACAGATGTGGACTTTTAGGTCAAGAGCGAATTTTTTTAGCAAGTACGAGCATAAAATCAAATGCATCCCATTCACAAGAAACAAAAGCACTAAAAATGATGTAGAAGCAAACAAAACATGAAATTAACACATTTGACAACTTTGACTTCAGGCATTAATTACATAAACATGAAAAGTTGAAAACACAAAATGAAAGGGTACATACTAGGGCACCAACACCTGGAGGTCATCTGAACTCACGAACCATATCTGCGTGATGTGGGACTCCTCGAATGCTCACCATAGCTCCTCAACAATTGACAAATCATGAAATATCTAGAGGCAAGAATTTTCTATAGGCTCAAAGTGTAAATGAGGTAATTTGAACCCGAATTATCTATTTTAACCCACAAAACCCTATTTTTCTCTTAGGAAACCCTGTAAGGTTGAAATTAGGGGCTCTCGAGAACATTTAAACTAGCAACAAAAGACCTATAGGCTTAATTTTTCGCCCTATACACATATGAACTAAAATGAAATAGTGTTGTGAGCCCGACCTCAAAACTGATATTTTTGGCCAATCTCTCAAGGGGGCAGCCCAGGGTCCTACCATCATTCCGCTGACTGTCAGGGCATAGTGGGGCATATGAATTTTTTTAAAACTTGATCTTAACATCAAATTCTTTGAAACAAAGCAACCACTACTGTGTCTCAATGAGGGGAAAAATGTAGACATGTAAAATTGACCTAACACTTATCACACATTCTAAAAGACATTTTCTCATCATCGACATCATTATCACCTAATATCACTATATTTCACATCAACCACATCAAAAACCCTAATTTCCTCTATTAATTGAATAATATTACATTATTTAATTAATTCACTTTTCATCATTTTTGACTAATTAAATAAAATTTATTTATTTAATAAAGTCCTAATCTAATTTTATTCCTCTTGATTAATTAAATAATGTCAATTATTTAATTATGTCACTAATTCACTTTATTCCCCTAGGTCAATTGAATTATTAAAACGTAATGGTTTAATTAAATCACTTTCCCTTAAAACATGAATAATTGAATAAATTATTCAAAAAAACATAAAAAAATCAAATCAAACAAATACAACTTTATTTGAAAATGTCAAATATGATTTGCACGTTCAACTAAAAAATACTTATTAATTAAAACAATTAATTAATTACCCTCACCAACTTTCATGATTGGACAAATTACGAACCCCCAATTGCTCACTCTGATTCCTGACTGATCCATCTATTCCTCAATTCCACAAATTATTCAATCTATTTCCTCAATCCCACAAAACACTCAAATTGATTTCTTCAATCACATTGATTAGGTAATTAGAATCCACTAATTATTCTAATCTAAATCCTTTCAGCGGTTTTGAACTGTTGATCAAGATATTCTACTACGCGATCTCGAGCATTCATTTCAAAAAAAAAAATCTATATAACAACCATCTTTCTTCTAAAACTGATATGATAATCAACATATTTTATACAACGAAGTAATGTAGAAATTGTAATTGATATTTTGACAAAGTTTTTCAAACATATTTGATCAACAACATTGCACTTTGGATCTTTTGCATGCACAATGGAGGCTTCACATTGATATGAACAACCCAACATCTTCATGAACACACTCCGACATGGGATGGTAAAGTTTTTTTTTTTTTAATTCATTATGATTTATTAAGATTTCATTATTTTTTTTCAATAGCTTAAAACTTCAATTCATGAGTAATGGGAATGAACCATTAGCATTTTGTTTGTTTAGATTAGCCTCTATTCATTCAATTCAATTGCACTAGCATCTTCTTGATTTCCCCCTTACACACAATGTCATGTGTTGGCCTCCTACAATGATCTTAATAACTAAGCCTTTATAGACATGATTCAAAGATCGGACATCTAACCTGAATAGCCATTTTGACCATCATGAAGGTGCATTTAACTTGTCAACCTAGGGACGTGAACTTGAAATGGGTCAACATAGTATATGCACTAGGAACTCAAAGTAGCCATTCTATTTTACAGCTAAGGAACACACAATACTGAAAGTAAATTGCTTGAAAATGAATGAATCAAATGCTAAACATGAATCAATGACTATGCTAAGCTGAAATGTATAACGGGAATAAAAATCTGAGCAACAAACAGGACACTGCTCTGTCTTCTTTGGCTGCAGGAATAGTCACATAATGAAATTCTAGTGGCTACAGGAATAGTCGGTGTCAGATTTCTAACTAAGTTCTAAATAGCAAGTAATACTAAACTAATGCTAAACTAAGAAGATGGATTACTCACCAAGTGGGCCCCCTTGGATAAGTATCCTCTAAAACTAATGAAAACTCAGATGCTCAAACTCAAAAATTTATTTTATTCACTGTGAATCATGAGTACAAAAGAGTAATGTATTTGTATTACTAAAAACTGGAGAGTGCAAGTACAATATCAAATTGTGCAACCTCCTAAAGAAGGAGCATTAGATTATTATTTATACTAACAGCTAAATGAGGTAATCAACTCCATGACTGGGAGGACGCCATTTAGGGAAATAAGAGGAAATGGAGTGATGGTGGTTACGCGTGTATGGAATCTAGTTAGACATGCAGGCCCAAGCGCAAATTCAGCTTAGCAGTAACGCCTGTTCATGCTCAATCATTAAAGTCCACTACAAGGTGGTTACGTTTAGTTGCATGAAGAATCTTCTACCATTGGCTGCCTTTGACTTGGAGCAATTCCTTTGCTGGACATTATGGTGCATGCCCAGTTGGTGGTGTCTTCCTCAACTTGGCATATTAAATCTGTATGGAAAGGTCACTGCACATAATAACTGCACATCTATAACCACTCTAAGGAACATTCATTAACCACATGCAAAATCAATATAGATAATCCACATATTATTCCAAATGTCATTAAAGCTTGCAAAGATAGGATTAAGTCCAATGCCAATGGTTTGAGGGAAACATTGTGAAAATACTGACATTTAACATTAAAGTCCATGACATTTATCAACAAATAAACTATAGATTCTACCCAAAATTGGACCAAAAACTAGGCTCATCACTCCCCCCAACCTAACGTTTTGTTGGTCCTCTAGTAGGGGAAGAGTTGTTCTTCTGCTTGGTCAAAGCTCTAAAGTTTGCAACTAATAGCTGTCCAACATCAGTGGTTGCAGTGCTTGAATCAAGATCCCAATAGAATCCTCCCAATCTATCAAATCTGTTCCATCTCTGCCATTCTGCAACAATGTCAAGCTGGTAGAATTTGAAGTTTGGCACGGGCCACATGAGCATGGGTGGATGGAAAGTCAAGGGAAGTCAATCCCATCCCTGAGTTCTCCCAATCTAAATATATCTATCAATCCCCTTTAGTGATGCAACATAATTGTGGATGGAATGAGGCTCAGCCTGCTTTAGCTCATCAGATAGACTATTCCATCTTTGTGATAGACATCTTCTCATAGTTTCCTCCTTTAATGTTGTCTTTACCTCATACTCACTATAAACTACCTCAATCCAAGGCATAATCTTGTTGCCATAGCTAGGTCTGAGAAGCATTATGTGCCATTATCTGTAAATATCCCTTGGGTTGCTTGATTCAACTCTAACAGGCAGAGGGATATCAAACTCCAATTGCTTATAAGCTCAATGTTGTTGTCCCCAACTAATCTCATTTTGTACCCAAGATATGAATTCCCTCAATTGGACATCCCTAACATATAACAGCGGGTTCTAATCATGGTCTTGAGTTACAACAAAATTATGCAGATAAAACTCACACACCAAATTCTTCATTTCAGTGGAGGAAATACTATAAGCATTGAAAAATTCCATAGGGGTGTCGTTAGAAGGATCAACCTGAGGAAATCCTTGATAGCTTAAAAGAGAGATAATTCTATTTTAGGAGCAGAGCATAGACCCTTGGAGGGGTCCTACATTCCAAAATCCATGGTTCCAAAGTTGCCATATCATCCACCCTCTGCTTCAGGGTGGAAATTTCGTCATCTTTATCTTCTATCTCCTCATCCTTCCTTTGAATTTCCTCCTTCAATTTCCATTTCTCCTTTCTCAATTCTTCCTCCCTTCTTTGTATTTCTCTCCATAAATTCAAAATTGCTACATGTACTGTAAAACTAGGAGGATTATGAATTCCTACCAATCTTTTTGTCGATGGAAGCTTCTCATATAGCACTATGTGCATGGACTCGGGCTGTCCAGTTATCTCTGGCTGTAGGGGTACTGTTTCTTCTTTCACCTCTTGTTGCAGGGACTCTCGTTCTTGTTCTTTTTATGGTTTTAGGAAATCTTGCTCTAGTTCTAGTTGTTGTTGTAGGACATCCCACTGCAAGACATCCTACCGTAGGACATCTTGTTGTAGGACTTCCTACTGTAGGGCTTCTTGCTCACACTGCAGGAAATCCTGATTTTCCTCAAATTCTTCTGTAATGTTAGCAAGATCGGTCAATGTTATATTTTCTTCTCTCCCAAATATATCTTCTTCTTCGACATTCTCCTATCCCATGGGAAGCTTCAAGGTCCTCGTGTGATGTCTCACCAGGCTTAAGACTTTCCTATGGAGGCGTACCAATCACAGGCCCAGTTGGTCTTGATTTCCTAGGAGGTTTCTCATGCTTTCCTTTGGCTGCAAGATGAACATTGTTAGCATTCCTCTTTTTATAACTTGGCACCTTTCTTTCTATAAGCTATGTTCTGGCCTTTCCTTTCTCATTTCTACTTCTCTTTTGTGCCCTAGTTTTCATTAGGATTTCAAGTGGAATGTCATCATCAGAATCAAAGGAAGAAATTTCTTTTTCTGAGTGCTCTATTCCAGAAGAACTAATTTCTTTGGTTTCTTGTGTTGTAGGAAGATTCACATAAGAGCCAACACCAAAGGTTGAAGCGTTAAGAGGGGCTTCAGCCGTGCTCAATCTCCTACTAGACCTATAGGGTTGAGGTAAAGCCCTAGGTTGCAAGTGCTCACGTCTAATTTGATCAACATTTATAAATTATTCCCAAGTTATTGCAGATACATCATGCAAAGACTTTTTGACCAACAATTTAATCAAACAATGGTGGGAAAAAAAATTATCCCTAACTTTTTGGGTCTTGGCTGCCATGATTGAGAGAAGATTGTATAGCACATTGGGCACATTCATCTTCCTTCCATGCCTCATGTGATTCAAAAGCTTGAAGTGTATGAAATGCAAATTTGATTGGCGACCCTCACAGGTGATGTATTTGATAAAATAAACAACTATCTACTTCCATGGCATAGGAAGAGACATTCTCTTTGCACCCTATTTATCAATGCTCAATGGGGGGTGGTTCGGCTCTGTAAATTTGGCCCTGGCTGATCTAGTGTCTTTAGAGGCAGGGTAACTTTTTCCATTAGTTGGTAAACCTGTGACCTCTGCAATTATTTCCTTAGTTACCACAATTTCCAACCCTTTTACTATGGCTTTCCCTTCAAAAAATGTCTGGGTGAATTCAAGGGCAATGCTTTCATCAAATCCATCCAGCCTTAGGAAGTAATTTGACCATTCGCAGTTCCTAAATTCAGCTAGGCATTGTGCATCCTACAATAAAACGTCATGCATCATGGGATCATTTTGAATTAACCCACCTCTCATTTTCGGCAATCAAACAAATGATTTGCAACTTCTTTCCTGCAATTCCCGTTTGAAAATCAAGCTCACTTTCCTGTAGTACATGCTAAATTTCCAATGCCAATATCGACTGAATTTTCTTTTCTTTGTTTCACTTTTTTGCTTGCAACTCAAGATTGTGACAGGGGAAATAATGGAAAGAAAAGGAGTAATAAAATGGGAATTATGATGGGAAGAAATGGCGACTGCAGTTAATGTCACTTCACACATGCAAGCCGTCCTCTCACTCAGATTTCAAATAAGCTCATTTTAATTTTTTTGACGTAGCCTAGCATAAATTGACACATGGGCAATATATTTACATAATTTTCTTTCCCCTCCCCCCAACCTAAATTTGGACATGTGTCCACACATGCGAGATAGGAGTGGTTATTTGACAGGGAATGATGTCATTTTATGCAAACTTCTATACTAATGTACAATGATTAAATGAATGCACTTAAAAGATGATTAAAGATAGAAATTAATGCACACATACCTGAATATGTGGAAGATTTGCAACAAATATCGTGGAGAAAGTACCGCTCGCCTTGTGGGAATAAATTGAGCAATTAATGAAAATGAAGTGGAGTGAGGTGAGGTGGAATGAAGTGATGGAGGAGAGAAAAAGGTGGTGATGGATGGGTGGATGGGTGGATGGGTGAAGAAATAGACTTCCGCGTAAGTGAAATTATTTATTATGATAGAGTATGTAACTTAATTAGCCAGAAGGAGGGACACTAGGTCCATTTCCTTCAGTTGCAGGAAGCTCGGGTGCCAAATGCTGGGTGAATTGCTACAAGAACTCTTCTTTGGAAACTATCTTGTGATATAATCTGAGGCGATGACCATTGACAAGTAATTTAAACCTGATAGGTTCAATGGTAGTAAGATGAAAAAAATCCATTAGGAAAGACCTCAACAACTTCATATGGTCCTAGCCACCTTGTCTGCAATTTTCCTACATTGTCCTGGTATCTTGATTCATAGAGCAGGGCCCAATCTCTTGGTTGAAATTTCTTGTCCTTGATAAATTTTTCATGCCACCTGATTCTTTGATTCTCCACCACTTATGTATGCTACAGGTCTGCTCTTCTTATCTCATCCAAAGCGTTTAGCTGCATGATTCTTTCTCTTTGTGCCTCAGAAATATCCATCCCCAAATCTACTACAACTCATAGAGTCTTATATTCAAATTCAACTAGCATCATGGTTGTCTTTCCATACAAAAACTCAAATGGGGTGAAGCCTATAGTTTTTTTCCAGGTTTTCCTATAGGCCCAAACATCTTCTGGTAATTTTTTTACCCAATCCTTTCTATGAATAGCTATTGTTTTAGTTAGAATGGCTTCAATCTCTCTGTTGGTCACCTCAACTTGGCCATTAGCCTATGGGTGATAAGGAGTAGACTTCTTGTGCCTTATTTTGTACTCATTAACTAGTGTTGTAATAAGGGTTGATGTGAATTGTTCCCCTTGATTAGTCACTATTTCTCTTGGGACTCCATATCTTGTGAAAATTTCCTCATAAAGAAATTATGCAACCTTGTTATCTCTTGCATGCTTCATGGCCTTAAATTTTACCCATTTTGTCACATAATCATTGCATACCAATATATAAGACTTACCATTTGATGGAGGGTCAATAGGTCCCACAAAATTCAATCCCTACTTGTCAAAGGGAGTGATTACTACCTAAGGGAATAGTGGCATCTCATCAAAATTGTTTGGTCTTCCCATTCTTTGACATCTATCACATTTTCTAGTATACCTTCCTGCATCCTTGTAGAGTGTTGTCCAATAATACCCTGTGTTCAAAATCTTCATTGTTATCCTCTTGGATGCAAAGTTTCCTCCACATGGTTCATTGTGGCATGCATGCAAAATGTCATATGTCTCATCTTCTCTCACACACCTCCTCATGACATGGTCAAGTCCAGTATAAAACAAACATCTAATAATCCAAGAGAAAGGAAAATATTTTTCAATGAGTGCCCTTTTCTCTTTTGGAGAGAAGTGAGAAGGAACTCTACCTGTGACCAAGTAATTCGCTATTCCAGCATACCAGGGTGTTTGTACACTAAGGGAGAATAGATGCTCATCAGGGAAAGAGTTATCTATGGAATGATTATCTTCTGATGTAGTTAGCCTTGAAATAAAATCTGCAACAACATTGGCCTTCCCTGGCTTATCCACAATAGTTATATCAAAATCTTGCATCAATAATAACCATATTTCCAATCTACCTATGATCAAAGGTTTACTCATGAGATATCTAATGGCTACATGATCAATGTGCACAAAGATTTGGTAACCTGTTATGTAATGTCTGAATTTTTTCACTGCATAGATTACTGCCAACATTTCTTTTCTGTCACTGTATAATTGAGTGCAGCTCCTTGTAAATTTTTGATGACAAAGTAAATGACACATCTCCTTCCTTCTATCCTAAGACTGCTACTATTACATAATTTGATGCATCAGTATGGATGTGGAAAGGAAGTTCCAAATTAGGCCCTTTGAGTACAGGAGCATGAGTCAAAGTTGCCTTCAAGTCATAAAATGCCTTGTCTTAGGCTTTAGTCCACTAAAATTCAACCTCTTTAGTGAGAAGAGTGTACAATGGTGCTACTACCTTGCTGAAATCCTTGATGAAATGCCTATAATATCCTGCATGACCCAAGAAACTCCTAGCATCTTTCTATTTTTCAGGTGTGGGCAGATTTGTGATTACCTTAATCTTTGTAGGATCTACTTGAATTCCCTTATGGGAGATGTAGTGGCCAAGAACTACACCTTCCTGCATCATCATGAAGCACTTTTCACTATTTAAGGTCAAGTTTTGGTCTTCACATCTCTACAGGACCCTTCTGAGATTTTCCAATGCTTGATTAAAATCAACACCATAAGTGGTAAAGTCATCCATATAAATTCCCATCCAATCATGAGAAATGTCTGAGAAGATGCTAATGACTTCCCTCTAAAAAGTTATAGGTGCATTGCATAAGCCAAATGGGAGCACCAAATAGGCATAGATCCCCCATGGATAGGTAAATGTAGTCTTCTCCTAGTCCTCTGGTGAAATTTGGATCTAGTTGTAGTTGTTGAATCCATCTAGAAAAGAAAAGTATTGCTTTCCTGCAATTGTGTCCAAAACTTGATCAATGAAGGGTAAAGGAAAGTGGTCCTTCTTAGTGGTAGCATTAAGTTCCCTATAATCAATAGGAAATCTCCATTTTCCTCCCTTCTTGGGCACAATCACTAATGGAGACAACCATTGACTATTTGAAATGGGGTAGATAAATCCCGCATCTTGTAATTTCTGCAGTTCTCCTTTCACAATCTCTCTTAGTGCCCTAGTTAATTCTTCTTTGTGGTTGTCTTCTGGGGTGCAATCATCTTTGATGTAAATTTTGTGTGTACAAATTTTAGGATCCAATCCCTTCATATCATGATAATCCCATGCAAATGCATGTTGATGGGTCCTTAATAGGTTTGTCAATAACAATTGTTGTTCTTCATTCAATTTACTATTAACATTCAAATATTTTTCCTTCTGACACATATACTTGTGCAGTTAATTCTATCATGGCTATTTCATTAACACTTGGTAGCTTTAGTTCATATGGTAGCAATGTATGTGACATACCTGTTGCTGTAGGAAGTCTATCTGCAGGAACAGTGGTTACAGGAAGTCTGTTTGCAGGAACAGTGGCTACAAGAAGAGCATCTATAGGAACAATGGCTACAGGAAGAGCATCTGCAGGAACAATGGCTGCAGGAAGAGTAGACATAAGTTTCTTGAGTGGAGTAGTAGAATGAGAAGATGATGTTTCCTCCACTTCACAATGGTTTTGAATTATGTTAGTCAATACTTCATCCTCATCTTGGAGCTGCATGAAGGATCCTCTACCTAGCATCATAAGCTGCACCACAAAGTTAACTCCTCGACCTCTTCACCAACATATGGTCATATAGGATTATCTTCATCATGAGATGGCTGAGCAGGCAGATAAAGAACAAAATTTTTAGTGCTCCTCCCATTTGAAATGGTCATGTCACCTGACCGACATCCAATGTATGCATCTGTAGTTGCTAACCATGGTCTTCCAAGAATAATGGGATATCTGCCTAGTGTAGCTTTAGGAGAAAGAATCATAAAGTCTGTTGGGTACTCACAAGAGTCTAGAGCTACCACAAGATCCTCCACTACACAATCAGGCTTAACAATAGAGCTATCAGCAAGCTGCAGGACAGTAGGAGTGGACCTCATGCTTGCAATATTTAGTTGTTGTAGGATGTCTTTGGTCATTACATTTATTGCTGCCCCTAAATCAATCAGAGCATTCTTTACTTGGATTTTGTTTATGACAACTGCTACCATAGGACTGCCTGGGTCATTATACTTGGGAATAGTCACTTTTCCCAGCATGATGTCAGTTAGTTGTCCTGCCATATGAACTGTAGTTGGGTCTTTCTTTTCTTTCCTAGCTTCTTGAGACAAGCTTCCTTGATTGCTTTTTCGTAGATTGGAATATCCTTTATGGAATGAAATAGAGGTATCTAGACACATATATGCTTCAGTTGATCCAAGATATCAAAAGTTGTATCCTCCTTTTCTTCCTTCTTCTTGGAAACTTCCAATATTTGAGGAAATGGTGGCTCTTGTTTAGTCTACTTGAATTGGACTGGTTTAGGATTTTTAGGTACACTAGGCTGAATGGGATCATACAGAGGTTCCTCTTCCTCTCCCATAGGGAGCTTAGTGATAATGGACTTGGAAGGGGCCGATAGAGTAGTACCTGAATGTAAGTGGATATCACTTACACTCACAACATATGCAACGAATTTATTTGAATCAACAGAGTATGCAGGTTTTTGTTGTGGTTTGTTATTTGGATTGGGTGTGGGATGAGTTGGTAGTTGAGTAGTTTTAGGTGTATTTGAACTAGGATTAGTAGGTGGAGGTATTATAGCAGGCTATTGGGATTGATAAGGTGGTTGCATGTAACTGGTTGTCTGAGTAGGCCATTGCTGCCCTCCTCTCCATTGATTTGTTTGCTACCAATTTCCTAGAGGTGGTTGTCAATGTCCTTGAAATTGCTGCCAATTCCCTTGAGGTTGTTTCCATAGGGGTGGAGAACTCTGATGACTGGTCCAAGCATTTGGAGGGTTACTCCAAGGATGTAGTGGATATCCTCCATAATTGGGTGGATATGGGGGCTGACATTGGTTACCAAAGGAATAGGAATTAAAATATGGTCCATCATAGGATAGTGGATCCAGTGACATACCTTGTATTGGATCCCAAGGCTTCCTTTGTGCAACATAGTATACTTGGTATTCTTCAATCTAGATTGGCTTGAACTCGGGTGGAACTTGCTTGCTTTCAAGATTAGCTACCATCTTACATCTACAGTCCTTCTTTTGTCTACAGTGAGGGAAATACTCTAACAACATTGCCTCTGCCTCCTCTTGCTTTTTCTTGGAATGAAGTGTATCTAGCTAAGTAGCTAGATTATTGATAATGTCTTTCTTGAATTCTTCCAGCAAATGAGTAATCTCCATTCTTGAGACTCCACTAGTAGTTGACTTACCGATGGAAGATTGGTAAGCTCTCCCTTTCTTTGAAGTTGTCCTAGAGTAGTTTTGGCATATTTTTTTGATATCTTCCCAAGGAACTTGAGAAATATGTCCTCCTCCCATGAGGTCCAAGGCATCAGTGTAGCTATCATTGATTCCTCTTAGGAAATGCAACTTTTGTGAGTCTTCATTGAGTGTATGGTGTGGAGATTTTTGTAGGAAAAACAAAAACCTTGTAATGTAATCTTTTAGGCTCTCATCTTCATTTTGCCGCATCCTAAAAATGTCACCTCCTCTCATGTCACTGCCTCTGCAATATTCCATGTATTTCTCAAGGAATTTTGTCTTCATGTCTTCCCAAGTTTCCACAGTATCTCTGCCTAGGATCATGAACCATCTTAATGTAGCCTCTTTCAAAGTGGTAGGAAATAGATTAAGCCTATGGGCATCAGTAGTATAATCATAACTCCTACAGAGTATGTCAAAATAAAATAAAACGGTATCAGGATCTTTTGTGACAAGTCCATAAAACTTTGGGAGCGTTGAGGCAGGAATGTTCTTGATGTTGTCAACTTCATTTTGATGGGAAATGGGGAAAGGAAAATTTGGTTGGTTAGGTCTGTTCCTATTTGCATTACCCATGCCTGCTTGATGTTGTTCCAAAGCAAAGGGGTTCTCAAGCTAATTTTTATCTTTAGAGGAGACTTCACAACTAGTTAGATCAGGATATGCATTAGCAAAGGGATGCAAATATTCTTCTTCTTCTTCTGGTAGATTCTGATAGTCAACTAGCTAGAATGGATTAGGATTGTTAGGAAGGAATCTCCCATAAGCATCCCTTCTCCTTCCTCTATGCATGCAGTATCACTCACTATCAGTTAGCTCACACAAAAAATTGGTAAAGAATAAGGGGGGTCATTACTTCCTAAATGAGGATATGCTAAGAACAAATTCTAGAAATACTACAGCAAGAAAAAATACCAATGACTCCAAAAGACTCCCTAGTTTGACACCATCCCCAGCAATGGCGCCAAAAATGTTGGCCTCCTACAATGATCTTAATAACTAAGCCTTTACAAACATGATTCAAAGATTGAACATCTAACCTGAATAGCCATTTTGACCATCATGAAGGTGCATTTAAATTTTCAACCTAGGGACGTGAACTTGAAATGGGTCAACACAGTATGTGCACTAGGAACTCAAAGTAGCCATTCTATTCTATAGCTAAGGAACACACAATACTAAAAGTAAATTGGTTGAAAAGGAATGAACCAAATGTTGAACATCAATCAATGACTATGCTAAGATGAAATGTATAATAGGAATACAAATCTGAGCAACAAATAGGACACTGTTCTATCTGCTTTGGTTGCAAGAACAGTCACAGAATGAAATTCTAGTGGCTGCAAGAACAGTCAGTGCCAAATTTCTAACTAAGTTCTAAACAACAAGTAATACTAAAATAATGCTAAACTAAGAAGACAAATTACTCACCAAGTGGGCCCCCTTGGATAAGTATCCTCTAAAACTATTGAAAACTCAGATGCTCGAACTTAGAACTTTATTTTATTCACTGTGAATCATGAGTGCAAAAGAGTAATGTATTTGTATTACTGAAAACTAGAGAGTGCAAATACAATATCAAATTGTGCAACCTCCTGAAGAAGGAGCATCAAATTATTATTTATACTAACAGCTAAACATGGTAGTCAAATCCATAGCTGGGAGGGTTCCATTTAGGGAAAATAGAGGAAATGGAATGATGGTGGTTACACATGCATGGAATCTGGTCAAACATGTAGGTCCAAATGCAGATTCAGCTCAGTAGTAACACTCGTGCATGCTCGATCATTAAAGTCCACTACAAGGCAGTTACATTCAGTTGCATGAAGAATCTTCTATCGTCTGTTGCCTTTGACTTGGAGCGATTCCTTTGCTGGACGTTATGGTGCATGCCCAGCTAGCGGTGTCTTCCTCAACTTAGCGTATTAAATCTGCATGGAAAGGTTAGTACGCATAATAACTACACATCTATAACCACTCTAAGGAACATTCATTAACCACATGCAAAATCAATATTGATAATCCACATATTATGCCAAATGTCATTAAAGCTTGCAAAGATAGGGTTAAGTCCAATGTTAATGGTTTGAGGGAAACATTATGAAAATACTGACATTTAACATTAAATTCCATGACATCTATCAACAAAAAAATTATAGATTCTACCCAAAATTGGACCAAAAACTAGGCTCATCATCATGTACATGTATCATGCCACTGTCATAAAAAATGAGTCGCTACTATATATATGTATCAATGTTTATATATCAAAAATTATCTATAAAATATATAACATCGCTACAAAAATGATGTACAAAATGGCTACCTAAGGCCTAGGCATGTGACTCCCTAACCCCTTTGGCTTTGGTTGTTGTGGTTGTGGCTAGGGTTGAACTGTGGAAATAGAACAAGCCCTCTGTGACCAAGAAATAGACATCACCACACGAAATCCTCTGATCTCTCCCTCACGAGAGGCTATGTGAATATTTTTTAGCTTGAGTGTGTCCTGAAGCCATTGATCTCCTATAGGCTATCCTACAAGGTTATCGAGTTGGCTCTGAAGAGCCTCATGTGCCTACTTGGCACCATATGCTCTTGTCATAGCCACATCTCACTTGGCCAAGGAAACCCATAGCTCTACTGACACCTGATCACTTTGTCCCTAGGCAGTAGTTGCAACAACTATCCTCTACACAACCTCTGCTTGTGCCTCCTCATACGAAATCCTCAGGCGCACCATCGGATAAAAAATTTGGGTGTATTGACCCTCTAAAACTAGTCGATAAGAATCAAGGACAAGGCCCTAGACTAGCACAATAGGGGCCACCTCTGATATACACTGAGCAAAGAGCCCAGTCCATCCCTATGTGTCCACTGCAACCATAGAGAGAAGAGATATATCAGTATCACAAGATGTATAGATATAATACTAAAGTAAAACATATATACATGAGATGAAAAATGGAAGTACTGAAATGAAATGACATAATATAACTGCTATACCTAGGTCTCCTAGCTACCAATGTGAATCAGGAGGTAGTGCAATGCTAGGACCTGCACTGCTTTCCTTTGGTGCTACTCCCAATGCCACTATAGCCATCACATGGTTGATGATAGGTTCTGGTGGCATAGATGACACTCAAACTTTGGGTGGGGGATAGGACATCCTCCACCACCATGTTGACTTTGCATTTTTCACCACCTCCTCCTCACCCTCTTGTTGCTATTGCTCTACACCTTGATCCATGCACCTCTTCCTCACCCTTGGTGGCACCTCTCCTTGCAGGTCAGGATCCCCCCAGGGGAATCCATCAAAAATATGGGAGTGTGACCATACACCTACCACCAAGACAAGAAACCTCTCGCCACAACTACATTGTCAACTGACTGCATCTCTAACTGGTCCTGGTCATTGGTGTCATCATAAGAGAGGGAAACATCAACAATGGTGGGCTACTGATGATCTACCAATCGAGTGTCACTCCTCACAGCCCATGCATAAGATGGGGCCATGGGGGGTATGATCTAAACACGGTTGTGCTGCTACATAACTCTTGTCCAATAATAAGGCATAATAACAAAATCTATGTGACCCAGGAGAAAATGGTCAGGTTGCAGGTTCCTAAAGAACCTGCCATTGTCTACCCATATTAAAAATGGTGGGGCCACCACCTAACCTAGTTGGGATGCAAAGGGTCAAACTACAACTTCCATAACTATAGGTCATTGTGCCTATATTGCTAGATCAACTCATACCAGTGAGCCATGGGTACAAAATAGTCTCACACTCGAGGACACCCCTTAGTTCATTTACATGTAATGTGGGAAAAGGCCCACACCTACAAAAAGGTGCATGTTGTAAGGCTCCAAAACTCATAATGTGCGTACCTACTCAGCTCCTAGTACAAGTGTGTAATTAAGCATGCTATGCCCCCACAGAAACACCATCTTGTGCTCCTCCATCTCTCAGATAGTTTACATGAAGCCCCCATGCAAGTGAGAGCCTCATGCATCTATCATGACCCAAGTGGCCATGATGATCACCAAAACCCATCGTAACATAGGCATTGCACCACGCCCCTCCTTGAACCAACACATGTAAATATGGTTGGTCACTTCACTGCCATTAGTGTGGCCCGAGCAGTACTCGACCCCATCATGTTGCTCCCAAGAAAAGTGTGTATCATCAATCATGACCCGACACCCACAGATGGGAAGGCAGAGAATGTGATAAACTTTCTCGCACGTGACTATCATCTCACCCATCGGGAGGTGGAAGGTCGAGGAGGTAGAATCCCACCGCTCCATCAATGTTATCACCATATGGTTGTGGTAGAGCATCTATGTCATCTGATATATTTTCCAAACCCACCTGCCATAGGAGCATCTCCTTGTCATTTGATAGACATTAATGTTGGTCTTGAATAAGATGAAACACCCACCCGCTAGGATGCTCCCTCATTTTTGGGTAATCCTGCAAAAGAAAAAATAATCTGAGTCAAAACATCTGATAAAAAAATTCTACAAAAAATTATTAAGTGGTTCCTTAAAGACACAAGTGCATTGTGTAGACGTCTGCATGAAACGTAAGTGTTTGAGACCCGCCATTAAAGTTGGTGAGATGCTAATGCGCCTAGTACATACTATCATGCACTGAGGTCCCTAGTGCGTTGGTAGGACACGAGTGCGCGAGGAGGATGTGGGTGTGCCATAGGGATGCCTGCACTCTGAATCTTTCAAAAATCTATTTAAATCTTGAAAAAAATCATTAAAATCAGTTTGAGGACTCACTTGGTCAACCTCGATCCCCTCGTCTACATCCTCTCATAGCTGGTCTATCCTGGGCTCTAGATAATCTCACCTATGTGGCATTTTTTTCTACATTTTCTCTTGAAAAAGTCACCAAAATTCCTATAGTGAATAGTGAAAATGACCCTTCTAGGGGCTCACCTAGGTATATATAGGCCCTAAGGGCCCATTCTTCCCGGTGATCGTGGTCCCTTCGTTTCTCCTACTTTTCCCCCACTAAACAGGGGGAAAAACCAAGAGGGAGAATATAGTCACTTCTTTACCAAATTTTTCTTTTGACCACTAAATTTTTTCTTGATCATTCTTCTTGCCTTGGTAGCTTCTTTTGATTTTTGGGCTAACTTAAAATTTAGAGTTTTACAAAATTAAATTTTGTGCAATTTTTCATGACAAACACTGTATTTCTCATCAAGTTCGATCATTGGGGGCATCTTCAATACCTACTTGCTCGACCTCTATGTCCTCTACAATATCCTTTTTGACACATAAATCAGTAAAATTTCAAGTTTTTTGTTGACTTTTTCTTTTCTACTTTAGTGTGGCTGATTTTTCCAAAATCGAGCCCACTAAAGTGGGGGAAAAATGTAATGTTGCAAAATTGCACCTTAGGGGAAATTTCACATTTTAGCACTCTCTTTAGCATTTATTGCACCTAAACACATTTGTGATAAGAGCCTCATGGGTTGAAATTTTTCAATTCCAACTCCATGAGGTCTAATGACAAAGCGACAATAGTTCATAATCCTATTTCTTAAAAATTGATGTGTTGGATGCCTACACAGTGTATGGAAATCTACATGGTGTGCTAGCATCCTTGTAGTTTCCCAAGTTTGAAATGTGGAATCTTGGAATCTTGACTCAGGACACGTGTCTTTGTAGTTATATTCTCAAGTGTAACGACTCGTTCTTCCTTTGCATGTAACAAAGCTCCCTTTTTCTCTCATTTTGTGGGTTCTCTCTCTCATTCAATCACTTCTTTTCTCAATTAACTTCATTCTCAAATTCTTCTACTCTTTACAACAACACTTCTACAAGTGAAACTCTATCAAAGTGAGGTACCACCAACAACCAAATCTCTCTAGCAAGCATCCGATGGTGTGTCTGTGTGTTCAAGAGGGGGTTGAGGATTGTTTGTAATACTCTCTTACTCTTATCTATTTTCAAATAGTTTAGATCAATTTGTTCATTTGGTATTTGGTGGTGTAGGTTCTCCTCCTAGAGTGGGGATTAGTTTTAATACTTTTTGTCTATTTCGTTTATTCTTTCTATCTATCTAGCTATTTGTAGAGGTGGGAACACCAAAATGAGGGTTTGATTACAACTAGATTCATTTGTGTGCAGGTTGCCGAAGCGGAGCTTGGAGGAAGGTTTCAAATGTGTGGCTATTTGTATGTCCTCTCTTAGCTCTCCTTTGTACTTTATCTCATTTTTTGCTTTCTATTTAGTTATTCTATTAAACAAACCTCAGATTTGTGCTAGATAGTGGGGTTTTAGTCATTCTTTCCAAGGGTTGAAGTTCTCTATTTTCCTTGGATGCCAGTGCATCCTTCAAAATCT
Source organism: Sequoia sempervirens (assembly GCA_007258455.2). NCBI lineage: Eukaryota > Viridiplantae > Streptophyta > Pinopsida > Cupressales > Cupressaceae > Sequoia > Sequoia sempervirens. The sequence goes on from VDFB02270651.1 coordinate 70,696,271, forward strand.
AGCACACCATGCTGGCATCCTGATAGTATGATATAGTCTATTGAATGAGAGCTCTTCCTCTTGAGGAAGAAATATTGAGACCTTTCTCTCTCAGATTTTGAAGCAGTCTTCTAAAAAAAAATAGCCTATATATGACCTTTTCAAATCCTTCATTTAGCGATATTGAAGTGGTTAAGGGAAGTTCACTCCCTTGGATTCTCTTAAGATAAAAGAGACTCATGAGCAGTGAATCCCCCTTATCTCACACCTGGTAACCCCCTATTTAATTTTGTCAATTATTAGGGATTTCTATTTTATGCATCTAGGTCTAGTCATCCATTTAGTGTAGCCAATTTTATATCATTCCAAAACTTATTTCAATAGTTAAAATCATGAGATCTATTAGATAATTATTTACATTTTGTGGCATTGCATAAGTGGGATAGATTACTTTTCATTTTAGGAACACACTCAAAGTTCACAATGTTAATAAATTTCCTTTCCAAGTATGCCAAGAAAAATCACAATGTTAGTCATTCCTCCAATATCTTTCCTAGTTATGAGAGTGTCTTAGTGCATGAGAGTGAAAATGTTGACAAATTCCTTAATTCCACATCCCCTAATATCTCTCTTATTTGTGAGAATGATTTAGTGAAAGAGGATGTAAGCATAGACAATCATGATAATCATAGTTTCTCTTCTCCAAATACCTCTCCTACTTGTGACGAAGGTATTTTGGTGTTAGAAGATACACCCAGTGAGAGTCATGACAATATTCAAATCCCCTCTTCTAGAAACTCTCCTAATTGGGAAGATATCTTGGCACAAGAGAATGAGATCATTGACACATTTCTATACATCGCTTTACATATTCTCCTTTGATCCCTTTCTTGTGAGAATGCTTTAGAGAAAGAGGATGAAATCATGGAAAATCATGGAAATCAAATTTTTTCTTCTCCTAATATCTCTCCTAGTTGTGAAGAAGATAGTGTGGTGTTAGAAGTTACACTCATTGAGAGTCATGAGAGTCTTGTTTCTCCCTCTCCTAATTCTTCTCCCACTTGGAAACATCTAATTGAACAGAAGGATCCAATCCATGATAGTTGTTCTTCTCTTGATGCCTCCCCTACTTGTGATGGAGTTATATTACAAAATCTAACCATGGAATGTGATTAACCTCTTTTTTCCTCCTCCCTTGAAAACTCTCCTACTAGGTTAGATACCATGGTTCAATAAAATTACAACATTGACACATATCTTTCAAACAATAGTAATGTGACTTCATTAGATGAAAATGATAAGATAAAATTAGACTCCCCTTTGCTAAACAATCACCAAAAATAAGGAGAATTCTTTTAAGGTTATGAACATTAGATATCCCTTGAAGCAATATCCTGAGCCATTCCTTATCCTTTATCCACCCTCACATCGACTTAAAGTTCAAACCAAACCTGTGCTTATCTTAGAGCCACTTAAAAAGGAACCATTAGCTCCAAGAGATATCTTGAAATTTACAAGGAAAATTGATAGTAACAAAGTTTCGTAGCAACCAAGTTACAATATCGTTGGTCACACATACAATACAAGGAATAATAGGAAATTGCAAAACATTCCTACTTCATTACCATTGCCTCAACATATCTTTTCTATTTATCCTCATTTTCCTTTACATAATGGAAAGTAGTATGATCTTGTTGAACAACTTAAAAACACTCCTGCTAAGATATCCTTATGGGATCTTATTCAAGCCTCACACAATTATCATAGTATGTCTCAAAATGCTTTATAAAAATCTCCTATCCCTCCTAATGTGTAACCAAATGATATAGGATCCATAATTCAAGGAATGAATGTAGACATTCTTCTCTACCAAAGTGAGCTACCTCCTTTGGAAGTGCAAAAAAATTGAAGCTTTCATGATAATAGCTATTATTACTAGGAAAGGGATAAAGAGAACCCTTGTTGATAATAGCTCAGCCCTTAACATGTGTAGCATAAACATTTTGGATAAGATTGGAGTAGAAAAAATCCAAATTCGACCTATCTCTTTATCTATTTGTGGGTTTGATAACATAGGAAAAACACCACTTGGTGTGATCACATTACCTATTATAGTTGGAAAGGCTATTGTAAACTCCTATTTATGTCATGCCTGATAATATTTCATATAATTTTCTCTTGGGTAGACACTGGATTCATGAAATGAATGGGGTTCCTTCTACTCTTCATCATAAAATGAAGTATGTCTACAACAACAAAGTGTATACAATCAAAACTAACCCTGAACCAGATAGTTTGTTCATTGAGAAAGACAAGGAAAATCCTTTGAAAACATTGAAACCAACTACACAAGTGGAACCCATGCAAGAGAAAGAAAAATAAAAGCATACAGATGAAGTCAAAAAGTTATTGGAGGATGATTAGGGTTTCCTTTACATTCATGGGAGAATACAAGATCATAACAAAAATTTATGTAAAGGGAAAAGAACCAGCAATAATTTCAACACAAAATTTAAATGCATCCACTTCAACCACTTTAGGAGAAGAAAATTACACAACAAACTTTGATGAAGTTGATTATGAACAACCACCAAGTCCGAAAGAAGTGGAAAATATTTATGGAAGAGGTTATGAACTTTTGAAATAACTTGGTTATAGTGGAAACGTATGTGGTGCTAGATAACAAGGTATTTGTGTCCCTATAGAGCCTAATACACAAGAAAAAACTAGCAATCTTAGTTATTGTCCTTCAAAAGAAGAAAAAGCATAAAAAAATCCTTCAATCAATATCAACACTCTTACAAAAGATTCTTCTAAGCCAAATTTAACCTTGGTGCATCCTACATTAATAGAAACAACTAGTGGTCTTGGTTATTGTCCCTTGAAAGAAATGAAAGAATCAAATAAATCTTCACTTAATATCAATGTCATCACACAAAACACTCCTAGGGCATGTTTTATTAATGATTGGAGTTCGTTATATTTTATGCCCTCCTTTAAGGGAGAGTGCAAAATCTCACAATATAAAAAGTCTTGTGTAAGTATGACACCTTGTACTAAGCAAGAGATATCTTTGATGCAAAAGAAAGGAACATCTTCTACTATTGATCAAGAGAGTATCTTGTCGAGACTTCTCCAAGATTCTTTGATATCTCTCCCTCCAAGAACACGAAAGAAATTTTACAATAAAATTTCATATTGTGCATATCATAGAGCTCATGGTCATTCAACTAATGAATGTAAGGATTTGGGTAATAAAATTCAACACCTTAAAAATTGTGGTGCTCTTCCTTGCATTGATGCACCTATTTCTTCTAATTGATATTGATTTTTCATCCTATCTTGTTCCTCATCACTATGTGGCATTAGTAGCTTTATGTGTCTTGCTCATTGTCATTCATAGAGGTATGATGTTAGGTGTAATCATATCTCTCTTGGAAGCAATATGATAGATCTTGGTGGTTGTCTTTGTCTCCATGGTTGGGGGGAAAGGATAACTATTTTTTTTTGTGTGGATGCATTCTTTCCAAGGATCCCCTCTCTCTCTCTTTCTACTTAAAATACCAACATAGCAAGTATGTTGAAATTATAAGTGGGGGGCATATTGTCCCTCGCTAATTTTTTGCATGTTCTCCTCTTAGTGATGATATTATATGCCTCCTAGAAGGTGTGAACTTTTTTCAATCAAAGTGTGGTCTTCTAAATTCATGTGATGTGTCTTCTTATTAGTGACATTAGGTTTGATTTCCTTCAAGAGTGTGAACTTTCTAAGCATATGATATCCCTCTTAGTGGTAATGCTATGAATTACATTTCTTGAGTTATGAATCTTTTATCCTTGACTAGTCTTCTCTTGGAGACGTTAAACATGATGTTACCTAAGTTGAGACCTTACATGACCTAAGAAAAATCCCTTTGAACATGTCTATTTACATTTTTTTCATAGTTTATTAGCATAACACAACTTGTTAGGCCTTATGAAGATCGAATTTCATATTTTTCTGATGCCTTATTAGAGTTATTATAGATATAAATTTGGTATGGTTAGTATGGTGAGAGCTTGTAGACCTAGCATGAATTTCTCATTGTACGGTGAGAGCCTATTGACCTAGCATGACTTTCTCACTTAGCCACTTTTTGGGGGCTTGCCTAGTGGACAGCTTGAAGCTCCATTGGCCCATGTGAGCATGCATTTTTGTTTTCATAGTGGACATCACATTCTGCTTGTGAACATTTTTTGTAAAAAAATTGAGGCTTGATACACATCAAGTTGGATAAATAGTCGAGGCTTGATCCACCCCATTTTGTTTTTGTTTTTATTTTTCTCTATTTTAGTCTTTGACATTGTATGTTTGTGTATCTTTTCTTGATGTTTCATATAATACATATTGTGTGTGTCCCTTTATGCTTATGTTGGTTTGACATAGGATATTGGATCCTAGGGGATTGGCCACCTCCTTGATATTTTTCATCCTATACCATCCACATTGGTAAACTTGGACCCCTCTTGATGCACATTTCCTATTTTAGTGTGAGTTTGCGCTTGTGCTCATCATCTCACCAAAGTGGGGGCTAAATGTAGTGACAATAATGTACCCCTTTACATTTTCTCACTTTTTAGGCCCTCTTTATTAAAATTAACTTAATAATGCCTAATTTAGCGTTGTAAAATGTATTTATTTACATCTTCACACTAAGTTTAGGGCCCTCTTTATTAAAATTAACTTAATAATGCCTAATTTAGTGTTGTAAAATGTATTTATTTATATCTTCACACTAAGTTTAGGGCCCTCTTAATTAAAATGAACTTAATAATGCCTTAATTTAGTGTTGTAAAATGTATTTATTTACACTTTCACACTTATTTATGGCTTCTTTAATCAATTGATATTAATTAGGCCTTAATTGGCCCCCTTAATTCATTTTCCAAGCCTATTAATTACATTTTCCGAAGAGGAAACCCAACATTCATTAATGCCTTAACATAACACTTCTCATTGAGCAATGTGCTTCCTAGGTTTAGAGACCTAGGACCCATTCACCCATGGGCGAATGGGTCCTCCCTAGACCTTACGACCCTAATTTAAATGATTTTTTTTGGGTGGTATTTTAATGTTTTCAAATCCATGATTCAATATTAGCTTGTGATATTTGAATTTTGGGAAATTAAGGATAAACATCTATAAATATAAGGTTTTTTTGATCAAATCAAGTCTAAGGAAAAATATAGCAAGAGGTGAACTTTAGCAAGAGAAAATATTATTGTCATGATAATTCAAGAGCAGATTTATTTATCATTTGTTGTTGCATTCAAGATCTCAAGTATCATGTCAAAGTATTTTGTAATTATACACGTTTTCGGAGCTCACATTGTGATTTAGGTTTCAAGATATAATCCAAGCATTCAAGTCAAAGATTCAAACAAAAATTCAAGCATCAAGATCCACATCCATTGAAGCCATTCCATACAAGATCAACATCAACATTTTGGATTTCCAAAAGTTTATTCAAGGGTTTGTTGATTCATCATTCCCTCTTTCATGTTATTTTGTTTCATTTTAAGGTTAATTACCAAAATGAGATTTAACCAAGGAAAACCCCCATTCACCCAAAAAAACAAATATTTTCCCCCTCTCTTTGTATGTTGCAGATTTGTAGGTTGAAGAAAAGTTGAAGATCTCAAAAGAGAAAAATTGCAAAGTTGCATTTGTTGTCATCTCAAGGAAACTTAGATCCCAAATTTATTTCTGATTATCTGATTGTAAAACCTGGTAATCTAGAAGTGCAAACATAGGTGCAGAGGACCCATAAACCAATTTTGAAAATCCCTACATAGGACCCATTTTCCATAGGGTGATTAAGTCCTCAAAAAACTTTTGAAAATATCATTTTGTTAGAGGTACATAACATTTATCCCTTCCAGATTTTCTAGAAACTTTGTTGGTTCCTTCAATTTTATGTTTAATCTACTAAATCCAAGTAATAGATAGCATTTTGGAGTTGATTTTCTGTTTTTAATCTTTCTCCCCAAAGTGTTGTTTGACCTAGACCCTCATTCTAGCACAAAAAGGGAAATTGCAAGATTCCTCAAAAAATTCACTCACCTAAGGGTTGAAAGTGGATTTTGATCTAAGGGATCTCATTTCCTTAATGAAATAGAAGAATAGGTAGGTTTATTCACCCCATTTTCCCCTTTCTATTTATAGTAAGTTTGGTGAAACATTCCAAATTTAGTATAAAACCATATGTGTTTGAACCTAACCTATTTTTCTATGTTTCACCACCAAAATATCCACCTCCAAAGTATGAATGGGCTTCTTGTAGGGAAAGGGGTATTTCAACCTTAGTGAGACATCAGAGAAGAATACCATTATAAGATTTACAATATAGAACATCAAACAACATAATATACTAGATTGAAAGTTTTTATATCCAAGTACGAGCGCTTTTAGTCACATCATAGGGAAAATTTCTAGTCTTCAGATAATTATAAATGTGAGAATATTATTCTCTTGATTCTATGTGAGAAGACACTAGACCATTAGGTTCAGGTTGATTTGAGACAATGGGAGAGAAGAAAATGTAAACCAAAAAGTGGTACTCTTGTATATTATTTTCCAAAGATACAAGGGATGCGATATTCACCATTGCATCTGTGTTGATTTTCTCTCCTAGGGACACTGTCTATTGTGAAAGAAGAGAAATGATCAAGAAAGGATAAAGTTGAATCCTAATACTGAGATATCTTATTCTTCTTAGCCTGATACACTCTTGTGATTTGATTTACAATAAGATTAGAATCACCATGAATGTAAAAAATTTAATGTTTAATGTCATCACGATACACAAGTCAACAATAAAGGCTTCTTACTCAGTGATGTTATTAGTGCTATGAAATTCCAATTTAAAGGATATAGGAATTGGCTTGCATTTGAGTGAGATTAAAACTAATCCTACTTTGAAGCCAGATTGACATATCGATCCATCGAATTACATCTCCCATACAGGTTCATGGTCTACTTCAAAGAGATCTTCATTTGAAAATAAATCTAGATTAGGGAAGGAGTGTGATGAGGGAGCTTCTGCCAATTGATTGGCAACAACTTGACCTTTGAATGCTTTCTAAGTTACAAAATTTATGTTGAACTCAGAGAGCAACATTACTAATTTTTCCAACCTTCTAGAAAGATTAGTTCTAGTAAAAAATGATTAAGAAGGTCAATTTTCACAATCACGTGGGTTTCGACATGAAGAATATAATGTAGTAACTTTTTCATTGCAAAAACAAGAGCAAGGCATTGTTTCTCCATAGTAGAATATCAAGTCTCATAATCAACTAGAATACAACTAATGTAGTAGACCACTCTTTATTTACCATCATCAACATGTTGAGCTAATAAAGTTGCTAAGGCATGAGGTGATGTAGAGATATAAAGAAAAAAGGGTATATCTTGCACATCCAACATTAGGATATTAGGATTGGCTAAAGAACTTTTGATTGACTCAAAATATTTTTTTGCAAGTTCATCATCCCATCAGAAATGTTAGAAACCAAGATCAGACACGCAAACCAGAAAACCTTCCACGGAAGAGAAAATTAGAAAAAGCAAGAGCTTTGCAAAAAGATGTGCAAAATATTATTATTCAGGAATTTATAATTACATGAGATGATTTTCTTTATAAAAGAAAAGTATGCATAACCCTAATCTTATCTTGAGCAACAAGATAGCTCAATAAGATAAGGATGAGAATAATTAACCTAGGAATTAAAATATTAACTAAGTTATGCAAGTGTAATTAAATATTAACTATACCAACACCCCCCCATAAGTGCAACTTAGGGAGACTAAAAGAGCATGCACCTAAAACTAAGATGAATGCAAGAAATCATGAATGGGTCTCGGCAACAAGGCCTTATCAAGTACCCATGTACAAATGCAATAATGAGGTAGAGAAGGAAAACCCCCCTACAATGAGATGACTGCTGCAAAGAAGCACTGGAAGAACACTATGGAGTAACACTGGAACCACAATCCGAAAAGCAAGGAAAGATACTTTTTTCTACAAGAAACCAAAGTGGAATCATAATAATGCGACAATAGACCCGATGCCACGGAACACTGGAAAACTCACAAAATGGAACAACCCTAGAATCTGTGAAGCAACAATAGATGAAATGATGACATAATCTGGAAACCGTTTATCTCGATGTCGATGCCAAACTAAGACTAAAACTCTTCCATGGGAACAAGTACCATAAAGACTCTAGAACATTAACCATAAAAACATGGCCCTCAAACTAAGAAGGATCTGAACCAATGCAGATCAAGAAACATAAACTCTCAATCTAAAGTGTGAACCAATGTGAATCTGATATGTGTCAAGCTATGACAAGATGTGGCCAAAAGAAACTAAGAAACCAAATATAACCCATGTGAGTTGTCATCAAAACAGGATGAAGATCAAAGTGCATGCACACTCTAATCAAATTATTATGCAAGAAACCCCCCTGATGGAACTTTATCTCAGTTCATTTATTACAATAACCCAATGATTGTAAAAGGAGAGAATTCTAATGTGCATAAATAGAAAATAAAATGATGTGATACTGAAATGAAGTGCAAAGATTCAAGTTTCACCCTTCCAACTGCCAAAACATCCAAGTAATCTCCAAAACACCCATCGGGATAAATTTGGAATAATGATCAACCTGGGATAGATACAAAAAAAAGTAAATAGACAGCAACATAGAGCTCCTCAATACCTTTCCAACGCTGCAAAGAAGGCAAAAATTGGAGATCATGGCAAAAAGTTATGAGCTCAGAAGCCATAAATGAACATCTGACTTCAAACAAAAATAAATTCAGCTAAACAGAAAAATACTAAAAAATAAACTGCAACATAGGAAATTCCTTAGAACCAACTTTCTGATGATATCTCGTTTGCAAAAAAACGTCGCCGTATACAAAAGTTATGCCCGATTCCATGAAACTACTCCAATTCTGCCAATAAGGTCCTCTACAGCCCTTAGGGGCTAAAAAATTAAAGCCCCTGGTCGCCTAGGCGGACCAAGGGGCTGGGGGTAGGGGCCGGTGGTAGAGCCTATGGTTGCCGATAGGACCAGGGTTGGGGCTTAAGAACCTGACATGGGTTGAGGCGAGGGGACCGGTCCCTAATAAGACCGCTCGCTACACATATAAGCTCATGGGGGCTAGTAGAGCGGAGGAGTAGAGGAGCCACCAGTGGAGGTGGCGACCCGATGGCCGCTCGGTGGCGGCACTGGGATTTTACACTAGCCGTGGTGGCTCGATGGTGGTGTGGCGGTGGCCACCCAGTTCTGCAGTGGCGATGGAGTGGTTTACAATGGGTCATGCAAAATTCCTTCGAGATTTTTGATTTTTTTTCAAAAATGGTGCCTCGTGAAGCGTGCCTGGGGACCGTACGAGCCTCAGACAAATTATTTTTGCCTCCCTAGTCGACTATATCCAAAATGGACAAATTTTATATGAAAATAGGGGTTTTTGGGCACTGTGAATCCAATGGCAAGGTCTGTTTCGACCCAAAGTGCTCTGAAAATTAGGCAACCCCCAGATCTCTCAAAAAAATCATCGAACTTGAAACCCTCACAAATTTCTTCAACAGTGACCAAAATTAGTGAAATAAAAGCCATTTCTGACTTTTTCTAGCGCTCTGAATCCAATGGAAAACCCTAATCTGATCCAAGACGCTTCATGAATATGCTCAAGGAATGAAACCCTTGAGGAACCTCGAACATGCTTTGCATTGAAATTCTCCAAAATATTGAGAAGGGGCTACAAATCAAGGCTCTGATACCATGTTAGAAACCAAGATTAGACATGCAAACCAAAAAACCTTCCACAAAAGAGAAAATAAGAAAAAGCAAGAGCTTTGTAAAAAGATGTGCAAAATATTATTATTCAGGAATTTATAATTACATGAGATGATTTGCTTTATAAAATAAAAGTATGCATAACCCTAATCTTATCTTGAGCAACAAGATAGCTCAATAATATAAGGATGAGAATAATTAACCTAGGAATTAAAATATTACCTAAGTTATGTAAGTGTAATTAAATATTAATTACACCAACAAGAAGCATACATCTTTCTTAAAAAAAAAAAAGTGAATGGAAGGGTGTGATCAACCAACAGAGATATAAATCTATGAATTTATTGAATCTTCCCTTACAAGCTATGCAGTTGAGAGATATTTTTAGGAGGAATGTTAACAAAATTAATTTTATTTGTATCAAATTTGATTCCATGGTGAGAGATGGTAAATCCCAAAATATTTCTAGCATCTACACCCAAGACACACTTAAGATGATTTATTATTATTTTATAGAGTTGAAACATTTCAAAGATAAGATAAATATTTTAATCAAGATCTTGACAATTCATAGACTTAGCCAAGATGCCGTCGACATAATCTTCTAAAATATTGTGGATGAAATCATGGAAGATAAGGGTCATTTCCTATTGGTAAGTTGCTCCAACATTCTTTAACCCAAATGACATGACTACATAATAGAAAGTACCCCAAGGGATAGTGAATTTTTTCTTATATTGATCTATCGGGTTAATATGAATCTAATTATAGCTTGAGACGCCATCCATAAAAGATAATAAGGCATGGCTTGTGGTCGAGTCTATAATCATATCAATATTAGGAAAGAGAAAATTATCCTTAAGAGAAGCCTTATTAAGGTATGAAAGTCAATGAAAATATGAATATGAACATTAGGCTTGCTAATAGTGATGATATTTGATATCCAAGATGAATAGTCAATAGAACAGATAAAACCATCTTTTAAAGCTTCTCTATGTCAATCTTGACTAATAAGGAAACCTTCGGATTCATCTTTTGAATATTTTGTTTAATAGGCTTAGCATTAGGAAATAGAATGAAATGGTGAGCCACCACAGACTCATTAATACTAGGAATGTCCTCATATGACCAAGAAAAGATATCAAGATGAGAATGCAACAAATCAAAATGTTGATTAGATTCTTTTGAAGAAAGACATTTTCCAATCTTAAATACTTTTTTAGAAGACTTGGGATCCATGAAAACATTAATGGTATCCCCTTTGAGGAGAGTAATATGGTATTTAGGATGAGATATAGGAAAATTATCGTCCACATTAGACAAAGGGGCCTTCTCATCAATACTCATAATAGATTCTCCAAAGTATGCCTTCTTATTCAAGTGATACAAGAATCACCATTTGTGGTGATAAGAAGGTAAGTTAGAGTAGATACCTAAGAATTATTCTACAACTTCCTCCAAAGAGAAAACATCTAGAGGAACTTTATGAGTATACCATGTTTTCAATAAGTTTGGGATGAACTAATTCAATAGAAAAAGGTTCGGCGGAAATCGTGTTGACATTCAACCATGGTTTCCTCCTAGACTTTGGTTTAGAATGACGATATCCAAGTCCCATATTACACTCCCAAAAATCAAACTCTATGGGACTTGAATTCCTTGTTCCTTACACCCACAACCTTTACATCCATAACCATACTTAGAAAGAAGGTTGAAACTAGGGTTGTAATGTGTTTGCAATTCTTGAGAAGGAGGATCAATGTAAAGAGCATCATTCCAACTCCAGGTATCATTCTCTTTTATAGGACTACAATCATCCTTCTTGACAAGAATAAAATCATTATCTTCTTTAACAAAAGCATGATTATATTCCTCAATAGTGGTATAATCATTCTCCTTTATAGGAGCACGATCATCTTCCTTGGAAAAAGGATAATCAACTTTCTTGATAAAGGTGTATGATATTTTAAGAATGTATAGGTGGATAGGATCTACCTTGGACTCCACGATAAAATATTTGATAAAGTATAAGGATCCCCAATCATCACCAAGAAATGTGTTCAAATCAGAAGAAGTAGAAGAGGTAGAAGTTTAGGATTCTCTACTTTAGGATGATCTTCCTTAGGGACATCAATCTCAAGAGCAACCTATAAACATGCACTTTTGAAGTGGATATCAACGCATTACAAGATAGAAAAGGAATACAATTCTTAAGGGTAGAAGAAACTAAGGTTCGACTATCACATGCCATTTCACAAAGGTTTATAGCATCAGGGTTATCCTTGACTGCAATTACTTCATTATTAGCAACAAATTTTATAGAATGATGCAAAGTAGAAGTCATTACTCCTAAAGAATGAATCAAGGGTGTTCCCAAGAGGATTTTATAAAGTAAAATATCTGACATAACATAAAAAAAAGGTGGGTATGGTAATGGGTCTCAACCTCAAAGGAAAGATTATCATGCCTAAGGCTTGTTGATCTATGTTATCGAATCCATGAATATACAAAGAAGAAACAAAAAAAGATGAATTAATCTTAATCTTAGGTAATAAGTCAATGCTACATATTTTTAGATCCAAACTGATGTCAATGAGAGCACACCTAATACTAATGTTATTAATGTTGACTATTATCATTAGAGGATCCGCTTGCTTTTGTACTTTGAGAGGCAGGAGTTCATGCAGATAGAACATAATATTTAGTGAATCTAGATGAATATGAGCCATCAGTGCATTAGAATCCATTGGCCTAGTGGAAGAAGGCAATATAATATTTTTTTAAGGCTTCCTAAAGCATACCTTGATAGACCAGAGCAGTCTAAAGCAAATCACATAGTGAGATCTTGCTAGGACTAATACGAAGTTGCTCGACCAAATCATACTCATAGGTGATTTAGCTATAGGTTTAGGTGTTGGAGGAAGGATTGGTTGAGAAGGCATTAAAGAAGTTGGTTGATTTAAAAAAAAATTATTCCTTCTAGTATTTTATGTATGGGCTACCACTTTTATAGGAGAAAGCCTTAGATTCCAAGAATCTCGTGTAAAGGTCTAACATGCCAATAGTCATGACCCATGAATAGAATGAATTCTTATAGGAGATGGGATAGCAGGAGTAATGTAAATGATAGGTCTCTTAGGCCTTTGAGGGGCTACAAAAACAACAACTACATTCACAGACTCTTTGACTTGCGAAGAAGAAGATGACAATTGTGGTGAAGAATTTTGTTTAGAATATATATAGATAGAATGAGATGCCTCTGAGAAATCATCTAGGGCATCATCCAACAAATAAAAATACTATTAAATTGTATTATTAAAAGAATTAAAGTTTTGAAGAAAAGATCCAACATGATTTGTTTCACGTCAAGTTCACCAAAATGTAAAGGAGGGGATTCACTACTCCCAAGTCTCTAGGACAAAGAAGAGTCTATAGGTAGAAAATATCCCCCGATTTCCTAAAAGTACAAGTTCAAGTGATAAAATATAATAGGAAATCTTGCAATAACTTATTAAATGAAATTCTAGGCTAGAATGGAAAAAACTACAAATTAATAGAATTTGATAAAAAAATATAGAATATAATTATAGAAACAAAATGATTAGGACTTATATATTTTTCCCCCAAGAGGATAAAGTCATGGTAAATGGACAACAACATTTCATAGGGATGTTTTTGCCTCACACTATCATCCCTATCAAATTGGGAGCTAAAAGTCTAAAATTTGCAAGCACCAAGTTCTTCAAATCCAAAAACTTGTACATAGAAAGGACAAGGAAAAATGTTTCAGTTGTTTTGAGGCTTGCCTTAGTCAAACCCAAATTTTGGTGTCTCCACCTCCATGGATAGCCAAATAGATAGAAATAGATGAGACATAAATATAGTAAATGAGATGTGTGATAGAAAAAAACCTCGTTGTGGAGGAGAACACCTATCATGAATAAAATAAACAAGAAAAGTATGTATTTGCAAATATATGAGACAAAGTGACAAGATAGTGTTACTTACATTCTATGACTCCCTCTTGGCTTGTTAGATGAGACATTGATTGCTTGCAAGAGATCCTTGGTTTTAGATGAGATGAGAACCCAATAGAGCTTCGTCATAGAGAAGAGATGTAGAAGATAATAGAGCAAGAGAGAAATTTAGAGAGAGAGTGAGGATGAATGAGAATGAGAGTGAAAAGAGGGGATTTGTGAGGCTACATGGGTGGGAAGATCCATTACACTCATGATTCTACCATAATGATGTGTGTTATAGGAAAAGGTCATGAGATTCCCCCATTTAAAACTCAAAAAATTTAGGGATGCTTGCATCATGTAGAAATCCATGCATTGTGTAGCATCCAACTCAAAAATTTATAGAAATGAGAGGACAAACTACTAATGCTTTGTATTTTACCTTATGGAGTTGAAATCATGAAATTCTAACTCAAGGTTTTGACATTAATGCAATGAGGTACCATAAATACAATGAGATAAATGTCCAAGTGTAAAATTGCCATGGGGTACAATTTTATGGCACTACATGTTCATAGAGTAATTCAAAATATATGTAATCATAACTAGGTCATATGAAATTGTGATATATTAGAATATCAACATTTAAGATGACATTCTTATTGAAAGAATTGTGGATTTGGAGAGTTTAGTCTCAGACTTAAAATTTAAGTGTGATAACCGCTTGCAAGGTTTGGAAAGCAAGGTGGCTCTGCTAGACAAGGCTATTCCTAAACTCTTTGAGGTTAGTCACATCTCCATGAAGAAAAATGTGGACTATTTATAGGTTCAAATGGGAAAATTGAGTGCTCTTAGGGAGCATCATATGGCTAAGTTCTAGAAAAAAGCTCCTCCCACCAAAGAAAAAATTAAGAACCAAGGAAATGAGGAGGGAAAGGGCTCATGCACTAAAACAAAGTCCATTCTAAGGAAATATTTTGAGGAAGAAAAACAAGAGCTGCTTTCCATGGTTAATCTTCACTATAACCAAGAGTTGGAGGTTGCTAAAACCTTAAATTTTTTGAAATAGTTTTCTTGTGTCCCTCTATTTAGTCTTTTAGTTTGTTATTGTGTGGCTATTTTTTGGCTTCTTTTTAGCTGTTGGTTTCCTTGTCTTATCTATTTCCTCAACAACATTTTGATTTAATGGCGTTATGATGTAAAGGGTTTTGAGTCCCTTTAAAACCTTTTTTACCTATTAATCAAATCGTTTAAGATGAATTTAAAAGTTCAATATGGTAACAAAACTTACATAAATTATATAATTCATTGTTGAATTTCTATATTTTTAAAGTTAGAATAAATGTACTTGATAATAATAAATTAGTCAAGAAAGATAAGGAATTAAGGTAATAGAGATGATGTAACCCCACATCTTTGTATCCATATATCTTATTTTAACTAGGATGAACTAAACTTGTTAAGTTACACTCTACACACTACATAAACATTACTATATTTAATTGTCATGGTTGGGTATAATTTAGTTGATTATTATTTGATATGACATATCCATGTCCTAACATGAGGGATATAGCTATAAAAATGAAACTTGCATCCACATAATGATAATCTCAAAATAACCCAAAAGAGAAATATATGCAAATAATTATTTAGAATCCAAATGCAAGAGAATAGACAACATACCCATCAAAAGATGACACAAGATATGCCCTAGGAAAAAAAAACCTCCAAAAACATCTATCACTCATGTATTATTTAGCAATAATCATTACAATACATCTTCAGAATCCTCCATGAATATTGAAGCATCAACCCCTCTACAAGCATTCCATGTGAACAAGCATGTAACCACACATCCCATGCCATGCTTCAACCCTCACAAATACTAACAAGAGCTAACCTACCAATTGACTAACGTTAAACAACTACCCATGTTGTTGCTTTTATAGAAACAAGCTCCCACAAAACCAAGTGCTATTACATAAAACCATGTGACTAAAACTATGAGATTACAAAAAAAATTCCCCATATTTAATATTGGGTACATTATTAAATTACTTTCAAAAATATTAAAAAAATACATTTCCCATTTATGCGCCAATGTTATAGACAACATAAAGTGGCCCCAAGAATATTAACTCCTAGTGATACACATAATTCTAGGTCCCCTAGGTGCATGACACACATAATAAGAAATTAAACATTATAAACATTATGCAAGGTGTACAACACCTAATTCCTAACATTCTCCCACTTTTTGTATACATTGCATAAGGGGCAACAAGTAACCTCAAAACATGAACAAGGGAACAATCCCTCAAGCCACATATACCATCAAGGAATCAAAGTACTCCATGTGCTCCATCAAGATAGCTACAATAAGAATAAAGGTGACCACTATGCCAAGTATGAATGATCTCATCCTCCATAATGCCAATGCACAAAGATAAGAAGCCATCCAAAGAGAAGCCACACAATCTGTCACAATGAAACATAAGTCTTACCTCAACTAATATCCCAAACACAAACACTCAATCCAAAAGTATCAATATGCACCTGTAGTTGTCAAGATACACTAACCATAGTTGAAATAGAACCCACAACAAGTTCCAACACATCCAACTATCCATACCTCCATAGTAAACTCATGCCATGAAAATATACATTGTAAAACCTCAATCACAAGCTCCATGTGCAAACCTATCATGTAATGAGCATACACATCCAAGAGCTCCCACTACATGGGTAATGTAAATATAGAAAATTATCAAGGAATACCAATTATACCAATAGCAACACATAGAAGGTGTAAAAAACATCATGTAGTACCAATGCACATCCACAATGATATGCAAAACCTATAAAAAGAATTCTCACTACAAGTCTCCAAATCTCTCCCATGTTCTCCACACCCAGAAAAGGAAAGAGATAAAGGAACCTACATGTCATCACCCAAGAAAATAAGTGAAAAAACATACCACAAGTTAGTGATCACAATAGCTCCTACCAAACTTCATAGCCAATGTAATGTGAAACTGGTGCAGGGTCACCAAGACCTTCTTGGCATATTTTTTGTAATTTTTGTTTTTAGGTTGTTGTGTGTGTTTAAGAGTTTCCTAAGGTCATTTATGAAAATTTATGATCATGTAATACACCTTGGAGTTCTTAGAGGTTTGTTGAGTTAAAGTTGCAAAAAGTTGCCAAATGTGCAAAAAAACTATCATGCAACTTTTAGAAAGTGTCAAAAATCAAGAAAATGTTACAAACAAGAAAGGAAAAATGCTACAAGCTGGTTGGTGATTCTTGAATACACTATCTATGGTTGAATAGAAGGAAATTTTGTTGATTTTTGAAGATTGAGGAATCTAAGCAAGTTTTTAGTGTGATTTTCCAGTGTTACAGACCTTTTTGTCTCTTTGTATGGCCCATATTTTGATTTGATTTCAACTAGATAAGATAATAGTGTGAATTTTCTTTATTTTAGTCTTCGTGGCACTGAATTTCATTAGGTAGTTTGTAAGTTATTGTATTTTTTCTAAAACTACCTGAAACCCTACTTAGGGTAAGTAGTGAGTGAAAAAAAAAATGTAACTCACCTCTCCACCAGTGAAAAATCACCAAAATGGGTAGATAGGATTGCATGCATGTAATTTATCTTGTCTTAATTTTGTAGGATCTCAAAGAATATTTTTCACGTGTTGTGAGGCAATAGATGGTTTGATATTTGATGTATCAGACAATGTGATAGTAAAATCCAAGGGAGAATACATGAAAAATATATTGAAACCTATTTTTTTGCCATTAGCATTGGTATGGGAATGTAGTACAAGCTCTATAGACCTAAAAAAAGGTTCTTGAATATTCTTTTGAAGGATTGGTGGAGATTTAATGTGATTGTCCCAAAAGGATATATTTTGGTAGTTTAAGGTTAAGAGTTGCAAGCATGAATGGTTACATTGTTGGTCATCACATAGGAGCGTTCTATGATCATTTGTACCTCAAAATAAGTCTTCCCTCAAGGTTTCCGCCGTTTCTTCTCATTGTGGTGTTGGTTATTTCTTTTGTTAAAGTATAAGCCTTGTTAGTGTGTTGTCAGTGTGACAAGTTACATGAAGTCAATTAGTGTGTCAAAAGTTATTGAAATCTTGTTGTCCCACCATTTTATGTTGTTCCACCCTTTCAAAATGTGTTTTTCATCATTGGTGATCAAATAAATCAAATGGTAAATAGGGATAAAGGATGTGAAGAGGGATTAATCCATGGTTTCAATGAAAACCTTAAAGGAAGTGAATCAAGAACCAAAGATCTAGGAAGATAACCAAGACCAAAGAGAGAAACACTGCACATCATACACCTATATAAAATCCTTCTACATACACCTCTAAATACCAATGGTTTCAAGTATGATATCCTCCACAATACCCCAAAATAAAATCCATAACAACACCTAACACATTCAATCACTAAGATCAAACATAACATATGCATCATGTAAGAAACATGGATGTAAGCCTCTCAAACAAGAAGATCAAACTCAATGTAACCATTCCCAAAGAAGGAAATCAGTCCAATACATCTCCTAAACTCAACATCAATGAATGTACTCACAATGCATAAGGAGATAAACATGCAAAGACTTCTCAAATGAACCATCTAGAACTAAATATGCATAGCTTAAGATCCATATGCATGAGTTGGAAAAGAATAAACATAATGCACCTATAAGAAATAATGAGAAATAACTCTCAAGTGAACCGCTGAGTAGACCTAGAGTGGGGAATGAGAATTCTCCTCCAATATATACAAGTCATCATGACTCATCCAAGAAAAATATCCTCATAGGTCCATATTGGACTCACAACCAACCAAGGTGTAGGCTCCTTGGACTTCCTATTGAAATCTCATCAAGAGTAAGCATCTCAACAACATGTATCTAACCACAAGAGAAATCCAAGCCTCACCTAAGTCTCCATGTATCCATGAGCACCTATAACCAATCAATACATGCCAAAATCCAAATGAAACATAGCACCATCATTAAGTAATCAAGCAAATGATCATGTACTCAATACAAAGAGAACAACACAAGATCAATTCCAAAGCTCCAATCATGAATTAGGAACATAAACATGACAACATGATCATCTAACCATCTCCTCCTACGATATCACATATAATAATGCATACATACTGGTCTCAAGAAAACCCATATCATGCCAAAACTCTAAGCTAACATCAAGGGGAAAACTTCACATAATATTAAAACACTCTAAACCAAGAATCAACATCTCCAATCACAATTTAATATAACCAACTTGTGTAAATGAAATCCAGGATGTCAAATAACACTCACCGCATAGAAACATGATCCAAGAGTCAATCCATGACACCAACAAACACTTAACAAGATCATCCACCACCAAATGTTGAATCCACATCACTGCCAAAAAATCCCATTGAATCATGATACTGAGCTACACATGGCATCATGAAAACCATCTCCTCCATGAAGATCATCCAATTCTACACACACTAGACTAGAATGTTAGTAACATCAAGTGAAACCAAGATCTCCAAGCCAAGAATATATCCAATATTTCCAATCCATCACTGTCAAAATCTCCCACTAAAAAGTGTAACCAAGCTATCCATGAAAAAGTGATAAAACCATCATGCTACAAGTCCCATAACCAACTATCTTGGTACTGTAAATACCATCCATCCTCTTATCTCAAATAAAACATAGCAATGTACAAATGACCATAGACAAGGCCAACTAATAAATCATCTTCAGTGTTTGTTGGATATACAACAACAATGAATCACTGAAACATGCAAAGTCATCATCACATTAGTAAACTGCAAATTGAGATATCAAAGAGAATAATCCTATAGACCAAATGACTCAAAAAAAAAATCAACCTCGGATTCTATTTGTTAAGCATGTCCACAACTAAGTACCATAGTCAAGGAACCAAACAAGCATCTAGGAGATTAAAAAACAACCTTCTAGCACCAAACCAAATCACCACCAAAACACCACAAACCTAATTATGTCGTGCCAATGAAAAGAGTACCTACATAATCATGACACTACAACCAACACCAAAGTTGTACCTACACTCAACTATCACCCACACAAGAATCTAGGTCTCAAATCATGTCCAATCAAGTCCTCAAAACTGAAGACAACCTATGTACTTTTCACCATCAAAGTCTAACTCTAAAAATCACATGTAAACCTATACTAGGAGGCACAAAACTAATAATCATCTATACCAATATGAAAAACACAAGAAAAAATGTGCTTGCCCAAGGTTTCGCCTCTTGAATTGTTTGGATTCTCACATAATGACACCCCAAATCACAGGAACCCAAGAGTGGTTAAACAAGTAAAAAAATATCTCTACTCATCAAACTAAGAAACCATCAACACCACTGTGAATTACACTGAACATTCTCTCCAACACCTATTTGAAATCAAAAAGCTAATTTTGTATGCGAAAGTTATGCTGAAAATTGTGAAACCCAGAAAATATATCTTTCAAGCTCCAAAAACTAGTTAAAATAGAAAAATCAGAAAACCAAAACTATACCATAGCATGGTGCTCAGAGAGAGCTTTCTGACAAGTATAAGAAGTTGAAAAATGGACCATTTGGGTGAAATTTATGCTCGTTTTAAAAAAAAGTGCTATAACTTGCCCAATTTGACCTACTAGTGGCTCTGTGGTGGCCCCTAGGCGGAGCCATTGGTGGCCTGCTAGAGGTGGTGGCATGCTGGTGGCACTTGAGCGGTGCACTATTTGCGGAACCACTAGCAGATTTAAATCTGTTTAATTTTTTTATTTAGAAAAATGCACAATGGATTTGAAATCAATATTAAATTCCATTTTAATCTTTCAAACTACAAGATTTGGTAGATTTAAACAAATATTATTTTTTAAAAAATTAAATGGTGGTAAAATATATTTTAAGGGTTTATCCCCCACCGGACCAGGGGTTGGAGCCAAGGAACAAAGGTCCCGTCGGCTAGGGCTCAATAGGGTACTAGATGACAGACGCCACTAGTACCACTGTTGATATGTCCATAGAGTGGGTGGGTGGGTTTGTGGACCCCCTCCCCCCCCCCCCCCACAAACTTATTATATATATATATTTTATTTTTTTAAATTACAAGATAAATTTTTTAACCAACAAAGTTTATTATTATTTTTAAAAAAAATTAGTAGAAGGGGAAAATTGTAGGCTATACTGTCATATTGGCTAAAAAACTATTGCCTGTTTTCACAGTGAGAAAAATAGGTCAAGTTATATATGAATTTTGTCTCTTGAACAACACAGATCCAACCGTGAGGTCTATTTTGTCTTGGGAGGTCATCTACAACATTTCCCCCACAAAACCCTCATTTGAATAAACAACCAAGAAACCCTTTTGATCCAACATTTCTCATACCCTAGATCTGCAAACAACCCATCATACTAGCAAACCCAAAACCATCAGATATGCAATAAATAACCTGCAAAACTCTCATATATTTCCATTTCTTTCACTCTCTCATGTAAGCCCATAGATTCAAACTTAAATAAGATTTTCTCAACTTAGGGTTATACAACCACAACCATGGCTCTAACACCAAATGAAAGGAAACTTGTAGCCACATAATGACAATTTCCACATAACCAAAAAGAGAAATCTACACAAATAAGTATTTAGAATCTACATGCAAGAAAATAAACATCATACCCATCAAAATATGACACAATATATACCCTAGGAAAACCCTCAAGAGGGAAAAACCCAACCTCCTAAAGTATCCATCACTCATGTATTATTTAGCAATATTACAATACATCTACAGAGTCCTCCATGAACACCATTGAAGCATCAAACCCTCTACAAGTACTCCATGTGAACAAGCATGTAACCACACATCCCATGCCATGTTTCAACCCTCACAAATTCTAACAAGAGCTAACCTACCAACTGACTAACCTTAAACAACTACCCATGTGGTTTATTTTATAGAAACAAGATCACAGAAAACCACCAAGTGGTATTACATAAAACCATGTGACTAAAACCATGAGATTAAAAAACCATGTTCCCACATTTAATATTGGGTACTTAATAAAATTACTTTCCCCAATATTATATACAAGATAAAGTGGCCTCAAGAATATTAACTCTTAGTGATGCACATACTTCTAGGTTGCCTAGGTGCACCACACACATAATAATAAATTAAATATTATAAACATTATGCAAGGTGTACAACACCTATGTTTATCTTTCAAACATATGGCTCGATCATATATTGTTCGAGAGGATCCCTACATACTTATTGGATTAATAAGTGGAGCAACCCTAATAGTAAGATAAGGGGACCATAATATTAGAAATATTTGAATTGATATTGGAAGGAATTTTATAAGAGAGAAGAGTGAGTTGGATTAAACATATTAGGATATGTTGCAATGGGTTGAGCTTTAACAAATTCTTGATAACTTGTGCATGATGACATTGAAACCATACTTCTCCCTCTCTCCATTGATCTCTCTTACTATCTATCTCCCTCTCTTCCTCGCTATCTCACCTCTCTATCTCTCTTTCTCTCTCTCACTCTCTAGATCATTCATGGTTTAGGGTTTAGGGCCTAGCATTTAGTGTTTAGTGTTTATGATGGAGGATTTGGAGATTAATTTTATTTAGGTTTTAGTATTAAATTATTAATGTTATGTTTTATGGTTTATTGAATGATGTTTAGGGTTTAGAGTTTAGGACTTATGACAGAGGGTTCAACATTGAGGGTTTATGGATAAATCTATTTTTAAAGGTTTTAGTTTTAAAAATTATTAATGTTTGGTTTTAGGATTTAATGTTTAGGGTTTACAACCTAGTATTAGGGTTTATCATATAGTATTTAGAGTTTAGGGCTTTGGGTTTAGGATTTAGGCCCGTTAAAATAAGTACCCATGATTTCTCAAGTCATTTCTTAATTCTAAATGCTTATATGTAGAAAAAGTAATTGAAATACACAAATTCAATAACTTAAAATTTTAACACCTTTCTTATCATGTGTGTCATTGTATTATTCATATGAATCACTTCATCATTATTTCTGAGTTATTAAATATGTTTTCCATGTTCATTCTTTATCCCAAAAATAGAATCTATAATGGAAAACTAAGAGAACCTTTTAGATTTGAAAAATATTAAATGTATAGAAAAATTATTATCAATAGAAGTATATATATGTTGAATGCATAATAAAAATGAGAGGGGTGATGCAAGTATGAGCAGTTGGTGTTTTCATTGATGTCACAAGCCTGAGTTGTCATTCATGTATGTAGTCAAGTGAGATAGTTGCAAGAGTGAAGTTGATGCTTTGATTAGTTGCATTATGTTGTAATTAGTAAAGTTACTGGTGTCAACCTCAAGTGTTTCTTTGATAAAATTCTTCCTATGGTTGTGGAAGTGTTGAAGATGATGGTAATATGTCTTTGGTGCTTGGTTTCCAAGTGCATTTGAGAAAATTTGATAAAAAGAGGAAACAATATGTTGTAGTGGTGATATGGGTGACAAAGTTATGTTCTAATTTTTCTCTGCATTTCTCCTAGGTTGAAGATTTTCCTATGCGATTCAGATGTGTTGGTGAGATATTTTCAAAGGTGTTATATTCAAGAGTACTTGGTGTGTTGGATTCTCTTATAGAAGAAGTTATGTTCACCAATGTGTGACTATGCATTGTAGAGGTGTCTAGGAGAAATGTTTTTTCTTTGTGTTTCTTCGTAGTTGTGTTTCAGGTTTTATGATTCTGAAGGTATGTTGATGGTGTTGGTAGTTTACCTCGGTCAAGAGGGTTTGAGGGTTGGTACTTTGGAAGATGGTTTTCTAAGTAACAGTGTATGACAATTTTTTTTAATGTACACACCTATACATTCTTTAGGTGGAAGTTTTTGCAAAGGATTTTGTTGGATTTTAGGGTGTTTGAGGAATATTCTATATCCTGTTCAAGTGTGGTGTATGCTTTGAAATTCATCCTTGGTTTTGAGGAAGCGTGTACTTGAAATATCAATGGTGTTTGCATGGGTAATGATCAATCTGGTGTTTATACTACATACAAAGAATAAATATTGTTTTTGGTAGAGTGTGGTTATGTGATGTTGATTTGGGTCCCAATTAAGTTTTGATGTGGTTCACATTCACTTCTATCCACCATAGAAGTGTTTTGGCACTAACCTAATTTGAATTTTTATGTTTAAGGTGTATATACAAAGTTGGAGAAGGTTTCAAGGTTGAAGATGGTATAAGTATCAATTGATTTGTTGAAGGATGCAAACATAGATGTGGTAGATGCAAATGATGTGATGTGTAGAGTTATAGAGTTTAAAATTGAGCAGTGCACTGCGAGCTTTCCTATGTTAGTTTACTAAATGTAGTGAGTGGAAGGTGGCTACAATTCTTCAATCAGATTGTGAACCTCTGTTGATTTCATTGTGGTGGATTTTATGTTGCATTGAGATGCTTTTCTCTATGTAACGTTTCTTCTCTATCTTCTTTTCTATTTTGGCAATGAGCCTTTCTTCTTTGGGAAATGGGCCCTATTGTATTCGGTGTTGATATTACTTGTATTGTGAGCTAATCCTCACCCTGGTTTTTCCCTTCTTGGTTTTTCAACATAAATATGATATTCTCTTGTGTATGGTGTTAAGTTGTTTCAGTTTTTGTTATTTTATTTTCATGCTAATTCATCATAATAGAATTAAGGGTTTAATGAATGAATGTGGATCTAAATGTTAATAAGGGTTTTGAAGTTTTAAGATACAAATGATTCACCCCCCTCACAGTAATCTTGTGCATTCAACAATTGGTATGAGATCAAGACTCCTTGGGGAAATCTTAATCGCTTGAGGTAGATCTGGGATGGCGCACAAGAAGGATATCCCTATATTTGATGGAATAGAGTATGCATTCTAGAAGACAAGGATGGAAGGATTTCTGGAGACTATGGGATATGATGTCTGGAAATCAATTTAGACTAGATATACTACACCTAAAAAATGGTCCAAGTACTAAAGCTAAACTTAAGGCCTATGAAAGAAATAGTAAAGCTAAGTATGCTCTCTTGAGTAGTCTTACAAGTTTTGAATTAGTGAAAGTTATGGATCTAAAAATTGCTAAAGAAATTTGGGATAAGTTGGACAGTATTTATGAAGGATATGATATGGTTAAACAATCTAAGATGTAGAATCTAAAGATGACATTTGAGAACTTATAGATTTTTGAAGATGAAAACATTACAAGCTATATGCAGAGGGTAGATGAAGTTGTTAGTACCATCAAAGGTCTTGGAGGAAAAGTCAAAGAACCAAAAGTGGTAAAGAAAATTATTAGAACCCTTCTTAAAGCTTATAGTCATAAAGTTGTTGCTATTGGGGAATCTCAAAATTTAGATCAGTATTATAGAGATCAATTGTATGGATCCTTAACTACATTTGAAATGAGAGAATTCAGTACTAACAATGGTGCAAAAGTTGAGAGTACTTTTAAGGCTACAAAAATAGAGAATACTAAAGAACCAAATCAAGAAGATATTGATGATGTGGAGGATAACTTTGTGAGAAGGATGAGAAGATGTATTGGTAAATACAAAGGTAATTTACCTTTCAAATGTTTCAGTTGTGGAAAGATAGGTCACTATGCTTCAAGATGTCCAAATAGAGTTGTGAATAAAGAAAACAAGGAGAAAAAAGGTAAGATGATAAATAAAAGCTATTATGTTAGAGAAGACACAAGTATTTATAATGAAAAATATGATTATGGAGATGATGATGATGAATGCTTGTTCATGGATTTAAAATATGAATTTGTTTCTGCTAACTCTGAAATATGTGTGAAGGAACACCCGTCGGAGAGAAAGGATAAGACTCAAGGTACTATGGTGTTTTCTTTTCATGCTAGACATGATAAGAACTATTAGATCATTGAAAATATCTCCTCAAATCATATGACCGTAGACAAGAGTAAGTTTGTTAAACTTGAAAATTATGATGGAGGACTTGTTAGATTCAGAGATGATTCAGGTGCTAAGATATGTGGAATAGGTTCAATTATTTTTAATGGAAAGCATAATACTGAAGATGTTTACTATGTTAAAGGTTTAAGACATAACCTCTTGAGTGTTGGAAAAATGTGTAGAAAAGGACACAATATTATGTTTCAAGATGATGGATGTGAGATCAAAAAAGGGTTTGAAACTATGGTTGTTGTTGGAAGAAGGAAAAATAGAAATGTTTTTTAGCTCAAGGGTGTTGATGGTCATTGTTTCATGACTCAAATCAATGAAAGTTGGTTATGGCACAAGAGGATTTGTCACATTAATTTTGAAATTTTGGTAAGAATTAGTTTAGTTCAAGCAGTGAGATATTTGTCAAAGATAACAAAGCTTATCAATGATGTCTACAAGGAGTTTCAGATTGGAAAACAAATAAGAAGAAGTTTCAAATAAAAAGAACAATCTTCTACTGGATTATTGGAATTGGTGCATACATATCTATGTGGTCCTACAAGAACAAAAATTATTCAAGGTGACAAGTATTTCATGCTTTTTGTTGATGATTATTCAAGAATGACATGGACGTTACTTTTCTTAAAGAAATATATGAATCCCTAGATAGATTCAAAGCATTTAAAGTTATAGTTGAGAATGAAATGGATATGAAGATCAAACATTTGAGGTCTCACAAAGGTGGAGAGTTCACCTCTAATGAATTTAATATGTTTTGTGAGAATCACATCATAAAGAGGAACTTGTTTTCCCCTTGGTCTCCTCAGCAAAATAGAGTGGTTGAGAAGAAAAATAGGACTATTCAAGATGTCGCAAGGAGTGTGATGAAAGAGCTAACCTACCAAAAGTATATTGTAGAGAAGCAATTCATATTGTTGTTTACATCCTTAACAAAGTTCAAGAAAAAGAAAATAGTACAAAGACTCCCTATGAATTGTGGTATGGGAGGATACCTATTGTTTAAGTACTTTAGAGTACATTTGGAAGCAAATGCTATATCAAAAGAGATGAAGAAAATTTGGGAAAGTTTGATGCAAGGTCTAAGGAAGGAATCTTCATTGGATATTCTACTAAGATTAAAGCCTACCGGTGTTACAATAAAAAACTAAAAAATATTGTTGAAAGTGCAAGTGTCAAGGTTGATGGAGATTTTCAGAATCAGTAGTGATAAATGGATATGAATCAGGTGAACTGATTACAAAGAAAAATAAAAAGATAAGGAAAAGGAATTACAAATTAAAGAGGAAGAAGCTATAGAAAATACTAATTTAGAACCCCTAAGTATGTGCAGAGAAATCATTCTAAAGAATAGATCATTGGAGACGAAAGAAAAGGTGTATTGACAAGAAGAAAAGTTGTTGAAGAGGAGGTAAATCTGTGTTTACTTTCTGAAGTTGAACCTAAAACAATGATTGAAGAATGCAAAGATGAACATTGGATGAAGGCTATGGAAGGGAAAATACTTCAAATTGAGAAGAATCAAACTTGGGAACTTGTCTCGAGACCTACAAACAAAAATATAATTGGATCTAAGTGGGTGTTCAAAAAAAAATTGAATGAGAATGGAAAAGTGCAAAGGAACAAGGCAAGGCTTGTGTGTAAAGGCTATTCACAAGTTGAAGGAATAGATTTTGAAGAGACATTATCCCTTGTGGTAAGAATGGAAGCTATCATAATGTTTTTGGATTTTGTAGCACACAAATATTTCAATGTTTATTAGATGGATGTGAAGACTGCTTTCTTGAATGGAGAATTGGAAGAAGTATACATGGAACAACTAGAAAGATTTTAGCTATCAAGTAAACCTAATATGGTCTACAGATTTAAGAAGGCATTGTATGGATTGAAGAAACTCCCTAGAGCTTGGTATGGAAGGTTGGATAAGTATTTGATACAACAAGGATTCAATAAAGTTACCATATATAGTAATCTTTACTTTAAGGTTGAAAAAGATCAAATATTGATTGTATTTGTGTATGTTGATGATAAAAATTTTGGAGGCAATGAAGCTATGTGTAAGAAATTTATAGAAGAGATTCAGAAAGAATTTGAGATGTCTATGTTTGGGAAGATGAATTTTTTCCTTGGGCTACAAATCAATCAAACAAATAAAGCTATATTCATTTCACAATCAAAGTATGTCAAAGAAATGTTGAAGAAGTTTGGAATGAAAGACTCCAAGATAGTATGCACTCCTATGGTTATTAGTTGCAAACTGAGAAAGAATGATGAATTCCCTAAGGCTAATCAGAGTAAGTATAGATCAATAATTGGTAGAATACTATATCTAACTACCACCAAACCAGATATCATGCATGAATTTCGTCTTGTGGCTAGATTTCAAGGAGATCCTAGAGAATCACATGTTGCAATAGTGAACAAGATATTCAAATATTTAAAGGGCACTCCAGATCATGGCTTGTCGTATCCAAAGGATACTAATTTAACTTTGATTGCTTACACATATGTAAATTGGGTTGGTATTGTGGATGACAAAAAAAGTACGAGTGGTGGTGCATTCTTTCATGGATGTAGATTAGTACCATGGCTAAGTAAGAAACAAGATTAAGTTTCTCTATCTACTACAAAGGATAAGTACATTGCAACATCATCTTGCTATACACAAGTGTTGTGGATGAGGAAAACAATGAAGGATATCAGAGTGGTGTATGATGAGCCTATCTCTATCTTTTGTGAAAATACATGTATAATTAACATTTCAAAGAATCCAGTGATGCATTCAAGGACAAAACATATTTCAATCAGATATCACTTTCTGAGAGAGAAGGTTGTAAAAAATGAAGTGAAACTTGAATGTGTACCTACAAAGGATCAAATTGCTGATATATTCACTAAGGCTCTTTCTAAGGATACTTTTAAGTATCTCCAAGAGAAGTTGTGGATTATTTCCCCTCCTTCTTTGAACTAGATGCATAAGGAGATGCATTAGTCCAATTGATCTCAAGATTAATTATTTTCTAGACTGATGTTGGTGGGTACCTCTCAAGGGGAGAGGTAGTGGCATTGTTGATTGTTGTAGTCAAAAGAGTTTATGTTGTCATTGCGTAGTGGTTGCTGATTTAGTACAATTTGTTGTGTGCTCCTAAGGGGGAGTATTCAGAGCAGTAAAGGAAAGGTGTTGCAGAGCAGTAGCAAGTAGGTTGTCTAATGTAAGAGGAAGAAAATAAATAGTACAAATATTATGTCCTTTTCCATTGATTTCAAAGGGGGAGAAAGAAACATGTGAAAAAGAATAAGTAATAATGGGGAGAGAAAGCCATGTGGAAAAAGAAAAATTCATTCAGGGAGAAATAAACAAGTAAAGAAGACAAGCTACAAATGGGGAGAAAAGAGAAAAGGAAACATGTATGAAGAAGAGTTGTGTCTTTGATGGTTTTTCAATTGTTTCCATCAATGACATTTAGGGGGATATTTTTTCAAGTATGAGAAGTTGGTGTTGTCATTGATGTCGGTAGTTGAGTGATATGGTTGTAGGAGTGTAGTTGATGCACTGATTAGTTGTAGTATGTTTTCATTATAAAGCTACTATTGTCAAACTCTAGTGTTGCTTTGATAAGCTTCTATCTATGGTTGTGGAAGTTTTGAAGATGATGGTAATGCATCTCTGGTGCTTGGATTCCAAGTGCGTTTGAGAAATTTTGATAAAAAGAGGAAACAATATGTTGTAGTGGTGATCTGGGTGACATAGCCATGTTTTGGTTTTTCTCTGCATTTCTTCTAGGTTGAAGATTCACCTGTATGATTAGGATATGTTAGTGAGAGATTTTCAGAGGTGTTATATTCAAGATTTGGTGTTTTGAATTTTCTTACAGAAGAATTTATGTTCACCAATGTGTGATTGTGCATTACAGAGGTGTCTATGAGAAATATTTTTGCTCTATATTCTCCACAACTGTGTTTCAAGTCTTATGATTTTGAAGGTATGTTGATGGTGTTGGTAGTTTACCTCAGTCAAGAGGTTTTTAGGTTTGGTACTTCAAAAGATAGTTTTCTAAGTAACAGTGTATGGTAGAGTTGTTTGAACATTCACACCTATACATTCTTCAAGTGGAAGTTGTTGCGAAGGAGTTTGTTGAATTTTACAGTTTTTGAGGAATATTCTAGATCATGTTCAAGTGTGGTGTATGGTTCACAAGTTGTACTTGGGTTTGAGGAAGCATGTACTTAAAATATTAATGGTGTTTGCATAGGTAATGACTAACCTAGTGTTTATTCTCCATGCAAAGGATAAACATTGTTTCTGGTAGCATGTGGTGATGTTGTTGATTTGGGTCCCAATTAAGTTTTGATGTGGTCCACATTCACTTCTATCTTCCACAAGAAGTGTTTTGGTGCTGACCTAATTTGAATTTGCACGTTTGAGGTGCATAGCCAACCTTGGAGAAGGTTTCAAGGTTGAAGATGATATAAGTATTAGTTGAGTTGTTGAAGTATGTGAACATAGATGTGTGAGATGTGAATGATGAGAAGTGTAGAGTTATAGAGTGCAAAATTTTGCAGTGTAGTGTGATCTTTCATGAGTTAGTTTACTGGATGTAGTGAGTAGATGGTGGCTACAATTATTCAATCATATTATGAAGGTGTTGATGTCATTATGGTGGATTCTATGTTGCATTGAGATGCTTTTATCTGTGCAACATTTTTTCTCTATCTTATTTTCTATTCTGGTAGTGAGCCCTTTTGGCAGTGAACCTTTCTTCTTTGGATAGTGAGCCCTATTGTATTTGGTATTGATGTTATTTATATTGTGAGATAATCCTCATGTGGTCTTTCCCTTCTTGGGTTTTCCATGTAAATATGGTTTTCTCTTGTGTATTGTGTTAAGTTTTTTCAATTTTTGTTATTTACTTTTCATGTTAATTCATCCTAATAGAATTAAGGGTTTAATGAATGAATGTGGATCTAAATGTTAATAAGGGTTTTGAAGTTTTAAGGTACAAATAATTCACCCCCCTCTTAGTTGTGTTGTGTATTCAATAAGGGGAGGTGAATCAATTGTTCATAAAAACATCAAAACCCTCATTAACATTTAGATCCACATCAGCTTTAATAACCTTTAATCTATTAGAATGATTTAGCATGGAAGAAAATAATAGAAACTGAAACACATCAACACCATGCACAATAGAACACCAAATTTACGTGGAAAACCCAAGAAGGGAAAACCATGGTGAGGATTAGCTCACAATATAAAGTAATTACAACATCGAATACAATAGGATCACTATCAGAGGGATCATTTCCCAAAAGAAAGAAGGGCTCACTACCAGATTACAAAAAAGAAGAAAGAAGAATGTTACATTGAGAAATCCATCTCAATGCAACAGAAAATTCCACCACAACATCACCAACACATTTGTAACCTTTATGAAGATTGTAGACATGTTATGCTCACTGATTCCAATAGTCTAACTCATTGAAGCTTGCACTACACTTCACAACTTTGCAAATCACCTTACACACACTACTCACTCATCCTCCATCAAGACAAGACTTATTTATACTTTCTTCAACTTTGAAAATAATCGATAAGGTCGGCTATACACCTTAACTGGATGTAAATTCAAATTAGGACAGCACCAAAACATTCCCACAATGGAAAGGAATGAAGGTATACCACATCACACCTTAACTCGGACCTAAATCCACTGATGCATGTCATGCCACACTTCCAAAATCAACAAATCAAATCCACAATTAGTGTAAAAACCCAAGGTCAGTCAAACCTATGTAAAAACCATTAAACATTTAAGTACACACTTCATTTGATCTAAAGATGACTCATAGATAACAAACATCATTTGAACACAATCTAGAATATTCCTAAAACACCTTAAAATCCAACAAGTTCCTTTACAACAAGTTCCTTTACAACAATTTCCACCTAGAAAACAAGCTCATCTTGTTCACCGAGATAATCGTCCATACACTATAACTCAATAAATCAACTTGCAGAGCATCAAACCATGAAAAAATTCAACTGAAGGTAGATATTAAATTTATCAACATACTTCCAAAACTGCAAGACCAAAAACCAAACTGTGGAGAAATGTGGAGCAAAATCATTTCTCCTTGACATCACTACAACATAGTTCACACACTGGTGAACACAACTTTCACTGCACAATGATCCAAAACAATAAACTCTAGATATAACATCTTTGAACACCTCTAACTAACATATCCAAACCACACAAGAAGATCTTCAACACAGAAGAAATACAGAGCAAAACCAAAACACCACTTTGTATGCTAGAACACTTCTACAACACACTATTTCCTCTTCTATTCAAATTTTCTCAAAAGCACTTGGAAACAAAGCACTAGAAACACATTCTCATCATCTTCACCACTTCCTCATCGTCACCAAACCAACTGCAACACAACAACTCAAGTAACATCCACAAACAAAATATTATCATTTGAAGCAACACTAGAGGTTAACACCAATAATACTTACTAGTGACAACATAATGAAACTAATCAAAGCATTATCACAACTTCTCAACCATTACCAATTGACATCAATGAAAACACAAACATAAGCATGTTGATATTAATGAAAAAACCAACTACTCACACTTGCAAAAATATCTGGTTAGTTTTAGGGTTTAGAGTTTGTGGTTTAGGGTTTAGGGTTTAGGGTTTTGGCTTTTATATCTATGTAACTAGGTTTTGGTTTTTATATATTTTAGGAGATATTATTCTTTACAATTTTATTGCACATGGATTAAATATATTTAAACAGAAGTGGGTTTTACGAGTGCTATAAAATTCATTCTAATTATGAAAATTAAAAGAACCTAAAATATATAAGCCATGTAAATTTTAAACAATAAACGCCAAATTATATACCTAAAATTTAAACCCTAATTACAAATGATAAAAAATAAATATATAGCAAAAAATCACAAATCCTAACCTAGAGGTTGCTAAAATCGGTATGTGGAAAGGCAGGGGGGAACGTGGGCCCACCCCCACCGATCCCCGTAAGGGGTCGGGTACACCTGCGTAGGCTACGTAGGTACGACCTGCGCAGGTCCTATGCACCTCCCCTTTTAATAGCCCTTTTTTTGAAAACAAAAAACTTTTTTTTAAAGCTTTTTCTTAAAAGCTTTTAAAAATATTGCTTTTTTACATTGAAAGAAAAAATTGTGAATTTCTCTTTTGCAGAAAAATAATTAATTTTTTTGACGATTTTTTTACCTCGAAGTGTGTGTACGAGGCATACAAAAAAAAATTGCCTCAAAAGTCAACTACTCAGATTTTGGTGATTTCATAGTCGATCTTAAGGTTTTTGGCTATCGTGGATGCAATAGCGAGGTCCGTTTGGGTTCAAAATGCCCCAAAATATCAAGCACCTCCTGGATCTAGCAAAAAATCCCTTTCTTCAAACCCTCACAGATCTGACAAATGGAAGCTAATTTTGACAAAGCAAAGGCCAATCTTGACTATTCCGGTAGCTCTGGATTCAATGGAGAGGCCTGATTTGACCCTGGATGCATTGGAAAACTACTTCAAGGCAAGATCTCACAAAAAAGGAACAAGAAGCTTGTAGATCTGGAGTTTTGATACCATGTAGAAGTTGATAATCCAACCTCACAGATCCTAATGAACACTTGCAAGCAAATAACTTGTCACCAAAGGAGATCAAGAGACACAAGAATGGTGCTCTACAAACAACGGGTACTCGATTCAAATTTTGGCTTGAGATCTCGTTCTTGTCAAAAAAATATTTGGCCAAAACATCCCCTCTTCAAGGACCCAACTTCTTGGACTTACTCTTTTATATGTTGCGAGATGTAACCAGGTGGTTCCTTTGTACATTAGATTGATGGCTTTGAGATGGCCTTCAACTATGGTTTATTTTTCAAGAAGATAGAACCTATTAATCAACAAGTTGTAAGCTTTAGCTAATGGTGAAATATTTTAGTCTTGTCGATACAACAAAATCTAAAACATTGCACAATTTAGTGATATGATCTAGCATTGAAGGCCAATATAATTTACTAACTTAATGAAAAATAAAGTTTTGTGAAAACTTAAAAGTATTTTATAAATGTAAACATCCATAAATGATCAAAAATAAAAAATAGAACCTTCAAAATAAAATAATATGAAGCCCAACCCAAAAGAACTAGTACCCTTAGACACATAATTCAACATGAATAAAGCAAACAAAGAATAAAGATTTATAGTTTTGGAGATCTCTCAGGGATATTTGTTAGCAAAGATAAATTTATTAGTCTTATCTAGGCACTTATAAAATTTTCCGAAGTTAAAAAATTGGAAATATTAAAAAAGAACTATCTACTTACATATTCTCTATGATAGTATGAAGGAGCACTCATTTAGCATAAAAAATGAAACCTTTTTTTTTTAGGCTTTGAAAAACTTATCCAAATTAGTAGTATATTTATGGGATATTCTTTGATCTATTACATAGTATCCTTAACCTAAAATTCCAATTGATATAAGCAACAAACAATTTCCTTAATCTCTACAATTCCTAGTTTTCCTCTGAACCCCTAAAGATGACTAGTTTTCTTTTATATTTGTGATAATTTCCTTAAATTATTATTTCTTAAGAAATTTATTATCATATAGGAATGGGGAGGTGAGTCCCTTTTTCACCAATTAGGAATTTCACTTCCTCATCCCTTGCATAGCCTAATATAAAGATACTGATTGGGCATTACACTTGAAAGTTCCCTTGTTTCTACTCAAAAGATGGATCACTTTAAATATGGCTACCCTCCTATTGTCAAATCCTATGGTTAAGAGAGTCTCACTTGATAAATTATACATTTTTAAATCAATGATAGATCCCGGGAAACTTTAGGAGATAGTAAGAGGAGCGTTTTATTAACCACAAATTTGAATTGTTCATTTAAATCTTGGATGAAAGCTATAAAATTTAAAGAATATTTGAACTATGTAGTACTTGGTATGATCTTGGACCAATTGGAAGCATATAACTCTTTCAAAAATTGAATCACTTTTGGCATTTTCTTGCCTAATTACACCTCTACTTGCAACTATTGAATTTATTAGTCTTTGGACAAGATCTCCACTTTCAATGAACTAGTTGAATTCATTAGCTATGTTAGATTGGAATGTAGCTGGGTCACTTCTATTATCCTATAATTTTCTTTCTCTCTACCCTTTGTAAATTTTGGCAATGTCCTTCAAAGTGAGTTTTAACTTATCTAATTTAGATTGCAAACAAATCTATTTAGATATTTCTTCTTGTAACCTCTCTACTAACACTCAAAATAGAACTTCCTTGTTATGCTTGATGAGCTCTTGGTCTTGAAAATTTATCTACACCTAGAGCTAGTTCATTATATACTATATTATTTTGAGGTCAACTTAACTTTTCTCAATACTCTTATTGAGCTTCAAGAAGTATATAATAAGTTTTTATTATTATTATTTCATTCATTCCATTATATCTTTTAGATGTGCTTGTGTTGTTCTCATACCAATAATTTGCATGGAATATTTTATAGAGCATATCATACCCTAAATTTTGTCTACATTATGTATCATGTGAATGATCATGAGAACCTCCTTAGCGGGATCACACAACACTTCATATATGTGCATGTAGGAGTTATATCCTCTCTTTATCTCTAATTCTCTATTTTAGCCTCATAGGATTGTCTTTTTCTTATCATCTAATAATGCAAAAAATAATGGAAAATTAAATGGATTGAATAGGGGATGGTGGCATAGGTGAATGCATTGACATGGAGAAAATAAGAGCAATTGTATGCTCAATGGAGATAATTTTTTGAGCAAAGCTAGAAGGTCATAAAATAAAAATCAATCCAAAGGGAGTAAGAATATAAATAGGAGAGGAAGAAATGGGAGTAGTGCATATGTATAAGTAGTTACTATGGATGAATATGTTACAAGTTGCATGGACTTTAGTAATTCCAAATCCACATATTTGATTTTTATTTTTACCCCTAAATCATTTATTAACCTTTTCCTCTTCCTCAAAGGCTCCTCTATCAAATACAATCCTTGACTCTAGCTTGGAAGTTCTAGTGCCAAGGTTACCTATTCTACTATGGTGGAAATTTATTATGATGTTACGATAATATATTAAATTGCAGGATCAATTAGTAATGGTGTTGTCATGAATGACTATAATTTTGCCACTGGGGTTAGTGTCATAACCACTAGACTGAATGGATGAGGTTGTGTAGTTATTTTCTATATTTTCTTCAATTCTTGTTGGAGTGTTTTTTCATTGCTTCATGATATTGTTTAAGAAATGAGTTGAGAATCTTATATGTTAAATCTATTTGATCTAAATAAGTAGCAATTTGTGATGACTAACCTTTAATGCGATGAAGCCAGACTAGCTATAGGTGATTGAACATTTGAGAAGCTATTTCTCGCACTAAGACACCAATAATTTTCATTGGAGGTGAGCTCTCAACCTCTTCCTCTCCTTCTTGATCCATTAAAACCTCTCTTTGAATGTTACATCATAATTAGAGGTGGGTGAATCATGCTCTTAGTCACATAAGGTGGGTAAATGTTTAATGGAAGCTTTCTTTCTACATGATAGACTAATGATAGACTATTACTAAACATGACCCCATATGTTTGGTTATGATCATCTCTCTGATACAACAAAGCAAGATTATGACACACTTTCTATGCTATTAGAATGATATGTATTTTAGACTTGATGAGGCAATGGTTAGGTGATGCTTCCACTCGTCACAATATGAGTCATGGCCCATTTCAAGTGGCTCTAGATGAAATCAGATTTACCTGACTTCATAACACAACTAATCACGAGAAAAGCTGACAAATGTTATTTGCATGGGAATCTCATTCGAATCTGAGTCTGCTATTTATTCGACCATTAGAAGCCAATTACCTTGCTAATATCGTAAAATTGTCGGGAAATCGCCTGCCTTAGAACAAGTATTTTTGTTGTTTGCAATGGAAAGGGAGTCTCAACCGAGGGAATACACGTTAAAGTAGGCGATTCATTCCACATAAACAAGCCAAGCGTTTTCTACTGTCTAAAATTGTCTGGCTTTAGAGCGAATATTTTTGTTGGTTAAAGAAACGACGAAATATGACGTCGAAGAAGATAACTTCTAAGAATTGAATTCTGAAGTGGGTGGTATTTACGCTCTTTTGATTACGCTTTTGCAGCTTTGGCTCTGCGGCAATCCGAAATATCAATGAAGTTCTTGATAAGGTATGAAAAAATATTCAGAAACTCACATAAATCTCAGTATTTCAGTCAATCCATTATTTTATTGATAGGTTGGCAGGTGGAGGGAGATAAAATGCAACTGTGCTTGTTACAATCAATGATTTAATTTGTAGCAATGTTATGGACTGCGTGTTTGGTCAAGGTGCGATTTAAACAGCATATTCTAAGTTTCGATTTGTTTAGATGATTTATTTAAAATGATATTCCTTTTCAGTAGAGTTCATCTATTAGCGTGATTTCAGATGAACCACCTAAACAAATCAAAGCTTAAGATATGTTATTTAATTGATATTCTTAACCACAGCGCACATATTATATATACTTATTGAAATCATTTATCCCCATAAATTCAATTGAAAAAGTCTTCATAAGGGAAAAATACCATCAAAGTCTAATATTAATGGGTTTAAAGTATATATTTTTAATTGCAGGGAAAGTTGTTTTCCAGTGGGATGAATGTCAAATACTTGAGACAGATTGATCTAACTACAGCCAAGGTGACACATGATTTCTGAAAAAACAGCTCACACTCTAAGTGACAATTAAGAGATAGAAGATTTGATTTCTTAGAAAGAGACAGGTGTTTTAACTTACACTTGAATGATTGGTGACATCACAAGCAGGCTTATCTGCAATCTTTTCATAAGCTGGGCCTCCATTTGATTTCTTAGAAAGAGACAGCTGTGTTTTAACTTACCTTGAATGATTGTGACATTAGGGCCTCCAGATTGCTGTGCTTTAGCATTCCAACAGTAGCTGTTATAAGGTTAGAGGTAGAAGCAATTAGGTTATTAAAAGAAGATCACTTATGCATTGGAAAACGATAGATTAATTGTAGTTTGTATTAATGAATGAATGGAGCAGGGGCCATGCAGTGGGAGCAGGGTGTATGTTTGCATTGGCTCATGATTACCGCTTGATGAGCTCTACCCATGGCTTTATTTTTATGAATGAGGTATGAAATCTTCCTTACCATTGTGCAAATTTGGAAATTAAAAAAGGATGGCAGGTTAGGCAGTCAATGGTAATTGATAAACCCTTCTCAGCTTTGTCCTCTTTAATGACCAGATTTATTTTGATAAAAATTATTGTATGACATTCAACTGAAAGTACAGGTGGCATTGGATGTCTTTGACACCTGGAAACTCAGAATTACTTCGTTCTAAGCTCCCTCCTGCAACTTATCAGAAGCTCTTCTAACGGGGTAAATTCAACTCAAACATGCCACTATCCATGTTTTCTTGTATATTATAAATATCAAGGCTAATTTAAGAATATGCATAAAACTGTAATGAAAAGTTTGTAATTTTTACAGTCGACGCTTCAATGCAATGGAGGCCAAAGAAGCTGGATTAGTTCATGCATGCAGTTCAGATCCTATAGAGGCTCTACATAGTGGACTAAACAAAGGTTGTGACTCTTCAGCCCAAACATCTTTTCTTTCTAAAGATCCTGCACATATGTAATCTAATGAAAGCATTGTATGTAAACAGCTATAGACTATGCCTCCAAGAAATGGAAGAAGAATGTTTATCAAGCTTTGAAAGTATTTCATCTCCTCCCTTGAGAACTCATAATACCGCTAGAGAAAAAACTGATTCAAATATAGCTCAGGGCATAGTATTTTGTGATTTTCTGCAGTTGTCCAGTGAAGTAATTGAGATTGCAGGAGAATAATAACTTGTGTTTATGTTGTAGATGGAGATATTCAAGAAAGTTGTGAGGGAGATGGAGCAAGGTGGTCTTGGTTTTGCAAGAATGTAAAATATAACTAGTTAAGGAAGTAGATCAATCTTCATATATGTTCTTGTTAATGAAAAATAAGGAAATAGAAAGGTAATCAATATGTAAAATCATTATGGAATCCTATCTATTCTATATTCAAGTAAGATCTTGTTAATGAAAAATAAGGAAATAGAAAGGTAATACAGGTAAAGATTAACGATGTGTCATCTTGGTTATAGAATCATAGGATATTTTTATGATGTTATGATAATTTTATTGATAGATAAATGATGTTATCTTATGACTTATGATACTTTATTTTATTATTTTAAATGTATTTAATGATGTATGTGTACATCATAATTTGTGTGGAATTGAGAATCTATATTCAATAGATAAATGTTTTTGATACTAAAAGCAGATGAAGGGCCTCTGAACCCAAGAGTTTAAGCGAAACAAATCAAGAAACAAAGGTCAACCAAGCCTATAAAGTAGAAACCATCAAAAGGAGGCATGCAAGCCTCATACAAACATACACATAAAGTAGTAGAAAGAGGCACAAAATCCTAAAGAAAGCCAAAATAGAAAAGACAAAAAAATAGGAACAGTTAATTTTTAGATGAGTTAATGAGATTCCAATTTGTCTTCATCATGTTAATAGTCATTTTTCAATCCTTCTCATTAACATATTCAATAATCTAAGTCCTTTGAGTCATCTCGTCTTGCTCTTTCCCAATTCTCCTCTTAATTTTCTTTATCTTGGACTTACTAGACACAGTACCAAAAATGGCATGTTGCATGATCCCATCCACGATAGTAGTTATATTGCCAATAGCTTCCTCAAGGGAAACAATCATGTTCCTTATGTTATCACCTTCACCTTTGGCCACATCATTCAAGGAGCGGCTAGGCCTTCCTATGGATTATCTTCTGAATTTGGCTCAGGGTCATTGCAAATTCCTCTTTCTATTTCCTCTAACTCCTCATTAAGGTTTTCCTTACCAAATTCTTGCTCCCACTCAAGACCTTCCTAATCCTCTATATTATTTTCAATATAAATATCCTTTTCAACACTATTATCCTTCCCCTCCTCAATGTTGATTTCCTCTTCTTCCTCCAAACCAATGTTATCTTGACTATCATCCTCAAATTCAAGGAGGAAATCTTCATTCTAGTTAGCCATACCCTCGTCATCAAGCATTAACTTTTTCCCTTTAATATATTTTCCCTTATTCTTTTGGCTTCCACTAGCCAATCTAGAAGACCACTTTTCACTAGACCCACTATTGTTCAAGCCTTTATGGTAAGGGTCTAGTTCGTCCCTAATTTCAATGGTTATAGAGCCCAAGGGCTCCATCTTCTTTTTAGAATTCCTAAGAGAAGGAGGGGTAATTATTTTCTAAGGGGTAATAGCCTCCGCAAGCAACATTTAAGAGGGATTTGTGGATGTGATAGAATGAGGAAACCCTTTTCTAGATTTGGACTTTGAGCTCTAGTTCGTTCCCTCATTTCAAGGGGTGGTTCATTAGAGCCCAAGGGCTCCATCTTCTTTTTAGTGAATTCCTAGGAGAAGGAGGGGTAGTATTCTTTTCTAAGGGGTAAGCTAGCCTCCGCAAGCAATATTTGATGCTAGGGATTGCTGTGGATGTGATAGAATGAGGAAACTTAGATTATCTAGATTTGGACTTTGAGCTCAAAGGGAGGACTTTAGGGGAAGAAAATGGGTTACTTTTACAAAGATCTTGATATCCACGTGGGAAACAATGGGGGTAGGGTTCAATTGGGGGGTAGTATCACATGTAAACTTATAGAGGGCATAAATAAGACATTGTGCAGGGGTGGTGCAACTCCTTTCACAATGCGGGTCATTAGAGAAGAAGTCAGGTAAAAAGGCACATTAATCTACTCCTTGTGACACACATGATTTAACAAAGGAAAATGATAGGTTCCATGTATAGTTGTATATCTCCCCTCAAGTCTGAAATGTCGTATTAAGTGAATGCTTACCAAGATGTAGAAGGGAGGTAGCTTCTCCAAGTCATAGTCATTTTGTAGATAAACATGTTTTTCACCTTCCTCAAAAAATCTATCCTTGAATTTCTATTATTTTTCGTTGCAAATCTTCGCCACCTTGAGACCTTTACATTTGAGGCTTATAGCTTTAGTAATGAAGCTAGCAGTAACCTCAAACTAAATTCCACCATTGACGGTCCCTTTCCAACATTCCATGAGT
This sequence comes from Sequoia sempervirens, assembly GCA_007258455.2. NCBI lineage: Eukaryota > Viridiplantae > Streptophyta > Pinopsida > Cupressales > Cupressaceae > Sequoia > Sequoia sempervirens. Next base: position 70,737,359 of record VDFB02270651.1, read on the forward strand.
TGCATAATTTTGAGATAATGCTATTGTCATGTCCTTGCATTGCTAGAAAGAAGGGAGTGAGGCCCGCCTCCTCAAAAATATTCCACAAATCAACATTTTTTTTCAACGAGACACAAGAAAGAGGTATGGAACTTTTCCTTGGGAAACCCATTCTAGCACTAGAAGACTTACACAGAGATTGAATAGAAACCTTCACAGAAAGCTTAATATAGGGAGCAAGATGGGCAGGGTTTGAGATGCATAAGTAATTCTTGAAGAATGAGCAATTGATTAAAGGGGATGAAATATGGCTCGTGTTGAGTGTTCAAATAATTATGGTCCTAGCCTATGAAGCAAGCCACTTGTCAAAGGTACTATAACTAGAGGGTAAATCATACAAACTAAAAGTTGATAAAATACAGTTTGGGGATAATCTTGAATTGTGTTGCCACTCTTGAAATCTTTCATTTTCATAATTACTCCACTTTCCAAAAAATCATTAAGATTTAGAGTGTGAAATGATGTTATTTCCAAATTTGAACAAAAGATGATGACAATACCATATATATGATTAGGGATTAAGTTGTAGTGCTTAAATTTTATATTTTTAAAATCTAAATATGTCCTCTTCCTATATGCCAATAAGTAATCCTCATCAACATCATACTTGTTATGGGTCCACCCACACACCTAAGGGGGATAAGTGATAAATAAAATTAGAAAGACGAGAAGCATCAAGGACCAAAACAACTTAGGAGGTTGAAGCATTATTAACCTTGTTATACATGTTAGACGACCACCTATGGTCAATCCTTTCATTTAAAATAATTTCCTTAATGTTAAGAGGGATAATTTCAAATCTCCAATAGACCTAATCAGGGGAGGAGATGCCAACATTAGTTTTCGCATCAACTGCCATATTTCCTTCCCTATAGGAGTGGTAGATCTTATATTGGTGAAAAGTGTAAGAGAATGTTTATAGTTTTCTAGCATGTCTCTAATAATCCAAGGCACAATATAAGCTTCTCTTAAGACGTTGATAATAACCATAGAATCACCTTGTTGCATCCTTTTTTATTTTAGTCTCCTAATTCCCTGCCAAATGTTGCGGCTTCAAAAAAGTTACTAGAGTAGACACCCAAGTTTTTATTATATCCTTCAAGGAGGATATCTTTATAGTTCCTAATCACTCCCCCCTCAGTAGCCAATATAGGGTTGCCTTTGGAACAACCATCAAAATTTAATTTCAACCAACCTTCCTCAAGAGGACTCCACTTGGTAGCTTTCCTACAAAATATTTTGGCTTGATTGATTCGAGAAAGATCATGTATGATGCCCCATAATTGTTTAATTCTAATTTCTCCATAAGAAGGAAAGGTTTTTGAGAAATCATACCTAACCAAATTAATGTTTTCTTGGAGTTGTTTTAAATTAAAAGAAAAACCTTTGTGCTATTTATTCTTTGGTCTATAATTTTTTTGTTGTTTCTCTCCTTCCACAAATTCTAGGAGACCACTAGGGGAATTTGTTCCCATGGATCAATAGTGATTGGGTGAGAGAAATGGCAATAGTTCCAACTATTAACAAATTCCTTCAAGGAAGAAGGGAAAAACCAACAAACCAACAAAGACTTAAGAGCATTGTTCTAGACATCCTTCATGAAGGAACAACTTAATAGTAGGTGGTAGACTATACTTTCAACATCTTTAAGGCACAAAGGAAATCTATTAATAAATTGAAACCCATGCCTATTAAGGTTGTCCACATTAAGGATGTTACCATGAATAGCAGCACACTAAAATCAATTAATTTGGGTAGAAGTTTGGGAATCCAAACCCATTTCCAATCAAAGTTACTGTAGGTGAGGACACGTTGCTGCATCATATCTAGTAAGTGTCAATTTTATTTTGGGAGAAGAAATTACCATCCCCAAAAGAATTTTTATCCAAGTGTCCATTTTATTTTGGGAGAATAAAGTACGGTCCCCAATTTGGTTTCTCAAATCCTTCACAATATCTTCCTCATTTAGCTAACTACCTCTCCACAGGGCTCTACCCCTAGTGACCTAATCTTTAAAATTCTTCCATTTTTGGGTTGCACCACTCCAATCAATATAGTTATTGAGGGAGACACCATAATCCCATATTAGCTTAGCTTTAATGTAGTTTAACTAATTTAAGGAGGAAATGGAAAGGCCATTGCACCAAATATCCTCCCAAAACCTAGCATCCAAGCCATTGCCCACTCTTTTTCTAGTCCCCTGCTTAATAATACCTCTTATTTTTACTAGGTTATTCAAAATAACTAAGCCATATGGTAAATTAAGACCCATAAAATACTTTTGATTCTCATTAGCAAGGCATTTTTCTTTCAAGATTGTCACCCAATATTTCTCTTCAGTCAAAAAGAACCATCCAATTTTGGAAAGCAATGCTTTATTGAAGATTTTAAATCTCCTAATGTCTAGTCCCCAAACCTTTTTTGGTATGCAAAATTTCTCCTAGCTGACCAAGGAAATTTTGGACTTCTCCTTAATTTCTTTTCACAAGAATTTCCTCTGAAGTTGTTCAATTTTGTAGGCTATATAAGCAAGAACCTTAAATAAGGAAAGTTCATAAACAAGGATATTTTGAAGGGAGGTTTTAATAAGTTGAAGCTTCCCAACTTGGCTAAGCAACTTACCCTTCTAGCCAACAAGTTTTTTTTGAACTCTTTGTATTATGTCATTTTGATAAGAATTTAGAGGCTTCTTGGTAGTTAATGGTAGACCAAGATAAGAAGCTAGGAGGGAAGCATATTGACATACCAGGAAAAGGATATAGAAACAATTGAACTACTACATCTATAGCCTAACACAATTGTAGTAATGATGTCTATGGCATCATCCCTATAAATCACTAGGGAGAAATAAGGGACAATGGCTGATTAAATCCAAAGGGAAAACCCCTTCTATTGATAATTTAAAAAGATAAAAAGGAAACAAATCAAAGTTGTTAGTGTCAACATAGAGAACAAAAGTAGGAGTTTCTATGATGCAAATGTAATCCTAATTTGGAGTTATATTTATGTTGATGTATGAATAGTTTGATTTATTATGAAATTATTTAAAATAGGTCAAGGGTGACAGTCATTATTAGGAAATAGGTTTAGATGAATTTTATTAGTTAAACAAATATTGGTCAAGTCAGCCATTTATTATTCACCCTTCATATGTAGCAGCTATAGAGGGACTCTCTGGGGGATAAGAACCATAGAAAGGGTTAAGTTCCCAATTTTAATAGTTCACATAAAACATAAACTAGAAGATAGAACTACATATTTTATGCCTTGATACCATTTGGAAGTAGGGTATGTAGACAATCTAGGAAATAAAGGATCCTCCCGATACTTAGGCATTCGAACATTGGGTTTAGGGAAAGAGACTAACCACCTAAACATTTCTAAAGGATAATCAAATAAAATAAATTTGGTTATACTCTTGAAAGAATCCCATATGGATTGCTTGATTCCCCAAGGCTTTAGGCCAAATTCTGAGGTGGGTTTCAAGCTAGAAATATAACTTATATGCCCTTGACAATGACAACCTCAGTACACTTTCAATAGGAAGTATGGTCATTAGGGAAGCAACTTAGGACCAGTTAGCCTCAATAAGTCCAAGAATCTAGCCAAAGCACATACCTATCATATTATGGATGCTTACCTTGTTTTAGGTGGTTGCATATTCCAAATATATGGATAGATGAGTCCCTATTCCATAGGAATAGATGAACAGATGATTGGTTATTATTCAAAGTTGATAAATACCTATCTCGTATGGATAAAAGTTTCCCGAGTATACTTATGAATGAATAATTGAACAAAAATAATAGTGTTTTTTTTGTGTTAAACTAGATATTGGGTCTTTACAAAAAAATCCCTTAGCTAGTCATGTACCACCTTAATCATCATCATTCTCTCATGCTCCAACAAGATATTTGAAAAATCAACCATGATAACCACCATAAAAAAAAAAAAAAATCCTTACATCATGTCACTCATTATTAAACATGGAACATGCCAAGGTTTAAAATATCAATTGTCACCGAAACCTACACCAACCTTTACATGATAACAAAAGCATCAAATTTTAATGATAACAAATGGTTTGAGTAGTTTCCTTACTCATACAAGATGGAATAGAAACAAAAAAATTATAACTCATCCAATATAATCATACCTTAAACCAAGGTATTCAAACCATCATAGATAGAACTTCATTCTATCAACACATCAACCCAAAACTTGCAATCAAGTTATATGCATCCATCCTCCTATTTCAAATGCAACATACCAATGCACAAATGACCACAAACAAAGCTAATTAAAAAATTATGTTTTGACATTGAATCAATATCATAAATAGAGATAGTCCACATTCGAGTCATCTCATTGCAACCAAATGGATGGGGTAGGTGCAAGAAGCTAGGTCCACAAAATGTTCAAAAAATGGAAGTGTTTTTCTTGATTTTTAGAAATTGTCGCAGTTGGACATAAAATTTGAAGCACTTACACATTGAATCTCAAGAAATTCTAGTAACATGAAATTTAGTATTTTGATTCTAGTTTAAAAATATATAATTTATTCTAATACCCATAAGATACAAAATATTTTTTAATACACCTGTATAAAAACCATGTTTAAAAAGTCACATTGTTAGGACTATACCATGCATGTGTACATACACCATAATTTGACCTAAGTAAAAGTATTTTTCTAATTCCTTTTTGGGAAAGATTTGTATTATAATGAAGATTGATGAGGATATTTTCTTATAATTTTTTCTTAATATTTTTTATTTATTATTTTTTTATTGGCCCTAATTGTCAGTTTTCAAAACCCTTGTGTACAGAAAACATATCTTGACATAATTTTTTTTTGAATTTTTTTTTCATTATGTAAATAATTGTTTATATATTGATTCCATATAATGTTTTTAGCAAGAAAATTAGCAAATTAAAAGTTATCAAAAAATATGAAAACCTGACATTTCAAGTTTATATACTAGTTTCCTCATAAATTAATTAAAAAATAGAAAAAATGATCTAATCATAAAAAAAATTACATATTTGAAAACTAGACATTGCTATCTATAACGGGTTTTAATTTCATAAATTTTTTTTGAAAAAAACCTCATCAGCTATATTGCTAAAGTTAGTTTTTTCTTTTGAAATTGCCATGACCTTGTACTTGTAGGTCCAAGGCTAAGTGTTGGGTTACCATTCCTTTTCTGAGCCTAAATCCAAATCAAAAACATGTATTGTGAGTTTCAAACTTTTTGGAATGAGTAACCACTTTAAAATGGCTACATATTCTAAAAATGAATGGGTGCCTATTTTAAGCCTGAAAAATAACACTTTCTTTGAATATGGACCCAACTTCTTGTACTTACTCGATGATCAACCAACATAACTGCATAACTTGTAGAACCTAAATAATGAAACATGCAAACTCACAATCACATCATTAACCAAAATATCAAAGAAGATAACCTAACATATACATTTTGAAACTCCCATTACACAAGAAATGTCAAGCATGAAAATAGTTCAAGGCATACCAATTCTACCTATAATACTTCACATAGAGGATGTGCCTAATTTCTCTATCACATAGTGTCAAGAAAAAATGATATACAAATTATATCTCTCATTTCCAAATCAAATATATGTCCAAAATCCTCAAAAAAAATAATATAGAGATTATAGAGCTACCAAACTATTGCCAAAAAGTCACAAACAACATTTTTTGAGTCCATACAAACCTCGCCTCTATAAATAAAAGAGCCTCCATAAAGAAGATAAAATAAAAAGAAATAGAGATTTGACAAATAAAATCATGTCCTTGTACCACATTAACATGTGCCAAGTTGTGTGAAGTAAGATCTCCCACAACATCCCAAACTAAAAGGATATAAACATGTAACATTCAAATTATTCAACAAAAACATGGCAAAAATAGATGTAAGCCTCTCATACAATCAAACAAACCAAATATTCCCACATTAAATGGAATATTCCCAAATCCACATACCAATTCATGTACCTATGCATATGTCCTAAGAACTGGATCCATAGTACAAGACCAAGAAACAAGGAGAACAATGAAAACCCATTAAAGCATTCATCTTCATAATAAGTCCTTAGAAATATGATAATGAAGGCTAACTCATATGAGATTACAAGATATAAATTAAAGAATGCATCCAAAATCTAGGTGAGAAATACCTCTCAAATCATTCACTTGCTGAGTAGACCAAGAGTGGGATACAAGATTTCCACATGGATACAACACTAAGTGTAGGCTCCTTAGTATTTATTCTAAAATCCTTGTAATGAGTAACATTCCAACACACATCTATAAGTAGAAGAGATATATAACCTCCCCCAAGCCTCTCTATTCTCCAAGGATGAAGGAGTTCAGACAAGGATGAGAGTTGTAAAGAATAAAGAGTGAGTAAGAATTTGCACTATTATCTCAAATAGAGCCCAAGAACTATGTTGAAGCCAACAAGGATGAAAGATGGATAAAAGCAATGGAAGAAGAGCTAAGACAAATTGAGAAAAACAAAACTTGGGAATTAGTTCCAAGACCCCCAAGTAAAAATGTGATAGGTACTAAATGGGTCCTTAGAAACAAGATCAATGAAGAAGGAGTTGTTATAAGGCAAGATTAGTGTGCAAGGGATATGCAAAATTTGAAGGTATAGAATTTGAGGAAACATTTTCTCCAATTGCTAGATTAGAAGCTATAAGAATGTTTTTGGCATTCTCGGTTTATAAAAGATTCAAAGTTTATCAAATGGATGTTAAGTCTTCTTTCTTAAATGGAAACCTAGAAGAGGAATTCTACAGAGAACAACCTGAAGGTTTTCGGCTATCAGAAGAAGATTATGTTTGCAGACTAAAAAAAGCATTCTATGGTCTAAAATAGACACCTAGAGCATGGTATTCAAGACTAGATCAACACCTACAATAATAAGGATTCAAAAAGTGTTGTGTAGATAGAAATTTGTACTTCAAATCTGAAGGTGAGCATATGATAATTGTTTTGATTAAAAGGAAAAAAAAGTTTTGAAGGGACCTGAAACCCTTTACAAAAGAGACATAAAAAGTTGCTAAGAGAATATAACAATCAACCACCAATAGCAACCTAACCAACAAAAAATTGACCAACATGAGAGCCAAATAAAAGTAAGACAACTAACAACCAGTGGCTCCCACTAGCAAAACAACAACAAACTAACAAACCAGAGACCAACAAAAGAAAGAAACAAAAAAAAAAATAGAAACTAATGAAGGCCACCTAGAGTTTTGGCCATTTCAACCTATTGGGACTTATGTTTTTCAACCATATCCAACAGTTCCTTTTTTTCAGCATCAAAATCTTTTTTCTACTCCGCCGACCCTCTCCCAACCAGCACCTTGTCATCAGCCTTAAGGGATTTTTTTCCCTTACCCTTAGCCACAAGATCAGTCTCCATGAGTACTAAGAAGTAGACCTGCTCTTCCCTAAGCTAACTAATTTTCTTGAAAAGTGTCTCAAGAGCTTTAGCGCTATTCTTGACTAAGACATGACTCACCTGCAACAATTTTTTGATATCATTCTTTAAACTTGTAACTTTAGCCTCGGGGGCTTTCAATCTATCCTTGCATTGCTCCTTGAGCTCATTATGGGAGTGTTCCAGCTCCACCAATCTTTCAATGAGGATATTTGAAGTAGAGGTCTTCGAGATATTCTACAAATTTTCCTTAAGGCCCCTAATTTTAATGTTGATTTTATTGAATTCTTGCAAGGTCCATTTGGCCAATTTGAAGATACTGGTAGCACCCGCCCTTGGCATATCTAACAGGTCAAACACTGAAGTTTCCTCCTCATCTAAGTACGAGAAATCCTCTAACAAAGGGTCAATTTTTAGGGGTGGATCAACATTTCTCTTTCCCTCACCCTCCACATTCCACTCACCAACCTCCTTATCCAGAGAAGCCTTGTGTAAATCATGAATAGGGGAATCCTCCATAGTCACAACAGTTATGTTAGGGTTATTGCTCACCTTAGCCTTTGTAGGATTCCTGGCTGCCACATCAGACTCCTTTTTCTTCAAATCATCCAATCTCTTCGATAGCCTTCTTGGTTTTTCAACCACATCAACCATCTTCTGGGCCCCAACCACATTAGATCCACCAACAACACCTTTATCATCAGCCACATCCTCCACTCTAAGAGAGGACCCATCCGACCCTACATCTATGTCTTCACTCCCAGAAATGAACAATCTCTTGGGAGCCCTATTAATTTTGGAACCCACCACCTTCCTCTTCTTCGACCCTAAAGCCACACCAACCTCATCCTTGTTCCACTCTTCCTCCTTGTCTAACGAGGACTTTGAATCTGACGATCCGAAAAGGGCATCAAAATCTTCCCCCTTACTAGTAATGGTAGGAACCAGGGTAATAGATTAAACATGCTCCATAATAAGCAAAATAATCCCTTCATGAAGGATAGGGGCTCTCATGTTCTTCATATGGGCATACACAGAGGATTCCAATGAAGACAGAAGAAAAAAAGGAAAGGAAATGAACAAGCATGCCTAAAATGATTAAGCAGAGTGAAGTGGTGGCCAAGAAGTGCCTTAAATCTCCCCTTCAGCATCACGTACCGCATCATCACCTTCGTAACCCTAGCCCAAATCTTCTTCAGGGAATTTCTATCATAACCCCACTTCTCCAGCTTAACTAATTTTTTCCTTTCACCATCCTTAAAAAATTGGGTCATGGCCTCCTCATTGCTCTTTTTGTCCTTAAAAAATTTCCTACCCACAATCGAAAAACCCGTAACATAAGCAATAAAGTCCTCATTCACTTCCACCTCTAGTCCCTTCAACACAAGTTTGCGATTATGCCAGGAAAAAAAAAATTGGCCAAAGCATTCGGGTCAAGCCCATGTAATCTCCCCAAAAAAGGAGTAAAATTACCATGAATGAGAATGTTCGATAGCTTCTTCCTCCTCTGAATATCACCACATGAGTCTGGCTCAACACGATTCCTGTCACCACCCATGGAGCCCCTATTAGCAAACATCCAACTCTAGCAGAAAATAACTAGATACAAGCCAAAGAGCCAACAAACACCCACAAAGTGTGCCAAATGGGAAAAATTACAATACCAAAAAAACTGTATCAAATTAGCCGACACCATCAATTCTTAAGATGTTCCTAGCATTCTCGGGAATGATAGTTCCCTCCTCCCATGAGCGAAATTTGTTAAGGCTGACAGCCACATTGGCGAAGCAATCAACAAGAGAGTTGCCTTCTTGATAAACATGAGAAAGACAAGTCTCAACACATTTTTGAAGCATGATTACCGTATCTTTGATAAGTTGATCCAGATTCCAACTCGGGGGATGCACTCCATTCAGATAATTAATGATTTTTTTTATTTTTTTTTAACGAGGGGAATTGGGTGCAGCACGGCCCCCCATATAACCCCCCACCGCCGGTAAACTTTTTACCATGACCGGCAGTGCTGGCGGGACACACCAACTGGTACCACGGGAGCGCCAGAGAGTCGAACCCATGGTGGGCGCCCTGCTACAGGGAACACCTTAACCTACTGAGCTAGGACCGGTGCCCCAGATAATTAATGATATTCATTGAGTCACCTTCCACCCAAATTTTTGAATACCCTTTGCCAATGGCATACTTTATACTTATGAACATAGCCTTCGAGCATATGATAATTGTTATTGTGTATGTAGATGACATTATTTTTTATGGTAGCAATGATAAATTGTGTAAAGGATTTTCTATTCAAATGCAAAATGAATTTGAGATGTCAATGCTGGGAGAACTCTCTTTCTTCCTTGGTTTACAGATAGCACAAACTGATGATGGAATATTTATATGTCAAAAAAATCATGCTAAGGAAATGCTCAAGAAGTTTGGCATGCAAGACAATAGACCAGTTAGTACCCCATGATAACTGGATGTAAATTGAGCAAGATAGATGAATCCCCAGATGCAAATCGGACCATGTATAGATCAATGATAGGTAGCTTGCTTTACCTAACTGCATCAAGGCCGGATATTATGCAAGTAGTGTGTATGGTTGCAACATTTCATGTTTCTCATAAAGAGTCTCATGTCAATTCAGTTAAAAGAATTTTTAGATACATCAAGAGTACTGTTGACTATGGACCGTGGTATACCAAAGGTGAAGATTTCACTTTGACAACACATACGGATGTTGATTGGTATGGAAGTGTGGATGATATAGAAGAAGCACTGGTGGTGGTTCATTTTTTCTTGGAAATAAACTTGTTTCATGGCTAAGTAAAAAGCAAGAGTCAATTACTCTTTCTATAGCTAAAGTAGAATATGTGGCAACATTGGCATGTACTCAAGTATTGTGGATGAAGAAAACACTAAAAGACATCAAGGTAGAGTACAAAGAATCTATCTCTATTCTTTGTGTTAATTCAAGTGCCATAAATATATCAAAGAATCTAGTGATGCATTCTAGGACCAAGCATATATCAATTAAGTATCACTTCTCAAGAGAGAAGGTAACCAATAAAGAAGCTAACATGGAATATGTGCCAACTAAAGAACAAGGCATAGAAATATTCACCAAACCTCTCCCCAAAGACCAATTTGAATACTTGAGGAAAAAAATGGGAGTGTTCACTCCTACCTCATATCACTAGATTATAGTGATAGGGAATGAGTCCTGGGGGAGCTTCACTAAATATTTATTCATCCCTGGAAGAGAAGAAGAATTCAAGTCATGTATAATAGGTTTTACAAATTTCTAATGACTTGATGGTTGTAGATTTATAGACACATTCTTTCTCTTTGCATGGTATGTCAAAGGGGGAGAACATCAGTAGCAGCAAAGTGTCTAGATAGTGTCCCTTTTCCATAGATGTCAAAAGGCGAGAAAGATGTGAAAAATCTCTTAGAAAAATCTTGGGTTACCCCAAAGGAGGAGATATATGTCAAAGGATAAAGTGATTCAAAGGGAAGATATGTCAAAAGGGGAGTTGTGACTATGAATAGTTGTGTGTCAAAGGGGGAGAATTGATTTCTATATAGAATGGATGTTGATGTTTAGGTAGAGCATTTAGTTTTACCATTAATGACAAAGGGGGAGATTATTTGTAATATATTTTTTATTGATTTCATAAGGTAATTGGATTGATGTCAAAGGGGAGATCTTTTGAATTCTAAATGCCATTGATGTTTATGGATCGACCATAGGTTGGTTGATGAAGTATGATGAAGAGAAGAGAATGTTTTGCAATGTTGCAAATGTTTTCATACAATATTGAAAAGTTATTGTAGAGGTTGTTTCCGAAGGTCTGCAGAGAAATTTGATAGAAGATTTGATGTGGGTTTTTCATGAGTATTCTGTTAATATGCTCCACATGATCAGAAGACAAGTAATGTGCTCATTAATAATGCTCAAGTTGTTCAAATTAGGGTTTAGCAGAGAAACCCTAGGTGTATCAGTCATGACACCTAACAAGTTTTATATTTGAATGTTTACTAGATCAGGTGTTACCAATAATTTAAGTTATGATTGTAAGCCTTTGATATCATGGAGAAACCGACCCCTTATCTTATGTATTACTGTCTTGATGAGTGATGAAGACTATTATATTCCTAAGTCTAGTGTTAAATATTTTCCCTAGCTTTATAAATGACAATGATCAAACTTGTAAGATTGAGTGGCTATCACATCATCTCTTCACATCACATTTTCATTCTTCATGCATAAAGAAAATTTGTGATATGCGATGGTGAGATCGAATAATGAGTAGTGAAGGAGATGATTGGATGGCTATCACAGATGCTCTTCACATCACTTTTTCTATTCTTGAGTTTAAAGAAAACCTATGATGTGTGATATTCAAGATCAATGACTATAATGAAAAGGAAGAAATTTGCATCACATAGTTGATTCACATTGTTGTTGTGAATCATCCTGATAAGGTCATATTTGTGATATGTGACGGTAGTGGAATGTGACGTTAGGATAATAGGTGGAAAGCATTGAAAGCATTGCATTCAACTTCTATACATCACATTTCTCATTCTCTCAAACACAAAGAAAAAAGCAATGAGCGATGGTTAGCGGAGGATGATGTTAGAAGGGACAGATGGAAATTTTTGTTTGCATCACATAGTTAATTCACATTGTTGTTGTGAATTACATCGCATTGTATAAATAGTGATATGCGATGGAAAGCTTGGTTGGTACTCTATTTCAAATTAGTGATGGATCAATATGAGGATGTGTGTTCAGAGAAATAAGTGGCATATTACTATTGCATCATGCATCTCCTTCACATCACATAAATGGTTTTTGAGCCCAAAAAAAAGTTGTGATAGGCAATATGAAGCAATAAAGATCTATGACATAGATTTAAAGGAATTCTAATATAATGTTCTTGTTTTAAATTTTGATTGGAAGAACGAGAAGCAATAGATCTTGGCATGAAATGGGAAGATCGATGGCCCTAATTCAAATATTTGATTCTACAATGGGTAGGTGGTGGAAAAAATAGTGTAAGCAGTGGAAACAACTATGAACCAACATAGAAGGAAAAATTAATTATTGTAACTACTTAAACTACTCATTTTGATTGGTGATGAGATGTGTAGATGATGACAAAAGGTATAAACAATCAAAAAAATAGATATAGATTGTTTATGCAAGGAATGGCATTTAATACGTATCTAATCTAGGGTTTGAAAATCACTAAAATTAGCAAATGAAGTGAATTAGGATGGTGGTGCATGGCTCGAGGTATGAGTGCTTGTTGGTGAAGGTATGAGAAGGAAGACAAGAAAAAAAATTCTAAGTGTTGTGAATGCAAAAAAGGCAGATGAGAGAGTGACCTAAACGAATATACAAAAAATTATCTAGAGTTTGCATTTAGAGAGTGCAAAGCAATGATACAATGCCCAGAGGGTGAAAGAGAAAAGAAGAGCGATAAAATGAATTGCTAAGAGGATAGTACCAAAGTATGAATAGTTGCAATACATGTTTTCAACATTGAATTGGATTCATTTATGAATCATTTGTAATCATGAGTTGTTTCTCCATATTGTTAATGTAAATTTGATTGGTTGGTGCCATCGGATAGCTAGGTTGGTCCTCAATTAGGCAATAGGTGCTTCCTTAGAGTTGGTTCTCTTAAAATATGGGATTGGTGTCTTGTTAGGGTTAGTTCCCCTAAACATTGTAACCGGTGAGGTCTTATTGTGAGGTTGGATTAGGATAGTAGATCCTAGCAGCTATTCTCACTGTGGTTTTTCCCACTATGGGTTTTCCATGTGTATTTGGTGTTATGTTTATTTGTGTGTTTGAATGATCTTTGCATGTTAGTTTTAATCTACATTAAAAGGGATTAAAAGGAATTAGTTTTAATTAATCTACTGATTCAACCCCCTCTCAGTAGACATTTTTGTTCCAACACATAACACATGAACACCAAATTTTTATGTGGAAAACCTAAAGAGGGAAAACCATGGTGATGATTAGCTCACAATATATTATAACCGGTTACAACATATTACAAAAATTCTCAATGAAGGTGGACTCACTATCCTGGGGTCTCACTTTCCATAGAAAGAAGAAAACATAGAAGAGAGGGGTGGCACACAACCAAAATGAATTGTTACAAATACATCTACAACATGTTGGAATACATTTCCACTAAAGCTCAATACACAAATTCAACAAGCTTCATATCACTCTACTCTAACACTCTGCATCACTTTCACATAATTCACATCCACAATACTTGTGTTCACTCACTACAATACTAAAATGAACTTGCATATATATCCATCACATTCATGAATACTTATAACATTAATTAGGTTGACCTAATTATATGTATCAAGCAAAACCTAATTTTTCAGCTCCTAATCAACCATACACACCTCATGCCTTAATTCAAAAACATGTAATGCCTTAAATATCTCAGGGTGGACCTATAATAGCTCCCTTATAACATCTCAATACTTTCTTATCCTCTACAATACTCATATCATATTAGGTCAACACCTATGAAGAACTAACATCAAAATTCACCAACTAATCAACCATAAGTAGACACACGGAACTCCAAAATTCATGCAACTTAGAACATAGGTACACTTGAAACTTGTAAAAACTTTTAAAAATATGCAAGAAAAAATATTATTCTACAGAGAAGTGTGGACTCATCAAAGCATACACCTTGTACTGGCAACCATTATCACTAGCAGACCCGATATTCTATCATTCATAACTTCTTCACTAGAGAGCTAAAAGATATGAAACTTTGGATTCAGACTCCTTTTACATCGAAAAAAATTCCTTGGAACCTTAGAGCAAGATTCTTCAAGACAGACTAATTCGGACCAAAAACTAGATGCCTAGTACATAGAAAACTACATTTTGACACTTATTTAATTCTTCAACTTACTTTCTACACTGGATCAAACCTTCTTGCAGCTATACATTGGATTATCATATATATACACATTCTTGCTTCACCAAATGGTCTGCACATCGATCTCCATACAATGTTGACATCAATGAAAATATTGCATACTATATAACTCATGCTCATACTCATGTTGCCAATAGACATATCAATAACAAAATCCACAAACTTCCAACAATATCCTCCTTTGTCATTGATGGAAAAATGCATCAATTACTCTCAAAAACTCCAAACTACTCTCCCCCTTTTGACATCAAGGGAAAAGGGCATAAAACATATGCACATATACTACTACTATTTTCTCCCCCTTTTTTACATATCTTTCACCATGTCAAGGTGTTTTTAATAAACCAAACATATCTCACAAATAACCTATGGAATTTCCATCTTCCAATGGTTAGCTATTTGGAGGGATTGGCCAATGAACAAGTGAAATAAATTAATTCCTTCCTCTTGCTCTTTGGAAAAATGTAATTTGTGATGCATAGGATGCATGCGATGCATTTACAACCCTTTGATTGAAATATCCCTCTCGTATACCTCTTCCCTTTGTCTTTCCTTATAATTTCACATCGTGCATCACGCATTTGCTATGAACATTTGGAAATATAACAATGATACAATAGAACTATGTGATGTACTGACCAAGATCAATGCCCTTTGAGAATATTCTTTATTCCTTTCGTCGCCCATTGCTCATCTCTGAAATGTGCTTTAGAGATAACCATGTAATCAATGTTGTGAAAAGGTAGCAATGATGAGTGGGATGCAAGACATGTGTTCCTCATATGAGATCAAGGGTTGCATCACACATTGTGAGAATGAAACAAACAAGCAGTAAGAAAACCGTGATGCATTAGGGTGTCACGATGAACTAAGTTGGTTCATAACACATCGTTGAAAGAAAATAAGCAAGGCATATGCAATCATCAAAGTGAAAGCAAGCTAGCGATGCAAAGGAAAACAAGGAATCACTCATTGTGTAAAATGTTTGAGCAAGAATTTAACAATTAATGATGTGAAGGAAGTTAGTGATAGGAATAAAATAATGCATCAGTCATTGTGGATATGAAGCTAATGAGAAGGAGACAAATCACAATGCACATGGAGTGCATGATGGATATCACTTAAGTGAGATAATTAGGCACATGTTCAAAAGTTATTCTTAAAAGGGGTCCACCTAGGAAACACGAGGACTAATGACTTAGGAAAATTAAAACACAAGACCAACTAAGGATAATGGAAAAATATTTCAAGGTGCCAACCATAGGAAAATATTAGACTGCAGACCAAGATATATCAATGAGAAATTAGACTAAAAGGGACTAAGGTTTCAAAAGTGAAAATGAAAAACCCAAAACCATGAAACTCAAAACCCTTTCCAGAAGACACATAATCAAGACAAATAAACTAGCCAGATAAGGACCTGAAATCAGTGGAACATAATTTCTTTTTGAGGAATTCCATTATTAATGAGCACACCTATAACCAATTAGGTGATAGGAATATGAACCACAAAGTAGGAGATGGAGAAAATAGGCATAATGAGAACAGATAAAACCAATTTCACATGTGACCTTTGAAATTGGAAAGGTATATACATTTGTGTTTTGATGGGATACCTAGATATCCAAATCACATTGACAATGATATCAGGGTTGTGTAGAAAAAATTCACTGGAAATAATGCAATATTTGGTGAGGATCATTTAAGGACTTTCCTCAATTTTCTTGATGATTATGAAGTGGAACATGAGGATGTGGTGATGAAATTATTTATGCAGTCATTGATTGGAGATGTAAGGGATTGGTATAGGGGCCTACCAGAAGGTAGCATTGGATCATGGGAAGATTTTAAGAGTATGGAGGTAAAACCGACCCTAGGTTTATGCTCAATGAATTCTACAATTTCACTAAAGGACAAAATGAAATGGTGTCATATTTTAACATTAGATTCAAAAGGCTATGAATAGAGTCCCACAAAAATTGATATTGAATGATCAAGTATGCCTAGTTACCTTATGCAATGTGTTTGATTCTAAAATGAGTTATCACCTAAGAGATAAAGACCCTCAAAGTTTGAGGGATGCATTAAAAATTGCACCGCACATTGAAAGTAATAAGAGAGCATCGAGTAAGGTGGGAAGGAGAGATGATGTTAAAATTTTGAAGAACCCTATGGATAAAAAAGAAAAGGTTTCTACTTCAGCTCCTACTTTTGATGAAATATGGGACAAAGTGATGAGCACACTCAAGGATATCAAATACAATGTTGCAAGAAATGAAAAGGGACTCTGAAATGAGAACCAACATTTCCATAAAAATGAAAAAGGCCTCCAAGACTTGAAGATCGCCCTTAAAATACTAATTGGTAAAATAGAAAGCCAATCCACAATAATTGAAAGAATACACAAGGGAAAGTCCCAATTGATCCTTTACAAAATCATTCAACTAATTTCGTTACTGAGACTCCTCGGTGTGTTGTTTGTCAATTGACTCATTCTCCTCACCAATGTGTAGTTTCACAATTGGTGGAAGGTGAAGAGAATACATCCAGTAGTTATGATCCTTCTCATGACTAGGACATAGAGATAAATGTAAGTATGATCAGATCTGATTTTGTTGGTGGTTAGTGTTCTTCTGAGGAAGAATCTTAGGAAGCTGATGTTGATTGTCAAATACAAAGAGCTGATGTATACCATCAACAAGTTTTATCAGATGAGGACAATGAAAGTGATCATGTGATCATAATGTATGTACGCTAGAAATATATGTAGATGATGTGAGTTTAAGAAGATCTTCAAATGAAGAGATTCAAAGGCTGATAGTTTCCTTGGCTACATAGTCTAGAAACAATTATAATTTGAGAAACAAGATTGTTGGTGGAGATCAAGGTAACCCAGGCAACATGTTCATTAAGGAGAAGATTGCAAACAATAAGGAAACAAAAATTGAAAGTAAAGTCGACGAGGCTATAGCCATTGATAATAAAGGGGATAAGACTTGGGTTAAGAAAGTTGAAGTCCCAAATAATGATGGAGACATTGTATCACTTGTTACAGAGGAAAAGGCTCCAAAGCATATTGTTGAGCTAGAAAAAAAATGTGACAAAAATAAACTTGAAGGAAAGTGTGAACACAAGGAAGACACTGGAAAAAGTATAGTACCATGTGATTTACCTAAGTACACTTTTGTTGATATGTTTCATCTCCTCTCACAGGTCAAATTCATAGTTCCTTTGTTAGAGATGATGTAAATCGAAGAGCATAAGCAAAAGGAATTTTCCCTCATCAATTGTGCAACTACAACCTACGATGACATGATGTTGTCTACTCCACCCAAAGTGAGTAGAAATGACACAAAAGAGGAGGTTGAGGGAGTATTACTAATATCCCTTAGATCTACTTGGGCACAACAATAATGGCTTGTCCCAGCCAAGTAGATCCGTTCTTTCATGACTTTGATCATTTATGGAAAGATACTAAAGAATTGTATGATAGAATCAGGAGCTTCCTCAAATATAATTCATGTAGAGATCATGAAGGAGATGGAGATAAAGGTAGATAGTGTTTATGGAAAGTGCTATGCTATGGATTCTATGGAAGTACCTATGATTAGGGTGATTAAAGAGATCCCTTACAAATTGGTTGCATTCCCAAACAAAGAGTTTACAATGAGCATCACAGTGGTGGTTATTCCACCCAATTATGGAATGTTGTTTTCAAGGAAATGGAGTGCCTCCATGGGAGGAAGTATATAGTGAGATATGTCATATGCCACATTCCCCATTGGTGGTAAAGACATCAAGTTAGTCAGGGAATCTAGAGTCCCCCACATGATTGAGTTTGATTTTGAGGATGACAAAATCCATTTTGTTGATATAAGCATTAATGACTTTAGAGTGGAGGATTTATAAGAAGAAGGTGACAAGCAACCTACACTCCTCGAAAGAAATATAATGAAATTAAGTCATTGGCGACTCAAAATTAGTTGTCTCCCAGATCAAATTGAAGTATGCATCTAAAAATAGACATATGAAATAATATAGGAATGTTGTATGGGAATCAATTGAATAGTTCGATGCTTTTGGCATAGAATGGCTAGAGAGGGAAAAGAATCAGATGGTTGAAATTGGCCAATATTGCTCTCAAGCCAGATGCCATCACTTTTTACTGGCATCTCCAAGGTTGAGATGCAGAAATGACCTTCAATCCTTGACAACATCCAAAACTAGCAAGTCTTCAATGATGATGAAGACATACTAATGTTTTTGACATGTGTGGACCAATATGAAGGTTAGGAGATTGAATTTGGACCATTTGTTGAGATTTTGGGCGAAAAGGAGACAGTGTTTAGTAATGAATTAATCTAGCTTAAGACCAATAAGATCCCTAAGGATTTTATGGCTTTAAAAAGGGTCTTTGATGGCCCTAACAAAAGCAATACCAAGAAATCATCCACACATCTAGAGGACCTAGAGGAGGTAAACCTAGGGACTAAGAGTGCTCCAAATAAAGTCTATGTGGGAAAGAAAATGAAGGCCCAAATCAAAGAAATGTTGATTGCTTTATTGAGAAAATACAAGCATTTTTTTTCTTAGCCTTACGATGACCTAAAGATATACAAAGAGGATTTATTTCAACAACAGATTCCTCTCAAAGTAGATGCAAAACCCTTCAAGCAAGAAAAGAGGCCCATTAACCCCACCTTGGCATAAAAAATGCAAGAAGAATTGGTGAAACTGAGAGATGTTGGCATCATTAAGCCTATTAGGCACTCTTCTTGTGTTTTTGACCTTGTGCCAATGAGGAAGAAGAACAATGACATCAAACTGTGCATGGATTTTAGAAACCTTAATGTGTCATCATTGAAGGGTAATGGTGCAAGGGCACCCGATGCTAGGTGCACCCTTGGGTTATGTAGTGAATTTTGGTTTTTGTTGTGTTTAGGATAATTTCATGTAATAAGACCTTTTGAGGCCATTTCATGTCATTGAGAGTCCTTGTGGAGTCTTTAGGTGTAAGGTAGTGGAATATTGTCATAGTTGTCCATGTTGCATCAAAAAAGGCATATTGCCATTTGTGTTATTTTTGGGTTGATTAAGAGAGTTTGGGTCTAATAAGGATGTAGTAATTCATTTAGGGTCATTTCATTCCATTTTAGAAGGTTGTGGGTCAATTGGTCAAATAATGTAAAAGTTTTCATAGTTGTCCAAATGTTGTCAAAGCAACTTTTTACAACTTTTGTAACAAGAGGCCATAATGATGTTTGTTAACACCTTAACCAAAATATGGTTAGAGGCAGTTGTGATATGGTTGCAAAATTTTTAATAGGCCTTGTAATCTTGAGGAGAGGGTTTGGAATGAATATTGATGAATGAAGATTCATGCTTGCACGTGAGAATTCTGTGTTCTCATATATTTTGCAAATTTTCATCATGTTGTATGGCTTCTTGGAGAATTGTACGAATGGATGAATGATTGTATGTGGTATCAGACACTCTTACCTTAATTATGGTTTTGATTTGATCAATTTTCATTAAGGGAGAAGGGAGATATCACCATTTTCCTAAAACTGGTCTATAACCCTACTAGGGTTTTGAAACACACAAAAAATGTTTTTTTCTCGAGTTTCCACCCTGAGGAAGCAATGAAAATTTTTAGTTAGGTCTCATTTGACATTTTTCATTTCCTTGCAAGGTTCGAGGTCTGGTTCTACACGTGTGAGGGAGTATTGAATGATAGTTGGATGGTTTTAAGCCTTGGTTGCAATAGAAGCCCTAGTGACTTGGAGAAATTTGTTGTATGCTATTAGAGAATGATCTTTGTGGTAGGAGAAGGTTATTGAGGCCTCATGTGATATGTTGAAAGTGTTGGAATAGGACTTGAGACTCATTGAAGCCATGAACCCAATTGTAGCATGCATATTTTCCCAATTAGGCCTAGTCAAGAGAACTACGGTCAATTTTTGAGGCTTTCTGTACAAAGGAACCCTATCTCATTTTGGAATATGTGTATGAAGAGTCGAATGGGTATATGAAATGGGTCACCTTTTGGGTAGATTAGGTATGTGTCAAAATTTATGCCCAAAAATTCCTTTTTGAAAGGCTATAAGCAATAATGAGGGTTTGCGAAGGAAAGACCATTGTTTGATGTTTAAGGGCACTTGTGGTTGGTTGTCTGAGTTTTTTCGAACAATATAAACCCATGATCTACATCAAATTGGTATTAGAGAGTAGGTTGATCTGAAGAGGGAAAAGTTGAAGTGAAGTGAAGCATGATTGCCTCCAAAAGGGAATCCAATTACCAAAGAGATGAACGAAATGAAGGAGAGACATGCAAGAGAGATAAGACTTGAATGAGGGAGTTTCAAGAATCCCTTCAAGCCAAGTTTACTATAGTGGAAACAAGTTAGAAAAGAGGAATGGTCATAGGAGACTTGAGTAACCAAGAAGAAAAAGAAGGGCAAGAGGAAAGTTCTCAAGGAGGGTCTGAGGAAGAGATGCATCCTGATGACTTGAGAATGGAAAATCTATTGAAGGCAGTCAAGGGAGAAGGTCCTAAGATAAAGATGGATTTACCAATGTATGGAGGAAAATTGGATAGTGAAGAACTCCTAGATTAGATAGGAGCATTAGACAACTACTTTGAATATGAAGATGTGCCAGAAGAACAAAGGGTGAACTTGGCCAAGACAAAATTGAAGGTCCGTGCCTTACTTTGGTGGGACTATGTACAAGATGAGAGGAGAAAGAAGGTAAAGTATACAATCATCTCTTGGGATAGGATGGTTGTTAAACTCAAAGGAAAGTTCCTACCTAGTGACTATGCCATTTAGCTATTCAAGAGGCTTCAAAATCTTAAGCAAAAGATATGGATGTGAAAGCCTATATTGAGGAGTTCTACAAATTGAGTAAAGGGTAGGCAATGTAGAAGATGATGTGGAAGAAGTGGCAAGATACATCAATGGGTTGAGATACAACCTTCAAGATGAACTAAGCCTCACAAACCCAAGAATAGTGGATGAGTGTTATCAATTGGCCATAAGGGATAAAGATAAGTCAAGGAGAAGGAAAGAAAATAAAATAAGGCGTAGAGGAAGGAATTTTGGAGGAAGAGGTACATTTGCTGATTCAGGACAACCACATGGGAGTCAAGGAGAGACAAGTAGAGTTCAATAACAAGTTGTGGATTCAAGAGGTAGTTTTAGGGGAAGAAGATTAGATTTTAGGGATAGATTTGGAGGCCAAAGAGGAGGTTCAAGTGGCTTTATAGGGAAGTGTTCTAAATGCAAAAAAATTGCTAGCCACTAAGCATGGAAATGTACTGAAGAGAAACCATCTACTTCTTTTGGAAGTGAAAGAAGAAATCAGATTGCACAAGGTGGAGATGATGTTGAGAGTGTACATTCTTCACCACATGTTGAAGAACTAGAGTTTGGGGAGTTTTTACTAATGAGAAGAACTCTAATCAAAGGGCCAATGGACAATGACCCACTACAGAGAAATTCACTCTTCAGGACTACATGTAAAAGCCAAGGTAAGTGTTGCAAGGTTCTTATTGATTTTGGTAGTACAGATAATTTAGTTTATCTTCAAATGGTAGAGAAGCTGAAATTACATAGATTCCCTCATGCCACTCCCTACAGTCAAACAAGGGGAAACAAGTAGTTGTGAAAGAACATTAAAGCTGGGTAGATTTTCACATAGGGGTTTATAAGTATAAGGTTTTGTGAGACATAATTCCAATGGATGTTTTCCATTTTCTTTTGAGGAGGGCTTAGCAATATGATAGGAATGTCAAGCATGATGGTAGTAAAAACACATATGTCATAGAGAAAGATGGAGTTTCATACATCCTTACACCATTAAAAGAGAAAATTCAAGAATCACAAGTGGGTTCTAGTGTTATGTTGGTGAGTAAGAAGGAGTTTGTACAAACCATAGAAAAAGAAGACAAGGGTTGTGCAAGCATAAACAAGCCCAAGAGTTTTATGAAAATAACTAGGGTGGATCAATTACCATTGGAGGTTTAGGATTTGTTGTAGGAACATGCTAATATGATGGTAGATGACCTTCCAAGGAGAGGTACTAGTCCTCATGTAAGGTTTCTAGAGTGGGAAGACAAATATTTCAATGTGATTGAAGATACTAAGCACTTAAAGTTGGAATATGAAGATGCAACCCACATTATCTTTGTATTGCTTAGGAAGTTTGGTGAAGGTAACCCAATACAAGAGCAGGTTAGGGGGCTAAATTCTCAGTTAGAGGTTCCATTTTCTGTTTTGCAATCTGATATGAACAAAGACTAGGAGAAGGCCATTGATTGTGCAAATCCAAGGGAGAGAGCAACATTACACATTGTAGGTTTGTATGATATATATTGTGTGGTTGATTCTCAGTCCAAGCCCCATCCACATTTGAAAATTGATGGCATTGAAAGGGAAAGGAGCATTCAATATTTTTTGTGTTCTATTGAGGGTGAAGTAGATAGATATTCATTGCAAGAATTATAGAAGGAGATATTGGAGGTTAGTGATGATATCATTCTTTTGGAAGAGAGTAGTACCATTGATCAAGCAATCATGTTTGATGCCATGATGGTTAGAGATAAAGAGAGAAGACAAAATGATTTGGTTGAGATGGTGAACTTGAGGGGTGAGAACCCTAAGTTCACAATGAAATAAGCTATGGAAGTGGTGTAAGGTTCTATTGCATCGTGTGTCATCCATCAAGTATAAAGGGATCATTTATAGGTGGGAGGTAGCAGATGCAAGAAAAGGGCAGTCATGAGCAAAGGAGTCATTGATTTCAAGGTTGTAGATTTAGTTATTGATTTGTACTCTTTACAAGTGGATGTTGTTGCAGATTATGAAGCAAGTTCCCAAGCATTTGTAGACAATGAGTGGATCATGATGCATCTTTACTATTTCAGGTCTTAACTCAAGTGTAACTTGAGTTCTTTTCTCCTTTGGGGAGTATGGTGCAGGGGCACCCGGTTCTAGGTGTACCCTTGGGTTATGTAGTGAATTTTGGTTTTTGTTGTGTTTAGGATAATTTCATGTCATTGGGAGTCCTTGTGGAGTCTTTAGGTGTAAGGTAGTGGAATATTTCATAGTTGTCCATGCTATGCATCAGATAAGGCATTTTTCCATTTGTGTCATTTTTGTGTTGATTAAGAGAGTTTGGGTCTAATAAGGATGTAGTAAGTCATTTAGGGTCATTTCAATCCATTTTGGAAGGTTGTGGGTCAATTGGTCAAATAATGTAAAAGTTTTCATAGTTGTCCAAATGTTGTCAAAGCAACTTTTTGCAACTTTTGAAACAAGAGGCCATAATGATGTTTGTTAACTCGTTAACCAAAATATGGTTAGAATCAGTTGTGATATAGTTGTAAAAGTTCCAATAGGCCTTGTAATCTTGAGGAGAGGGGTTGGAATGAAGATTAGTGAATGAAGATTCATGCTTGCATGTGAGAATTTTGTGTTTTCATATATTTTGTAAATTTTTCATGTTGTATGGCTTCCTGGAGCACTGTATGGATGGATGAATGATTGTATGTGGTAGAAGACACTCTTATCTTAATTATGGTTTTGATTTGATCAATTTTCATTAAGGGAGAAGGGAGATATCAACATTTTCCTAAAACTGGTCTGTAACCCTACCTAGGGTTCTGAAACACACAAAAAATGCTTTTTTTTCGAGTTTCCACCCTGAGGAAGTAATGAAACATTGTAGTTAGGTCTAATTTGAAAATTTTCAATTCCTCGAAAGGTTTGGGGTCCAGTTCTACATGTGTGAGGGAGTATTGAATGATAGTTGGATGGTTTTAAGCCTTGGTTGCAATAGAAGCCCTAGTGACTTGGAGAAATTTGTTTTGTGCTATTAGAGAATGATCCTTGTGATACAAGAAGGTTATTGAGGCCTCATGCGATATTTTGAAGGTGTTGGAACAAGACTTGAGACTCATTGAAGCCCTGAACTCAATTGTAGCATGCATATTTTCCCAATTAGGCCCAGTCAAGAGGAGTACAGTTAATTTTTTAGGCTTTCCATACAAAGGAACCCTATCTCATTTTGGAATATGTGTATGAAGAGCCAAATGGGTATCTAAAATGGATCACCTTTTGGGTAGATCAGGTCTGTGTCAAAAGTTATACCCAAAAATTCTTTTTTGAAGGCTATAAGCAATAATGAGAGTTTGTGAAGGAAAGGCCATTATTTGATGTTTGAGGGCACTTATGTTTGGTTTTCTTAGTTTTTTGGAACATTATAAGCCCCTGCTCTACATTAGATAACTATCCATTACCAAACATGGAGGTCATGTTACAAAAGGTAACTAGTTATGAACTTTTATCAATGATGGCTGGATTCTCTGGCTACAATCAAGTAAAATTAAAGGATTATGAGCAATATAAGAATAAATTTACAACTCCTTGGGGCACCTATGTATAGGTGAGGATTCCATTTGGACTAGAAAATGCAGGTGCTACCTTTTCAGAGAGATATGGATGTAGCATTCTCTAATTATATAGACATTTTCCTGGAAATTTATCAAGATGATTTAAATACCTACTCCAAGAAAGAGGAACACCATTATATGCACTTGGAAATAAATTTTATCAGGGCTCTAGAATATGGGATCTCAATCATCCTGAAGAACTGTGACTTTGGAGTTACTGAAGGTAAACTACTAGGACACATAGTGTCAAAAGGAGTGAGAATTGACCCAGAAAGAGTAGTTGTGATTGATAAAATCCCACAACCCAAGAATGTTAAGGGTATCCAATCATTCTTTGGGAAAATAAACTTCCTGCGGAGATTTGTCACAAATTTTATGGAGATTAGTTGTCCCATATCAAAAATGCTAGAGAAAGGCGAGAAGGTGACTTGGAGTGAAGAGCCCAATAAAGCTTTTCAAAATATCAAACAAGAAATTAGGGATGCTCCAGTTCTCAAAACTCTTGAATTTTTCAGACCGCTTCAGATCTTATCTTTTGCATCCTTCCATACAATTGTTGTAGTATTGCTATAGAAAAATGAAGAAGGTTATGAGCAACCAATTGCATTCTTTAGTAAGTCCTTGTAGGTTTCCGAATTGAAATATGATATGATAGAAAAATAAGCATATGCATTGGTTAAGGTAATTAGAAACTTCAGGACTTCTCTTGTGGGAGCTATGATCATTTCCTATGTTCACAACACTGTTGTCAAAGACATCTTTACCCAACATGAGGTTATAGGTAGAAGGTGTAGGTGGATAAATAGGATTCAAGAGTTCAACATTGACCTTTAGATTACTAAGTTGGTTAGAGGTCAAGGCTTAGCTAAACTAATGGTTGAAACCAATCTAGAGGCTAACCAGATAAATCAAATGGAATACACTGAGGTGTCATCAATTTTTTATGAGCAAACCTATGATTGGTATAGGCACATTTCTAGTATTTGTAAACAATGCAAATCCTTGAAGAACTAACTTAAAATAAAAAGAAAACTCTAAAACTACAGGCCATCAAGTATGTCATTGTTGACAATGGAATGTGGTGGAGGAGTCTAGATGGGGTATTTTTTGAAGTGTGTTGATGGTGCCAAAGCCTTACAACTTTTAAATGAAATGCATAATGGAGTGTACATGTGGAGGACATTACATGGCTAAAACTACTGCTCACAAAATCTTGAGAGCAGGGTTTTGGTGGCCAACAATATTCAAAGATTCTCACAAGCTAGTAAATACATGTGATGCATGCCAAAGATTCTTTAGGAAGCCCAAATTCTCAAAAAAAATCCACTAAGACCCATTGTAGTCTAAACACCCTTCCAATAATGGGGCATTCACTTTGTAGGGGAGATATCAAACAAATCCAATGGAGGACATTACTGGATTCTTGTTGATATAGATTATTTCACAAAATGGGTGGAAGCAATTCCTACCAAAAGGGAAACAAGCAATGTAATGACTGATTTCGTGCTAGAAAATATATTGATTAGGTTTGGGGTACCAAAAAAAATTATCTGATAATGCTATGCATTTTAGAGTTGATGAATTTAGAGAATTTTGTGATAAATATGGTATTTAGGAATCCTATTCATCCCCATACCATCCTTAGAGAAATGGTTATGTTGATTCAAGAAATAAAATCCTCATGAAAATAATTAAAAGGATAATAGAAAAGAATAAAAGGGCTTGGGACTCAAAAATGATGTTAACATTGTGGGCAAATAGGGTGACAGTTAAAAAGGAAACTAGATATTCATCATTTGATTTGGCTTAAGACATAGCTACAAGATTGCCTCAGAATAATTTGATGAAGATGTACAAATTTATCTAGGAGTATGATAATGAAATCTATGATGATATGCAACATAGGATTGATGCTTTAGTGGAAGTGGATTAGAAGAAGAGAAGACTAGAAGAAAAATGCAAAATTGTAGTTACAAGTCAAGAAATTGTATGATAAAGGAGCCTCTCCAAGGAAAATCAAGGTTGGGAGTATAGTATTCATGTGAAATGCTACGTTTGAAGATAAGGGCAAGCATGGTAAGTTTGATGCTTTATGATTGGGCCCTTACCTAGTCAAGAACACTCATGGTGAAGATCCTTACTTCCTCCAGAGGCTCACTAGTGAACTTCTTGAACTACCAGTACATGGATAGTTCTTGAAACCATACTTCTCCTGAAGTATGTTATTTTCCATGTACACTATACCTTATGTTCATTTTGTATATAGGTTTGGTCTGGTTTGGTTGGGTTCTTGTTTGTTTTCCTTGTTCGGGTAGTCTCCAAGTTTTGATTCTCTGTATTGGTCTGTTTCAACCTGATTTGTTTGAGATCTTTCCATGCCTACAAGAGGCATGCATCCCTAATCAGAGCCACTAGTGGAACCCCTAAACAAATTTTGTATTCCACTGATTTCAAGTCCTTATCTGGCTAGTTTCCTAGTCTTTGATTATGTGTCTTCTCGGTAGGGTTTTGAGTTTCAAGGTTTAGGGTTTTTCATTTTTGCTTTTGAAACCTTAGCCCCTTTTGGTCTAATTCCTCATTGATATATCTTAGTCCATGGTCTAATATTTTCCTATGGTTGGTGCCTTGAAATATTTGTCCATTATTCTTTGTTGGACTTGTGTTTTAAGTTTCCTAAGTCAATAGTCCCCATGTTTCCTAGGTGACCCCCTTTTAAGAACGACTTTTGAACATGTGCCTAATTATCCCACTTAAGTGATATCCATCGTGTGCTCCATGTGCATCACAAATTATCTCCTTCTCATCAGCTTCATATCCACGATGAGTGATGCATTGGTTTATTCTTATTGCTAACCTCCTTCACATCACTAATTGTTAAATGCTTGCTCAAACATTTTGAGCTATGAGTGATGCCTTGTTTTCCTTCGCATCGCTAGCCTACTTCAATTCATTGATTGCATATGACCAACTTATTTCATTTCAGCAATGTGTGATAAACTAACTTAGTTCATCGTGGAACCCTAATGCATCACGGTTTTCTTACTACTTGTTTGTTTCATTCTTGTGATGCATGATGCAACCCTTGATCTCATATGAGGAACACATGTCTCTCATACTACTCAGCACTAATGCCTTTCATAGTGTTGATTACATGGTAATCTCTAAAGCACATTTCAGATATGAGTGATGGGTGACAAAAGGAAAAAAAAAATATTCTCAAAGGATGTTGATCTTGGTCAATACATCGCATAGTTCTATTGCATCACGGTTCTCTTTCCAAATATTCATTGGTCAATCCCTCCAAATAGCTAACCATTGGAAGATGGAAATTCCATAAGTTATTTGTGAGATCTATTAGGTTTGTTAAAAACGCCAACACACTAGACTACATAATTCAAAACTTTGACCAACTCTCCCTATTAGTGCTATCCATTCAACCAAATTAAAATTTCCATTTGAAAACTATCTCTACCATCCGCATATAGACAGTTAAGTCTAAAAATGAAATCTAAAATGTATAAAATAAAGAAAAAATACATCATCAACTAGAAGAAGTGTTTAACACCTGCAACTTTTCAAGGTGTGCTTTCTAGTCTTTCTTTCCTTCTTCCCAACCTTCCTTGACTAGTTGAAGCAGGTGACTATGAGTCTTGAACTACATAAGAAGTTATTCACCATCATCTGGAGTGTTGGGTACTGGATTTAACTTCATTGCTTTGTCTGCACTGATTAGGGCACTGGAGATGGGTGTGAATTTAGCATTCACTAGATCCCTGAGATGTCCAAACTACATAATTAGTTTCTCCTTTTGTACTTGTTGTTGGAATAATTTCTCATGCAGATTCTCAATTACCATTCTTGTGCTTCCATCAATTTCTTGTTCTAGATAATAGGCACTAGATACCTTATCAATTTGGGACTCAATTGAGTCCATCTCATCCTTGATACTTTTGGTGGAGTTGGGCCACTTCATGCAAAATTGAAACAACACTTTGGCTTTTGAAACACAATTTTGCACATCTTTGAGATTATTCAGAAATCTATTGTGTGTGGTGGTACACTTCTCTATTATGTTCACTAATTTCTTATCATTCACCTTTTTATCTATCTCCTCCAAATTTTCCTTTAAACCACTAGAATATTCTTTAAATGAATTAAGCAAAAAACTTTATATTTTCTATACCAGATAAGGAAATATAGATGTATCCTCATTTTTTGCCTTTGTAACATGTACTTCTATAGTGTTATTTTCTCCCACTAGAGGAGTATCACCAGTAATATCTTCTTCTACAATTTTCTCTCCACCGGTAACATTCTCTTTAGCAACATTTTCTTCCACATCCAGAAGAGTTTCATCCTACAGATTCTCCTCTTATATTCCATGCTCATTCTAAGAATCTTCTTGTTGTGCTTATTTTGTAACATTAACTTTCAGAGCCAACATATTATTATGCATTACTTCTTCACTGCTTGGATTTATACCTAATCTTTGTGCCAAATCTGCAATGTTCTCCACAATTTTTTTTGGAGCCTTTCAAGATCATTTTGATCTCTTCTCATAAGGGTAGTTACACTTTTCTTTGTTCAGAACTCCTTATAGTACACTTGAGCCAATGTGGATTTATGTTCATCTGAGAGGGGTGCACTAACCTTCTATAAAGAAAAATATCTTAACTTTTCTTCTTCATCGATGGCTTCCTATCTTCTAGCATATAAGACATTTCTCAACTCCATAGACAATTTCTTTTCAATATCCTTCATATTCACCTTAAAAGTAATAATGTATTTTACAATTGCTTATTCTATAGTAGCCTTATCAACATCATCTGTTGTAGTATATAGAGTAGCAATTTTCTCTATCATCTCATACTCTACAATACCATATTTAAATATAACATCCAATTTCATGGGGCTATGTTTCCTTATCGAAGGGGAAAACTTACCCTTCTTTTTCTTTACTTTTTTTGACCCAAACATGGATTTATCCTTCTCTACTTGTTCCTTTGTTAGGCCCATTACCTCCGCAACTTGTGCAATCATCTTCTCAACAGTCTTCTTTATTTTATTTTTTCTATGATCCATGTGTACTTGCATGGACTTCTCTTCATTTGTGTCATATCTCTCCTGAGAAGTATCTCTAGGTTTTCTCAGCATAAGGTCAACCAAACCAGTTATTACCTTTTCTTCAACTTCATATCCTATTTCTAGGATCCACACAATTCTAGGCTCAATAGCCTCCAATATGAAACAATCCTTACCATGAAAATAATCTCATTCTTGTATTTTCCCACCATACTTTTTGGTATCCTTTCTCTTTCTTGCATCTTTTCTTGAAAAGTCTTAAAGAATCCCCAAAGAGCATTATTTTGTGCATTGGAATCTCTCAATCTCAGCAAATGATCTTTGATCTGATGTGCTACAAGCCTATCTTTTAGCCACACTATGTTCCTTGTACCAAGAACCTCATTCAAAAAGTAAAATAGAAAGCAGATGATGAAAGTATTGAATTTGAAGGGATGCTTTGAGTCCTTAGTTCTTTGTAGGTCCTACATTAATTGTGCTCTCAACAATTCACATGGATCATAATCTCCACCCTTCACCACCATCTCATGTGTTGTATTAAATGTAGTGTCTGATACTGAGTTCTCCCTATTAGTGAAGTATAACTTGTATCCGATCACCATAGAAGCATACTTAACTACCAGATTTCTAATATCCTTGATTGTCAGGGCTCTCCTATCATACTTTGCACCAGTTAACTCCATAACAACCTCATTCTTTATTGACTTGAGCACCAAAGACAATCCGATTGAACATAAACTGGTAACAACCCTAATCGCTTCTTTGTTTATCAAATGCAATATATCCAACCAGATGAATTTATCATGGATTCAACTCAATGTATACCTAACCCATTCTTCAACATAGCAAACTTTTGGGAAATTAGTCCAAACATCTAGGTTTTTCCCTATCAAACCCTCATATTCTACTTTCAGCTCAAACTCATATCTGGTGAGTTCATTGTACCACACATCAGCCAACTTTGCATGATTATACTCTTCAACTTAGTATGAATGTATGCCCTTACATCTTCTATGTGCAAAACACCATATGTGATGTGCAAAAATGCACCATCTGGATCATCCATCAGGGATTTGTTAGGATGCCATTTGAATTTAGGTTGAGGATGATCCACTACCTCTACAACCTGTGGTGTATACATTATGCAGCAAATTCAAATCACTTCCAAAACTTAGGATGAATAGAAACCGTAAATAACTCTTAATCGCCTTCTGGTTAGGGTTTTGTGTGCAAGTAATTTTGATCTCCTTCAAACACTTTCACTCCTTGTTTTCTCTTCCCTCCTCAAATGTGCATTTTCAAATGAATTTTTGTTATGTGAAATCACTTATATAACCATTTAGAAATTGGCCTAATTTGCATTGAATTCTTTAGTCAATAAAGTTTATGAACCCTAACTTGCAACACACAGGGACCTTCAAATGCTTTGAAAACTTCCACAACTCAATATTTTTCATGGATGTTTTCTCCAACAGGTCAAGATTATTGACCCACACCTCATATCAATGTGTTGAAGCATCAACACCATTTATTTGGTGAGGGATAAAATATTTTCTATAAATACTGCCCTTATGCCAAAGATTTCTACTTAGCTTCTAGAAGAAACATCTACACCAAATGCTAGTACAAACTCAAACTTTTTCTCACTATCTTCCTTCTTTCTCCAAATATTTTCCATCTCTTTCTTCATCTCTATTGGATCAACCTTTTTCATCAAATCATTCTTCTTTACCAAATTATTCTTTCTTCTATAAAATTTGCAAATGTGTACAAGCTTACTTCCACCCATTTTGGATCTGCATTGATTAGCTTTATGCCCAAATCCATTACATGCATAACAGTAGCTATTAAAAGATCGAAACCTCTTACCATTGTTATATCCATTCATTATTTGACTTCTACATTTACTAGCCTTATTACTGAATCTTTTGCATGTAAATCACTAACCAAGAAAATATAGAACATTCTAATTCATTTTTCTTCTACATTCCATAGACTTGTGTCCAAATTTATTTCAAGAATGAAAAAACCCATATAAAGTTGAGTACCTTTGTGCATTTGGTTGTTTGATTGGTGGTCTTTTGAAGTCTTTCCTTTGATTCCAGACATGCTTTCCATTACTCTTTTTGTCCTCAATCTTCTTTTGTTCATTGTTCTCATTTTCAGTACTTCATGTCTGATCTTCCTTTGAAATTTCTCCTTTCTCAAACCCTAATCCACCTTTATCTTTGTACTATAGAAAAATGTAGTCGTTTACATTTTCACACTTGTTTGGGCCCTCCTTGCTAAAATTGGGCTTCTTTATGCTTTAATTGGCCTTATTTTGCATCCACAAGCCTTAATTAATGCATCTTTTTGAGGATAATCTTGACATATATCAAATGAGCAGTAAAAATTTAATGATTTTGGATTGTATGGCCTAGATTTAGTGATATGCTCGACTCATACGCCACCTTGGGCATATGGGTCGCACCTAGGTTTCAGGGCCTAGACCTGAATTTAACATAAAACTAAGTATTTCTTAAAAAATGTCTCCCAAGCTTAGCTTAATGGGACTCATATTCCCCAACTGGTGTATGATTCTTGCTTAGCTTGGACCTTATTCAAATTCAAATTCTTGGTGGGAGTTTATTATCCTAAGATCTGATGTTGGCTTGTAGTGTTGTAATTTTGAGAAATTTGGCAAAAACAAGTATAAATATAAATTTATTTCACTCATTTTTCACCTAGAAAGCTTACAAGTCATCAAGATATCATAAGAGAACTTACAATAGCATACAAGAGCATTCAAGAGTTGATTATCAAGCATTGTGCAACATTATTTAAGTATCAAGCATCATGTCAAAGTCATCATGCATCATGTTTGTTTTTGAGCTAACATTTTTGATGTAGGGTTTTATGATTCAAGCAAACATTCAAGTCAAGATCCATATAATTCAAGAAAGAGTAAAGATACGCATTCATGCTAGACATTACTTACAATATTGCAGCCTTTTGTTCAATGGTTTGGTGAGTTGTAACATTGCATATTTGTTCATTCATCATTCCTTCATTCTATTTGATTTCTGGCGCAGGGGCACCCATAGGTCTATTATGCCTCCAAAGGTAAAAACTTGGAATTTTCTTTTGGTTTAGATTGTTTTCATGTAATAATTTCCTTTGAGACAATTTCATGGTTTTTGGAGTCATTATTGAGTCATTAGGTGAAAGGTAGTAGAATATTGCAAATGTTGTCAAGTGTATGATGCAGGGGCATCAAATAAGGCATATTGCCATTTGTGTCATTTTGGGTTGATTAAGAGAGTTTGGGTCTAATAAGGTTGTAATAAGTCATTTAAGGTCATTTCATTCCATTTTGGAAGGTTGTGGGTCAATTGGTCAAATAATGTCAAAGTTGTCAATGTTGTCCAAATGTTGTCAAAGCAACTTTCTACAACTTTTGTAACAAGTGGACATAATGATGTTTTGTTAACTCCTTAACCATAAATATGGTTGGAGGTAGCTGAAATATGTTGGTAATTTCATAAAATTTCTTATAATCTCAAAGAGGAAGGTTGGGAAGAAATTGGAATCAATTTGGAGCATTTTTTTTGTGTTTTTCCTGTAATAGTCATATTCTTTCACATGGTACATATTTGTATGGATAGAAATAAATTTGAAACCAATTTTCTAAGGTTTTCCTCTATATTATATTTCATATGCAATTGGTTTTAGAAATTTTCAAGTTGATTTGTAGAAGTTATGTGTTTTTGTACAAACTGCCTGAAGGTTGTCCTAGGGTTTGTAGTCACCTTTAAACAACCATAACTTGTGTTATACCCATGGGAAAAGGCTGAAAATTGGTAGGAAATTTTATCATGGTGCCTTCTACCACCCTAAAAGATTTGGGCTTATTATTTTCACATGGGAAAAAGGATCTCTTCACCAGTCTGCTTTCAGAGATCCTCAGAACAGTCAAAACAAAAACCCTTGGTTCAATATGGGTTGAGCAAATTTACGTATTGTTTGTTTAGGAAAGGGTTGGAAATCATTATGTCATGAAAATAAGAGTTTTTACATGCTCTAGAATCCAAAATTCAATTTTTTCATCTTGTTTGGTTTCATTTCCTTGCATAAATCTAGATGTTATCAAGCCTATGTGACCAATTAGGCCTAGTCAAGAAAAAAGGACAATCAAATTTTGACCCATTCCATACAAAATAACCCTGTCTAATTTTGAGATGTGTTTGAGAATGGCCAAATGGGTATCTGAAACAAGTCTTCTTTCCTATAGATTAGTTCTAGTTGAAGAGTTATCTCCAAAAATTCCTTTTTGAAAGG
This sequence comes from Sequoia sempervirens, assembly GCA_007258455.2. Taxonomy (NCBI): domain Eukaryota; kingdom Viridiplantae; phylum Streptophyta; class Pinopsida; order Cupressales; family Cupressaceae; genus Sequoia; species Sequoia sempervirens. Next base: position 70,771,735 of record VDFB02270651.1, read on the forward strand.
CTACAAGCAAGAATGGGGGTTTGTGAAGGAAAACTCACCAATTGAAGACTAAAAATTAAAAGAGTGGTTGTTTTGTAAGTGTTAAGAGATTTTTTACCCCTGATCTGCATAAAATTGGTATCGGAGCCCAATGATTCGGGAAAATAAGTTTTTGGAGTTTGTGTATTGTCTTTTAAGGGTTGAAGGAAGAACCTGGATACCAAAAGACTAGGCCAAGGGAAAAGAAAGGGACCTAAGGTGAGGTATTGCAAAGACAAGAAGCATTGAAAAAAAGCAAGGTGAAAGAGACTTGCTTGCAAAAGGAGAATGGAAGAGTTTAGAAAAGTCCGTGGAGAATTACAGAGTAACGAGGTACCAAGTAAGAAAACAAGTGCTGAGAAAAGAGAGAAGTGAGATGAAGAAGAAAAAAGAGAAGGAAGAACAGATAAATGTTTAGAAAGAGATAATAGAGTTGAGGCACGCCTTGGAAGAAATGGAAAAAAAATGGATCTTGAGATACAACAGTTTCTTGTGAGAGCAAACCAGGAAAATGGTTGGCATTGGCCAATAAGGAAGATCGTTAAGTGGCCTAGATCAAAAATATAATTTAGAGGAAAAGAAGGAAAAAGAGGACAAAAACAAGGATGAATTGCAAGATATGTTGAAAGGAAGGATGTTAGAAGCATTTGAAGAGATAAGAAAATCTTGTGTTTTTGAAACTAAGACTTTGTGTGAGTATGCATTTGCAGGTAATGATATGATGATAAAGGAGGAAAGACCCAAACAATACCAAGGATGTTCACTTGAAGAGGTTAAGGACGTGCATTCCAGTAATTTTTTCAAAATGGAAAAATGAGGAACAATGAAAGAAAGCATGAGTTGATACAATCTCAAGAAATGAAGCAGATGGATGAAGCAGGTCTTACAAAGGTAGAAAAACAAAGTTATGATCCAAAGGAGAGAGCAACATTAAACATTTCAAATTTGGATGATATGGGTTGTGTTGTTGATTCTCATTCCAAGCCCCTTCAACCAATAGTTGACATGTTGAAAGGATTATTGGGTGAGTGTGGAAAACATCACATAGTTGTATTGCAAGGGTCTCTTTCAAATCTAAGTAGTGATAGTGTTGAAAAGGCATGGAACACTCAATATTTTTTATTTTCCCTTGAGTGTGAAGAATATACACATTCATTGCAGGAGTTCCACAAGGAGATATTGGATGTTAGTGATGATTTACTTATTTTTGAAGAGATTAGTACCATTGCTCAAGAAATCATGTTTAATGCCATGATGGTTAGAGATAAAGAGAGGAGAAAAAATGCTTTGGTTGTGATTATAAAGTTGAGGGGTGAGAACCCTAAGTTCAAATTGAAAGAAGCTATTGAAGTAGGACAAGGTTTTATTGCATTGTATGCCATCTATCAAGTAGAAAGGGATCAGTTACAAGTTGGAGGTAGCAGATACAAGCACATGGAAGTTGTGAACAAAGGAGCCAATGATTTCAAGGTTGCAGATTTAGTTGTTGATTTGTAATCTTTACAAGTGGATGTTGTTGCAGGTCATGATGTAGGTTCACATGTAGGCTTAGATGTTGAGTGCATTAGAGATCTTCCATCAAGCATACTTCTAGAGTTGGGGTCTTAACTCAAGAGGGACTTGAGTTCTTTTCTCCTCTAAGGAGTATGGTGTAGGGGCATCCACAGGTCTATTATGCCTCCAAGGGTCAAAACCTAGAAATTTTTTTTGGTTTAGGTTGTTTTCATGTAATAAGTTCCTTTGAGACCATTTCATGTTTGTTGAAGTAATTGTTGAGTCATTAGGTGCAAGGTAGTAGAATATTGGAAATGTTGTCAAGTGTATGATGCAAGGGCATCAAATAAGTCATATTTCCATTTGTGTCATTTTAGTTTGATAAGAGAGTTTGAGTCTAGTAAGGTTGTAATAAGACATTTAGGTTCATTTCATTCCATTTTGGAAGGTTGTGGTTCAATTGGTCAAATAATTTCAAAGTTGTAAATGTTGTCAAAGCAACTTTTTGCAACTTTTGTAACAAGCGGCCATAATGATGTTTTTTTAACTCCTTAACCACAAATATGGTTGGAGGCAGTTTAAATAGGTTGGTACATGCATAAAATTCCTTGTAATCTCAAAGAGGAAGGTTGGAAAGAGATTGGAATGAAAATTGGAATCAACTTGGAGCAAATTTTTTGTATTTTTCTGTACTAGTCATGTTCTTTCATGTGGTATGGATTTGTATAGACATAGATCAATTTGAAATCTAAGGTTTTCTACTGTCTTAGCTTTCAGATGTAATTGTTTTGAGCCATTTTGAAGTTGATTTGTAGAAGTTATGAGTGTTTTTGTAAAAATTGTCTGAAGGTTGTCTTAGGGTTTGCAATCACCATTAAACGGCCATAACTTGCATTATACCCATGGGAAAAGGCTAAAAATTGGTAGGAAATTCTGTCATGGTGCCTTATACCACCCTATAATATTTGGACTCATGATTTTCATGTCGGAAAAAGATCTCTTCAATAATCCACTTTCACAGATCTTCAGAATAGTCAAAACAAAAACCCTATGTTCAATATGGGTTGAGCAAATCTAAACATTGTTTGTTTAGGGAAGGGTTGAAAATCATTGTGTCATGCCATTAAGAGTTTTTATATGCCTGAGAATCTAAAAATCAAGTTGTTCCTCTTTTTTGGTGTTATTTCCTTGCATAAATCTAGATGTTGTCAAGCTTGAGTGACCAATTAGGCCTAGTCAAATTTTAACCCATTCGGTACAAAAGAACCCTATAGATATTTTGAGGTATGTTTGACAATGGCCAAATGGGTATCTGAAACAAGTATTTTTTCATGTAGATCAGTTCTAGTTGAAGAGTTATGTCCAAAAATTCCTTTTTGAAAGGCTACAAGCAAGAATGGGGGTTTGTGAAGGAAAACCCACCAATTAAAGACTAAGAATTGAAAGAGTGGTTGTTTTGTGAGTGTTAAGAGATTGTTTACGCCTAATCTACATCAATTTCATTTCAAGGTTTTTTCACCAAAACGAGGTTTGGCCAAGGAAAACCCTTATCCACTAACAAAACATGTTTCCCTCTCTTTGATGTGTGATTTTTAGATTTAGGTTGAAGATCCATTCGAGAGAAAGATTGGAGAAAAGTTTCCAAGTTGTCAAAGTTGTCACCTTACTTACAAGATTATGGAAAGTCACCTACAAAGAAAAAATTAGTATTTCAGAGCCTGAGATTCGACAGGAAGGAAGTTACAATAGATCACTAGAGGATTACAGATTTTTGGAGCAACCCTGTTACTAGGACTAAATCACCACTTGTGGCATATGACCCCCAGTATACACATTTTCAAACATGTTTTGTACATCCTAATTCAACAGTTCTAGATTCACGTTTCTATCCAAAAACCCTAATCTGGGACTAAATCGCTCAGCCTAGTGTGTGAGTCCTAGTGAACATTAAAATCAACATTTTTAGGATTTCAAGCCTTCATTCAAGACTCTTCAGCTTCCAGGTGCACCTCTGTATTTTCTCAAATTTTTATTCTATATTTTAGTTTCATAATCTAGGTCATATAGTTAGGTTTTGCATATCTTATACACTTCTTTCCTTTCAAAGCCTTAGCTTGGTGGTGAACCCCCTTTTAGTCTTTAATCACACCCTAGGATAGCCTTTAGTAGATCTCTTCCCCTTATTCCATCCTTGGATTGAGATCTCTAGGATTTCCTTGAGTGAAACTTGTGGAAAATCAGTGGCTGTGTGTCCTAAAACATTACAACTACCATTTTTTCTAGGTTTCATTTTGGTGAACCTAGCCTTTAGAAAACCCTATCTTCTGATTTGGAGTGCATCATAGTCCTAGATCTAGCTTGCATTAACTTTGGATTAGCTTTTAGATTAGTTAATTTTCATCTAGGGTTTCTAAATCTTGCATTAGTGAAAGTGCATATAGGTTACATTTTTGCATCTTGCATCATTTAATTTCATTTGAAAACTATAATTACACTTAGTTTAGACATCATACAAACTAGAAAACATAACATTCACTCATAATTTTCCAAAATTTGTGTAAAAATCCTAATATGGGAATCATACACCCCTCTAGGCGATTTAGTCCCAATATAGGTGGTTTTGCCTAATTTTTGGGTATTTTGTGTTAACTGTTTATCAACATTTGAATCCCTAAAAAATCTTGATTGGGAATTATATGCCCCTCTCGGAGATTTAGTCTTGTGTCAGATCTTAAACTGCATTTTTTAGCACTAAAAAATTTTTTCTCTGTGTTTTTTTTGTTTTTTGTAAGTTATCTGTTTTAGTTTCTAGAGTTTCTAGTAGATCCATTTCATTGCATCTAGCTTAATGTTGTTCATTTCGTGCATTGCTTAAATTTCAAAATTGCATTTACACATTTCATTTTAGGTTATTACATTACATTTCATCATGGATATGTGATTTGGTAAGCTTTGGATGTCTTTGAAATCGTTAGTGGATGTGTCAAGCTGTGCTTTGGGAAATGATCCTAATGAAATTGAACTCACTCATGCTCACTCAACTCCTAATGTGTTTCATCTTCATGATGTTGACATAATTGGAGATGATTATGATAGCATGAACCACTTCATAGATGATTTCCTTAACAACCTTCAGAGTAATGCATCCTTTTATCCATCCATGAAACAACCAACACCCCCTACCATCCCACCACTTGAGATGTTTGGTATTTTGCAACCTGAAATGGAAACACAAACTGAGCCTAAGTTCCCTACAATAGGTGAACCTAGTTTCTCTATTCAAACAAAGATTCAACCATTCTACGTTAACAAGGTAATAAATACTCTTATCAATCTGGAAGAGACATATGGAAAAGGATTCGTGATCTTAAAAAAATAAGGATGTGATACAACAAGCAAACATGAAATTCATCACCTCTTAGAACAAATACCAGCTAAATATACCAAAGGCTTATGATATCAAGATCCTCCTTCTGACATAAGTTTCCTCCTTCCTAAATAACAACCAATGCCTTGTAAAAATGATACAAATGATAGGCTTGTCTTAGATCCTCCTCCTTGACATATAACTCAAGAAATCGATGAATATAGCAAGCAAAAAAGGCCTTACAAACTAAAGAAACTAAAATTCCCTTGTCCACCATCTACCACTGAAATAAATTTACAAATACTTCTAAACCAAGGACTTATAACATTACCACCCATGAGAGAAAATCCAAAACCATATCCTAAAGATGTAAATGTTCCACATTGTTGATACCATAGATTTATTGGACATAGTACTAATGACCATTGTGCTTTAAGACAAATATTTAAAATTTTTGATATAATAGAAATAATCCTTTAAAGCATGTCCTTTTGCTTCTTGTCATGTAATAGTTGTAGGATCATAACATTCTCACTATTACATTCTTTACATTCATTGCAATTCACAATGCAAGAATCTCTTTCCCATCACCTACCTCACATCATTTCTTTCTTGTACATAGTGGGGAAAATAATTAGATAGCCTTGTCCTACTAGTGAATTTTTCATTATCCCTTGGGCTATTTGTCCACCTACTATATATGATGAACAAGATTGGGATGCGAATGACCTGCTATAGGTTGACTCGCATGTGCCTTACGAGTCTTTTGCATTATTTTCTCTTTTCATGTTTCTTGTGTGTGATTGCATGTGTGTAATGTGATCCTTCATCCTATTTTGTTTGATGTACTTCTCTCTTTGTGACATTCCTCTATTTGTATCTACATTTTTCTCTATGTCGTAAGAATTTTACCTTGTCTTGTGCTTTCTTTTTGGGGATGATGCAAGGCATTGAGACATTCACATCTCTTCCATGTTGATGCAAAATCTTTTCCTTTATCTTTTTCATTTTTCTTTTGTTTTCCTTTTGGGGATGATGCAAGGTGTTGAGACATTCATTTCTCTTCCATGTTGACCTGAAAGGATTTTCTTTTTTTTTTCACTCTCTTTGTGTCATTCTTCTTGTTCCATGAATATTAGGGGAATGGTGATAGTTTTGATCTCTCTAAATAAAATTGCAGCAAAGAGATACTAACCCTAAATCCATGGATCTCTCATGTGTTTGGAGTTTCATCTTGGGGGAAACCCCTTGTCCTTTTTCATGATGTAGCTTCATTTGGAAACATATGACTTGGCATAGGGATTTCTAAATAAGCTCTCATGTCTTCTTTATTGTTAAAATTTATCATTTTCTACTTTAAAGTAATTGCTCACAACGTGGTGTTTAGCAATTTATTTAAAGTGGGGGAAAACATTGACATTATTCTCTTTCATTTCATGTTTTATTGTGTAGTCTTCTTACTTCATGTGTTGCATCTTTCGCTTTGTGGTGACATTGGGAGTGATGTCCTTCAAGAGCGTGATCTCTCTTACCATATTATTTTCCTCTTAGTGGCTTGATGCAACACACTACATCCCCTAAGTTGTGAATCTTCTATTCTTCGATTGGTCCTCTCTTGGAGATATTAGGCACGATGTTCCCTAAGTGAAAGACCTTACATGAACTAAGAAAAAATCCTTTGAACACACCTTACACTCTTTTGCAATATTGATTATATGGCCACCTTGCATAACACACTTTACTTGCCTATGGTGCCATCTTGTTTGTTCATGAGTTTTAATCATACGAAGCTTTGCTTGCCTTATGCAGCTCAAATTTCATTGTTGTGTGGCACCTTATCAAAGTTATCAAGAAGTATAGCTTTGGTATGGTTGTACGTATGGGATCCAAACTAAGGCATGGCTTTCCCATAGCCACTTTCTTGTCTGTGTGAGCGCATATCGGCTGCGTACATGTGTCTTGCTAGGGGCTCACCTAGTGGATGGCCTATGGTTCCACTAGCCCTTGTGAGCGTGTGTTATGTTTTCATAGTGTAAATCATGTTCTACTTGTAAAATTTCTTGGACAAATAGCCTAGATCTGATCTACAATGTGTGGGAAAAATGGTCGAAGCTTGATCCACCCCTTTTAGTTTTAGTTTTTGTTCTTCTTTCTCTTTGTTTTTGGTAGTGTATGCTTGTGCCTTATTGTTGCTCCTTATACCATTTTCATTTGTGTTATTTGGTATCTATGTTGGTTTTCCATAGGATCTTGAGCCTGGGGGCTTGATCATCCCTCTTGGTCATTGTCATCCTATTTTACTGGCATTGGTACATGCAGACCCCTCTTGATGCAAGTTTTGTCGACTTTAGTGTGAGTTTGAAGCAAGTTCCTACTCTCACTAAAATGGGGGATAAATGTAGTGTAGAGAAATGTAGTCATTTACATTTTCACACTTGTTTGGGCCCTCCTTGCTAAAATTGGGCTTCTTTATGCTTTAATTGGCCTTATTTTGCATCCACAAGCCTTAATTAATGCATCTTTCTAAGAATAATCCTAACATATATCAAATGGCCAATCATAATTTAATAATTTTGGATTGTATGGCCTAGATTTTGTGATTTGGGACTCATATGCCACCTTGGGCATATGGGTCCCACCTAGGTTTTGGGGCCTAGATCTAAATTTAACATAAAACTAAGCATTTCTTGATAAATGTGTCCCAAGCTTAGCCTAATGGGACTCATATGTCCCAACTAGTGTATGAGTCTCGCTTAGCTTATACCTAATTTAAATTTAAATTCTTGGCAAGATTTCATTCTCCTAGATCTGATCTCGGCTTGTAGTGTTGTAATTTTGAGAAATTTGGCATAAACAATTATAAATATAAGGTTATTTTTCACCTAGCAAGCTTACAAGTCATCAAGATATCATAAGAGCACTTACACGAGAATACAAGAGTATTCAAGAGTTGATTATCAAGCATTGTGGATAATTATTCAAGTATCAAGCATCATGTCAAAGTCATCATACATCATGTTTGTTTTTGAGCTAATATTTTTGATGTAGGGTTTTATGATTCAAGCAAGCATTCCATTCAAGATCCATATCATTCAAGCAAGAGTCAAGATCCACATTCATGCTAGCCATTACTTACAAGATTGCATCCTTTTGTCCAAGGGTTTGGTGAGTTGCAACATTGCATATTTTGTTCATTCATCATTCCTTCATTCTATTTGATTTCATTTCGAGGTTTGATTACCAAATCGGGGTTTGACCAAGGAAAACCCCTATCCACTAACAAGACAACATTTTTCCCTCTCTTTTATGTGTGATTTTCATATTTAGGTTAAAGATCCAATTGAAGAGCAAGATTGGAGAAAAGTTGTCATGTTGTCAAAGTTGTCACCTTACTTGCAAGATTATAGAAAGTCACCTACAGATCATAATTTAGTATTCTAGAACTTGAGATTTGATAGGAAGGAAATTACAATAGATCACTAGAGGATTATAGAGTTTCAAAGAAACCTTGATATTGAGACTAAATTGCCACTTCTAGTGTATGAGTCCTAGTATACATATTTCAGCCATTTTCTATAGATCTTGATTCAACAGTTCTAGATTCTTGTTTCTACCCAGAAACCTTAATATGGGACTAAATCACCCATCCTGGAGTATGAGTCTTGGTGAGCATTAAAGTCAGCATTTTCAGGGTTTCAAGCCTTCATTTAAGCCTCTTCAGCTTCCAGGTGCACCTTTGTATTTTCTCAGTCTTTTATTCCATGTTTCAGTTTCATAATCTAGGTCATATAGTTAGGTTTTGCATATCTTATACACTTCTTGTCTTTCCAAGCCTTAACTTGGTGGTGAACCCCCTTTTAGTCTTTAATCACATCCCATGAAAAAATTTAGTAGATCTCTTCCCCTTATTCCATCCTTGGATTGAGATCTCTAGGGTTTCCTTGAGTGAATCTTGTGGAAAATTAGTGGTTGTATCCTAAAAGATTACAACTACCATTTTCTAGGTTTCAATCTTTAGAATTCTTCTAATTTGCAATTATTTCATCAAGCTTTATAGAACTCATCTTGAATTTGTATTCTTGATTATTTTCTTTTTCCAAATATGATCTTAAGGTCACAACTTCTTCAACTTTTGAGCATTCTTCAAATTTTATTTTCATCTCAACATTCAGACATTCTTCAACTCTTTTTCCTTCTTCAACTTGCACTTTTAGACTGGTAATTGTCTCATTTTCTTGCTTCATCTATTCATTAACCTCCTTATGTATTTCTTTGAATCTCTTGATTCTCTCTCTCAACTTTCTAATGCATTCATTTTCTTCATTAACATTTTTCTTCAAATCATTGTTCTCATTTTAAGTCCTTTCCAGATCTTTAAGAGCTATTATGAGTTGTCCATTCATGTCAACCATGCAATCTTCTCTTGTGAGTCCAACAATAGGAATTTCTTTCTGAGGAGAAGGATATCTCCTAAGATCCATGTGTTCAACCTCCAAGATCTTCCCCAAGCGGTTAAGCTTCTTTCAAGGAACCAAGCTTTGATACCAATTGTTGAACACCTAGAATACTAAGAGGGGGGGGTGAATTAGTATTCTTTGAAACCACTTAAATATTCAAAAATTCATTCCACATAACATTGTAGTGATGAAAAATGTATACCTTTAAATTTTACCACTTGTTTGAGCCCTCTTAGTTAAATTGGACTTAATTGTGCCTTAATTTACTATTGTAAGGTGTACCCATTTACACTTTCACACTTATTTAGGGATCCTTTAATTAATTGGGCTTATTTTTTCCTTAATTGGCCCTTTAATTCATTAACTAAGCCTATTTAATTACATTTTCCAAAGAGGAAACCCAACATTAATTAATTCCTAAACATAACATTTCTCATTGAGAAATGTGTATCCTAGGTTTATGGACCTGAGACCCATTTTCCCATGGGTGAATGAGTCCTCCCTAGACCTTAGGACCTAAATGTAAATTATTTTTTTGATAGTATTTTAACATTTTCAAATTTGTGATTCAATATCAGCTTGTGATATTTGGATTTCGAGAAATTGAGGATACATATCTATAAATAAGATAATTTCACTATGTTTCACCTAAAGAGTTTTTATGCAAGTCTTCAAGAACTAAAGTGTTGATCAAAGGAATTCAAGAGAAAATTTATGAGATTTTTATTGTAACATTCAAGATCCAATTGTCATGTCAAAGTCTTCTTGCATCATGTATGTTTTTGGAGCTAATATTGTGATGTATGTTTCATGATCAAATCAAGCATTAAAAGTACTATTTCAAGCAATATTCAAGTGTCAAGATCCACATCCATTGAATGCATTTCATGCAAGTTGCAGAATTTCATTCTAAGGTTTATTCAAGGGTTTGTTGATTGGTAACATATATTTTTTCATTCTTTATTCCCTCTTTCATGTTTCATTTCATTTCAAGGTTTGATTACCAAAACGGGGTTTGACCAAGGAAAACCCCCATTCACCAAAAACAAACAATTTTCCCTCATGTTGTGTTTGAAAATCTAGGTGGAAGAAAGCTTGAAGATCTATTGAAGAGAAAAATTGAAGAAGTTGACAAAGTTGCAAAAGTAGTCATAAAAATTGTCATCTCATAGAAACTCATCTATAGAATTTATTTCTAACATTCTGACATTGCCAATTGGAAAAATTGGTAGATTCAGATCTATATCACAAGATTTCAAAAGTTGCAAAAAAACCCTGGCAGTGGACCCATTTTCCCCTGGGCAAATGAGTCCTAGTTAGCCTTTGAAAACCCACTTTTGGTGACTGGTAAAAACAATTCTACCCTTCTCAGATCTGTAATTTAATTTTTAGTTCTGCTTATTTTGATTTTAATATTGTCATTTCAAGTTTAATTTGGCATAAATGGGTTAGTTTACTATTTTTAGTTTTTCTCCCAAAAGTGCCTGGTGAACCTAACCCCTATCCTTTAGTCATAAGGAAATCTGCAGATTCACACCTTGAGTTGACTCACCTAAGGGTTGTAAGTCAATTCTTTGTGTGGATCTCATTTCCTAATGAAATAAGGAAGATAGGTTTATCATACCCCTATTTTGATGCCCCTAACCTATTTTCTTTCATTTAATTTTGGTGAACCTGACTTTTGAGCATTGTATCTTTCTAGTTTTTAAGTCCACTTCAGCCCTAGATCTATATTTTGCATTCATTTGCATTGCATTGCATTGAATTGGATCTCATTTAGGTTTTTTTAGCTCGCATTAGTTTGCATCTCATTTAGGGTTTTAGGATTGCATTTTTCAATTCATTAAAATCCAGAAAATGCAAAAAAAATAGTCATTTTACATAGTTTTTACATATCATTGCATCATCATTCATTTACATTTGAAACTTGAATCAAAATTACATAACAAATTAGGTCTCCTAGTTTGTAAATTTATCACTATTTTGCATTTTCATTTAGACTTAAATTTATAGAAATTTAAAACTACAATCACCTATCTCAATCCAAAATATTAAAACCATAAGAATCCACTTAGAAATCTATAAATTCATTTCTCAAAACCCTTAGCTAGGACCCATTCTCCCATGGGAGAATGGGTCCTTGATTATGGCTTTTTCCTATATTTTTGGGCATTAAAATATTTGTTTCTATATTTTTTTTTGCTTTTACAATTTACAGAAATTTTGTAATCTCAAATTGATCATATTAAGCTTCATTTGATAAATTCAATGCATTGTGTGAATTCAAAATTGCATTTACAAGGCATCATTTTCAACTTTTTGCATAGCATAATCAAAAAATTATCTTATTCGAAATTGTAAGAGAGGGGGACCACCACATCCAAGGTCGTAGGTCAGGGAGGGTCAAGATGCGAGAGGTTGCCCTAACTTACCTCAACTCAACACAGTGTTAGGAAATGCAAGGCAAGAGTAACAAGGACTGTAAGGCCTCTCAGTTACTCTGCTAACCTGAAATGAACGAAGGGGCTAGGTGAGCTGATTTTCAAGTCCAACACTATGCCTCAGGAAGCTCTTTGTCCAAGGATGAAAGTGTGGTCTCTGGACAACAACACGATGTGCTGGAATCTCTAAAGTGGGTTGGAGTCCATATGACCAGACAAAAATAAAGGCATGGTCAAACCAAGGAAAACTAGCTAACAGCCTAGCTGACTAACTAGAGGGCCAGAATGATGTGATTAAATAAATGAAATATTCTCTAATATTGTAAAGTAAGAATGCAAGGGTGAAGAGAGCAAGAAGGATCTCAGCAAGGAATTTGTCTGCTAGTTGATCCCTCAAAGAGCCCATACCCCTACACACAATAAGAGAGGAAAATGTTGGGTGGATGTATAGGGGCCCGCCTCAGTCAGACCCCCATTTAGGTGTTTCCACATCCACAGACATCCAAGAGAATGAGATAAATAAAATGATATAGCAAAGAGCACTAAAGCACTACAAAACAATAAAGTGCTAACTCTACCAAGTGAAAGAGGAGAGGAGAGGGAAGCTTACCATCTCCACCAAGAGCACTCAAGGCTACTTGGGGGAGAAAAATGAGAGTACACAAGCCTCTGTTGCAATGGTGTGGTCCCAAACTTGCTCTACCTAAGTGATGGAGTGTTGCTTTGGCTATAATGGAATGCTTGGAATGTTGTTTGAAGCTTGAAGTAGATGCAAAAGACTGTGTTGAAGCTTGTGGGGTAACTATAGAAGTTAGAATGCATGTTGAGGGGATTAATTTGAAGAAAGAGTGGAAGAAAACAACCATATTTGATTGTCCGAAAGGGGCGTTACTACTTAACCCCCAATGAGAAGTGTAACTCCTCTGTAGGTTCAGCTGCAGGAATCTTCCAGGGCTGTAAGCATGTCACACAAACATCTGCGTGTCGTATAGGCATCCCCAATAGAAAAACCTCCACCAACGCTCAAAACAGGCACCAAGTGGAATGCAAGTAGTGGGCTTAGGTGGAATTAAGCCTCTGAACTTGGTTTTCTAAAGTGGAAAGAGGAAAAATGGGAATTTTCACATGGGATGAAAATTTTCTCCTATACATTGTTACCCCACTTTAGTGAGCACAAATACTGATGAGTGCTCGATAAAGTAGATCAAGAAGAGTGTAGGGTTAGTGATGTATACCTAAACCGTCGAGGAAGTAGTACTCGGTCTGGCATACCTAAAGGTCAGGGTAAGTGAAGGACTTCATAGCTGCTCAGAACTATGAAGTTGAAGAAAGAAAGCACCTTATAGTTGTTCGGTCCTGTAAGGAAGGTGTCCCCCAAAAACTCTAGCATGGAGGAGACCCAAAGGAAGCAAGCATCTTACAGGTTCTTGGTCCTATAAGGAAGGCATCCCCCAAGAACTCTAGCATGGAGGAGATGCAAAGGAAGTTCTCTACAGGTTCTCAGTCCTGTAGGGAAGGTATTCTCCACAAACTCAAGCATGAAGAACACCCAAGGAAGTGCCCTACAGGCTCTCAGTCTTGTAGGGAAGGTAACCCCCAAGATCTCTCCCATGGAGGAAACTTGAGAAAGTGCCTTATAGGCTCTTAGTCCTATAGGGGAGCCACCCCCAAGATCTCTCACATGGAGGAAGCTCAAAGGAAAGTGGACTTCTCAAAGTTAGAAAGAAACCATGTAGGAAAGTGAGCAGATAGTTACACAGACTGTCGAAAAATTTGAAAACTTTCGAAGGGGATCCCTTGGAAACCCGCTGTGAAGAGAGGGTCCACTCAAGGGACACACAATTCGAAAGTAGATGTTCTTTCTCTTGAATTGATCCTTCATCAAGGAATCCTTTTGAAAGATGTTCACTTCATCAAGGAATTAGAAAGGAAGAATATGCCCCCATGTGAGGGGAAGATCAGAGTTGTTCCCACTTTGGAGGAGGGTTTTCAAATCCTTTCTTTACAAACCCGTGATGATGGAATCACATTCTGTTAGGGTTTCAAGTTGAGAATGTGATTCTAAAGAAAGGTTTGCGAGGAATTTCAAGAAAAGATTTGTTGATAGAAAATGCATTTTCTAAAAATTGAAATGTTGAAGAAAGAAGGTTGTCACACATGAGAGGGACAACTCAAAAAAAGAAAAGAGAGAGATAAAGAGAAAGATAAAGAGAGAGAAAAATACAAACAAAGGGAATAGGGGGATCTGGTTTAGTAGGGTTAGATCTATCTGAGCTCATATAAATAATAAGCAACAGTGGTGCAAGGCGAAAGATCATCAATCCCCAACTAGATCAAGAAGAATGCATTAGAAGAAAAAGTAAAAATAAAAAATTGGGTCAACATGGAAGGGAAGCCTAAATTCCCCCAACGCTTTGCATTGTCCCCAAATTATCAAAAATCAAGCACAAACATGGAAGAATGATTCAATACAAATAGAAGAAGGTTTATGACACAAAACCACTATTGTATCCAAGCACCAACAAGGGTGACGAGGGTCATCTAGGCACACATAGCACGGGTATGGGGGAACACATCACAAAACACACACACACACGAGATCAAGAAAGGGCCTCCTAACATTGATCGGCCAAGAGGTTGTCTACTTCCCAATCTAAATCCTCATAAGGGGAAGGAGGACGATCCTGCAATGGTGGGATGTTAAGAGGAGGAGCGTCTGGTCCTCCCGCAACAAGGGCCAAGGAAGAGGGCCCCTTGAGGTTCTCTCCACCGAGCTCTTGTGGAGTCAAGGTCAACGACTTAGCGAAGATAGCTAACAAAGTCAAAACTTCATCGACGGAATTAAACATGCACCCCATAGGGGTTCCATGTCTAGCTTCAACGAACAGGATGGGTTATGCCTGAGGTTCACCGCTAAGCTTGTTGAATGACTCAGGAGTGGTGACAAACTTAGGGGAATCCAAGACTGGTTCCATCACCAAGACAAAACAAGTCAATGTAGGGCCACCTTGCAAGTGAGGTGGAATTTTCTTACATCCTTCATTTCTGGAAGGACCACCCTCTACCTCTTGTTTTGTCGGAGGAGATGAACTCCCCACGGACGAGGCTAGAGGTGCAGAGGAAGAAGAGGAGAGAACCACAATAGATACAACCGAGGTATTAACCATATCCATGAGCTTCAAGAAAGGCTGGATATCTAGAACGAAGATCAAAAAAGGTGGCTCCATCGAGGGAGCAATGAGCACCTATACCCGTTTAGGGTTAGGCACATGTTTTCTCACAACAAAAGCCAGGAGAATATGGGACCAAACTAAAGGGAGACAGAAGGAAGGGAGGAAGAATATGTTGCACGAGGCCCTGAAGCAAGGGTGGTCATTTCTTCCTCCTTCCTTTGTGAGGCAACCTGCTCAGTCAGAAGAGCCTTTCATTAGCGCTTGTGTTCACACAGAAGATAGTTTTTCGGCTCTTGGAGCTAGGGTCTGAAGGTTGCGAAGGAGCAGGGGGCTACTGTTCAACCATAGGAACGTCCATCACAGCTATTTTTTGGTAGGGGGACAGGTTCTTATACGGGAGTAGGAGGAATGGGCTAAGGAGCAACAAGAGGATTCGACTCAAGAGCCTCAATGACAAGCCTCTTTTTGTTCACTGCCTTAGGAGCAGGAATAGTAGGAGGCCATGGAGGTCAAGACAAAGAGGAATCTCCTTAGGAGACCTTCTTCCTGTTGTATTGAACACGTCTAGGTTCTGTCGGTAGAACAAGAAGTTCAAATGCAGGACGCTTGGGTTTTCGCCAAGCGGGCACCATAGTATTCTCCTGCGAACGAGGAGAAGAACCCGATGGTACCTTAGAAAAGCAAGAGGAAGCACCAAACAGACTAGCAGAAGAGGAAGAAGGAGGATCACGAGACCTCTTCTCTTCTTCCTTCTTTCGTTCCTTAGCGGCATCGTTGTCAGCTTTTAAACAAGCCTTATGTGAAATGGCATAAGGAGAGGGAGGGTATCTCACTTTCGGCCTCAGACACCCTTTCTTATAGTTTTGATACATTCGATGCAGAAGGTTTTTCCTAGGTAGAAGAGGACCAATGAGTGCAGGCCAGGAGTAGTCTAAGGAGTAGTTGCCATGTGCAACTGGTGGTCTATAACCGGTGTTGTGGATTATGTCCATGGATCCTCCGTGGATAAATTTTAGAAATTTATGCAGAACAGAGGGTATCGCGTTCATCACCACTAACCAAGGGATACCCAATTTCACCCTAAAGAGTTCAGACCTAGGGATGATGTCAAACAAAAGGTTCATAGATTTAGGTCCCACTAGGACTAACAGGACAATACTACCTAAAGGGGGCACGAAAGGCCCATCATGTGTGTGGATGGTACTCACTAGAGCATCATACCCATGTGTAAGAAGTTTATCGGCATAATCTCCTTTGTTATTATATTCACTTGTGATGTCAAATCAATGAGAACACTTGCTATGATGTTTCCATTGATCCATGCAGGAATGTAAATAAGAGATGGTTCTCTGTTAAAACCCATTGGCAGATCCTGTGACGTAAAGATTATGCTAGTACCACTGTCCACAGGATACACATAGGGGATAGGTTGATGCAAGAAGGAGGCCATAATGCACACTAGACAATACTTCCATAGAAGCCCTAAAGGTAAAAGGATAAGACAGTGACCCAACTAGGGTTTCATCACGCAATACCTTTGGAACACTCCAACTATGCCAACTAGGGGTCGCAGGTTGGGTTGTAAGGAAACAAGCTCACAACACTCACACCTGCAACACTCCTAGGGTACGAGGAAATGAATGGTCAGTATCACAAAAATGGAACCAAAATGGTTCACGTTAGGTTCACCAAAAATTTAAGAGAGGGGGACCACCGCATGCAAGGCCCCAAGTCACGGAGGGTCAAGACGCGAGAGGTTGCCTTAACTTGCCTTAGCTAAGCACAGTGTTAATAAATGTGAGGCAAGAGTAATGAGGAGTGTAAGGCCTGTCAGTCACTTTGCTAACCCTAAATGAACGGGCTAGGCAATCTGGTTTTCAAGTCCAACACTACGCCTCAAGAAGCTCTCTGTTTGAGGATGAAAGTGCGGTATATGGACGATAGCACGACATGCTGGCATCTCTAAAGTGCACTGGAGTCCGTATGACTAGACAATAGTAAAGGCATGGTCAAACCAAGGAAAACTAGCTAACAGCCTAGTTGACTAACTAGAGGGCCAAAATGATGTGATTAAATAAATGAAATATTCTCTAATATTGTAAAGTAAGAATGCAAGGGTGAAGAGAGCAAGAAGGATCTCAACAAGGAATTTGTCTGCCAGTTGATCCCTCGAAGAGCTCGTACCCCTACACACAATAAGAGAGGAAAATGTTGGGTGGTTGTATAGAGGCCTGCCTCAATTAGACCCTTGTTTAGGTGTTTCCACCTCCACAAACAACCAAGAGAACGAGATAAAGAAAATTATATAGCAAAGAGCACTAAAGAACTACAAAACAGTAAAGTGCTAACTCAACCAAGTGATAAAGAGGAGAGGGAAGCTTACCACCTCCACTAAGAGTGCTTAAGGCTACTTGGGGGAGAAAAATGAGAGTACTCAAGCCTCTGTTGTAATGGTGTGGTCCCAAACTTTCTCTACTGAAGTGATGGAGTGTCGCTTTGGCTGCAATGGAATACTTGGAATGATGTTTGAATCTTGAAGTGGATGTAAGAGACTGTGTTGAAGCTTGTGGGGTGAGTGTAGAAGTTAGAATGCATGTTGAAGGGATGAATTTGAAGAAAGAGTGGAAGAAAACAACCATATTTAGGTTGGTCGGCTGAAAGGGAATTACAACTTGACCCCCAATGAGAAGTGTAATGCCTCAACCGGTTCAGCTGCATGAATCTGCCAGGGACGTAAGCACATCATGCGGGCATCCCCGACAGAAATTCCTCCATCGACATTCAAAACAGGTGCCAAGTGGGATGCAAGCAGTGGGCTTAGGTGGAATTAAGCCTCCGAACTTGGTTTTCTAAAGTGGAAAGAGGCAAAAGGGGAATTTACACATGGGGTGTAAATTTTCTCCCATACAAAAATATGAAAATTGCTTTTACATATTTTCATTAAACTTTACATTCTAGGATATTTCATTACATTTTACCTCTTATCCATTTTGGTTGCATACCAAGTCTGTGAAACTTGTATGAGCTTCACAACTTGGTTTCCTATTGCTAATACCATCATGAGATAGTTCGAGACTCATGTCATCCCGTGATACATCATTCGTTGTGGGTCTTGGGTTTTCGAACTCTTTCACTCATAGTGTTGACACTAGTCAACCCTCTATGGATCCTAGGTTTCATACCTCATTTCCAATGACTTCCCTACCCATAAATAATGTGCATGATGTCAAAAAAATGGTTGCTAATGCCTCTCAAAAGAACATAAGGAATATCAATGAAGAATTGAAATGTTTGCAAGACTGTGAGATCCAAACATATTGCTAGTAATGCCATTCCCATCATAGGGAACATAAGAAATATGCTTAAGAATTCACAAGGAATAGAATTTATATGTAGCATGGTCCATATCATTAAAATAAATTTTCCCTCTCCCCAACTAGCCTTCAATACTGTGTGTGTAAAATATGTGAATGAGTAATAAAACCACATAATCAATGAGACATTACATTAGAGAATTCAAATAACAAATCTAATCTAATTGAAACAAATAAACTCTCTAAACTTGTCCCATTGTTCTCTATCCTCAAATATTTTCTCAAGTCATTATGGCTCTCATATTTTGTGTATGCACAAGACTTGTCAAATGACAGCTTGAAGAATGAGATGTTGGAAGATGCAAGAAATCTATTCCTACATTAATGATAAACTATATGATTGATGAGTGATATGGTAATGATGTTGTGATAGAGATGTGATGCTAAATGTTGTGATGCAAATATTGTATGAAAGCTATGGAGATCACTAAAATGTAGCTAACAACTAAGGCATGATCATAAACTAAATGCTTCTAAATGTTGATTGCTAAATGCTCACAAATGCTCTAATGAAAATTCTACAGAGTAAGATTGCTCAAAGTTGGGATATGAAATGTTGTAGAATGAAGCTACATTTATAGGATTTCCAAAGCATATTCTGATGTGGCAACAACCAACGGTCAATATTTTAGCTGGAGAGATTGAGGGTGGAGAATGAAGAAGTTAGAGGGAATAAAGGAGATTGTTCCCTTTAATAAAACAATCTACCAAGTGTGAGAGAGACTAAATGGAGGAAAAGAGCCAAGTGTCTCAAGTTTGTTTCAAAATTTGTTGAAGATAATGCCAATTTAAATATTAAGGATATTTGAATTCATGAGACACATGATGAGTTGGCAAGAGAAAAAAGCTATAGACATATGACTAAATTCAAATTTTAGAATTTATATTTAGTAAGAATATATTAATTAAATAAAACAATCTATTTGAATTTGTTTATTTAATTAAGATTAGAGGAATATGATCTAAGATAAGAAGAATTAGAAAATGTGAACCATATAAATAAATTTAGAATTTATTTATAAGTAGACAAATTAAAAGAGGTTTATTAATTAAATAACCTGTATTTAATTAATTAATTATCCTGGCCGATTTTAGGTGTATACAAATACCTTTCCTATGTATGAGAGAGATTCAATAAAAGAATACACAATTCCTAATGCATCCCTTCTTGAAAAAGGGAAAGGTGTGATGTTAGAAGATCCAATTGTTGGCCATAATCACAATCACATTGATCTTAATGGGAAAGGTGTCGTATTCCACAAAATCATGTCTCATAAGGATCCTAGGGTTACCTTAGATCCTTCACCTTTAAATATATCAAATATCAAACCAAAGAAGAAACTGCATCAACTTTACAAATCCAAGAAACAAAAGACATTTGATCCTCTTGAGGGCCTATTCAAAATATCCAAGACTAAGAATTATTTTTACTCTTTTACATTGGGGATTATTTAAGCTACCTCCTAAACCTGAATAGTTAACACCACAATAAAATGATCAAAATGAACCATATTGTTCCTATCATAGATTTTTTTGGACATCACACCAATAATTGTTGTGGTTTACAAGAATTGTTGAAGAAATCTAAATCCCCTAGGGATCCAACTTGACTAAATTACATGAACTTTTCTCCTTGCCATGTGATACTTCTAGGATCATAGCATACTCACTATTGTATTCTTTACATTCATTGCAAATCATTTTTATTGCAAGGAGCTCATTCTCATCACTCATCTTGGCTCATCCTTGTTCTGCACCTACTGGAGGCAAGGAGTTAGATAGCCTTGTCATAGTTTGACACTTGATGTTGTCCCTTTGGCTAGTTTTCGGCCTTACACATATACTGAACAAGATTGGAATATAGATGACCTACTATAGGTTGACTTGCATGTACCCTACTAGTCTTTTTCTTTGTTTTATTTTCATGTTTCTTTGTGTGATTGTATGTGCGTAATGTGATCCCCCATATTGTTCTATTTGATGTATCTCTTCATGTGCATTCCTCTATTTCTATCTACAGTCTTCTATATGTCATAAACATTTATCTTTTTATTTTTTCTTGTGTTATCCTTTTGGGGACGATGCAAGGCATTGAGACATTTAGGTCTCTTCCAGGTTGACCCAAAATATTTTTCTTTGTTTTTTATCTCTATGTGTCATTCTTCCTGTTCTACAAGTATTTGGGGAATGATGATGGTTTCGAGCTCTATGACAACATTATAGCAAAGATATACTAACCCCAAATTTGTAGATGCCTTATGTTTTTATGGTTTCACTTTCGGGGTAACCCCTTTCCCTCTCTTTTTCATGGCGTAGCTTCATTTGGAAACATATGACTTGGCATAGGGCTTTCTGAATAAGCTCTCATGTCTTCTTTATTGTTAGTAGTGATTATTTGCTACTTTAAATTAAATTGCTCACAACAATGGAGTTAGCAATTTCTTTAAAGTGGGGGCATACATTGGCATTATTATTTTTGAAAAATTTGGCATTCCTTATGTTTCATTGTGTGATTTTCTTACTTCTGGTGATGCATCTTTTTCTTGTTGGTGTCATTGGGTTTGAAGGAGTGTAATCTTTCTTGGCAGATGACTTTCCTCTTAGTGGTGATGTTATTCTTGCATTCCCTAAGTTGTGAATCTTTTATCCTTGACTTGTCCTCTCTTGGAGACATTAGGCACAATGCTCCCTATGAGGATCCCTTACGTGAACTAAGAAAAATCCCTTTGAACATGTTTATTTGCGTTTTTGTTCATAAGTGTTTAGCATAACACAACTTGCTAACCTTTTGAAGCTCAAACCCTTTTCAAGGCCACCAAGCATAACACACTTTACTTGCCAATGTAGCCTTGCCTTGTTTGTTCATAGGTGCTTAGCATAACGTAGCTTGTTAGGCCTTATGAAGCTTGAAATTTTTGTTTTGTTTTATGGTGCCTTACTGAAGTTATCAAAGATATAGATTTGGTAATATGGTATGAGATCCTAATAAGATTCTTTCATTAAATTCCACCCATTTTATGTTTTTTTCTTTTTTTTGTGGTGCCTTATTGAAGTTATTGGAGGGATAGCTTTGGTATGGTATGGGAGCCTAATAATATTCTCTCATTTGCCACCCTTTGGGGCTCACCTAGTGGACAATCAGAGTTCCATTAACTCATGTCAGCATGTGTTTCGTTTGCATAGTGGACAACAAGTTTCACTTGTGAACATTTTTGGACAAATAGCTGAGGTGTATTCCACATCGCATTGGAAAATTGAGGCTTGATCGACCCTTTTAATTTTTACCTTTTCTTTAAGTCTTTGGCATTGTATGATTGAGTATCTTGTCATTGTTGCATATACATATGTTTTGAATGTCTACTTTAGTGTGATTTTTCCCTTGTGATCATCCTCTCACTAAAGTGGGGGCTAAATGTAGTGATGTAAAATATATCCCTTTACATTTTCTCACTCATTTGGGCCCTCCTAGTTAAAGTGAACTTATCTATTCCTTAATTTAGTGTTGTAAGGTGTACCGCTTTACACTTTCACACTAATTTAGGGCCCATTTAATTAATTGAGCTTAATTTTTCCTTAATTGGCCCTTTAATTCATTTACCAAGCCTATTTAATTACTTTTTTTGAAGAGGAAACCCAACATTCACTAATTCCTAAACATAACTCTTCTCATTGAGCAATGTGTGCCCTAGTTTTATGGACCTAGGACCAATTCACCCATGGGCGAATGGGTCCTCCCTAGACCTTAGGACCTAATTTAAATTGTGTTTTTGGTAGTATTTTAACATTTTCAAATCTATGATTCAATTTCAACTTTTGATATTTGAATTTCGAGAAATTGAGGATACATATCTATAAATATAAGGTCATTTCACTATGTTTCACCTAATGATTTTTATGCAAGTCTTCAAGAGCTAAATTTTTGATTAAAGGAAATCAAGATCAGATTTATTAGAGTTTTGTTGTAGAATTCAAGATCCAATTGTCATGTCAAAGTCTTCTTGCATCATGCATTTTTTTGGAGCTAACATTGTGATGTAGGTTTCATGATCAAATCAAGCATTCAAAGTACTATTTTAAGCAAGATTCAAGTGTCAAGATCCACATCCATTGAAGCCATTTCATGCAAGTTGAAAATTTTCATTCCAAGGGTTATTCAAGGGTTTATTGAGTGGTAACATAGTTTTTTTCTTTCTTCATTCCATCTTTCATGTTTAATTTCATTTCAAGGTTTGATTACCAAAATGAGGTTTGACCAAGGAAAACCCCCATTCACCAAAAACAAACAATTTTTCCCTCTCATGTTGTGTTTGTCTATCTAGGTGGAAGAAAGCTTGAAGATCTCTTGAAGAGAAAAATTAAAGAAGTTGAAAAAGTTGCAAAAGTTGTCATAAAAGTTGTCATCTCATAGAAACTCATCTACATAATTTATTTCTAACATTCTGAAACTGCCACTTGGACAAATTGGAAGATTCAGATCTATATCAAAGGCTTCTGAAAGTTGCAAGAAAACCCTAATAGTGGACCCATTCACCCTTGGGAAAATGAGTCCCATTCATCCTTTGAAAACCCACTTTTGGTGACTAGTAAACATAGTTTTGCCCTTCTCAGATCTATAATTTAATTTATGGTTCTACTTATTTTGAGTTTAATATTGTTGTTTCAAGTTTAATTTGGCATAATTGGGTTAGTTTACTATTTTAAGTTTTTCTCCCAAAAGTGACTAGTGAACCTAACTCCCATCCTTCAGTCATAAGGAATTCTACAGATTCACACCTTGAGTTGACTCACCTAAGGGTTTTAAGTCAATTCTTTGTGTGGATCTCATTTCCTAATGAAATAAGGAAGATAGGTTTATCATACCCCTATTTTGATGCCCCTAACCTATTTTATTTCGTTTCAAACATATTCAGCTTGCAATAAGAAAGGAAAGCATGAAAGAAACCATCAAAGCACATAACACATGAACATTGGATATTTTTATGTGGAAAACCCAAAGAGGGAAAAACCATGGTGAGGATTAGCTCACAATATATTACAATCGGTTACAACATATTACATAAATTCTCATTACAAGTGGACTCACTATCCTTGTGGACTCACTACCCACAAAAATAAGAAAAGATAGAAGAGAGGGGTGGCACACAGCCAAAATGAACTTTTACAATTGTGTCTACAACATGTTGGAATATAGTTCCATTGAAGCTCAATACACAGAGTCAACACAATTCATATCACTCTTCTCTAACACTCTGCAAATCACTTTCACATAATTTTCATCCAAAATACTTGTGTTCACTCACTACAATATTAAAATTAACTTGCATATATATATCCATCACATTCACACACTTATAACATGTATTAATTTGGTCGGCCTAATTAGATGTATCAAGCAAAACATAATTTGTCGGCTCCCTATCAACCATACACACCTTGTGTCTTAATTTAAAAACATGTAACACCTTAAATAGGTCAAGGTGGACCTATAATATCTCTGTTATAACATATTAATACTTTCTTAACCTCCTAAATACTCATATCACATTAGGTTAGCACCTATGAAGACCTAACATCAAAATTCACCAACTTATCAACCACAAACAAAATCACGGACCTCCAAACTTCATGCCACTTGGAACATAGGTGAACTTGGCACCTATAAACACGTCCACAAATCCGCAAGACACGTTATTATTCCATGGTGAAGTTTGGACTCATCAAAGCATACACCCTATACTCGCAACCACTATCACCAGTAGACCCGATATTCTTTCATTCATAATTTCTTCACCAGAGGGCTAAAAGACATGAAAATTTGGATTAAATTCCTTTGACATCCAAAAAAATTTCCTTGGAACCACAAAGAAAGATTCTTCAATCCCGAATAATGCATAGACCAAAACCTAGATGCCCTGTACATAGAAAATTGTATTTCTACACTTAGCCAATTCTTAAACTTACTATCTACACTGGATCAAACCTTCTTGCAACTAAACATTGGATTATCATCTAGATATACAACTTCATGCTTCACCAATTTTTTTGCACATCAATCTCCATACAATGTTGACATCAATGACAACCCTGCATACTATACAACACATCAATGACAAACTCCACAAACTTCCAATAGTTTTGAGATCTCAACACCTTAAAACCCTAGTTCATGCATTCATTCCCTACTTATCAACAAATTAGGGAAATTTGATTACTCGCACATTGTTGGACTTCATAACTTGATCTCAGTTATTAGAGACCTTTAAACACTAGTACTCCTATGCATATTTTCAAACCCTAGAATTCAATACTTTTGGACTAGGGTTCTCAATGCTCCTATCATGTCAGTTATGCTCCATATTTGAATGTCGCGTTCTTCTTTGTTTGCACTCTCCTAATTTATCTTCTATTTTTTTCCTTCTATTTTATATTTTCCATATTTTCTTATAATTAGTTACTCTGATCCTAATTCACCTAGTTTAATACATATCATCAACCAATCATTAAATCCAACAAACAAAAAAGTGACCAAAACTTTGACCAGCCTATTTGGCTCTCCCTTGAGAAAAACAACCAAGA
Source organism: Sequoia sempervirens (assembly GCA_007258455.2). NCBI lineage: Eukaryota > Viridiplantae > Streptophyta > Pinopsida > Cupressales > Cupressaceae > Sequoia > Sequoia sempervirens. The sequence continues at coordinate 70,796,635 of VDFB02270651.1, forward strand.
AAGATCTCCAAGGGTTACTTTTGCATCCCTCAATATTTTAAGTGTTAAAGGATGGATTTATGTTAGGTTATTGGGCCTAGATCCCCTTTCACTATCTTACATCTATTTCTTTAAGCACCCCACTATATTAAGAGTTTTTGGGGTGTAAAACTTGAGAGTGCATGAGATAAATGATTGGTTGGGGATCTTGTTATTCCTCATCTAACTCTTTATAAGGCTCTAATATTGGTTGTTTTCTTTATCACTCAACCCTTCATTATAGAAAAAAAATATTTTTATTATATTTATGCCCTTGACTATATTTTCTATCACAATTGAAACATAACCATTTTTCTCTCTTCTTATCAATTTATTGTGGTGTCAATCTATCACAATTGAAACATAACCATTTTTCTCTCTTCTCATCAATTTATTGTGGTGTCACTCTAGTAAGCCAAGGGAATGATTGTCTTGAAAATCCTTTCTCTCTTATTCAATTAGCCCATTTTCTTATAGGAATTAAATAATTATCTTCTACCTTCTATGCTAAGATAAAAGATTTAGATATAGAGTTAATATTGAACTTGCATACCTCATGTTAGATGTGAACCTTGAGAGCACCCAAAAATAAGTAATTCAAGTTCTCCTTTGTAATTGTATGTGCCCTCAAGGATAGATTTTGGAATTGCTAAATGTAATCCTTGAATGATCCTATTTATTGAATTTTAGCTAGCTAGTTGAAGTATGTGTTGGCCACACTATTGCTATATTGTGATTGCAGCTCCTCTATAAAAATTGACCTTGAGATAGTGAAACCATTTTCCTTCTATTGAGTACATAGGAATTAATAATAAATAAATTTCTTTGGTTCTAAATATAAGGAAACTATTTTCACCTTTTTTCCACTTGGGATTTGATGTACATAAAAAATTTATTGATTTTATTTATACAAGTTAGTGGACTATTTCAATCAAACTTGCACATATCCACCTTTGGTATCACATTCCTATATCTCGTATGAGTAAAGCATTTAGACTTAGATTAGCAGATGTAGATGACCCACCTTGGTTGCCTGAGACATCCATTAGAAAGCCTAATTTAATATGTACATAAGCACTTATATTGTCTTAAATGTTTTGCGTAATTGATATTCTCATGTTAGGTGATGCACACCCTTCATCTCCTTCACTAATAAAATTCCTTTAATCATCTCTTTCTTCAATGATGAAATTCCTTTAGTCATCATCTTCTTCGCTAATGATATTTCTTCCTTAATCTTGTTAATTTCATCACTAGTAGTAACATCCTCAATATCTACATCATCCTTATCTGGATATATTCCAAGTGTGACAACATTATTTTTGCCTCTTGTTGCAATCCCCATCATTATGGATTTTTTTGTAATATATCACAAAAATAAAATTTAAAAAATTTAAAAAATTTAATATAACTTACCAGGTCCTAGATCTTAGTTTCCAAGAAAATTCTTGAACAAATTAGTTAATTTGTATCCTTGAGAGTGAATTTGGCAGAAACCCCAACTCTACAATAAATCACTTAATTTTGCTCCAATTTATTTGAAATTTTATTGTAGTAAATTAAATATGTCCTTAAAAACCCTCCAAAAATGAGAAAATTTTTCCAAAAATTGAGATATATGCATTCACAAGAGAAGAATATAATATGAAATAACCTTACCCTTTTTCTTCAATTCACGACACTAAGATCATGCTTTGATACCACTTATTATGAAATAACTTGCAGAAGAGAAGAATATATAATGAAATATGCTACAAATACTTGATAATTATATAGAATAACAAGCCACTTCAAGGGAGAAAACCTCCAAATATTTCCAATGAGAACACAATTCACTATATGATGATAACAATCTTACCACTATCTCCTATATATACTTAATCATGTCATGACTACCACTTAAGACAACTTAGATACTTAATTAAAACCTTTAGGATGACCTAACTACCTATGTAAGACTATAATAATGATTATATAGCTTTTTTAGGAGTTAAGGTAGCAACAAGCTAACTACTCATAACCTTAAAGCACATACGTGATTAATGGTGTAGTAGTGCATGCCTAACTCCATAATTGTACTTAGGGGTGAGAATAGCCCCTAAATGACTCCTTAATTTTATTGGAATTGATCTCATGTTTTATCCTTGCACTATTAATGCATGTGTTTGGTGACCTCCCCATCATCCTTTCCACTCACCAATTGATCTTCACATTAATGTTGAATCCCCTTCATGTTGTGCAACTTGTCTTTGCTATCAAAACTTATCAAATGGTCCTTTGTCTCTATAATTGACTTGGCTTGGGCATTAAATGGTACCCTTTAATCATATGTCTTCAATTCATTATTGTCATAAAAATTTATTTTGAATTAATTAATGCCACCACCATTCATTTTGCAATGCCCCATTTCAATGATGCCACAACTCCCTTTGTCATCCAAGCTACTCCTTATGGCCATTTCACTACCCAAACATGGTCACTAAGTTGACCCTTCAACCCTCTTCACTACTTCTCATGTTGCTCATGACATCTTTTTGTTGTCACAACCTCTTCTTTTTCTACCTTTCTACTACTCTATACATCCTTGCAACTACTTGGTCTCCCCCTCAACTCTTTCATTCACCAAGTATGCTTTGTAGCAAACTTTGTACCCTCTATTCATATATCCATGTATCCAATAGATTTTCTATATAACCATCCACATCCACCTTAGGAACAATCAAACTCTATCACTACCACCTCATCACCTCTTATGGACTCTTCTCATTTAACCACCATTCTTTTACTCTATCAACAATCATTGTACACTCCACTAATATAGTATTGACCTTCATTATTTTTTTAGCTTACCACACTAACACTCTCTTAATGTTCTCTTAAGACATATGCAACTGCAATATCATCACTCACTTTTCACGATATCCTCTTCACTAGAAACATCACCCTTAATTTTTTCCTCAAACCTCAAAAACCTCCCTATTGTTGTGCATGTTCTAATAGCACCTTCCTCTTTTGATGCAATAGCCCAATCACTTTATGGGCCAACTTCCTATTCCTACAAGTAACCCTCTCCTCTATACTTTAATACCATTTGATGTTGTGATAAAATTGAGCAGCTAAACCTAGAATACATTGTAAACATGAAAGAAAACAATAATTTGTATTCATTCTATATTCACAACAATACAAAACAGTTACCAAAGATTGAATCCCCTGAAAATATTTTTTCTTATCTATTAGAATGACTATCCTACTATTACTGCAGAAGCACTAACCTATATGACTTAACTACTTGTTGAGCGCTACCAATGAATGCGAAGAAATGACTTACAAACTTAGATTATATACAATTTACAAGTGGAAAAAATAACCTTTACATTTAGGAAATCTGATCTTTTCTATAAAATGATCTCATGCGCTACAACATTTCATGCTCTCGACACTGAATAATTAATTGCACCACAATCAGATCTCGAAGAAATCCAATTCAATTTTAACTCTAAGTCATTATGAGGCATGACTGAAAATCCCTATGCATGAACACGGATCTCCAATCTCCTAAGGCTCCTAAAAGTTGTATAAATTGTTGCAGTTCATCATCATCGAGACAATCTGATTGTCTTAGAGCAACTTGCATGGAGACAGATTTTATAGACAGTGAGGTTGCATGTGTCTACGATCGATAGAAACTTCAAGATGATATTGACTATCTATCGATAACTTGCTGATATGTGGCAGCATTGCATCCATCGATTAACTTCAAGATGATGTTGGGGAAACCAAAGCATTAGAGCCCAATCAATTAAATTCCTTGGACAGTTGGCATTCATATGGGAGTTTGGGGGAACCAAAAGAGATTGAGGATAACAGCTGTTGATGGGTCTGTTATTGAAAGATCAAAAAGGTGGAGGCAAGAACTAAAACCAAATCAACACCAGTCATGAATACTGATGTGAAGGGTGAACGTCTGATCATAACAGTTTGCTAAAGGTGGATCATTCCTTTGATATTAGAAGTAGAAGTCACTAGCTTGGAAGGTGAAGAATGCCCAAAAAAATTGTCTGCATCTCTTTTTCATGGACAGGTGGTATCAGCCGAGATGTTAAGTATCATTGTCCTTTCGAAAAGGAATCTTGCCCTTTGATCACTTGTTCATAAATTTGAAAAACGCCATACCCAAATAAATGTGGTTGGAATCGAAGACCTGACTTTTCTTGAATATGAATATGAATTTGAAAATGGCCATACCCAAATAAGTGTGGTTGCAGTCAAAGACCTGACTTTCCTTAATATGAATTTGAATTTGGTTGTAGGTAAGTGAAATTCCATATAACATAAAAATTATATAGATTTTCTTTTTTTATATATAATTGTCCTTTTAAAAATGAATCTTGTCCTTCTATCACTTGTGTCATAAATTTAAAAAACTTCATGTTTAAATGAGTGTAGTTGCAATCGAAAACCTAACTTTCCACCAACTTGAATATGAATACAAATTTGGTTGTAGGTAAGTGAAAATGTGAAACTCTATATAACATAAAAATTATATAGATTTTTTATGTATGAATGTCCTTTCAAAAAAGAACCTTGTCCTTCGACGACTTGCTCATAAATTTGAAAAACTTCATACCTAAGTGTAGTTGCAATCAAAGACCTAACTTCCCACTAACTTAAATATGAATTTGGTTGTAGGTAAATGAAACTCTATATGACATAAAAATTATGAGACTTTATTTATTTATTTAGTGAGATGATGTCAGATTGTTTTCAATTGAGGATGCTTCTAATGTGTTTTATTGGTAAGTAGTAATTATGTGAGGTGTAGTTTATTGTTAAATACCAAATAAAATAGTTTTAGATTTATATTTCTGAATATTTTTTATATAAATATATTTAAGATATCCATATTAGAATAATTGTCATCATTGAAATTAATTGGTAGTTATGAATTGAAATTTAGACATGTATATTATTATTTATTTATCATTGTGATGTATGATATACATATAGATTGTTCACATTCAATCTCATAAATAAATTAAGATTTAAACCAAGTGCAAACAATCCATACTACATAGATATTGAATATTGATGTGAATTAATAGTAATATTTACTATATGCCATGAACTAATGATTCAAACATATACCATAAAGCTAGCCAAAATGAGATGTAAGAATTTACCAAACTATTACTACTATAATCCTTTAGGAGAGAGGTGCTCATATATGGGAAATATATATTAATCCATATTTTTTTCTAAACCATTATGGTATCACATATTTTTCATTGTCACAATTTTTTATTACTTCCTTTTATTTAGATGTTAGTTATGAAAATTCACATCTAAAGAGCTAGAGCTAGAGCCAAAGCTAAAGTGTTTGGTTACCTTCTATCTCATTTTCTGTCTCAAGGATTGATTAAAGGTATTTCTCTACTGAATTCCCCAACTCAATTTTTAAAGGTCATTTCTCTAATGACTCTTTCCTTAGTCTCATAGAAGAGGAGAAAATATCAATTAGGCCTTGTGTTGTTTGTGTTGGAAATTGAGAGGTTGTCATTGATGTCAATAGATAGTAGGATTTTGGATAAATATCACAATGGAATTTTGTTGACTGTCTACTTTGGTAATGAAGATTTTTAATCCGATATCTTGGTCTGGATTATCCTATTTTGAAAGATCTGCTCAGAACCTGATACTATGTTTTATCTAGTTATCAATTGTGCATGGTTTCAATTGTCTAGGTTGTATGGTTGGAAACGTACAGTTACCAATAGTTTGGAAACATTTTCATACTTATACATTGGCTTTGTACAACAGTTATTGGGTCTGGTTTCTATCTAAAAAAAAAGATATCATTATAGGACTTTGTACATAGATTTCAGAGTAGAAGATATATTCTACATTGGAGTTTCACAATGATATGTGAATGCATTCAAAAGGTATGAATGATAGTATTTTGATATATCGTCTACAGTGAGTTTTCATACAATGCATTGATGTGGGAGACTGAAGTTTTATGGGTGAGTGCACAAAGTTGAGTCCATGAAATGTAGAAGTTTTTGCCTTAGCCAAAAAATGAAATCGGCATTGCAAAAACAAGATCTCGATTTTTAAAAATTGGGATCCCGAGGCTAAATGCAAAACGGGATCTCACTTTTTAAAAATCAGGATCCCGTTTGTTAAAGGGTCCTGAACTGACAAACAAGGAACGGGACCCTGATCAGTATGAAATGGGATCCCGATTTATAAAAAATCGAGATCCCATTTTGTAGAAATTGGGATCCCGTTTTATAATGGTATTTATTTTTTTTAAACACGAACAAACTGCATTTTGTAGTAGATGGGATCTCGAGTTCAGGCAATAGTGACCTCCACAAATAGCTCCAGGTACCCGCCCACACCCATTTTTTTTTCATTTTTTCATTTTTTATTGAAATTGTGAATAGAATAATTGATTTTAGCATGTTTTTTTTAATTTATTTAACATTTTAAGTATTTTATTTCCTGTTATAGTAGAAATGAGTAATTGTAGAAATAGATTGAAAAATGCAATGAAACTTGAAGATTTCTGAATAGAAATGAAAAATTGAACCTTTAATTGTGTTTTAGAAACAAAATTTAGCTTTTGAAACCTAAATTTTTTTATCAAACAAAAAACAATTGAATTTGAAAACCCTAATTGGAATGAAACAAAAAAATTTGCATTTGAAAACCCTAGAAATTGAAATGAAATTAAAGAAATTGCATTTAGAAACCCTAATCAAGCTTTTTGAAACCCTGAATTCAAATCAAACAAAAAAAATTGAATTTGAAAACCCTAGTTTGAAATTAAACAAAAAAAATTGCATTAAAAACCCTAATTACTTAGAAATTGAAACCTTATAATTGAATTGGAATAAAAAAGTTTGCTAAAACCCTAAATTGAAATCAAACAAATCATTTTGATTTTGAAAACTAGGTAATTTCAAGCTCAAGAAAATTCATTTGTATTGCTTAAATGTTTTAAATTTCATTTGCATTGTATGGAGAAAACGATATGTTAAACTTTAGTTTTAATGTTAAATTATAACTAGATTAGAAAACAATATGTTAAAGAATAGTTACAATTCATAAAATTTATCAATGTTTGTTTGCAAATTTAGTTAGCAAATTCATAAATCCAAGCACGTACAATTGATTTCCAATTGGCACTAACTTGCAAGTCCAAATTATTCCAAGGGCCACCCAAACTTCACCCTGAATTGTAAAATCTAAACCCTCAACACTAAAGCATTTGAATTTTGTCTTAGGACCTTAAAATGAAATTTGGTTGCCTTAAAAAACCCTCTGTTGTCATCATCCAATAGAGCTTTTTGTAATTTTTTCACTTATTTGAACACATAATATAAAACCTTTTGGTTTCTACAATTTTATGAAGAGTGGATGATCACTCTCTATGACACTTAGACATGATCAATAGGGATCTAAATCATTGGAATAAAACTTTATTCTATTGTATCCACAAGATAGAAGAGCAAGAGTGAGTGATATGGGTAACTTCTTTCATTGGAGATACGTAAAATTTTGTAGGTTCAATGTCAAGAATGGGTCTATTTTGTAGATTTATGAAAACTATTATGAATATATAGAATACCATAAAAGTATAATTATAGAAATTCCAATTGGAAACACTTGGGTATATATCATATGAAATTTAAATAGTAAGGTGTCTATTATATAGGAGAGTTGATAATACATGGAAAGAGGTTTGTATGGGAATATATGTATTAAGAAACGCATACCATGACCTCTATAGGATTTTTAATATGTGATCCTAGATAATAATCCACCCATCCTCAAGCATAATGGGTTCTTTAGCAATTAAGGGAGATGATAACCATAAAATTACCTATATTTTGATACTATATAGATTTATGTGGAAGGATATAAATGCATCAATAAGGAGACCAAGATGGGACCATTTAACACCTAAGGTACCTATTACATGGGAAAGGGAGGAGGTACATGATGATAGGTTGGAGGAACTAGGCTATTGTTACAATAGAGAGAGGAGGAAGATTCATATTATGCTCCTATAAATAAGAGGTCAATTTAGAAGATTAAAAGAACTCTAATAACAGAGGAAATAATTCTATAGAGGGAGTGAGTGGGATTGTTGAAAATATACAAGGAGAGAGGTGAAGGTCCCAACACCTACTTAGAGTCCTACACCAAATACACCAATCCAGGTACTTCATAGAAGGATCAAGATCCATGTGAGTAGCCTCTTTTTTATTTTTGTATCTTCTACATATGTATATTTATTCCTTTATTATGTGATTAAAATTATGTATGATACAACTTATTAATAAGTGATTACAAGTATAATTATTAAAATATTTTACATTTATTTTGATATCCCCTAATGTAGGAGGAAATTTTTACTTGTTTTGATACATGTATATTATTTTTGTGATATGTATATATTGATTCATTTTTAACATGATACTTTCTTTTATTAGAAGTGTAAACATTTTTGACCTGGAGCTATGAACCAATGAGGTCACACTATGACTAAATTTGGACCTCACTAGACATATAGATCCCCTTAAGCCATCCTATCACCCTAAATCATAAATCAATTTCTTAAGGGGTCCCAATATGGCATTTATTAAGGGGATCAAAGAAGTTCTCAAAATTTGGTGAAGTTGCCCAAGGCAACCAAATTCAACAATAATAAGATCGTGCAAGATTATAATATGAATGAGATTTCATGATCTAGGTTGGTGAGTTGAAACAAGAGCTATCTCAATCAACTATTCCACAAGAAAATGTTCTTCACTAACTTTCAAGTTCATTGTATTCCAAGGGGTACCAAAATTTCACCCTAAGTTTTGTAAACCCTAAACTCTAAAGCATTCATTTTGTCCTAGGACCTTAAAATGAAATTTGGTTTCCTTAGGAAACTCCACCAAATTTCATTCCCTTAAGCCATGTAATTTTGTCATAGGATCTTACTACATAGATCCCCTTAAGTTATCCTATTACCCTAAACCCTAAACTCTAAACTCTAAACCCTAAACCCTAAACCCTAAAGCCATCATTTTTTCTTAGGCTCTTAATGAAATTTGGTTGCCTTGGGAAACTTAACCAAATTTTATTCACTTGAGCCATGTCATTTTATCATAGGACCTCACTAGAAATAGATCCCCTAAGCAATCCTGTAACCCTAAATCATAAATCGATTTCTTAAAGGGTCCTAATATGACATTTCTTAAGTGGATCAAATAAGTTCTTCACCAAATTTTATTCACTTAAAATCCATGTAGGTTTTGTACTAGAACCTTACTACATAGATCCCCTTACGCCATTGTATTACCCTAAAACCTAAATCCTAAACTCTAAATCGTAAACCCTATAGCATTCATAATTTTTCCTTGATTAATAGTTAATTGTATTTTCATTCAAGTAACATACCTTAGACATAAATGAGGCTTACATATTTTATCAATTGTATTCAATTAAAGGCCATTTATATTGAATGGTTTAAAGGTATTTCCTAAACATGTATCTTACATTTTGAAATTACAAATCTAATGCAGGTTCACTCATATTTTAAAGATCACATGGATCAATTCAATTATATTCACAATCCACCTCCATGCCATCCATCTCCACCACCTTCACCTCCACCTCCACCACCTTCACCTCCACCTCCACCCACTCCACCTCATAACCCCCCACCTCCACCACCTGAAATCGATGGTGCTCGTTTGCAAGCACAAATCAATGCCAAGGTGACAACCATCCAAGATCAAATCAACATTATTCAAAATGAAGAATGTGTCGCACCACCTATGAGGATGTTTACATCTAGGTTGCAAACCCTTGTTGATGTTGCCAGGGCTATGGATGGGATCTTAGATGAGCATCGACAATGGTTAGAGGAGAGGAGAACTTCTGATTCTGAAAAGGAAAACACAAAGAAATGAAGAGATGTAGTAGAGAGCCACAATAGTTTATTAATTAAGACAATGATCTTAAATAGTTATGAATTTATGAATTTGGTGAACAATGGATATTTTGTGTGATGAATTTATAAATTTGGTTGGATGGATATTTTTAGTGATGTGAATTTATGATTTTGGTTCTAGATGGATATTTTTAGTGACATGAATTTATGAATTTGGTGGAATTTATGAACTTATAATGAACAATATATAATAGTATATATTTTATGACTATCTACTAGATCATGATTTCTCCTGTTGGAAAATTGTAATAGATGTGTGTGTGTGTGTGTTAGACATAAAATGAGCTTTTCGTGAATGTTTCAAGTTTATTTTTTAGTATGTACACATGTATTATAAATTTGCATATAGTTCTTAAATTTTGAAATGTGTATGTATGTACATAGTTTAGTTTAATGATGTATGCATGCAAATTATGCATCATATTTTTTATTTTAAATGTATGTACATGTTAAATTTTTAATTTTGTATGCACATGCTCAAGTTCAATTAATGTATATATGTGAATTTCAATTAAATTTATGATCTTAATATATGTATGCAAATCCTATTTAAACAAATTTCCATGTGCAAGTGTCAAATTTAACTATTCTTGTAATTTTTTAAGTTTGTATGTTAATTTTGTATAAATTGATGTAGGTTCACATTTATATCTCATATCATGGATGATTTTAACATTGATGATATCATCAATCCACCACCTCAGCCACAGCCACATCCACCTCCCCCTCCACCTAATATGCCACATCCAACACCTATCACATCTGATGAGGCTCGTTTTCGAGCACTTATAAACAATCAAATTGCATCCTTACAAAATCAAATCAATGTTATGCAAATTCAAGCATTGATTCCACCACATGTAAGATGTTTTGCATCTATGATGCAAAACGTTGTGGATCCCATTAGGATGATCAATTCTGATTTAGATAGGCATCGACGAGACAAAGAACAAATGAAACAAATTTTATGCTGACGGTCTCTCTTTACAAACAAATATTAGACCTTAAAATAACAAAAGCCCACCTAGCCCCCTACTTTTTTGACCCTATTACGCGACAACCCATTCCACCCAACAAATCTAGAATATCCATGAGGTGGTGCATACATCCATAGATGAGTGCACATTTTTGGGATCGATGGTATATGGTTTTTTATAGTCCCCCACATGCTAATTGGGAGTGCCCATTGTATTTTTTGAGAAAACTATATGTAGAGTTTGTTATGGGGCAAAAGCCCAATTATTTTGATTTTAAATCATTTTAGGGTGTTGGTGGCGGCATGCCACAATAGAGGTTAGGGGCAAGGGTTGATCCCCAACTCCCCATGCATGTGCAACCCCTTGTTGTTGCTCCTGGTCCTCCCATTCTCGCACCTGTACATAATCAAGCTTTGGTCTCGACATTAGGTTCCCTTAGTACACTCACAGGAGACCTTGATCAACCTGCTTCTACAATAGTGGGTGGGGAGCATAGAGATGATGATGGTGGAGGATTTTTTTATGGAGCTGGTCCAAGTACCACTCCAGGAGTGTTGAGGCCCTAGTCCCCCATATATGTACTAGTTGTCATCAAGTATGCTATGTACCTGATCAGGCCATACCTAGTTCAAGTGGACATGGAGATTCTAGTGGTTCATTTGGTCACGTCAATTCATTTGTAGAATTTCTTACAGTAAATCATCACCGTGAGGACACTACGACACAGGTATAAATATGCATCTATGTATGTTCATTTTATAATAATTTTGATGGATGTATATATCAAAGAAAAGTTTGAAATACATTTTAACAATCAAACTGTTTGGTGTACAAATGACACTAACGATGGGGAAATCATCTATTCCACGAGTACATACATCAACATTAGTTATACTCGGCAACCCTTATGGGGTATTTTGATTTCAATTTTTAAAATTATATATGAAATCATAAATTTAACTTGAGTTTTAGATTTATAATTGAATCACATATATGTTTGAAATATTTATGTTTGTTTAGGCTAGTCAATCGGCTTCCACGTCGATTCCTCCTGGGGGATTGTCGAGCACTCCTTGACTATCGAGCATCATAGATCAGGGGCAGGTACATTCATATTGTAATTTTTTAAAAGTTTACATTAGTATAGTTACAATTATGAATTTTGAATTCACTAGATATATGAAATACATGCATGTACACTTGTAAATATTATAAGCATTAAATGTCTATGTATGTATGTCTAGGCTGATACCACAATGAGAATAGGCATCGGGAAAATATTTGATGTTGTGGCTACTCATGAGGCCTTTTATTTTCAAGTTGTTTAAAAAAATTTCTACACAAAATGTGTAAACTTGAATATATATATATATATATATAAACCTAATTCAAGTATGCATGCTTTAATTTTGATCTTGTAGGACTTTGTTAGTTCAACTTTCAACGCTGACCCACACATAGTTACACCACTAGGATGACATACAGAGAGGCTCCAGATCAAATGGTAATTTAAATTTTTTATTATATTTAAAGTCAATTATAAATTTTACATATTCTGAATATAACTTTAATTTGAAATTGAATATATACATAATATGAGATTTGTTACATATTCTTTTTCTTTTATAGCATGAGACACATCTTGTAGTTGAGCATGTACAGACAGGTCTTGGAGAAGAGGGTGCACAACCTCATAATACTATACAATTAAAATATGATAAATTATAAATTAAATTGAATTAAATCATTTTTAATTGTAGACTTGTACATCTAATTTCAAATTTCTTTGTCTTGTTTGTGTAGATTGATTTAGAGAATTTAGAGGTTGCTTCAAGTACACCAGAGCATCCAGATGTAGATATGACGGTAGTTTAATTTTATGACGAATTGTAAATTAAATTGTCATTAAATATATTTTCATCGTCTTACATATGATTTCATATTTCTTTTGTATAGAGTGTTTCAGGTCATCCACATAGTCCGCATGGTGTGAAGAGATCTCTTGAGAATTTAGTACATGACCTAAAAACATGATTTTATGGGTTATATTTGTTTATTTCATGGACTATATTTCTAGTTTCTCATGTACTTTGTTGGACTTTATATTTCATGGCTCAAGCACTTAGTTGGACTTTAGTTCATGGGTTGTACTCTAGACTTTATTTCATGCACTTAATATATTGGTTTCATGCACGTAATATGTTACATAAATTATGGACTTTATTATTGTTTGAAATTTTAATTTACACATGTACATTTATGCATTTTATGTTCATAGTCAAGACATTAATATAGGAAATTAATGTGAAATTTAGTGATCTCATACATGATATTAATATAGTACATTTTAATATTTATACTTTACAAATTTAGTGATCTCATACATGATATACATCATATGTACATTCAATAATTAGCGATAATTACTCAATGAACTTATTCAATTCATGTCAATCAATAATTAGTCAATAAATCATAATTTACAAACAAAACCAATCCATTTATATACCAGAAAGGATAAAAATTTAAGAAATAAACAATACCATAGAAGATTAGAGAATAAAAGCATTAATAAATTCTATAAATAATAACATCTAACACTAATTTATAAGTTGTCAAAATAAATAATCAAATCTAATACTAATTTATAAGTTGTCAAAACAAATAATGGCATCCAATACTAATTCATAAGTTGTCAAAACAAATAATGGCATTGAATACTAATCTATAAGTTGTCAAAACAAATAATGGCATCGAATACTAATCTATAAGCTATCAAAACAAATAATAGCATCCAACACTAATTATATGTTGTCTTAAGGGGTCGTAATACGACATCTTAAGGGTATCAAAGAAGAGTATAATTGAGTATAAATATGAAGTGATATTAACAAGTATTATAAGTTTTAGGGTGATTCATCATAACACGTCTTAAGGGGATGTCTCAAGGGGTCATAATACAACGTCTTAAGGGGATGTCTTAAGGGGTCTTAAGGGGATGTCTAAAGGGGTCATAATACAACGTCTTAAGGGGATGTCTTAAGGGGTCTTAAGGGGATGTCTAAAGAGGTCATAATACAATGTCTTAAGGGGATGTCTTAAGGGGTCATAATAGAATTTCTTAAGGTGATGTCTTAAGGGGTCATAATACAACATCTTAAGGGGATGCCTTAAGGGGTCTTAAGGGGATTTCTAAAGGGGTCATAATACAATGTCTTAAGGGGTCATAATAGAATTTCTTAAGTGGACGTCTTAAGGGGTCATAATATGTCTTAAGGGGATGTCCAAAGTGGTCATAATATAACGTCTTAAGGGGATGTCCAAAGGGGTCATAATACAACGTCTTAAGCAAATGTCTTAAGAGGTCATAATACAACATCTAAAGGGGATGTCTTAAGGGGTCTTAAGTGGATGACTTAAGGGGTCATAATATAATTTCTTAAGGGGATGTCTTAAGGGGTCATAATACAACATCTTAAGGATATAATTGATTTAACAATCATGTATGTATGATATTTAGTGATAATACAATTAGACATAAAGTTTCAAAGTAGGAAAGCATGCACATTTAACAAACAAAATATATACAATATTGATTTTGATACATAGAAGTACATAGAGTATGTTTAATTCTATAAGTATGTATGTACATATATGTCATCTCAAAAACAATGTTTACAAAATTTGGATATGCCATCTCAAGGACATCTCAAACTCATTCCTAGAATGTAGTAGGTCTTCACACCACCTGATATAAAAAAGGTACAAGAAATATCAATGAAATCATCAAAACATACATATTTTAATTTATATAAAACTATTTATATCTACACAACTCAAGTACCTGCATTTAAAAGTATTCCACACGTGTGTAGGTTGAATACAGGCATCCTCTCCTTTTTGTTTGAAAGTATGAGATCAATGCAATTATGGCTTAAGGATACAAAAAAGGACAATAAATCAATTTTAACTATTAATATACAAGCAATATCAATATGTAATCAAAACATGTATTTAAATATAATTTAACTAATAATTACCTATTTTTACCAAGTATTCCATGTTGTCTAGGTTTAATCTGCATGGACTAGATCCTTTTTATGATTATGCCTTAAGGATCTATGAAAGGACAATTTAAATAAATTTCAACTAATAACACACTTGACCACTATTGAAACATGTATTTAGTGTATTTAAAAGGACAAAATAAAACTAAAACTATATTTACTTGTATTTACTTATTCCATTGTACCATCTACATCCTTTCTTTTTTGCAATGCATCTATGATTGCCTCATGCTCTTCCATAGAAATTGACCATAGCACTTTTTTAGAAGTTATTCCACGATATCGCTCTATTTTTATATTTGTTGCCACCACCAAATATGAATAGTGTATAATATTTTTATGTGTTTCATAGTCTTCGAATGTAGGTAGAACATTCTTCCTTGTCAGGTATTTTTGTAGCCAAGTGCCAACAACCACCACCAATCCTATTGGAAAATATGAAAACCATCATCAAATAAGTTCTCAAAATTTTCTTAAGGAGATCAAAGACTTGTTATAAAAAATTGCTTAAGGGGATCAAAAACTTGTTATCAAAATTTTCTTAAGGGGATGTCTTAAGGGGATCACCATACCTATTGGTTAATGAAAGCCATCATCATCTTCTTGAGGTGCTATTAACTTATGTTTAGTTTCCACACAACAAGCCAACCAATATTCTATTTGCTCTTCATTCCCCTCAGGTGCAACAACAACATACACATGTCCTACAAACAAAATTGGATCTAATAACTTGCACATATCCATATAAATAATTTAGTATTACAAAATAACTTAATAAAGTGAAATAAATTGAAATAAATTTAATTAAAATTACCTTCTTGTAGAAGGTCTGAAACACAGTCATAATCTTTAGATGCAAACACGATCATTTTCTTCAATAGTTCTTTCATATTGATCATGTGCTTGTGAAAGTGTCAACGATCTTTGCTTCCACTGTTCAACCCATTTTGTATTTTCATATGCTTCCCAATCTCCTGAGATACAAAACTAGCAAAAACATGCAAGCTCCCTTGTCCAAATAGTTCATGTGCTTGTTTTTGCACTCCTAAATGAATGCCATTTAGTAGATCTACTAATTGTCTCACAATCAACTCTAGGTACAATGTTCTCTTCTTCAACCAACCAAAAGAATCGATGAACTATAGAGTACTCACTCAAACCAAGTGTAGATAATCTTGTATTACACCAATCCACAATCCCATGTTTATCTTTAAATTTTAATGAATCCTTGAATTTTAATTGTTCTCTAGAAAGAATTATTTTAACAAATGCATCGGCTCCATCATGTTCTCATTTACCATGCCCAGCTTCAAAAAAACTCCATATATGTTGGACATTAAGTTCCTTGTGAACCCTACTTAACCAATAGAAGATTTGAGCATTCTTGAACTTCCTCGTACATTTATCTAACCATATGAGGTGTTCTTTCATCTGGATTCCTCTTTCTCTTAAATTTCTATAAAATATATTGAAACAATATTGAAAAAACTTTGACGAGTGTAACGGATTGTCACTCAAATAAAAATGATACTCCAAAAAAATTCTATCATCCTCAGAGCTATCATTTGCATGTCTATAAACAATATGGACAAACATAGCTACTTCCACTGAATTATAATACTGTGATTGAATTTCCTCTTGTGGAGCAAGAGTATAATTCTCTGTAAAATCAACCATTGAAAGTATAGTACCAATTGGAAATGTGTTTCTACATGCGCGAAATTGGCCATCAATCCATCGAGCATGTTTAGAGTGCATGACATATTTTGGTACAATTTTATTCTTAAATTCACTCATGAATGCATGCACACTAACTTTTTTGTAACTAAATCACAACGCTTTCCTATTTTTCCATCTTTTAAAGAATAGTGAAAATTCTTAAATCTTTTAACATCTACTAATTGTTGTCCAAAATCATTATCAACACTTTCATGCGTACAAATTCTTAAAAATGAAAGATTTCCATAGTTAATGCATTGTCTAGAAATACAAGAACTAAAATAAAACAATTTATCACTAGATCTTTCACAAAAAAAGCCTAAAATAAACTCTCTTATTGCTTCAGGTGGCATATCAATACCACACTCCTGTATAATCATGTTAGTATGCAAGGTACAACGTATATATCAAGAAAAACATCATAAAAATAACAAAATTGAACATACGTTTTACAACAACAAGATATTCGTTGCTTATTAATTTTTACATACCATGGTTTACATTTTTCAAAAGACCTTTGACTTATTTTAATATTACCAAGTAACACTAAATTACTAAAACAAATTCTATAAAATTCAGTTTGTGTTGTATCTAATAGGTGTTTTAGGTGAGGATCGCGAACTTTGGACCCCACCCTTAATTTTAAAACATCTTTGGCATTAGATGAAACCCTAATATTATCATGCCAATATTTTCCAATCAAAGATTTAATTTCAATATTCAATTTCATATCAGACCTTGATAGTCGACCACTAAAACTCCAACATTGGTTGATAGGATCATTTTTTATACTTTCTCTTCTTTTTGCCGCTCTTAGCAATGTTTTAGGATGTATTTTTAAAACTTCACTAATATTGCTTACCATTCTTTTATTCAAAGTTGCTTTATTATCTATAGCATTTGTTATAGCTCTTCTTGCTGCATTTTAATCTTTAGATTGACTATTTTTCCCAATAGATTGAATGGCACTAGCAACAGTAGACATAACATGTTTTAATGATTGATCTTTTCTTTTTGGTTTAATATAAAATCCTAAACTTTTCATTACTTTCCTCATTTTTTGCATTCTCATCAATTGCATCATTAGTTGATATTGAAATGCAATTTTTTTATGATAAAAGAATTTGGTGTATATTCTATTTGCATGTTTTCTTATTTGCCTCCAAGAAATTTGACCAGGAAAATTATCGAAAACACCACTTCCAATTTAAAAAAAAGTATTTTAATTAAATTCAACATCATTTTCTAGATTTTCATCTTCATCTTCATCTTCATTTTCATTTACATTTTCATCTACACTTTCATCAACAAAACGGTTTTCATTTTCATTTTCATCAAAAAAATAGGTTTTGTTTTCATTCTCAACAAAAGGATCATTCTCATTTTCATCTGCAACAAAATATTTTTCTTTTTCATTTTCAAAAAATTCTATAAAATTTTCATCTCTGAATATCATCAATGTCAACATCATTAAGTCCAACATCTTGTAAAACTTCTACATACAAATTTAACATTTCACTAACATGTGGATTTGAAGATGTACTTGGATTTGTGCATATTGAAACATTCTCCATAGCATTTAAAGAGGGATTTGAAGACATAGTAGGACTTTTTTGTATAATCATATTCTTCTCCAAATTGACTCCTTGCAAATTAGATTCATCTACAACCATGGTATCCTCAATGTTTTCATCTTCAATAGTTGTGGAATTGGATGCTCCATCATCATTCATTGATTTAATTATCATTATTATTTCTCTGTCTTTGTCTCTCCTTCTCTATCTTTGCTTCAACTTGTTGAGGAGTCAATGTCTTCCTTATCTTATTACGATCTTTATCTCCCATGATTATAAAATTCTCAAGCACAAATGAATGTCAATAGTGAAATTCTTCAAAATATTCAATCCAAATTGGAAGTTGAAGACCTATTAGGATAAAATTATTCCTCTTGTGTTCCTCAAAAAAAGTAGAAAAACTTTAAAATTTGTTTTCTTCATGCCTCCTTTGAAAAATTCAATCTATATTACAAGTTGAAGACCTTTTGTTCCTCCAAACAAATACAAAACGAACACAATTCCACTTCAAAAATGGTGTAGATGATGCCTCCTTTGAAAAAATCAATCAAAAATCAAGTTCACCACCTGTAAAGACAATAGCTCATGAAAATAAGCTCAATTTTACTACTCTCAGCCATACATGTGAAGTTGCAAACTTCATAGTAATTTTTCGCCGAAAATTTAAATAAAAGAAACAGGATCCCATTTTATAATCAGGATCTTGTTCCCTAATATTAAATGTGGGGACAGTTGGAAGGGAAACGGGATCCTGTTTTTCTTCCAACAGTTCGAATATTAAATGTTAGGGAATGAGATCTCGATTATATAAATGGGATCTCGCTTTTAATAAACGGGATCCCATTTTATAAGGAGGGATCCTGTTTTCAAAAATTTGAATTACTTTTAGCTTTGTGGTCGAGTTTCTGCTTTGGATTTTGGTTCAGGAAAAGCATTGGGAATCCAAACCTAGGCCTTCAACCTGGTTTGACCTGCAAGTTGAAGGTCCTAACAATGTTAGAGAAAAATACCGACTTTGGACATATGGCTGATGATTTTTTTTGAAGAAATTTTTGATGAAATTAAAACCCATTTTAGATGAGACAATGTAGATTCCAAATATATAATTTTTTTATAATTGGATTATTTTTTCTATTTTTCAATTAATTTCTAATAAAACTAGTCCATAAACTTTAAATATCATGTATTTTTACTATTTTAATAACTTTTAATCAACATAACATTTTGACGAACGGATTGCACGAGAACAAACTTCAAATAATTCTTTTCAATTTTTTAAAAATAAAAAAATGATAAGTTTAGGTCATCTTATGCATGTTGTACATGACGATTTTTCAAAACAACAAATATGCCTAATAAAAATTTAACAAAAAAAAAAATTACAAAAAAATATCGAGAACAATCTTCAGTGAGTCACAAATCTTTTCCCAAAAGTATTTAGAAAAATACAATAATTTAAGTCAAAATATGGATGTCATACATGTGCATGGTATGGTAAAAAAAAAAAGTGACTTTTAAAAAATAGTTTTTAGAAACTCCTATTGAAAATCAATTTGTACAATCTGGGTATTGAAATAAATTACATATTTGGAAACTAGACTCTGAGCACTACATTTTATGATTAGTGACTTTTTTTAAGATATCATCTCTAAGTGCTTCAAATTTTAAGTTCAAATGTGTCAAATTCTGAAAATTAGGAAAAACACTTCCACTTTTTTCCCAAAAAGTGAACTCAACTTCTTGCCAGCACCCTTCTCATACTTGATTATCTCATCATGTGGTGTTGAGGACAAGTAGCTTGATGTTGTCTAAGGGAGAATTCAATATGCTAACAATTTTATGTGTTACACGTTTGCTTTTTATATTATAAGTAACATTTACAGGGCATTATACCCCTTACACGATGAGCCTCAAGGGCCAAAAAAGATAAAGTCCAAGGATAACAACAAAAAACCAAAACAAAAATAAACGCAACAAACTAACGGTCGACCAAAAAACCCAACAGATAGAGCAACAACAAACTAGCTAGCATTCTCCCACTTCTAGGAGAGGAGGTTGACAACATCCTCCCCAGCCCAATAGGGACCATCCTTCGCAACTTTATTTTCCACTTTGTCCTTAAGCACAATAAAGAGGGTGTTAGCCACACAGTGGATCAGCTTGACAGTGAGCCTAGACAAACCACTGAGTTTCTTCTCAATCTTCTCTGCCCGTTCCAGAAGCCCATGTTGATCCCCCCCTTTCTCCATAGTCTTCACAATGTCAGCATGTTCCAAACCCTCAGGGTCCAAGGACTAGGAAGTCAAATTTTCTAGGCCCTTCAACAAACTCCACCTCCTCCTCAGTGTTCTCCTCCTTGTTATCTCCTTTTCTATTGGACCACTCCTCATCAGTACAAATTTTGCTAATTTGCACTTTCTTGTTTTTTTAGCCAATCTACCAAATCCCTTGATGCTAGTATTTTCAACCCCAATCTCCACAGTAGTAGCAACCATAGTATTCCCTTTTGAGTCTTTTCCCACCTTATTATTTCCAATGTTGTCAGTGGCCAGTTGCTCCACCAAATCCTTCCCCTCATCCTTCACATTCCTCTTAGTTGTAGGTTTGTTGTCATTCTTGGCTGGGAAAATTTTAAGTTCGTAGAGACTATTCGTAGCATGAGATTGGGCTATCCCCACAATCCCCCTTTTCTTGGTAGTCAGTTTGGGTTTAAGGGTTTCAATAGCCATTGGAGGAGTTTTTCTTTTGGGACCCTTGGAATCGGCCAAGGAAATATTGGTCTGAAGTAGGGGTTCCATTTCCTCAATGCAGACAACAAAGATGGGTTTGGGCAGGTAGAGAGCAAGATGAAAATGATAGAGCCTCAAGATGAGGCCTTGATGGAGTGGCAAAGGAATGGGAGCCTTAAGGTTATTGGCAATAGACTCAAGGCACTTCTCAACAGAGCTTTCCAAATCAATGAGTAAAAAGAATGGGAAACTCAACAAAATTTTATGATGAAGGTGGTTTAAGAGAGGAAAATGATAAAAATAAAAAGTTTTAAATCAACCCTCTAAAGTGTCATATTTCATGAGGGTGAGACAGACCTAGTCCCACAACCATGGGAGAGCTTCTCTTTCAAAGCCAAATTGAGAGCGAACATGTTTTTCATTACCCACAAAGAAGGCATTTAGGCTTTCATTGTCTTGAGCTTTGGTATGCTTAGGGTACTTCTTCCCAGTATACGACAACTTTGTATCCTAGGAAATCACCTCCTCATTCACCTCAAAGGAAATACCACCCATGGAAACCCTTCTTTCTTTCCAAGAACTCACAAATTGCACTGAATTCTTTAGATCATGTCCAACCAAACTTTCCATCAAGGGCGTTAGGCCACCTTCAATACAGATGTGCCAAACCAGTGGGTCCTTGTAAAATTCCCCACAATTGTCGAGCTCGGTCCTCACCCTAGATCACCACCCATTTCTCCATTCTACACACTGAAAAACCAAAAAATAATTGAGAGTAAAAAGTTAGAATTTTCAACAAAGTTAAAGAAAGGTCACCCAGACACTTCTAGTTTTAATCCAAACAAGACTGCTTCAGGCAATCAAGACAGTGTGTTGGACACACACTTAAAGAGTTAAATCCCAAAAGGAAATCACCATATTCCCATCAATGGAAATCTTAAGACACCTATGGCTAGGATTGCAAGAAATTATGATATTGGAAGGTTTTCCTTTCGTGTTGCCTTTGCACAAGTACCAAAAAATTTTAACCGTGGGGCCAAATTTAGAATTCCCCAAAATCTAGCCATCTATCAATAGCATATTTTTAGCGGATTTGATAGGACAAGGCAAGAGCTTCACATCATAATTTTTAGTCACATCAAATTTGAATTTAAGAATCTACACGGATATGTGAAGGTTGAGACAAGACCTCAAATAAATATTACATAAGGTCCATCCCAACTTGGTTGTTATCCGATTGAACTCCCCACTCTTTCTCATACTTAACTCTTTATTATTGATCTCCATCCCTTTATTCAAATTATGCCACTAGTTTTCCACCTCAATTTTTAACTCCATCCACATCACCCAATAGACAAGTATGTGGACCCCCCATAAGGCTAACACAATCTCAAAATTACATATCATCATGAACAATACATGTTCCTTGCTCCTTAAGGATTAAACCTTGTATTCCTAGTGGTAAGTTCCCTAAATTCCTCCAACACTTAGAATCTCTCCAATGGGAGCCTAGGTTAGCCATAACATCAACAACTTGATTACCCTCCCAAAAAATGTGGGTGGTAATCTTCATATTAAAGTTAGCTACCAAATGAAATATGTCTAGCAAAATGTCCCTAGTACTCCAGCCAAGTAATTTTCCTTGATTAACAGTTTCAACCACAGACTTAAAATCCCCTTCAATGTACAAATTCCTTGTCCCTAGAGTGACAACTAACTCGACTCCCTTTAGCAATTCCCTTGCTTCCACAGTCATGGATGACTAAATTCCTATACCCCTCGAGTAACCAACAACAAACTTGCCCCTGTAATCTCTAATTATGCCTCCTATGCTTTCCCTACCCGGGTTGCCTTTGGCTGCGCCATCAAAATTTAGTTTATGTCAGCCATGGTTTGGGGGTTTCTAGATAATATCTCATCTTGCCTTGTACATGGAGTCATCATACGAGTTAGCATCAAGTTTTTGGTGCCAAGCTTTAGCCATTTTAATTTCCCACTCAATAGGAGCTTTTTCTAGGATTTTCCCCCTAAAGATTGAAATATTTTCCGAAATTATCCTTTACCCTATACCAAAAACCTCTTTAGGGCTCATCTCAATAATCTTGAAAATCATGTTATTCTTCTCCTTCCAAAGACACCAACAAATGATGGGGGGAACCTAATTCCAGATCTCACAAGTTAAAGGGTGAAGGAAGGGCCCAAACCAACCCGAGATAAAGGATTTTATGTATTTACACATTGTCCATTGAATTCCCAATTATTCCAAAGCCAACTCCCAAACACTAGCAACAAATGAGTGTTGCAACAACTGGTCCACTAATTCTTCACTGCATTTACACAATAGGAATCTGTTAGGGATCTGGAATCCCCTTTTCCTCAGATTATCCTATGTAAGGATTATATTGTGGCAAGCTGTCCACCAGAAAAAAAAATATTTTCAGAATCATGTGCCTAGTCCAAACCTATTTCTAGGGCCCATTCTCAACACCGTGGTCCGACAGCAGATTGTAGGCCAATTTAACAGAAAGATTACTTTTCTTATCATTAGTCTAGTAGAAATCATCCTCCATGTTGGATAGAGGTAATCTAGTAAGGGTGAACAGGTTCTGCAGAGACTTAGCCAAAGTTAATAATTTTTGAGACAAAGGACTGCAAAGAAGTAGGCCTTTCCACCTCCAATCCCCGAGTTGGCCAAGGAGGTAATCTCTGATGTATAGCCCAAAAAATTGTTGAGCCGGTCTCATAAGATTCTAGAAGTTAGAGAGTGTTAGGGGGGTGTCTAGCCACCAAGGTTCTTCCCAGAATATGATACTCTTACCATTCCTAATCTTCCATTTCATCCCAGTCACGAGTAACACCTTCATTCTACAAAATATTTTTCCAAGCGAATGAACCCAAAGGGTGGTCATTAGAGAGGAATTTGATCATAGGTCTATTGTGAAGATACTTAGTGTTCATAATATTTCACCAATCCTTTTTATTCCTCAGTTGATCCCAACCAACCTTAGCTAGCAAGGCCTTGTTGATGCTAAGAATATTCTTGATCCCAAGCCCAACACAATGTTTGGGCTTACAAACTTTATCCCAGCTAACCAAAGCAAATAATTTATTTTCCTTAGTCCTATACCAAAGGAAGTTCCTTTGAATTTTTTCCAACTTCTCAACAATGTATCTAGGGATCTTGAAGATGGAAAGGAAGTACATCAAGATCCCTTGGAGGGACGCAGACAAGAGTTGTAGCTTGCCAGCATGACTGAGAATGGAGCCTTTCCATCCCACCAATTTCCTTTAAATCCTTTCAAGGACCGAATTCCAGAAGGTAGGAGTTACTTCCTTGATAGTAAGGGGTAATCCTAAATACATCGATGGGAGAGAGCCACTCACACAACCAAGGATAGTAGTAACCCAACCTTGTAGAGCAAGTGTGTTGTTGAAGAAATCAATCATGCTTTTATTATAGTTTATACATTGTCTAGAACAAGTAGCATAGTTATTGAGGCAACTTTTCCATTTCTTGGCTTCAATCATAGAGGCTTTCCCAAAGATAATTGTATCATCCATGAATTGTTGAATGATAGTAGGCTCCAAAGAAGAGATAGCCTTAACCCCCATAATAGAACCCTCTGATAGTAGTTTGGAAATGTTCTTTCTCAAGACATTTTCAACCATTATAAATAAATAGGGCAAGAGGGGATCACCCTATCTGATGCATCTCCCAGCATTAAAGAAACCAAAGGGGGCCCCATTAACTAGAACAAAGTACTTCACTATGGTAATGCATTCCATTGAGAGGTTAACCACCCCTTGGTTAAAACCAAAATTAGCTAGGACTTTGGGGATAAAGTCCCATAACACCTTATCATATGATTTAGAAATATCTAATTTGAGAGCCATACTCGCATTACTACATCTATCCATAGAATGGGACAATTCATGAGTAGTAATGGTAGCATCTAGGATATGTCGACCTGGGACAAACCCTTTCTGGGTAGGGCTAAAAAATTTCTCTAGGAGAGGTTTAAGGTGATTCACCAAAATTTTAGAGAATATTATGTAAATGGTATTGCAAAGGCTAATGGGCCTAAAATCAGTCATTAACTAGGGCTCAACAATCTTGGGGATCAAGGAAATAAAGGTGTGATTCAGCTGTTTTAGAATCTTACCAGATTTGAAGAAATCTATCGCAACCAAAACTAGGTCCTCCCCAACAATGTCCCAGAAAATATGGAAGAAAGCTGGGGGAAAACTATTTGGACCAAGCGCCTTATAGGCACCCATGCTAAATGCAGCCAAGTGGACTTCCTCCAAAGTGACAACACATAGGATGCTAAGGTTATCTTACTAGGTGATGGTGGTTACGATAGGATCAATTAGTAGGTTATTTATAGCTGGATTGGAGACCTCAATCAAAGCTAACTAAGCCTTCTGAAAATACTCTAACACCAAGAGGCCGATCTGGGTAGGCGTATCAACCACAACCCCCTATTTATTTTGAAGCTTAGATATATGATTCCTTTTCTTGTGTTTTAGATCAGAAACATAAAGAAAGGAGGTATTTATGTCCCCCTCTTGCAGCCATTGGACTCTATATTTTTGTTTCAAGAATATTTCCTCCTTAAAATTTTCTCCCACTCCCTGCAATGCTCTCTTTCCTAATTGCAGGTTGGTAGGCTAACATCCCCTTCTTCCATTTTCTTTTGGATGACCTTCAAATTTCCCCCTATTTCTTTTTTCTTCTGAAAAAATCCCTAAAGACTCTCTTGTTCCAACCTTTCACCATAAATTTGATATGTTTAAGTTTAGAAAAGATTCTAAACATGGAAGAGCCACGAATAGGAACATTCCAATATTCTGTAAAATTTTTCATGAAGCCAGGATGGTAGTTCCACATGATCTCAAACCTAAAAGGGTAAGGCCCAACAATAGATCAATCAGTTAAGACCAATAGTATAGGGTTATGATCAGATACAATCTTGGGCAAGGAAAAAAATTGGCATTGAGTAGGGTCACCCAGTTGGGGGAGCAAAGAAAATGATCCAATCTGACTCGAATCAAACCATCCCCAAGGCATCTATTAGTCCAAGTAAAGAATTGACCCAATAGGTCAATGTCAACTAGGATGGTAAAACTCAAGAAGTTTTCCAAATTAGCCATGTTGTCAAAGTATTCCACCAAACCACTACATTTCTCTGAAGGATACAAGGGAGTGTTGAAATCCCTAGCCACCATCCATCGTGTTCCCCTATTATTGTTTATCCAATCAACTAGCTCTTGCTAAAGGTAATTCCTAGCATTCCTTAGGTTAGGGGCATATACATTTATAAGTGACCAAGAGCCACTTGGTGAAGAAAACATGACACCCACACACTGCTTTGGCAGTGGAAAATTTCAACCCCATCAAATCTGTTAGGGTCCCATAACATAGCAAGCCCACCAGACGCACCTTCAGCATCACTACATGAGAAAAGGTCACCCAAAAAAATATACTTAGCAATAATATCAAAATTATCTTTCTTCATTTTAGTTTACTGTAGGAGTAAAACATCAATCTTATGTTCTAAAACATAGTTTTTCAGCACTAGCTATTTGTGAGAGTTATTCAACCGTCACACATTCCTGGATAGGACCTTCATTTCTGACCCTTCTTTGAGGACACTACCAATTTTTTGTGTTTCCCAATGGAAATATAATTTGTTGTCTCCCTCTATTGGGTTTGTCTCTGGTTGGGCCTTCCTGGTTTAGAGTCACCACCCACATCCACCTTCCTTTGTTTCCCCTTCTTTTTATGGGTATATCAGATATCCTCCGCCAAAGTTTTCTCATGGGTCAAACCTATTGATTCCTTATCAGTCATCACAAGATTAGGTTTAGCAAATTCATCTTCTAGGATTTCACCTTCTTCACCTCTAGTCACACCAAACCCAAAAGAAAAGATACACCCATCTGTCTTTAGGGAGTCACCATTTTCACCATTCCCCCCAAGCACTAGGTTGGGGGAAGGCACACCAACCCCTAGAGCCCCACAAATAGGCATAACCTTAACTGAAGTAGGAGTAGTAGGGACCAAAACCAAGTCCTTAGTGGGAGCTTTCTCCCCCACAGAGAGTCCAACAGAGCCAACCTAGGGACCAGCCAAGACAGGAGAGGCAGACTTGGTCGGGGAGTCAACAATCTTTATAATTTCTTTTTCAAAGGGGTAGTGGTCTTCATCAGCTGACACACCAGGGTTAGACACCTATTTTAAAGTATACTTGCAATATGAGATTAGGTGGCTAGGTTTAGCAAATTTTTGGTAGTAAACCACAACATTCTCATAACAAATTTGTTGGTTTTAGGAACCAAAGTTGGAGGATAGCTTCACGGATGTAAGTAGATTTTTATGCACTTCAATATTAACACAAAAATGGGAAAAGACTAACCTAGATTTGGACCGGGTAATGGCATCCAAAGTAATGAACTAGCCCAAGGAGTCCCCAATGTATTTGAATATAGCATTGTCCCACTATTCAAGAGGTAGACCAAGCAGGTAGACCCATACTTGCACTAATTTATTAAGATCCACTATAGGTTTGAACCCCAACTTCCAATGTCATAACGCCAAACTATGCTTTCCATAAACCCATGGTCCAAAAGCGAGGACCGTAATTAAGTCTTCTGAAGCCATGAACTTGAACAAAAAAATCCCACCCATCATTGTATAGATGTCCAAATTTTCTTTGAGATTCCATTTAGCAGTAGACCATCTCCTGACCATATCCACCAAAGGGCAGAAAGAGAGGAAATGACCCATCACAGTGTTTTCCATTAATGAAACAATCCTATCGTTGACTGAATCAAATAAAAAAGTTGGTTTCTATAGTAGTAACTTCTTCAGGGGGAGGATAGGGTCCCTTAGGACTCTGAGTACTATTGGTCAACACATCTTTCCAACCTTTAACTTCTAGTAAGACAACAACCATCGAAACATTCACACCAAAAGGAACTGGAATCATGGGTGACTCGGGCTGATCCAAAATCATAGGATCACTCAGAATAGACAAGCTAGGAGTGCCCCCTGAGGGACATGAGTCCACATGCAACTAAGCAAGGATCAAGATATGGGAGGTCAAAGGGGGACCGTGAGGTACCCCCAATGGAGATTCCACCATGCGCGCAAGTAGTTCAAACACAGGTAGAGGAGAGAGAGGTAGGAAATTTTTTGTTACACATTTGTTGGTTTGCATATATGTTTGAATTTTTTGGTCTAGCTCTGGTTGACCTAATTATGTATTGATATTGAGAAGTTTTTATATGTGTTTTGAATGATAAATGGATCTATCATAGGTCCACGTTGACTGCCTATATATGAATATGAATATGATTGATTGTGACTTTAGGTTTCTCTAATTAGGCCGACCTAATTAGTCAACATGGATATCTATATATAAGAGACATTTTTGGGAGAAGAAAAAGAGAGTGTAGAGAGCGTGTGAAAGATACATGAAGATAGAGATAAGAATGTGTATGTGTATTCAATTTTAAGGATGAGTGGATAAGTGTGTCACTTATGTGTTGTGCTTATTGAAACTAAACTCTAGCACAAGGAAGGTGCATTTCATCAATTCATATTTTGGCAGTGAGTCATATCATTTTTGTATCTTGGAAATGATCTAGATCATCTTGTATTTACATTAGGCTTGAGCCTTTCAAGGACAGTGAGTCTTGACAGTGAGCCCTTGTAATATTCTATATCTAGATATATAATATTGTGAGCTAACCCTCATCGTGGTTTTTCCCATTTTGTTTTTTCCACATAAAAATATTGGTGTTCATGTGTGTTGACTTATTCTCTCAATTCCATGTTCTCTCTTGTTGATTCAATTAGATTTGTGATAATGATTAAATGGATTTTATGTGAATGGTTTTATGGAATATTGATTCACAGTATTCTGGATGTTCAACAATTTGTATCAGAGCTTGGTTCCTCTAGAGAATCCTAACCACTTGGGAAAGGTCTTGAATTTCCATTTTATGGAAGATAAAAAATTTCATATTCCTTCGGAAGTGATCTCTATTAGAGATACAAAAGAAAATAAAGATTTTAAGGATAGGTTGAAGGAAGAAAATGAGTGTATTAAGAATCTAAGGGAAAGATATGGAAAATTTGGTGATCAATTAAAGAAAGCAGATGAGGACATCAACAAACTGAAAGAACAATTGGAAGAAAAGAGAAAGATTGAAGATTGTCAAAAAGTTGAAATTCAAAGGAATATGGATGAATGTGCAAAGATTGACCAAGAAATCATAATTTTGAAATTATATTTGGAAAAGGAAAAAAGACATAAGGATAAATTCAAGGAAAGCACTACAATGCTTGATGAGTTGATTGAATTTCAAAGACGTGCTATGGGTAAAAGCGGTTTAGGGTTTGAAAAAGGAAAATTTTCAAAGGTGATTCAATCTCCTAACATGAAGATTCAAAGAAATGGTGGAAAATTAAAGATTCTAAGGGGAAACATCAAAAGGATTTCCATCAGACCGTAACCTAATGCTCAAAGGTATTTATCTTTTAATGGTGTATGTTATTCTTGCAATAATTTTGGACATGGGGAAAAATATTATGGAAAGAAAGAACATAATAATGGAATGGATAGAAATACCTTATTATTCTCTTATCAATGTTTTGAATGAAAAATAATTGAACATAAAACTAAAGATTATAGAAATTAGAGGTTGAATAAGATGGTTTATTCATTCAGTGGCTACTATTATCACTATAATTCATTATGAAACAAGGCTAACCAGTGAAAATATAGATTGCATAAAAGAAAATTTGGATGGAAGAATGTTGTGTGTTATGATTGTAGCAATTTAGAATATTTTGCTAGAGACTGTAGAAGTAGATATGTGAGAAATAACAATCCAGTAAAAAGATGTGAACCAGCCATTAAGCTTGATCTGACAGAAGTAAAGAAGGAAATGGGAAGAATGTGGAGAAATGAAAGAGAATCAAAGCAAGGTGAATCAAAATCATCAGTCTTTTATGTGTCATCATCTAGTGTAGATACTCCTGCTAAAAATTACTTCAAGCAATGGTTAAGGGGGAGCAATAATCAAAACATTTAATAACCCCTCTTTTGATACATGATGTCATATCATGACATAAGTACATTTATTGAGGTTACAAATTCAAGATTTCATGCAAAAGGAATTTGTAGAAATACATGTGTATTTCATAGAGTTTGAAAGGATGGAAATGTACACAAATTTTGAGGTGATCTACTTATGATCTAAATCATTTATTGCATAAGTATTTGGAATGAAAAAAATAAATTCAGATATGCATTCGTTGAAAATAATTTGTAAAAGAGAAGCATGGAGAGAAAGTTTGAAGAAACCAGAGCAACCTCATACAACAGAAATTCAGAATCTGATCTTGGTAGAAAAGAAAGAGGTAAGTCATTGTTGCTATAGACTATTTCATCTGAATTATTTATCAAATTTTGTTGAATGTGATGGATATACCTCAAATATAATTCAATAAGACTAGAACCAAAACTTAAATTGTACCTTGTTAAAACCTTGGAGCTTGATCTTTTGGGTGCTTTTTCATATATCCCTCTTGGTGTTATACCAATTGAAGATGTTAGGGTATACATTCATAGAAATTTGGAAGAACCCTCCTACAAAAAATCTTGCATATTGTTGGTTGAAGAATTAAATGGAAA
Source organism: Sequoia sempervirens (assembly GCA_007258455.2). Taxonomy (NCBI): domain Eukaryota; kingdom Viridiplantae; phylum Streptophyta; class Pinopsida; order Cupressales; family Cupressaceae; genus Sequoia; species Sequoia sempervirens. The sequence goes on from VDFB02270651.1 coordinate 70,827,441, forward strand.
TGATTTTACCCTGAAATTGGAATACAATATGCTTTCGAAAATGAAATTGGATGTATGGAATTTTTTTTGAACTTTAATAATGAAGAAATATGCATAAGAATGGCTCTTAGCAGATTTCGTGGTGAATGTGTGTGGCTCGATGAATCATATGCAATATCTAGAAATGTAATTAGGAAATTTATTGCCTTATCATTCTCCAAACCAACTCCTGAATGCAATGTTGATAGGGGAAAAAGATTAATAAGGAACACTTGACCTGAAATCTCCAACCCAACAGTTCAATATGCAAGTTTAGTTATTTCACAAATGATCTTTGGTGAAAATGATGTCTCCACTACCGCAATTTATCTTGCATTGGATATGATTAAGAACATAATAGAATATGACCTCTGTGAATTGCTCTGACAACAACTGTTGGAGACTCTGAGAGATATCAAGAAGAAGGAAGGTATATTTAGATATGGTACATTGGTTTTATGTCTAATTTTCTATTTTATGAAGGAGATTCCTAGAATAGGTGAGGCTAGTTGGGAGAATACCAAACTAGTCTCTCATCATATTAAGGACCTTATGAGAAACATTGGGGATTTGGATGCACAAGGAGATGCCCTTGTTGCATTCTTTGGAAAGTTTCAAAGGAAAATGAACAAAAGAAGGAGAGTTCCTAGAGAATTGGTTACAAAATATAAGAATGATATAACCTTCTTGGTAACCATTGATAGTTGCATTATTAAGGTAGTTGAACCAAGGAATTCATGGATACCTAAGTTTGGATATGAGATTGAGAAATACTATGCTACTAGTTGCATTGAATTGTTGATTAATAGTCCCCATGACCCCAGCTAACCTAGGTTTGGAACCAACACTTAAGTAGCTAAAGCTCTTGAGGAATCTAAATTTGTCTCTGGTAAATCAATGCCAGCCACCAGAGAAAAGAGGAAAGTCACTAAGGTTCATGCATTAGTAGCTCATATTAAACTTGCTCCAAGAAGACTCAAGCAATTAGCCAAAAGGACACATTTTTAGGTAGCACCTAGTGCAATATCTAGTTCTTCACGATCCACTAAAGAAAGCTCAAATGTATTAACAGATAGATTCAATGAATTAAAGAAAAAAGCAGTAAGTGACATGGTGTCTTAGGTTGAAGATAAAGTATTGTTGGAAATTGTAGAGAAGTGCAAGTCTACTCATAGCATGGCACTTGAAAGACTCAAAGATGTTCAAGGATGTGTGAAACATGTCAAAAGTCTTTTCAAACTTTTTTTTACTTGGCTTGATAAAATTCAAAGATGTTGAGAACACAATTAAAACCCAGATCAATCTTACATCTAGCACATTTGATCTTGCTCTTGATTTGGATGATTAGACTTGGTACGGATTGACAAAGATGCATGAAGAATATCTTGCATTGCATAAAGAGAAAGGGGAGATATTTAAAAAATATGGGAAGCTCAGAGACTTAATCAAGACTATGTGTACACCTGTCTAATATGTTCTTTCGGTAGCTGAAAGGATTCTAAAATAAAATGTTACTCCCAAAACTGTGGTTGAAGGAAAAAATGTCTTAATTAATCTCAATTATCTATGCAATGCATTGTTAGAGGAAAAAAGGATTTGAGATGAAGTGAGATCCTCATGGATAGAGATTCGTAGCAAGCTCCAAGGTTCAACTGCCTCTGGTTAATCATGCTCAGCTATCTTGGATGTACTCCTCAAGGGGGAGTGTTCAGGTACACAAAGAATTAGAATTCCTCTCATTTTCCATTGATGTCAAAGGGGGAGGGAGAGAAAAAAAGATCATATGAAAACAAAAAAATTTAAGATAATTTTTGGAGAGACGTATCATGTGAATAGTTTTTTTAGGAGAGAAATTGAAAATTAGGAAGAATCATTTTGATGGTTTTAACATCACACGTTTCCATCAATGAAAAAGGGGGAGATTGTTGGAAATTGAGAGGTTGTCATTGATGTCAATGGATAGTGGTATTTTGGATAACTGTCACAATGGAATTTTGTTGGTTGTCTGCTCTGGTAATGAAGACTGCTAATCCGATATCTTGGTTTGAATTATCCTATTTTGCAAGATATGCTCAGAACCTGATACTATGTTCTATCTTGTTATCAGTTGCATGGTTTCAACTGTCTAGGTTATATGGTTGGAAAGGTATAGTTACTAGTAGTTTTGGAAACATTGGCATACTGATACATTGGCTTTGTACAACGGTTATTGGGTCTAGATTCTATCTCGGAAAAAGATATCATTACAATACTTTGTACATAGAATTGAGACTACAAGATGCATTCTACATTGGATTTTCACAATGATATGTGAAGGAATTTAGAAGGTATTAATGATAGTATTTTAATCTGTGCTCTACAGTGAGTTTTTCATACAGTACATTGATGTGGGAGACTCTGCATTTTCTCATATTTTTATCTTATCGAGAAGTGTTGAGGAAAAGTAGCTCAATGTTATCTAAGGGAGAATTCAATATGGTAACAAGTTTTTGTGTTACACATTTTTTGGTTTGCATACATGTTTGAAGTTTTTGGTCTACATCTGGCCAACCTAATTATGTATTAATATTGAGAAGTTTTTATATGTCCTGCAAATGATAAAGGGATCTATCTTAGGTCCACACCGACTGCCTATATGTGAAGATGAATATGATTTATTGTGACTTCAGGTTTCTCAAATTAGGTTGACCTAATTAGTGAAGATGGATATGTATATATAAGAGGCATTTTTGGGAGAAGAAAAAGAGAGAGTATAGAGAGTGTTTGAAATATACATGAAGACAAAGGTAAGAATTTGTATGTGTGAAATTGTAAGGATGAGTAGATAAGTGTGTCACTTATGTATTGTGATTCACTAGAACTGAACTCTAGCACAAGGAAGGTGCATTTTTTCAGTTCATATTTTGGAAGTGAGCCATATCATTTTCGTATCTTGGTAGTGAGCCAAATCATTTTGTATTTACATCAGGTTGTGAGCCTTTCAAGGATAGTGAGTGGACTGGAAATGAGCCATATCATTTTCGTATCTTGGTAGTGAGCCAAATCATTTTGTATTTACATCAGGTTGTGAGCCTTTCAAGGATAGTGAGTGGACTGGAAATGAGCCCTTGTAATATTCTGTCACTACTATATTTGACTCAAATTTTTGACGAAAGTTTGTTGAAATATCAAAAAACTATTATCAGAATACTGACGAACCTCTCAAATAATTTCCATCACTATATTTTTTTCGCTTTCCCCACCAAGTGTTAAACGTCGAAAAAATGACCCAACTTCATCGTTCGTCGTCATGAAAAATTGATCTATTTTTTGTCAGAATATTGATGAAAAGTCTGTCTATCTACCAACGAAAAATAAACAAAACAAAATTGGCATGCCTTTGAAACAACAACATGTTTTCATCGAAATATCAATGAAAATTTTGTCTATCTACCAACGAAAAAATAAACAAAAAAATTTTGGCATGCCTCTTCAAAGCGTCGAAACAATAGTATAAGTTTATTGGAATTGTGACGAATTGGACAAGTCCTTATGATGAAACTTTTTTCGCAACTATAGTAAATTCGTCGGACATTTTTTGTTTGTTCGTCGATTACTTTCATCGAAATTGTCATGAGACAATGCAATTTTTTTAAGAAAAATGTTCGTTCAAATGTTAGAATTCTTTCCAAGGTGCTCTTGGCTACTTTCAATGGGTATTATTCTTACTTTCTTTTCATCCATATTCCATATGTTCCTACCCAATGGATGAAATTAAGTGTCATTCCATAAAATTCTACATCTTTACTAAAACATCAGGTAAAAGCTTCAATAATTCTATACAATTCAAGAAAAACTCCAAGGTTATTAAATCATGTCATTCTATACATTCTACAAATCTAAGTTGAATGCAACTAATTTGCAAATACTACGAGCCATTTGAAGGCTTAAGAGCAATAAATGAGGAAGATCTAGAGGAAGGATTACAAGCATACAAAAGGGAAATTTATGTAAGGCCCAAGGTGTGGAGGAAAACCAAAGCGATGAGGATTCAGGGAATTGGAGGTGATGGTGGTGTAGAAGTACAATTGAAATTAATAGCTCAAGCTAGTGAAGTAAGGAGAGTTTTAATCGCACCACAAAAAAAGTTTTTTAAGGAAGGCGGTGCCTAATTTGGTTGAAGAAGTAGAGTGGTGATGTGAAGTGGAGAAGTTGGTTGGAAATACGGTGATGGAGGCAAGCTTTTTACCATCATCGCACAAAAAACTAGACCCTTTCAAAGGGAAGGCCTCCATGAAGAGATTGTGTGGGCTCTTCTTATTTAAATAGAAGGAGGCAATGCAAGCTGTGAAAATAATGCTCGGAGAAGTATTTTAGAAACTGTCACACAGGTATTGAACGAACTCAGATATTTACTCATTGGTAATGGCGTGGGGGCTGGACATAAGGGAGCCAATGAAAGAAGTGTAGAGAGTAATGAAAGCTTTGGTGCCAAAGGAATTTTTGGGTGATATGGAATCAATTTTGCAGTGAGAGATACCTGGTGTTGGGATGGAAAAGGAGGGTCGGGATAGAGGTGGCTCAAAAATGATGAATTTAAACCATATGTTTATAAGATGGCCAAAGGGAAATATGAAAGATAGTTGGAGGAAGGATGCAGAACAAGGTTGGAAGGCGTTAAAAATTTGTGTAGCATTGGTGGAGTTGGAAACAATGTTGGTGGATCTAAAGGTGATAGCGAGGGAGGAATTGTAGGAAAGCAGGGGCCTACATCCGCAGAAGAAATCCAAGCCATTGAATGAAATCATGTTGATGGAGCCAAGCAAACCCTAAAAAAAACCATGTAATTTGTTTTACTGTAATGGTTTTTTGCTTAGTCTAGGTGGTTAAGAAGGGTAGTGGTTGTTGAGTGGTGTAGTGTCTTGAACATCGGTTGTTTTTTGAAGTGCCGGTTTAAGTGTAGGTGGTTGGATACTGCAAATTTTGCCTGTATGGGGATGCAAGAAATGTAGTGTTAATTTTATGATACTTGGTCCATGGGTTTGTGAATTATTGCTATAAATGTAACTCTTTTCAGCTTTCAATAAAACAAAAACTTATTACTGCTATAAATGTAACTCTTTTCTATCCATCTGTGACTATCCACCTACTGAGTTACAAATTGCTTCTTGTAATAAGAGTTTCTAATAACACATTATAATTGATTTGTATCCAAACCCACTACCAATCAATAAACAATAATCAAATTCATGAGATAACAATAAAAAAATATAGCCTCTCTTATGGAAATACTTACCTATGACACAAAAAATAAGCAGTTGAAGTATATTCATTAAAGGTGGATGCAAAAAGGCCTACATGAGCACATGGATGCAAGAGATTTATTCCTCAATAATGTGTGCCAAAAGAAAATTTCTAGATTTTTGGCATATACTAGTAGTACTGTAGTTCTGGAAATTTGATCGTTATTTATAAAATGACACACAACATTGAAAAAAAAACACTAAAGAATACTCACTATTCAAGGTAACATTAAGATAAGTAATGAGTATCGAATTCCGCTAATCCCCACACGCAAAAACAGAGATTGGCCCATGACTTGTCTTCATAATGTGCTCTTGAACACAATAAGAAATACCCATCCACCGAAAACATTAGTCTATGAAAATATAGATAGAGAGTAATAATTTTTATGCAATAGAAAGTACCTAACCTTAACAAGATTTATCAATTTCCTAGTTTTAGATACTATAGGAGGGAGAGGGAATCATGTTTGGCATGTGGAGTAATCTAGACTCTTGAAATGCATGCACATGGGATGCATTGAACATGAGCATTTAAGAAAATGTCACAATTTGCATTTTCAAATATAAATAAATCAAAAATATCTCAAAATAACATTGAAACTAAATGAAGCTGAAATTTAAATAGTGAGTAGAATAGCAATTCATTGAATCCCTAAGCATTTGATATATTGATAATCACAAAAATAATGTAAAGCCTAATTTAGGCCTCAATGTTTGAGCATGGAATATTCCAACAACACCATCAAAGAAACTGGAAAATACTAATTGATTGTGACAGGAGTAGGTAGCATTAGATATTGCAGCAGGAAGCGAGATAGATGGAACCCACTACAAAAATTCATCAAAATGCAAACTACTAGAGGAAAATACAAAAATAGGTAGCTATAATTAGGATGAAGAGAGATCTCCCAACATGCATAATAAAGAAATAAAAGGTAAATGCTATAAAAAAATATTTACTCTTTCCATTATTAGATGGTGTGGAGAGCAACGAACAATTTCAAAACAAATGAAAATAGTAATCTACTTTAAAAGGTGTTCAACAAATTCATGGTAGAAACTTTCCTTTTCTAATGCAAACAACACAATGATACATTGCCTCTTCTTTACTTTCTGCTCTAGTTTAATAACAATATGAACACATACAAGTACACTGGCTATTGGTGCATTTTATTGAATAAATGGAAACAAGGATATAGTAACCTAATCATGACGGGCAACACTGCACCATGTGGTGGATCAATAGAAGAGCCTTCTAAAATGGTGCATTGTTTTGAAGCCATTGCTTTGTTCTGGAGTTGAAATTGTTTATATGATTTTGACTAAAATACTTCAATTTGGAGTCTAATTGAAAGCACTTGAATTAGTTTCCAACCTTTTGGCCAACATTAACATACCGTCATAAAAATGAATAAAGTGCAAATGTTCCTCCAGAAAGCAATGAAATATTAGAGCATATAAAATTTGGATATTTGGGTTTCCCATTGCAAAAACTAATAATTACTTAATTAACCTACAAAAATATAAACTTTAGCTTAACACCAGATATAATCCTTTGATAATCCATCCAAATGATGAAATGATTCCCTAACAAATACTATTGGAACTTTATTATAACATGCATACCCAAAATTTCCTTATCATTAATGCTCAGAGTTTCTCTTTTAGTCATTTTCCTGCTTTACTACTGGACGTTTATTATAACATGCATAGCCAAAATTTCCTTATCATTAATACTCAAATAAAATCTCTTTTAGTCATTTTCCTACTTTCAAAAATAATAAGCCATTCATTTTGCATAAGAACTACCCCTATTCCTGTTTAGGGTATGAAAGCCTATTTAAGAAGTAGTGCTTGTTTGCATGGATAATGGTAATCTAATAAAACAGTGACAAAAGGAATTGTTAGTGGTTGGAAACTATTGTATTCATGTTGACAAAGATGTTTCAAAGTTTAGGATAAGGTATAGAAGGTAGTGTATGTTGTTTTTAATGATTTAGGTATGGTGAATCTAATATGCATGAATGATGACTTGACTATAAAAAGGACAGTAAGTTGGAATGGATAGAATTGTGAAGTAGATGATTGATTAATTATTTCAAAACATGATGAACCTATTGTCTTGAAGGTCTAACAATTGGTTATAGTGAGAAGGTATAGATGGTTGATAATGTGCCTTGGTGATTTGGTATAGGTGTTTGATTGTTTTACCTTGAAGGGATACAATTGCAATGCAGATTGATATGATTTAAAGTAGAGGATGTGAATGGTTCTCTAATCAAGTTTTGATGTTGTAAAGTAGATGATATGAATGGTTCTCTAATCAGGTTTTTGATGAAATGGCATACAAAAGGAACAACGTGAGAGAAAAAATGCAAGAGAACAGATCATAGAGTAGGAGTCATAGAGCATGAAGTTTTTTGTGGAAAGACTTGTGCCATGATTTTTTTGTGGACAAACTTGGAGGAATGAAGCATATGAGGACATGAGTCTTAGGTTTTACATGCTAAATTTCAAGACATGGAAAGTGATCATCCATTAATAACATATAACATTCATTCATTAACATATAGCATTCATTCATTAACATTTTCACATTCATTCATTAACATATAACATTCATTCTTTCAGTTTTTACATATTATCAAAAATATGGTTGTCATAATATGATTACAATAAAAAAAAATTTGTTTCTTTTTTGAAGCTAAAAAAATCTGAAGTGAAGTATCATTTTCTAAATCATCTATCCCCCTTCAGTTGTTCTGCCTTTTGCTCATGATCTTAATGTACGCCTAGTCGTGTAGTCATGATGTGGATGCCACTACAAGGTGGGTATGTTGCAATAACAAAGAAATGTTAAATTGATATGTTTTATTACTATTGTTACAATTATTTCATTAATTAAAAGAACATTAGAGTGGTTCTCTTTACTTGATGGGGCCACATCATGTTCTGGATCTTGTCTTATAGCCTCATGCTCAACATATTGAACACCCTCTAAATCCTAATATGGAGTTGAAACACGAAAGGTTACATTAATTAATACACCAATTTCAATTAAATATATTTAAAAGAACATTAGAGTGGTCCTCTTTACCTGATGGGGCCACATCATGTTCCTGATCTTCTCTAGCCTGATCATGCTCAACATGTTGATCACGCTCTACATGCTCTAAAGTTGAAACATGAAATGCTACATTAATTAATACACCAATTGCAATTAAAGATGTTTAATTGTATTAATCCATACTATGTTTTGTATAGCACATGAATACATCTAGTACCAGGATGCACACCATGACCTTCATCTGCAAGATGTGCTCCACCCTCACCAGGCTTGTCTATTTAAAACAAATAGGCACATAATTACTTTATGGTGGAAATTAATATTGAATAGATTGCACAAGTATTCAATTTTAAATAAACTTTATTGAGTTTATTTACCTGTGTGTCAGATGCAGTGGAAGATTGTGTTTTCCCAGTCAAGACTCTCAGGCATTCAGCCATAGCTCCAGAGCCTTGCTGGAAGGCAATCTTCAAGTCCTCTTCTATGGACACTCTATTGAATTCAGAGCCCTACATTTTTTGATAAGATCATGAATTTTTCTTCTATGGTGTGATAAAACTGAAATTGTTTGCAATTTATTATTTGTATGCAATATTTCATTTATTGATACTTACAATTCGTTCGGCTAATTTCATATAACCACCAGAGCCAAGTTTGTGTTGCCCGTGTTTTTCTAGTCTTTCCTTTGTTTCCTTCAATGTGTCGGTCAGCCTATGAAAAGTTTGAAATACGTTAGATTATGTAAAAAGAAAGAGTAATTAGTATATAATTGCATTGTTGATAGTATCACATACCTTCCTTGGCCCGGTGGTATCTTTCCTTTTTTTCTTTTCAACCTTCTCCTTTCCATCTGACATCAAGTCCTTACACTCCCTCTCTAAAATCATGGGGGGACGCTCGTACTTTTTGTTCTTCTCTAAATGTGACCTATATTGGTCCCTCACATACTTTAGATAGGTACCAACTTTCTTAAGGACCTTGGTTCAGTTGAATGTTTTATCACTGAACAACACAACTAAATGATTAATGAGATCATCTTTTAAATTTTGATTTTGGGCATTCCACCGTGTACGTATGGTGGGCTCGAAGGGCTCCAATGAATATCACTCAGATGCTTATAAAAAACATCATTTCCTGCAAAATGATCATGGTATCATTAGTCGAAAAATAGTGATCAATAAGTAAATTTCAATTGGATTATATATAATAATAATTAAAACATTTTAAAGTACCTTGTACCTTCTCTATCTTTATGGGAATGAAATCCTTGATCACCACAAATGTGACCGGCAATGTTCCTGTACTAGTAATACGGGAAGATCCAAGAAATGTTGCTAAAACATCACCAGTACTAGTGGCTTTTGCATCCTTAGGTACATGTCTTGACACATGTTCTAGCATGTGTTCGCTGACATAGGGTGCACTACCGAATGCCTACATGGTATGTGTTTCCTTCATTTTAGATGACAATATAGGCACGGATTATGGGTTCAGACGATGTGATGCATGCGCAGGAAGATCAAGATGGACACTTGTACCAACCCCTACTCCTCGGGCAGCACTTGCAATAACCTGATCATGGCCAACAACATCATGAGGATGCAAAAAATCCTATAAAAACAACACATATTTTAGTTCATGACATAAAATAGTACAAAATATAAAACCATGAATGAACTTATGTTATAATTAAAGACCTCATGACAACTTACTTGCAATTTTTGTGCTCTCTTAGTCAATATTTTAACCCTCTCTCTCATCTCATCTATTTGAGGCACTATGAATAACAATTGAAGGATTTCTTCATTGCATTTTTTTGGGTCTTCCTTATCATATCGAGAGGGTTTGTTGAATATGTGATGTCATCATCACATAATAGTGACTGCACCTCCCTATGGATGCTCTCCTCTACTATGAATGCCTTTCCCGATCAACCAACTACAACAAGAATATTAAAAACATTATCAAAATTAACCCAATAAACTTATGAAAAAAAAATAATAATAAAACATTTTGATCGTATCTAATTTGTACAATTACAATGAGGTAAACCTGTCAAGTAGAAGCGCCTGAAGATGCATCGCAATCTATGTTGTGGGCCAAAGCCTTCCCCATATGATCAATGTCCCATTGTGACAAAAATTAAATATAAAAAAACATTACTGAAATGAAACCGCTAGACTTACTAAAAGAAACACAATAATAAAATGGTAGATTGGAGTCATTAATTGGAGGTTAGGTAAAATGGTATATAGTACATACCACCCCTATAGTAACTATGTTTGTATCTAAGTGATTCAAATTGTAATCAATTAGCAACTCTTCCCCTACAATTATTGATTTTATTGCACATACGAATACATGGTTTCCCTCGCCCGCCTCGAATAGCAATTGGGTTGCATATTTGTTGACCCAGGTCATGTGCTATTTATAAACCCTACAATATTCCCTGATGCTTTTGGCCTTCTATCAATGTACATAGCCACTCCTTTATTTTGATCCTTATCTTTTAGGAATATATAATTTTCTGATAGTGCATACCTACGCATACTTCGTGTATATCGAACCAATTGCATTCAATCTTTGTAACTGTAACAAGGTCTAACATACTCCATCAATTTAGTAACTTTGTCGTAATAGACCTTTATATTTTCTATGCAAAATAGGCCCAAACCATGTAATGATGATGGTGCTATGCGATATATCCTCTCATTGACACAAAAATTAGTGTTTATTGGAGGAAGTTCCTTGGGGATGCATTATTTTCATATATTTTTGTACCTCAAGGGCACCTCAATGTCACCTATTCTCTCATCATCATAAGAATGTGATCGCCCTTCAGCAAGAAAAAATTCCATGCATTTACAGAATTTTCTTCTAATCTTTTGACCTCTAGTTGATCTCCCTCTTTTAGACCTACTACATGTCTCGCTTTCCTCTTCTCTTCCTAAATTTCCCTCACTCGAGGAAGATAGATCTGACAAATACCTATTTGGTGGTACCTGCACTCATAAGGATGTTGGATGAATTTCTTTCACGGTGATGTGATCCCAAGGTGAAATTATGATTAATTTATCATTTCATCACTAGAATTTGATAGGTTATAAGTTAATCAAGTCTGGATAGATTGCAATTTATTGTTACTACCGTCCAAATGTGTCCATCACAAATCCAATCTACTTAATGTTTTAACTCCCAAACTTTGTAAAAAATGCTAAATGTGACTATGGTCCACTAGTTATACAACCAAGGCCTCAAATGTATTCTCTAATTGTAATCAAAGGACTTTTTCTCTTCATTCAAGTAAATAAACTTGAAGGTAAACACCACCAAGTGGTTTATTGGACACCTACATGACTAAAAATAGCAACAATTTTATATTTAATTTCTATAGGTCTAAGTGGTTAATGGGGAGGGAGTGTTTACTAGGCCTGGTTAAGTCATCATAAGTTATGCTTTGGCAATAGAAATTGTTTAAGTCATCTTAAATATTCATATGTCTAATTGCTAGGAGACTTTTGGTATGTTTTAAGGTAGGATGAGTGGTTGCATCAATGTTCTAGTTCTCTATGACAAGGTTTCAACATCTTAAAATAGTGAAATTTAGTGCTCATATTCATTTGAAACAACAAAATTTTGATTATGTATGGTGGTAGTATTTGATAACTTAAAAGAATTGGCTACCCAACAAACTTAAAGTTAAGAAAAAAAAAATTCAGTTTAAGGGGTTAGCACTTTCTTTCATCTTTTCATATTGGTTTGATGCTTCAAATGATGCATTTATTATCCCAATTCTATCATATTGTATTCCCATCCCATGAAATTTTTTCAATTGTTGGAGGAGTTGATACCAAAATTTCATATCAAACACCACATTCTTGAAGCAATTTTCTATGTTTTTACTATTTTTTTGAAGTTCTTTTGTGTTGTATGGATCTGTACAAGCTTTAAATGCTTTGAAGTCATTGGCGTAGATAAATATATGTGTTCCCTTTCATTTTAATTTGTTTTGAAGTGCTAAATCATTGTTTTGTGGGAGAAAAAAATCAAATACAAGGATTGCCCTATTTTTCATGTGTAAGGGTTTGAGGGCTAAATAGAAATGGCATCCACCAAACCACCCACTGTCTTGGAACTATAACTCGGTGAATTGGTGTGAAACATGATATGATAGAGGTTCATTTCATTTAGGGGTTTATTAAAGCAAGAAACTTGGCATTAAATTGATGCCCTAGGGCTGACAAGGGCAATTTTCTTGTGAATTTGTGGTTGTTAAGTTAGGGTTTATCAATTTGATGGATATCTTGGTAGAGTCATGGTGACACTATTTGATGGTCCAATCTCTACTTTGAAACAAAAATATCTCTAAAAAATTTAAGAGCTATAATGGTATGGCATTAAAGGAACCTTCATATGAAGGATCTTCTAATGAAGTACCTTTGAATTAAGGTCTTACTTTGTTCCTTTTATAAAGCATTTTGGACATGAAATATTTAAAATAAAAAATACCTTCATTTGAAATTATTGACATGGTATCATTTTTGAATTAAGGTTCTTCATTCAAAGGTCATGACAACATCACCTTCAAATGAAGATTCTTCATTCAACTGGTATTTTGTAATTTTGAAATTTTGGGATTATTTTTTTGCCTCATCCCACAAGTGTGACACACTTTTGTGTAATCACTCATTAACAAAGAGATGAATGTGTGATAATAATTTAGGGTTAAAAATAAATCCATTTGAGCCTTTTTATAAATGAAAGGACATTTGATGCAATCATATGCCTTGTCAAAGTTTTAACTTAATAGTAAGGGCATCATGAGTAGTTTGTTGGGCCCATTCAACAATCTTTGATGCAAGGATTCAACTAGCTAGTTTGGCATGAGCACATGAAGGATCAATAAGAAAAGGAAACTATAAGTTCAAGTTGTTCAAGATGATTGAAAGGGGAGGGAAAAACATAAATATTGGAGGAAAAATAAAGATTAAGTGGTCAAATTCACTAAGCTTGTAGAGAGGGCTAAGTCTACAATTGCTTTAGACTCATGCGATGAAGGATATGTGTGATGAAATCCTAGACCTCAACCAAGATGTGGGTAGATTATGGAAGTTTTTCCAAAACCTGAGGCTGGTTGATAAAAATGTGAAAGACTAAACTTTTTTTTTTTGTCTTATCTTATACCATTTTACGAGAATGGGGGTTCCAATGTACAAGAAGATTTTTGGAAACTAGGCATGAAAGTTGTAGGTTAAAGAGAATGGGGGTGCCAAACTTACAGTACTCATTGTCCCTTGGTCATCGATTTTCCCTGAGTGCCCTCAACCTTGTCCTCAACGCTGGTATTGACCTTGTTTTCACTCCTCCAAACTCTTCCTCGGTGCTAGTATTGACCTTTTTTTCACTCCTTCAAACTCTTAGTCGACGCTGGTATTGACCTTGTTTTACTCCAAACTCTTCCTCGGCACTGGTATTGACCTTGTTTTCACTCCTCCAAACTCTTCCTCAGTGCTGGTATTAACCTTTCACTTCTCCAATTTGATGAGCTACAACCTAGTTTCATTAGGTTTTAGATTATGTTAATTAAATTGAAAATTATGGTGCTATTTAGCTAGGTTTTAATATTCTACAATATAGTTAAGCATATATTAGCTATATTTTACATAAAAAATAATATAATTATTCAACTTGTTATAATTATATATTATATTATTTAACAAAATTATTAAAAAAAAATTATTATTATAATTAATAATTAATAATAAGTATGTTTTTATATAATACAAAATATAATTAATATAATATATATTTAATGTAATAGTAATATTAGATTAAATTATATATAATATAATTATATTTATTATTATATAATTATATTATATTTATTATTATATAATGTAATTATATTTATTATTATATAATAGTATATATGGGCTTTTACCTGATATTTTAGAGGATTTTACCATTACACTACAACTGGTTTACCATTAAATGGCCGCTGAAACTTGTTTTCCAATGACACAATAGTGGTTTCCAGGCATGAGATTTGTTTGAAGCTTAAATCTCACAATATATGTAGCCTGTTAGCTAATACAAAGAGAGATAGAAACTAAAAAGATAGAGAATGAGAGAAAGAGATGAACTTAGATAGATAGGGAGAGAGAGAGAGAGCATGAGAGAGAGAAATAGAAGAGATACAAAGGAAAAGAGAGAGAGGGAAAAGAGAAACTAAATTTTGATTGGTTGTTTCATGTCAACAATCCAAGGATGGCATGTGTCCTTGAGGAGTTATTCTCAAGGTAGCATGTCATTTGATTAAATATATGATAATTCTCTTTTAATACCTCTTCATTGTACCCATTTCACACTTAAGGAGACAAAGATAAATATAGGGAAGAAAATATATAAAGAGAGGGAGATAATTAGAAACATACAAATAGAAAGGGAGACAAAGAGATAAAGAGAGGTATAGAGATAAAGAGATCAGGATGAATAGATAGAGATATAGGGAGGGTGATTGCTCTACATATTGCCTTTCCTCTCCCCCTCTTCTTTCTCTCCCTTTCTAAATAATTATCTCCCTCTCCCCCTCTTCTTTCTCTCCCTTTTCTACCTACCTATCTCCCTCTCCTCTCTCTTCCTCTTCAACCTATCTCTCCCTCTCTTCTCTCTCTTCCTCTTCAACCTATATCTCCCTCTCTCCTCCTCTACCTATCTATATCCCTTTCTCTCCCTCCCACCTCTCTATCTCTCCCTCTCTATCTCTCACCATCTCTCCCTCCCTATCCCACGTATCCATTGAATCTCTATCTCCACCTCTCTTTCTTTCTCTTCCCATATATCTCCATCTCTCTTTCTCTTCATATATATCTCTATCTCTCTCTCTTTCACTCCATCTCTCCCTCCATCTCTCCTAATCTATATCTCTATCTCTATTTCTCTTTTTATGTCCATCTCACTCCTCTCTCTATCTCTTTATATCCATGTCTTTCTCTACCTATATCATGATCTTTGTATCTCTTTCACCATCCCCCTCTATCTCTCTATATCACCCCCTTTCTATGTCTCTCCCTCTCCCTCTATATATATTGATCTATCTCTCCCTCTCTCCCCTATCTTCTTCTCTCTCTCCATTTCTACATATTTCTCTCCCTCTCCCCCTCTTCTTTCTCTCCCTTTTCTACCTATCTATCTCCCTCTCTTCTCTCTCTTCCTCTTCAATACTTCAGTTAAATTTAAGCATAAGAGATTCTTCTCTCCCTTTTCTACCTATCTATCTATCTCCTTTCTACTTAAGGATTCTAAGAGATATATTTAATCATAAATTTTACAATCATAAATATCATTTAATTTGTATGTTGTAACTTCAATACTTTTAGTTAAAATAAAAATAGCTTAAAGTTATATATACATATAGTTAAATTGGAAAAGTTGTTTGAGTTAATTACTAAATTTGATCTAAAAATGTTCAACACTTTGGATAAATTCAATTAAATATAGTTAAATTGGAGGTGTCATTTGAGTTAATAATTAAATAATGTAATAATCAATTAAAGCAATAGACATAATTTTGGATGTGTTTGAATTTAATAAATTACAAATTAAAATAGACATAAATTACTTGAAATAAGTGCTTCATATCCCATCTAAAGAAAATCTTATCTTGAGTATAATCCATCATAGTCACATAGGATCACATCATTCTTGACCATTTGATATCATGAAAAACCTCCAAAATCTAGTATTCAAATAACCCATATCGGCAAGAGTTTGTGTAGGTCTCTCTGATTCATAAATCATTATATTCCCATTTTCAGCATATCAGTGAAAGAACAAAAATGTTACACCGATCGGATTACATAAGAAGATACACATCAAGATGACATGGTCCATGGTCTCACCGATAAAGAGATTTGTCGGCAAGACAAGTTCCATTGGGGTGAAATGAAAAGGTCATACCGAGCATATAGGTCTCACCGATGAATTTCCATTAGCAAGAAACCTATCTTGTCTCATCGATCAAAGTACAAGGAGTTGTATTGGCTAGAAAAATGCCATCGGAGTAAGATCCCTGAGTCAGCCCAAGTGCATTTGTCTCACTGATGAAATATCATCGGTGAAATAGTCATGTTGTCTTGTTGACAAAACAAAGAAACATACTATCGCCAAGCCAAATGTTATCGGAATGAGTTCAAAATTTCCTCCCGACCCACTATGTCACACTGATAAGATTACATTGGTAGGAATCTTGGCGACATACTTGAGATCAAAGGAATAATCATCAGGGAGACTTATAACATCAGGAAAATTACTAAATTTCTTAGCGATACACCATGTCTTGCCGATGAAGACACAAACAAATCACCATAGTCATTGAGGTGGCTCTTAGTGACATTTATATGAATCAGATGGATAGATTATGTGATATCGGCATAATGTCTCCCTAACCAAAAGAATGTTTAATGAATGTTACTCAAGCCTAAATAAAAGGATCACCTAAAGTTTGAATTATCTTGCCGATAGAACATTTGATGTGATAGTGGGTGAATTTGAACATCAACTATGCTCGTGTTCAAAGCTAGGACATTAATAGAACATTTGATGTGATAGGGCCAAAGGATCTTGCGGTCAAAGAATTCTAAATAAACTTGTAAGTTCCCTGCAATTAAATTTTTGGTTTTGTGATTCATAAAATGGAAAGCACTAGCTTAGGAAAAGAAAAAGGTAGGAAATAGAGTGAGAGTAATAACCCTAGAGGAAAAAATAAAAAAATTGAAGCAGAGAAGGAACCAAGGGTAGCTAAGAAGAAGTTATACTAGGACTTAATTGATCAATTGCCTAGCTCAGGACCTAAGGCTAGGCGATCTGCACAACTTAGGGAAAAGTGGAAAAGTTAGAGGATAAATGCAAGAATATACGAGACATATGGACCCCAATTAGGGGATATGAGATGTTTATTTTTCATTGCCAATGAAGGAACCAATACGAACCAATGTGCAATCCTTGGAAGTTAAACCTAGGGAAACTAGTCTACCCCAATGTATTTGTAAATGTAGAATTAGTGAAGATGCTAGCTACCTATTATAATCCAAAATGTAAAGCTATTTGTGATCCATCAGGAAAACCATTTATACATGTATCTGAAGCTACCATCTATGAGGTTTTTAACCTAGAGGGAGTGCGGTGAAAAAATTGTACTTGAACAATTGGAAAAGAAATTTTGGAGGATTGATACTTTGTACAAGGGTTGGAGGTTGCCACTACATAGGTCTAAGAAAGATGGTGTTTCAGTTCCACTGAATGACAGTGATGGTCCCCCATTCCATGTTGATTTGTTTGAACCCTACATGAGGTACACATATTTTTCAGTGTGTCAAGCGCTAGGAATGGAGGCCCCTAAGCACATGTCAATTGTACCCATGGTAATTGCAGCAGACATCCAATGTCACAATTCAAGGTTTTTTTATTATGCTTCACATATCTTTAAAGTACTTGATTTAGGATTGATGGCAATAAAAAGTGGAGCTCCTATCTTGCACTTGGATGCTTATTCAATCCTAATGCATATGATACTTTATTATGGACAAGAATTTTGCAGATGTGGCCTGAAAAAATGAGGGTTGTACAATTTGATAAGGAATGAAGGTTACTACTAGTACAACTCTGGACTGCCACCTGGGATTGCAGATTTTCTAATTCTTGTTATCTAAATTTTGAAGAGTTTTTTGTGAAACCACTATATATATTGTACAATCATCCTTGTGAATACTCATTGTCCAATGAAATAAAAAAAAAATTAAGGCCTAAGGATTTCAATGGACCTGTCAACCACAATTGGGGAGACTGGTACTATCTAGAAGATGCAACCATGATAAGAGTATATGGATTTGAAGATGCACCCTTCATTCTATCTAAGATGGTGCCTGATAGGATTGCATATTTGGAGATTGTTAGGTAATTGGATTATTCTTTTGTTATGTATCTAAGTTCTTTTGGAAAGAAAGCATTTATGCCTAATACATTATGCTTTGGTGATTTCATTGTATTAGCAAGGGATGGATATGATATGGTTATCAACAAATTGTTGTAATACAACATGAAGAAGGGTCCACCATGAAAAGGTCTTGATCTAGAAGGGTATATTGATTTTTCAAAAAATAAAATGAACTTGGGAGGATACAATCACATACCCTATTTGTATAATGACTTGATTAGGAATTTGGAAGAAGAGGAAGAAAAAAAATTGATGAGTATAATAGGGGATTGCAAGATACAAAACTATTATCTTCTGATGAAGAGGAATCTGGTGATGGTAGCCCTAGCAATACAATTGATAAAATTTCTAGATTGAGAACTCAAGACTACAAGTATGTTCCCAAGGAACCAGATGTTGAAGACGGTGTAGATAATGACACAAGGCAGATTGCATATAAATCATTTATGGTTGATGATGAATTCATTAAAACCTCATCATTTAAAATAATTTTGTACAATTTAAAAGGAAAATCAATAAGGGAATTAGTGGAGAATATTACACCAAGTAATGAGGAACAATTGCTGAATAACTTAAAATCAAGTGTGGAAGAAGAAATGGAGAGCATGACCTCTGAGAAAGGAAGGAAATTATTAGAAGATGCAGGCGTCATGATCTTTCTTGGGTTGGATTTGAACTATGCTTTGGTTTTTGATAGTTTTCTAAAGAATAGTAACACCACACATAAACTCACTCTTGAGGGGGTAACAGAGATTTATACAGGATCTAAGTATAACCCAGATGAGGGATCACTTATGATATGGGCCTTGTATCCTCCACACAAGAAATATGTTGTAATTGTTATTGAAAAAGGATTTTGGACATGTAATGACATTAAAAGTTGGTGAGGTTGATCCAATAGCTACAGCAAAAATTGGCATTAATGTGGCCAAATTAAATAAAACCCAAATCCAGATGCTAATCAAGGAAAAAGAAATGTATAAGATGAATAACAAGAGACAACTCAAAGAAAATGATCGCTAGAAGGACATAATGGGAATCATGTTGGGATCCACAAAGCAATTGACTCATGGTGAAAGCTCCCAGGCAAGAGACCAATGGGAAGAATCGAATGTGTACTCACAAGGTAAATGTGATGCACTCACTGCAATAATAAGGAAGAGGAAAACCAATTTAATGACTTGGTTGAGTAAGCTCTAGGGAACACATTCACACAATTTTACTATAGTACAAGAAAATAAGAGGATAGATGGTAGGATCTGAGAGAAGTTCCAGGAAATAAACCAAAGGGATACTCTTGATAACATAGCTATTGATACTACCAACCATTTTATGAAAAAACATAAAGACTTCCATGAAGAATTTCAAGGTGATGAGTAGGGGATGATCAATGTCACAAAAATGGGAGTACCAATGCTACTAGAAGATGGAGGGGAACTAAATGGAAAATACATATGGATCAAGGAATGCAAGACGATGATGCAAACAATTCTAGAGAAAGCCACAAGAAATGATTTAACAATGGATGAGGCATGTGAACAGAATGAGAAGATGATTGAAATAGATATAGCCATAAGGAATGTGTTGGAGGATGTCGATACACACAAGGGGAAAGATTACCTCGATTATTTGTCAAACATCCATTTATGGCTTTGTTATCACTTGAAGTTGCACCCTATTGAACTTAGTGTTCAACACCTCAGTGTAATATGGGAAGACCTCTAAAGCTATGGGTCACTTGTGAACAGAGGTCAACCTCCAGAGAAGGCCGACTTCCTTTTGTATCACCTAAACTACTGACTCTTTAAGGAAAAGGGAGAAGGGGAATGCATAAAAAATGAAAATTAAATCCTATGGTGATACACCAAAATGACAAGAATAATGAGACACTCAAGTTACACTTGAATACTGATGATGGATATGGGACTGCACAACAAGCTTTTGTAGATTATGCATAAGTAATTCACAAACAGGTTTGACATGAACACACTTTCAAGAAGGAAAAGCAAACTTTCACAAATTAAAAGCTCATGTGCAATTAAGTAAACACAATTTGTAACCTACATAATACTAATTTTGCAAAAAAAGGCATGCTAACATGAGACAAAGCTACAAGGAAAAGAAATATTTCACGAAGTAGCTTGATCAATCACCTAAAAATGCACAATATTTTGCAAAGAACCAAAAGGAAATTTGAACCATCAATGGTAACCAAGGTAAAGTTTATATATCATGCTCCAAAATGAGTTACAAAAGTTTGCTAATCTAAGAAAGGACTGCAAAAGTCACAGAATTTAGAAAAGCATCGGGAGAACTACTTTTACAAAGAGGAAAAAATGCCTTATATACAAAAGTGTGTCAGCCCCTAAGGCTTACAAAAATATCCCCCTTCAGAAAAATCTGCCCCTAGATCTTTTAATGAAGTTAATGTTGTGTCCCCGTGTATCCCTGCTATCCATGTCAGTGAAGAGTTATTCCAGGGATGTCTTCCTTGATCTTTTACAACCACAACATTAAATTCTAGTCTTCGTGTCCACCTTGAACCTCCTTGTCGAGTTGCTTTGAATGCTTCTGAGCTTAGAACAAATCCATGTCGCTTTTCATTCTGTTGATCCTCCTCTCACTGGTCAAACTACCACGGCTCTCTTGTAGCTCCTTTTGATTGGTTGAACTCATGCCACGCAAGGTTCCCAGTTGGTCAAAGTTCATTCAGCCAGAATTGCATGTCGGTGAGACACT
The DNA here is from genome assembly GCA_007258455.2 of Sequoia sempervirens. NCBI lineage: Eukaryota > Viridiplantae > Streptophyta > Pinopsida > Cupressales > Cupressaceae > Sequoia > Sequoia sempervirens. Next base: position 70,848,544 of record VDFB02270651.1, read on the forward strand.
GGTTGTGTCTCCCCAATGCAATTACACCTCATAGCAGCTATTGGCATATTGTTCAACCGTCAGTGAGATTTCATATCAAGCTTCAAAATTCATACCGATATCGCCTTTTCCATGGGCAAGTTGATCGCTATCGGAAAAACCTAATAGCGGGTGGCAAGAGTCATATCGACATCCACAGTGGTCGCCGAGACAATTGCTATCGGCCAAACATCATAGCAAGCCCCTAAGAGTTACTCTGCTATGATCCCATTGGTAAGACATTCGAATCCGGCATGGCATCTTTCAGTCGGCAAGACCCTATTGCATTCGGCAAGACTTTATCCCAAAGGAAAACCCTCTTGGCGAGACCACCTTCATTTGCTGAGACATCATGTCGAGCTCCTTTCTTTTGCCGAGCTCACTTCACTTCGAGGAGACCTTTCTGTATCGGCAAGACCTCACAGCGAACACAAACCACTTTCCCCAATTGCAATATTTCTTTTAGTGAGACACTGGCAAGTCTGGAAGACCTCACGCCGAAGCCCCCATCATTATACTGCTATGCTCCTCTGTTGGTGAGACACCCATGTGTCGGTAATACCTCCTACTGAAGGAAAAACACTACATCAAGACCCTTCATTCTTCAGCAGGATCTCATACTTTCACCGAGACATCATGGCAACTTTACTTTCCTTTGCCCCAAGCTCACATCTTTTCATTTCGGCAAGACTCCCCTCCAGTCGGGAAGACCTCTCAGTGAATTCATTCCACCTCAGTGAGACCACCTCTTGTCAGCGAGACCTCTCACCAAGCTTGCTTCCTTCACTGAGACCGCCTCACCTCGGTGAGACCTCACCCCGACGGTGAAACCTTACAGCGAAGCCCCCCTTACCGTCGCTGAGACCTTGGCCTATCGGCCAGACCTTTCATTGGGCTTGTTTGTTTTTTCGAGACCCTTTTTTTTTGGTAGGACATCTCCCCAAGATCACCATCCTACACTGAAGGCACTCCGTTTCAGTGAGACATCATTCAGTCATCGAGACATTGAAGTGAGGCCCACCTTTTCTCCCTGTTGACATCCTTTTTCGCTGAGGCCTTCGTTAGTCACCAAGAAATCTCCCCGATGCCAACTTGTAAACAATCCTCGGTGTGACATCCCACATGGTGAGATACATAAGGACTCATGGCGACCTGAAACTCCTAGTGACTGGTGCATTCAATAAAATAGAGTGCACTGCTAGTTGGCAAGACAACAGGAGGGTCTTGCCGACTTTCTGCTCTGATGAGTTTTGTGCCAAATCTGGCTGAGGCGAGGCTTTCCAATAGACTTCCTAGTGAAATAGCACCAAATAAGGACCTTCCCAATGAAATTTGAGCACCTACATGCTAGGCTCAACCCTTATGGGAGCCACATTTAATCCACGTGTGAATTTGAAACATAATTTCCCCTGATTGAGCTCGTAGCTGAAAATTGGGGTAACATTTATGGCAACCTCAGCTAGATGTTTTCCTGCTAAACATGGAAACCAGTAGCCAAAACTTGTCCATTGGGAATGGATTCATTGGGAAAACTTAGAAACAGATCTAGAGTAGCTTGTACATGGCTGCAACTTATTTATAACTAATTAGAGCACTTGGAAACTTATTGAAAACAGGAAAATTGAAGAAAGGAAACTATCTAACAGTGTTGGAACAACACTTAGGAAATGAAACAACAATTAAACTAAAGTGCAGAAGCACTTATTGAAAGCATAAAACGTATCCTACCCTACACTAACCAATAAGAAAATTGGTTAAACAAAACCATTCACAGGATGGTTGAAATAGCTGCCCTTTCTCCTCAATATGCAATGACTCTCAAGCTTAATGGCAACTGAATAAAAATGGTACACTGAAAAATGTTTAAAAATGCAATGCACTGCCTCATGAAAGAGGGTAATAAGTTTGCTTACCTCTTTAAACTGGTCATATGCATTTATATTCAAAGGAGGATAAGTAAATTGAACACACTCTTTTTCAACTGCAAGTACATCCTTTATGCCACTTTCAGCTGTGGCACCATGTGTGAATGCTTAATTAGCCATTGGCACTTTATTGAACTCCATCTGGGTTAAATCTCTAATCGGACAACCCCTTGTAAAAACAAAAATTGAGCTCTCCTTGCTGGTCTCTTGCCCATTGACTGTTGTTTTATAGCCTTGGCTGGAAAAGTCTAAACCCTGTGACTGACTTAGTGAGAAAAAGAAGTTTCTTCAGTAAGCTCGAGTTGTTCACGATTGACTTCATCAAGAGGTAATAGTTCAGCACCCAAATTAGTATGAAAAGCTTCTAAATCATTCTAAAATATATCCTCTTCAATGTCTTCTTTACTTTTCTGAACATAAAGACTAATTGCAGGCCTAATGCAGTTCTCATCTAGCTTTGATAAAGCATCAAAATCACCCTCTTTGCAAAATAGTAAGTCAATTTTAGGGACTTGTTCAACTTGATGGGTATTTTCATGCACATCAAAATGTGGCTCTCCCTGAACAGTGCTACTTAAACCTCCTTGTTCAGGAGTAAAGACTTCAAACTCACCTTCACCTTTATGCAACAACAAATCAGCATTACCTCCATCAACCTCATGTTGGTCCAATTCTTCATCCTTGTCAATGAACTAAGGTAGATCATCAAATGAGAAGATTAACTCTACCTTTTGATTCTCAGCTATGTTCATTACAGTAAGATGCTCAACCTGATTCTCCTCACCTTCTTGCAAAAGTTTAGATTCCTCATTTTCCAGTGTTGAGAAAAACTCGGCAATTACCTCATCTCCATCAAGCTGAGAGAATAGAGATAGTCCCTTAGTCCAAGTTGTAGATTGATCTTTCTCAATAGCTACTTCCATTTTGTCTTCTTGCTGCTCAATCCTTTGTTGTTGCAATTGATAACACCATATAGCTAGATGTAAAGGATTCGTATTCTTAAGCTTTTCCTAGAGGATTAACTTATCTTGATCAATAAGTTGCTCCTCCTCTGCCTTCTGAACATTAGAGCTTAGTTCCATTTGAATGTCTGATAATGGAGTCTCACAGGGTTGAACGTATGTTCCCTTCCAACTTGGAATTTCAAAACTAGAAGGCTGACTTGAAAACTCAGAAAGTAAGTTTTTTTTTAAACTTGAAAATTTGGACCTTGGAATCTCCTCCTGAACAGGTTGTTCAGGAACATGGAAGGCTGATTGAAACTCCTGATTTTGTTTTTGTGCAAGTAAGTTTTTCCTTTGCTCTTCTTCAGTTGCAACTTGTCTAGTAGCAACCTCCTGTTCATACTCTTGCACCTCCATGTCCTGTTGATGCTGAATATAAGCTTGGCAGGAAAGCTCCTCCTACTGCCTATTGCCCTCCTGCTAATTTTCAATTTCCTCAAACTTCTTTTGGAAATATAGACATATTCTTCAAACTCATATTGTCAAAATTTTGAGACTCATATGAAGAATAATTTTGCTGATTGGAGATAAAATAACTCTCCTAGGGTTGTTGATGAGCATAAGCATGTTGCTGCTAAATTTGTGTAGGGGTGGGTGGGTGGTAGGCCAATTGAGCTTGCAGGCAACCTACTGCTACATAACTATTTTGAGTAAAAATAGCAGTATCTTCAATAGGTATGACTGATAAAAATATGTAGGCACAATACCTTCATGAAATGGTGAATGGTAAGACATACTACCATGAAACCAACACTTAGCCTGTTGAAACTAGTTACTTTGGGCATGGAGTCGCCAAATATGCAGATTTCAACCTCTTAAGGTCTAAAAATTGTTGATTGCATATCAAAATCAGCAATAAGATGTATCTTCTTTCAGCTATCTAATTCGATAGTCCCATTGGGCGTCCTAGAAACTGTTATCACCTAAAGTTGCACCTTGTTGAACTTGATGTTCAACACCTCAGTGTAACATGGGAAGAGCTCTAAAGTTGTGGGTCACTTGTGAATAGAGGTCAACCTCCAAAGAAGGCTGGCTTCCTTTGGTATCACCTAAACTACTGACTCTTTAAGGAAAAGGGAGAAGGGGAATGCATAAAAAATGAAAATTAAATCCTATGGTGATACACTAAAATGACAAGAACAATGAGACACTCAAGTTACACTTGAATACTGATGATGGATATGGGACTGTACAACAAGCTTCTGTAGATTATGCATAAGTAATTCATAAAAATGTTTGACATGCACACACTTTCAAGAAGGAAAAGCAGATTTTCAAAAATTAAAAGCTCATGTGCAATTAAGTAAACACAGTTTGTAACCTACATAATACTACTTTTGCAAAGAAAGGCATGTTAACATGAGACAAAGCTATAAGGAAAAGAAATATTTCACGAAGTAGCTTGATCAATCACCTGAAAATGCACAATATTTTGTGAAGAACCAGAAGGAAAATTGAACCATCAATGGAAACCAAGGTAAATTTTATAAATCATGCTCCAAAACGAGTTACAGAAGTTTGCTAATCTGAGAAAGGATTGCAAAAGTCGTGGACTTTAGAAAAGCATCAGGAGAACTCCTTTTACAAAGAGGAAAAAATGCCTTATATACAAAAGTGTGTCGGCCCCTAAGGCTTACAAAAATATCTGCCTTCAAAAAAATCTGCCCCTAGATCTCTTAATGAAGTTAATGTTGTATCCCTATGTATCCCTGTTGTCCATGTCAGTGAAGAGTTATTCCAGGGATGTCATCCTTGATTTTTTACAACCATAGCATTAACTTCTAGTCTTTGTGTCCACCCTTGAACCTCCTTGTTGAGTTGCTTTGAATGCTTCTGAGCTCATAACAGATCCGCGTCACTTTTCATTCTGTTGATCCTCCTCTCACCAATCAAACTACCATAGATCTCTTGTAGCTCCTTTTGATTGGTTGAACTCATACCACGCAAGGTTCCCAGGCGATCAAAGATCATTTAGCCAAAATCGCATGTCAGTGAGACACTGTTCGTGTCTCCCCGATGCGATTATACCTCATAGCAACTATCGACATACTGTTCAACCGTCGGTGATATTTCAGATCAAGCTTCAAAAGTCATATCGATATGACCTTTTCCATGGGAAAGTTGATCCCTATCGGCAAGACCTCATAGCAGGAGGCAAGAGTCATATCGACATCCACAATGGTCACCGAGACAATCGCTATCATCTAGACATCATAGCGAGCCCCTAAGAGTTACTCCGCTATGATCCCATTGGTAAGACATTTGAATCCGGCATGGCATCTTTCAGTCAGCAGGACCCTATTGCATTCGGCAAGACTTTATGCCAAAGGAAAACCCTCTCGGTGAGACCACCTTTGTTCACCGAGACATCATGTCAAGTTCCTTTCTTTTTCCCAGCTCACTTCACTTCAGGGAGACCTTTCTGTATCAGCAAGACCTCACAGCGAACACAAATCACTTTCCTTGAGCACAACATTTCTTTTGATGAGACACTGGCAACTCGGGAAGACCTCATGCAGAAGCCTCCATCATTATACCATTGTTCTCCTCCGTCGATGAGACACCCATGTGTCGGTAAGACCTCTTACCGAAGGCAAAACACTACATCGAGACACTTCATTCTTTGGCAGGATATCATACTTTTGTTGAGACATCATAGCGACTTTACTTTCCTTTGCCCTAAGCTCACATCTTTTCATTTCGGCAAGACTTCCCTCTAGTCAAGAAGACCTCTCGGCGAATTCATTATGCCTTGGTGAGACCACCTCTTGTCGGTGAGACACTCGCCGAGCTTGCTTCCTTCGCCGAGACCGCCTCACCTCGGCGAGACCTCACCCCAACGGTGAAACCTTACAGCGAAGCCCCCCTTACCCTCGCCAAGACCTTGGCCTATCTACCAGACCTTTCACTGCACTTGTTTGTTTTTCCAAGACCCTTTTTTGTCGGTAGGACATCTCCTCGAGATCACCATCCTACACCAAAGGCACTCCATTTCGGTGAGACATCATTCGGTTGTAGAGACATTACAGCAAGGCCCACCTTTTCTCTCCGTTGACATCCTTTTTCGCTGAGACCTTCGTTAGTCATCGAGACATCTCCCCAATGCCAGCTTGTAAACAACCCTTGATGTGACATCCCACACGGCGAGATACATAATGACTCATGGTGACCCGAAACTCATGGCAACCGGTGCATTCAAACAAATAGAGTGCACTGCTAGTCGGCAAGACAATAGGAGGGTCTTCCCGACTTTCTGCTCTGATGAGTTTTGTGCCAAATCTGGCTGAGGCGAGGCTTTCCAATAGACTTCCTTGTGAAATAGCACCAGATAAGGACCTTCCCAATGAAATCCAAGCACCTGCACGCTGGGCTCAACCCTTATGGGAGCTACATTCAATCCACATGTGAATTTGAAACATAATTTCCCCTGATTGAGCCTGTAGGTGAAAATTGGGGTAACAATCTTAATAGAGCATTATTTCTAGTTTGTTATTGTTGTTAAGCAAAAGGAATTTCTGAAAGGACATGTCCTTTCACAATTTTGATATATTTATATATGTTTCATAATGTAAAACAGATATAGGCAGACAGGAGAAAGATACAATAGATAGTTTACAATGAAACTTTCCTTTAAAAGACTCAAATGCATGTATGAATTTCAATGAAGTTAATGAAGATGTTTGAACTTGTGGCTTAATCGTGGTATCAACTACTTATGGAATTATACATTTATCTAGTTTTCTCCATTTTGATACTTTTGGGTTGTTTAAATTGATATATCAAGCATATATTCAGTTTACTGATACACATTTGTTGTATTTGTGTGATGTGATTATTTGGTTATTTCAAGTAAAGATTAAACCCTTATAGTCAATCATAGTAACTGAAGAGTATTAATTGGATCAATAAGAAGAATCACATTACTAGGATTTTCATTCTATCTCAATTAGATTTTTCCAGTCATTTACTTGCATGTTTATACAAGTTATCAACTACATCTGTGTGCCAAACAATTTTAATTATTGCCATAATAGATTACACTTTTCTAGATCTTCATTAGACTTCATACACCCAACAAGGCACTAAGCCAAATCAGATTCAAATCAAATCTAACACATATCTTCATGACATGGAATTGATTTCACATCAAAATATGGCTAAATGTGACCGTACAGTGCTGCAAAATAGGAAAAATATAGAAATTTTCAAGAAAAACACAATTTTTTGAATGTCAAGAGCTGGTATTTTAAATCCTCAACCATCAACAACCTTTACAGTTATCACTTTATGCCTTTTAAAGGCCTTTACACTTCAACCACCAAACAACCACCTCTACAACTAACTTTTTAATCTTTTATGATCACTTGAAACATAAAACACACTAATTTCAAGGTTGTTAACATCACTATTGAAATGTTTTAATTTTTGGACCTTTCAAATTTATTGAAACTCCTAGGACACCTCTAAGACCATGCTAGTGGCTTGACAATAGCTGTATTATTGACATGACACTAACCTTGCACCCTTTTACATGTAAATTCTCCAATTTTCCTTAAAAAGGCTACAAAACTCTTTAGTGCAAGACTCAAACTCATAATTCAAAACTTCACCTAGAACATGACTAATGGTCTTGAGTGACCTTATTCACAATAAAACATTCTTGAAATTCCTAAACCAACCTATTGACCTCCCTAATTATCATCACATGATTAAGCATAGAATATGAGGTGTAGGTGCTCCTGCACCACTACCCCATCCAAAATTTTCTCACATTACACAAAGCCACAATATTCCTCCAAGATAAGCCAATCAAATCCTACCTTATGTGTCCTAGTAATCAAATTGAAGATGATCCTAAAAATGACATTGTGAAGGGTGATTGATCTAAAAAATCTAAACGACTTTGCAATTATTTCACTACTATGATCAATGTGTCATCTTTCATGAAATTTCCCAAAACACTATTCATTATGATCATATGGAAATTTCTAGGAGAGCTACAATAGTTGTAACATCATGAATTAATTATGTAATGGCATAAAAATTAAAAATATTATGAATTAATTATGTAACCACATAAGTCAAATATAATTCTATCAAGGAATTAATATCAAATAGATAATATAATCGCAAAAACTCATACATTTCAATGTCATTGATCTTCTTCATCCAACTCTTTTTCTGTATCATCCGATCCAAATTTGACATTGTAAGGATTGGTCATATCATCATCATCGTCATTGATATTAGTTTTGATAATGTTATCATCCACACGGATATCATCTTCATGAACATTAACTCCTACATCATCATGATGTAGTTTCTCCTCTTCAACATCTTCGTCAGACACATCATCAACTAACTATTGATCCTGATCATCATCTACATCATCTTCTAGTTCTTTAGTATCTTCTTCTTCCACCACATTATACTTTATCAAACTTCCTCTTGGATCATGTCTAACAACAAATTACCAACCTATTTTACCTAGAACCTCTGAGTAAAATACCTGCTCACATTGGCTTGGAAGAACATAGGGCTCATTTCTAGCTTGCTCGATCGACCTTGTATTAACCATGGTAAATCCATTATCATGTTCAATAATAGTTCTCTTAGGATCATTTTCATTCAATCGTATCATGTACCATAGGATGACGAACAAAATTAATTTTAAGGAATTAAAGTCACACTCAAGTATATCATCCAAAATCCCATAGTATTAATTTTCTGAGACTTCTGGATGTATGCCACTTCTAGATGAAACATTAGTCACCTGAAAGACTACAGTTATCCCAAAATCACAAGTTTTTTTCATGTCATCCAACTTTTTGATTCAAAATTTATGAACATTGCACCACATAGCCTTGTGGTGTTTCACTTGCAATATGTCAAACATGTAAAAATTACTGCAATATCATTAGTTGATAAACATATTTATTCTTGGCCGAATGTATGCAAAGAAAAAATCTCAACCTATATATACATCAATATAATTGAAAATAATTAAATAATATGGGTGATTAATATATTTATATATACCTTTTTATCTCTTAAACCATATGGTAAATCAATTTCCCTTGGTGTAACATTGGAATCTCCATTACGATGAGCTTCTTTAACCAATGAAGCCACACCTTCCCATGTTAATGTGCAACTAGATTGTTGACATCGTTCAATCCATACCATCATCCAATCAAGATTGTTTGTGATGTGCAAATGTAGTGCATCCCACTCTCAACCAACTGTATCAAAAAATTTGAAATTCACAAATGATGTATAATTAATTAATTACCATGGTATACGACCTTAATTTATAATTGATGTATATTGAAGATTAATGATTAAATAAGTACAATATACATAAAAACAAAATGTAAAATGTATTCTAATTAATCTCCATGACCATCTTATAATTACCTCTCAATTTCCTCAATCTACCTTTCCCCATCAGGTAATCCCCTTCGAATTTGTTAATGGAGTTGGGATCACAAATGAGATCTACATGGATCTTTGCTGCAAACTTAAGAAGATATTCAATAATGTACACCATGGTCTGGTATACCATATATCCCTTCACCATAGAACCCTCATGATGTGCTCTTTGTCTAACGAAAGCCTTAAAAAATTTCAAGTTCCTCTCAACCATCCACATTGACCTTGTGTGTATAGGTCCACACAATTCAATCTCCTCAACTTGGTGTATGAGGTAGTTTTCTTGTGCATTGAAAAATGTCGAAGGTAGACACTTTTGCATTTCACACATTAGAAAAGGAATTTTTCTCTTCCATAAATTTATATCTTCTTTATGGATTTCTTTACATGACAACCATCTACAAGTGATTCAAGGCACAAATATATTAACGATATTTAACAAAAAATATATAATATATTACATAACAAGTAAAAAAAATGGAAATTATAAGATCTATACAATGAATTGAAAAAATATCGCTACTTACCTCATGTATTTTCCAAGATCATATATAACTTGCTTGACATTGTTGTCAATTTCTTTTGGGAGAGATAGAGGTAGAACATACTGCAACAATTATAAAATGATATTTTCATTATTTTTCCAAAAGTAGTAAACATGATACACTATAAAGTACATGCAGTATACAAATATATATATAATATACCAGAATAATTACCTTAATGAAGGTATGCCAATGATGCATTTTTATCCCTAACCCAAATTCGTCTTTCTTTGTTACGATATTGTTTATGTTCACAACAAATCCTGTGGGAAATCAAATTTTTCGTATGACTTATTTTATAGCATTGCTTTGCTGCTCCATTAATAACCAAGGAAGGGAACTTATATTAATTTGGTCTCCATCGCTATTTAATTGAATGACATTTTCCATTGCATGATTGGCTTCATAAATGTCACTACAAATTTTTTTTAAAAATTCTTTGTCACACTTTCCATCCAATATTTTTCATAACTTTTATGTTATATTCTTTCTAATATGCATTGTATCAAACAAATGCACAATTTGTAGCTGCTCATAGTAGGGAAACCTACTAAATTATCTAGTATAACTTTTTAGTCCCTGTGGAAGCTGTCCATTAATGCCTTGACGACCATCATGAAGCATATAAGTTAAACAAATTAACAATGAAAATCATTGTCAATTATAGCATGAGTAAACACAACACAATATAAAAATATAAATTCCAAACATATCATATATGATAGATAAACAATTTGATCTGATGTATAACCTTGATGATTAATTCTATTATATTCCAACTTCCATAGGCGAGGTGTCATTCTTTGTGGTTTTGATGTAGTCTCTTTTTTCCCATTGAAAAAATGTTTTTCAGTAGTTTGATACTTACGATTTCTATGGAGGAAGCTCCAATACTCATCAAACACCTGCTTTCCTAAACTTTTCGGACGATGATATTTCATCTTTGGACCACAAATTGGACATGCAAATTTTCCCTTTGTTTGAAGACCTACAAGATCATATATAATTGGATTAAATATGTCAATTTTTACAATTATATATAATGAATAGATTATTTAAAAAACATGCATGTTATCTACTTCATAAAATTAAATATCATTAAAATGCAGTCGAATGTTATAACATACCATAAAAATGTGTTAGCCCTAGGGCATCATGAATTATCCATACAAGTTGCATGGAATTGAAATTGTCTTTGTCCTATTGGTATAGAGATGTCATACATAGTGACACCATTCCATAACTTTAGTAACTCATCGATAAGAGGCTCAATATATACATTCATATCTTTAACTTGGTACTTACCTAGTTGAATAAATATAAAAACTACATAATTATTACAACCATTTTACTACAATATATATAAATTAATGTACATGACTATTAAATGAAAAAAATATAAGTAATTATGCAAAAAATAAGACAAATAAGATGCCAAAAAATACCTGGAACAATCATTTCCAAAATTATGCGCTCCCTCTTTATTGACATCCATGGAAGAGTGTTATTGTTGATACAAAAAAATAGGCCACACCAAGTAAATAGATTTCAGCTCTCCAAATGGATTGATACCGTCCACTGCCAATGAAAGCCTAAGATTACGAGGTTCTTCTTTAAAGTGTGGCCATTTTTCCTCCATGTCCCTAAATAGAGAACCATCCGCGGGCATTCGAAGAATGTCATCTCCACTTCTATTTCGTGCATGGTAATCTATAAATTGTGCTAAGATTTCGCACCTAACTAATCATTGCATACGTGGACTAATAGGAATATAATGAAGAACCTTGTGAGACACCTTTTTTGTTAGTTGATCTATTTGATATCTACTAATATGAAATTTTGGGCATTCTATTGCAAATTCATGTTGTTTATGATATATAATATGATCATTGGGACATGCATATATTTTTTGATACTTCATTCCAATATCTTTCATAATGCTAGATAAATCTCAGTATGAGCGAGGTAAAATATTTGATGGTGGTAACAAAAATTCACCAATCAATCTACAATAAAAAAATAATTTGTTAATATAAAGAATATTAATGGTACATATTTCATCCTTTATTTACTAGTGATGAATTAACAACAATTAAAATAGATGAAAAAAAATGACATCTATGAGATTTCTATGTTGGATAAACCATTCATAACCTTCAAGTTCACCAGCAACAATACAACAGAGAGAAGAGTTGTTTGGGATCCTTCATAAAGGGACTTGTATGCCTTCTCAAGTACATGTAAATCATGAACATCATCAAAGTCATCTTGATCATCAAGATCAACTATGCCACTAAATGTGTCATGGATCAATGTATTTGTACCATCATCTTCAAATGTTTTTTCTGGCACATGATCATCTTCTTCCATAGGATCATTAACTTCATCTTCAATATTCACAGCTCTGTGTTCCTCTGCTTGTAAAACCACATTCTTTGGGCCGTGATAATCCATATCATGTTCCCTAGGGTGCCCCACCTTTATAATAATGATAGACACAAATAAATCATGATCATGATCAAGTAATTTTATATATATATATAAAATGTTAAAATGATATAAACATTTACAAATTCAATCAATATAAACACATATAATGAACAACTTACCAATAGACGATAATCATTCCCCCCTTCAATGTGACCATGTTTCCTATAATGTTTCTCAATTGTTGTTATTAAAATTCTTCTTGTATTTAAGCCCTTGCAATTATTGCAAGGAGAATAGCATTTCCCATCACCCTTTCTTTTCAATCTAGCCCACAATCTATCAAGTATCTCTTCATTTTGTTCTAGAATAATATTATTTGGCATGATTTTTCTTTACCAAACTTGAATATTTAGATCTTAAAAAAATATCAAACTCACACTCATATAAATTTTAATCATAGACAAGTAACAAAATCTAATAATTTTGATATTTTACACCAAAAAAAATTGGCATGCAACCACCCCTGCAAAAGAGAAGATAGTCTAAAGTTAATGACCCCAAAAAACACTTTAAAATGCTAATCCCATAACTTATTAAAAAAAAAAAATTACTATGATTTCCAACCGTTAGACTCCTAAAATCATAATATAGAGCTTGTACAACAAAATTTGGAAATGAAAATTTGAAAATGCACAAGTCTAAAAATGAAATCTAATGAGATGTTGCTTTAAAATATGATTTTCAAACCTAGAAGTACAAATCTAACTTCACAAATGAATTCTAGAAAAATACAATGACTACCCTCAACCTAGCGATAATAGCAAAACACTGTCGCAATAAATAGTCAAACTCACTTTTATTTATGTCAGCCGCAATTTAATTTTTGCATGTTCATCAAAATTTTGACGAATACTTAGGTTTGTTGAAATTTCGATGAACATCAGGGATAAAATTTAAAAAAATTGAAAATTACACATTAACTATGACAAGTACCCAACAATACATTTAATTATACATCTTTCGTCAGAAATTTTCATCGGATTTTGCAGTCAAATGAGTTAGTGTACCTGGATATATTAAATTGTGAGCTAACCATAACCATGATTTTTCCCATTTTTAGTTTTCAACGTAAAAATAATGTTGTTCATGTGTGTTGACATATTCTCTTGATTCCATGTTCTCTCTTGTTGATTCAATTAGATTTTTGATAATTGATTAATTGGATTTTATGTGAATAGTTTTATGGAATATTTATTCACCTCCTCCCCTCTCAGTATTATGTACGTTCAATAGCTTTTGGATATTTTTCTTAAAGCCTTTTATTCTATCATTCAATGGAATAATACTCAATGTTATATACAATTCTTCCTACCCATGCCTTATTGACTCGATCCTAAGGGTTGGAAATAGCTTGATCATGGTGAAGTTTTAAGATTTCTAAGTATTCCCTTTTCTTTCGAGACATCCCCAAAATATTTGTGACAAATTTTTCTTACCAAAATTGAAAATTATCTCACTAAATCATGAAACATTTATTTCTTGTTGAAATTGTGAACAAAGATTTTGGCACCCGAATGGCTCTCTTGCACTTCTAGGGTTTTTCACCTAAAAGGAGAAAGATGGGCCAAAATGCAATGTACACATTCAAAATTAATGAAAGGATGGATGAAATATGCCTAATTATTATTTCTAAATGCACTAAAATAAAAAAGAAAGTCGATTATTAATGCAAAACCTAAGAAATGTAACTTGTTTGAAAACACAGTGATGTATGCAAAAACACCTAAGAATGCAAGTAAATAATGACAAAATTAAACAAGACTGGAGAGGTGCACCTAGAATCTAAAATCTAATTCACAAAGGCTCTATAATCCTATAGAATTGACTATAAATGCTAAATGGGACACTTACGCCAAGTTGGGAAACTTAGTCTAGATTCGGGGAAAATCTGTTGGGATAGGAATCTGCCAAATGGGTATCCAGAAATGCAGAAACCAATTTCCAGGCTTGGTAGTAGGATTAATTCACCACATATGGTGACTTAGTCCACCTACGAATCTTGAGAAATTCAGGGCAAGAATATATAGCTTTCGGTCTGTACTTCCTTTCCTAACATGTGTTTGATCCAGATTATGCAGAAAACAGGTTGAAAGAGGTCTCCAAGCTTCAATTAGGGCTTTGTTTACTTTGATGACTTTGATGGATTGTTGACCACTTTTTAACACCAAACTCTTTGAAAAGTATCCATATAGGACCTACAAACACACATGCAAAGAGGGAAAAAGGGTTAAGGGTTAGAGTATAGGGGTTTGCCTTGGTCAAACCCCACTTTGGTAATCAAACCATACATAATGAAATGAAATAGAAAGAGAATGATGAATAAACAAAATGCAATGTCACAAACTCACCAGACCCTTGATGTTGAAATTTGAAGATATGCAATCAAGTGCTCCAATGGATGACTTGATAATGCTTAGAGTGCTTGAATGGTTGATAATTGCTTGAATAATGAATTAGGATGCTTGAAGATGAATTAGGTGAATGGGGGTTAAAATGAGAGGAAAAAACCTTTATTTATACTTGATTTTCTAATATTTCCCTAAAGTAGCACATCACAGGTCAACCTCAAGGGTAAGAGAATAAAGTCCTGCCAGAAAATTGAAATTATTTTGATTTTTGTGCCCAATGGGACTAAGTCACCCCAGGTGGCAACTTGGTCCCACCAAGGAAATTTTACTATGTGGCAATAATTGAAGTCCATTTAATGTTGTCTAATGGGAATATTCTCAAAAATACACTTAAGTATGGTCGGAAAGTGCATTAAGGGGTCATTTAAACATAAGAAAGGGTTGATTTAGTGATGAAAAGTCTAGAAAAGTGTGAGATTTTGTTATGTCTCCTTACAACACTTTGAAATAAGACTTGGTAAGTGATAAAAAGGATTTATTTAAGTGAATTATAATGAAAGGGTCCTAGAAAAGTGTGAAAGTTGGTTACAACACTTCACAACACTTTTACAAAACATCCTAGAAATCTTAATGATTCACAAGGGTCCAAGACCTAATTTGTGAATGTGTTGACCACATTACAACATTAAATCTAGGAAAAATCAATCCAAAGTCCACTAGGAGGGCTAAACATGAGAAAAAGTAGAAGGGTTACTTTTTTCGTGACCACAATTAGCCCCCACTTTAGTGAGAGGATGAACCTACTCCAAACTCACTAAAATAGCCAAGCATGCAATAAAGAGGTGTTTCAATGAAGTAATGCTTAGCAAAAATGAGATAACAATGATCAAGAGGGATGATGAAGCCCCTAGGATCAAGATACAATGGAAAACTAAACATAAGAACAAAGAAACACACATGAAAATGATGATAAAGAATGAAAGAGGGAAGTTGAAAGGAAAGAAAGGTCGGATAAAGCTTTGATCGTTTGTCCATCCCGTTGTGGATCAAATCTAAGTTTTTTGTTAGGAAAAAGAAATTCATACTCACTTTTAGGTGACGGAACTCATGGTTGTCCACTGAGTGAGAAGGCCCAAGGGGTGAGAAACATACACTCATGGTTGGTATGCACTCACACACACACAGGTGGTTATGGGGAAAAGTCATGCCTTGGAATGGGCTTCCCACTCAACCATACCAAAGTTATAAATCCTGATAACTTTAATAAGGCACCACAAAATAAAATGACATTTCGAGCTTCATGAGACAAGCAAAGCCTCATATGCTTGGAGCTCATGAAAAAATTGATGGCACGATAGGCATGCAAGTTGTGTTATATAAGGTGGCCATATAACAAATGAAAAATGCAACATGCAAAAGAATGTTTAAAGGAGTCTTGCTTGGTTCATGCAAGGTCTTTAACTTAGGGAATATTGTGTCTAATGTCTCCAAGAGAGGACTAATCAAATAATAAAATATTCACAACTTAGGGGATGCAGTGCATTGCATCAAACCACTAAGAGGAATGTAATAGGCTAAGATAGATCATGCTCATGAAGGACATCATACCCAATTTCATCCACAAAGTGGAAAAACGCATCATATGAAGTAACAAGGTTGCACTAAGAACCAAGAAAAATAAAAAATGTAATGAATAATGCCAAAGTATGCCCCCATTTTAAAGGAATTGCAACACAGTGTTTTGTGAGCAATTAATTTAAAGTAGCAAATGAAAATGCAAAGAAGAAGAAAGAATGCATGACAACCAACTTGGAAAGCCCTATGCCAAGTCATATGTTTCTGATTAAGGCTACGTCATGTGAAGAAAAGGAAAAGAAAAGGAAGGGGTTTCCCCCAAAATTAAAGCACCAAACACATATGGGATCTATGGACTTGGGGTCAGTATGTTCTTTGTTGCATTATTTTGTAAAGAGCTCAGAACTATCATCATTCCCTGAATAGATAGAACTAGAAGAATGACACAAAGAGAGTGAAAAAGAAAAAGAAAGAACCTTTTGGGTCAACATGGAAGAGACATAGGATATCTCAATGCTTTGCATCGTCCCTAAAAGGAAAATACAAGAAAAATGAAAATGAAAAGAAAAAGCTTTTGGGTCAACATGAAGGATACATTTCAGTCTCAATGCCTTGTGTCATACCCAAAAGGAAAACACAAAAAAAAGGTAAAGAAAAAGAAAAAGGGGCCTTTTGGGTCAACATGAAAAAGACATTTCAGTCTCAATGCCTTGTGTCATCCCCAAAAGGAAAACACAAGAAAAAGGGGCCTTTTAGGTCAACATGAAAGAGACATAGGACATCTCAATTCTTTACATCATCCCCAAAAGGAAAAGGAAAAAAAAAGGCGAAAAGAAAAATAAATGTATGACATATAGAAGAATGAAGGTAAAAATAGAAGAATGCCACAAAGAGAGAGAGAACATCAAATGGCACATCATAGGGGAACACGATACACACATGCAAAAGGAAAAAAAGAAAAATAAAATGCAAAAGACTACTAAGGTAGATGCAAGTCAACCGTTGAGAAAGTCATCTGTCTCTCAATCATGTTTAGGATATGCCGAGGGTGGATGACTAGCCAAAGGGACAAGTGCAAGTGTCAAACTAGGTGAAGTATTAGGTTTTACACTTTTTGTAGGATATTTTTCATTTAAGCTCATGGAAGAGGAAAATAATCTATTCAGATCATTATGCACCTCTTCATCAATTTTAGTAATCTCATTATCGTCATCTAGGTTAATCACAATAGGAGGACGAATGAAAATTTCCAATGAAGGGTGTATCATGAGTTTTGGTTGTTGTATGGGATCGTTTTGTTGTGATTGGGGAGGAGTGTCATCATGCATTGCTTCTAGAAAGTGTAGATTTTGATTTTCTTCATTTTCTTAATTTTGTGACTTGAGATAAGGGCATGACGTTGACACCTATGCTCCCTAGCTCCTCGGTTTCTTTTGGTGTTATTATCAAGTTTTTCTTGTGAAGGAGTGGGTTGATCAACCATTGGTTGCTTTTCTTCCCTAAAGGGAGGAACGGAAGAAACCATGGAAGGTTGTTCAACCACTTTCTATTTTTCCTTATAAACTTGTTTAATATGATGAGGCAAGACAGGGTTGTTATCATTATCTCACGGTCATTTGAATGATGTGGGGGAGGTTTCAGGTGTTGGTTGAGTTTGATGCGTTGGTTCTTGTTCATATTGAATCATTGTTTCATCTAGGATAGGAGTGTCAGAAGTGGAGGAGGACATGTTGTGGAGAGACAATTTTGCAATTTTCTTTGCTTTAAAATTTTGGTAAGCAATGAAAATAAAGTCTTTGTGAGGCATTATAGGTTCCATGGGATCGGGCTAAAAAGGATTCTAAGGAGAAGTTTCCTTTAGAAGAAAAAGGGTTAAATCCACTATGGTGAACAATGAATATGTCATTATCAAGCAAAAACTTTAAAAATTTGTGTATGACCAAAGGGACAACTTTCATTGAGTGAAGCCATGGATGGCCTAGCCTCAAACAAAACTGATCCAACTATGGGATGATGGAGAAAGTAACATCCACTATTTTAGGTCCTATCTGTAATGGAAGGATGATTGATCCTATCAAAGGGAAAGTGAAACCATTGTGTGTTTTGATTCATGCTCTTTTTTTTTCATAATCATCTTGAGAAAGATCATGTAATACCAAAAATTCCTCAATGATCACATTCTCACCACAGGCGGGATCTATGAGTATCCCATTAGTGGGCTTATCATAAATACGGTTGGCTATGTAAAGAGGACCATCAGGAAGATTTCAGAGTATGTCTTTAGAAGAAAAAGTAATATCAAGAGATTTCTTAGGTTGGCTCTTATGAGGGATAACATCTATTGCACGTACCATTTCATTCATAGGATTAATAGTAGTGATATGTGGAATAGGATTAGGATGTTCAATATCTATATGAATATTCATCACATCATTGTTTTGAGTTTCGTTGGATTTGAAAAATGACACATTGTGTTTGGGCATGGGATCAATAAAAAATTTCAAATTTTGATTGGGAGGGGCCATAGACATATTGTCTTTAACATTAACAGTTGAAACAGATAGACAACCAAAATCAATGAGGTCTTACACGAGGTGTTTAAGATGCTTACAATTTTTCATGTCATATCCATTTTTTCTATGATGATGGAAATAAGTGTTGTGTTTAAAGGTTGGTGGTAAAGGTTTAGTAGGATCGAGTGGTTTAACAGTAGGTAAAGTAATCATTTGTTGCTGCAAAATTTGGGACATTGTGTTATGAAGAGGGTATGTACAGGATCATGATGGGCCAAAAAGTGGAAATACGATGGGTATGTGGATGATGACTTTTTTAAAACCTAAAATTGATGAAACCAAAATAGTTTTTAAAGGAGATTCTCAGCTTTCCACCAATATAAATTATGCTTTACTTTGAATTTAATAAGTAATTATTATTCATTTTATATTCAAATTATGACTAAAATCCTAAAAGGCTGATTGAAAAGCATCTATAGCTTTCAAACGATATCACATTTTTTGAATCCAAAACATGTGTCACATTCTATGCTTTGCATATTATAGGATTAAAAAAAAGACAAGTTTAATTTCATGAAGTTTTGACCAAATTAAGGTGGTCAGGAATATGAGTTTTTTATATTTTTTAAAAGTTGTAATAAAAAAATCATAATTAATTATTTACTTGGAAAAAAATTACAAAAAAATATGCATCACATTGGGACATGAGTCCTCTACTTATATGAAAATATTATAAAAAAAAATTATCATTTTATTGTGGTTAGGGTGGTCAAATAGACACCTACTTCTTATTTTTTCCCTGAAATTTAAGCACTACTGCATTGAAATTTCAAATTTTCACCAAATAGATTTTTTTTTTAAACAAACCTAGTAGTTTAGAAACTAGATTCAATTTGCTACAGATTCTATTCTTACATATTTTTGAAATAATATAGATAACTTATTCAAATTTTTACATCAAGTTTCCTAACTCTGATTTTTTTGAATTTTTTGCTACTTAAGGGCCTATTTTTTCCATGATATCCTACACATACCCAAAAGTGTCTAGTAAAGGTGTAAACTATCATTTCGGATCTCCATAACTATAAGGTATCATGAACTTAACATCTGCTACATGGTTTTTGGCAAGTTGAGTTGGTTGTTGAGGGGGATGGAATTGCAAGAACCCTCTATTTTGTTTTCTCTAGAAGTGGACTTTGCATCACGACTACTAACTGAATTGTGATAATCACAAAGGGTAGTACAAAATTGCATCAAGGAGGGAAATTTCATCATTGTGAGTTTATACTAAAGTTTGGTTTGCAAATTTTCAATAAACATCTTTTGAAGATGTGGATCGGGAATCTTGACATCGATTTGAGAGTAAAGTGATTAGTATCGTGAGATAAAATCAACTATCTTTTCCTCTTCATTTTTTTTGCATCTCGTCAAATTGGCCAAGGTCTTCTTTGGAGTCATATTCACTTGAAAATTATTTATAAATGCATCAACTAGTTCATTGAATGAACAAATTGAATTATTTGGTAAACATGAAAACAACTCTAAGGCAGTGTCTTTTAGAGTCCTAGGAAATAGTTTGGCTAGCAGTTTATCGTCAAGGACAAAGTCACTACATAAGGTTGTGTAAGCATTAACATGACTAGTAGGATCACCCTTCCCTCCATAATTCTCAAATCTAGGAATCTCTATTGCGTGTGGCATTGATGTTTGTAGGATTTCTAAAGATAGTGGGTTGCTTCAGACATAATAGGTAGGGGGTCCATTCTAGTTTTGGTTGATGGTGGATATTTGTTTTTGCATGGAGACGGTTTAGAAAATTTGTGTGATGAGAGGGTCATTGTAAGTGGTATAAGGTGGAAGGTAAAGTGGTGATGGAGTGTATGTAGTGGTAGGGAAAGTGAATGGAATGCTAATAGATGGTATGGTGGAAGAGGAGAGAACATGTGATGCCACATAATAATTAGGAATGCTAGTAGGAATAGTCGAGGAAGGTATCACATTACTAATAGATTGCATGAATATTGCAACTTGGGGAGTGGTGTAGGTAGGTATGGATGCCACTATGTAGGGAGGAGGAGTGTTAGGTCCTCCTTGACTAACCACAGTGTTTTCTAATTGAGATGTACTAGAAGTGGAAGGAGCATGTTTGTGGTATATCTTAGCAATTTGTTTCATAATGTTTATGCCTTCATCAATTTCAATCAAGCAATGGATGTTTTCTATAGCAACAATCACAGTGGTTGAAATGTTTTCAAGACATAAGTTATGTTGAAGATTTGTTAAGTCCTCATGAATGTTAATGATTTTGTCTTGCGAAATGTGATCGTTTGGTGTGTCAAATTACATGTTATTGGAAGGAAAAGCATTGCTAAAGGTAGGATCCATGCCTAGTGTACTAGTTGTAATACTAGGAGTGGAAGCATTAGACAATTTGATATCCACAACGAGTGTATTATTGTAGGGTAACATGAGTCTTGAGCTTCGTCTCACTAAGGTATTAGCAATAGGACACCAAACACTCATGCAAGGGTTTATAATTAAAATGAAATTAAACTAATGGCAATAAAATGCTAATTACTTCAATTCTAGAAATTGTAATAGCAAGGCAATAACAGAAAATAGAAATGCAGAAAATGTGCAAAAAATGCTAGAAATTACAGTGCAAAGTGTGTAGGACTAAGTCACCCAGTGTGGCGAAGTAGTCCAAGTGATATTTTTTGTAATTTTTTAGAAATTTTAAATGCAATTTGATGTTTTTTAGATGCATAGATGTAGCTACAATGTGAAAATGCAGAATTTTAGTGTTTTCCAATGAAATATGACGCAAAAATGCAAGCTATATGAGCTTTTCACTAATGCAATTTTTAAAACCCTAGGAAGCAAATTAAGCAATGCAAAACCCAATGCAATGTTTCGTGCAAGTTAAACCTAGGATGTAAATTCACTTGAAATTAGAAAGAAAATGTTCAAAAGTCGGGTTCACCAAAATGTGAACAAATATTTTGGCACCTAAATGGCGTTCTTGCACTTCTAGGATTTTTCACCTAAAAGGAGAAATATGGGCCAAAATACAACGTACACACTCAAAATTAATGCAAGGATGGATGCAATATTCCTAATTATGATGTCTAAATGCACTCAACTAAAAAATAAAGGTGACTATTAATACAAAACCTAAGAAATGTAACTTGTTTGAGAACACAATGATGTATGCAAAAACACCTAAGAATGCAAGTAAACAATGAAAAAATTAAACAAGACTGGAGAGGTGCACCTGGAATCTAAAGTATGATGCAAAGAGGCTCTCAAATCCTACATAATTGACTAGAAATGCTAACAGGGACACTTACACCAAGTTGGGAAACTTAGTCTAGTTTCAGGGAAAATCTGTTGGGACAGGAATCTGCCAAATGGGTATCCAGAAATGCAGAAACCAATTTTCAGGCCTGGTAGTGGGATTAACTCACCATAGATGGGGACTTAGTCCACCTAGGAATCTTGAGAGATTTGGGGCAAGAATCTATAGCTTTCGGTTTGTACTTCCTTTCCTAATAGGTGTCTGATCCAGATTCTATAGAAAATAGGTTGAAAGAGGTATCCAAGCTTCAATTAGGGTTTTGTTGACTTTGATGACTTTGATGGATTGTTGACCACTTTTTAACACCAAAATATTTGAAAAATATCCATACAAGACCTACAAACACACATGCAAAGAGGGAAAAAGGGTTAAGGGTTAGAGTATAGGGGTTTTCCTTAGTCAACCCCACTTTGGTAATCAAACCATAGATAATGAAATGAAATAGAAAGAGAATGATGAATAAACAACATGAAATGTCACAAACTCACCAGACCCTTGATGTTGAAATTTGAAGATATGCAATCAAGTGCTCCAATGGATGACTTGATAATGCTTAGATTGCTTGAATGGTTGATAATTGCTTGAATAATGAATTAGGATGATTGAAGATGAATTAGGTGAATGGGGGTTAAAATGAGAGGAAAAACCCTTTATTTATACTTGATTTTCTAATATTTCCCAAAAGTAGCACATCACGGGTCGACCTCAAGGGTAAGAGAATAAAATCCTGCCAGAAAATTGAAATTATTTTGATTTTTGTGCCCAATGGGACTAAGTTACCCTAGGTGGCAACTTGGTCCCACCAAGGAAATTTTACTATGTGTCAGGAATTGAAGTCCATTTAATGTTGTCTAATGGGAATATTCTCAAAAATACACTTAAGTATGGTCGGAAAGTACATTAAGGGGTCATTTAAACATAAGAAAGGGTTGATTTAGTGATGACAAGTCTAGAAAAGCATGAGAGTTTGTTACAACACTTTGAAATAAGACTTTGTAAGTGATAAAAAGGAGTTATTTAAGTGAGTTATAATGAAAGGGTCCTAGAAAAGTGTTAGGAATTGTATGCAGAAAATATCAGTTAAATGCAAATAAAGATTAAACAAAGGAATGAAAAACATAGAAATAAAAGAAGCAAGAGATAATATTTAACGTGGTTCACCCAAACTTGGGCTACGTCCACCAACGGAGAGTCCAATATTATTATCCAGTAAATCAAACTGATTACAACCAGTAATCCTTGCAACTCAATACTGTTGCAAATTCTACAATATAATCCCAATAGAAACCCAAACCTGTAGCCTTTTATTTAGACTTATGTCAGTTACAAAATTAGGGTTTTTTATGTCGGCCAATAGAAAAAATAACACTCGATGCCTTTATAAAATAATGAAAATCATGAGAGGTTTTGAGGGTGCTTCCCTTGAGCCCCTGTGGAGGCGTTGCCCCTTGACCCTGCCCTGTATCATGACAGGGAGTGCACAAGGGGTGTTTCCCCTTGACCCCATTAAATAATTTGGGGGGAAACTATGCTAATAAAAGTGGTGAAAATTTAACCTTAGAGTTTGATTAGGCTCCATATACCAACAAAAAGTGTGAAAGTGGGTTACAACACTTCACAACACTTTTACAAGAAATCCTAAAAATCTTAATGATTCACAAGTGTCCAAGACCTAATGTGAATAAGTTGACAACATTACAACATTAAATCTAGGTAAAATCAAGCCGAAGTCCACTAGGAGGGCCTAAACATGAGAAAAAGTAGAAGGGTTACTTTTTTGTGTCCACAGAAATATTATAGGCGTGTTCTAAGATAGTTATTTCCACTCATGTTTATTACTCTTATTATTGGGTTTTATGTAAGGATTCTTATATGAAGTTGGAAAAGCTTCTTCATGATTTTTTTCAAGCATCTTCAAGAATCATAAGGTATTTCATTGGGCGGCTTGGAAGTTTGGCTACCTCCCTAAGAAATATGAAGGATTGGGACTATTATTTAGTCATTATTAGGGCTTGTCTCTATAAGATAGGAAATTCAAAATAGCTAAGACCAAGTCGCAACCACTCTACAAAAGATCTAAGCCCAAATTTTAAATCCAAACAAGATAGTGCAAATGATAAAAGAGAGAAAACAAGAATGAAAGCATAAAATAAAACTCCCCTATCAAAGTTTATTATCTCTCTTGCTTCTCCTCCATTCTTTCTCAAGTTGCAAATCTTTGCCCTCATATTTTGAAGTGCTAGAATACCTACAAATGAAAATGACAAGATAGAAAGAACTTTGGAGAAATGTGGATGTAAAGACAAAATGGAAGAGAAGACATTTTATAGAAAATATTTTGAATGGACAGACATGATCAATCTTCTAGAAAAATGTCAAGATCAACAGTGGAGGATTCATGCACCAAAAAGTGGTGGGCTAGGGACAGCTAAGGATAGATAGTCAAGATTGAAAGAAGACTAGAGAGAATCAATGTTCAAAATTTGAAATAAGAAAGTGGAGGTAAAGTAGTGGAGCAAGTTAAATTATGTAATTTGGGAGAGCATGTGGGCCATTAAATAATAATTTTTAATTGAAGAAGGGAATCTTGACAATTAAATCATATATTTATTTAATTTTGGAGAGGAAGTGGAGGAATAAAGTAAATTATTTAATTCATGGAAGGACGCTTTGACCATATTTTAAATTTGGTAAAAGATAATGGAGGAATAAATAATCATTTTAGATTATTTATTTATGGAGGAAGAGAAAATAAATATTTAATTTAAATGATTATGTGACCGTTTAAATTAAAAATAAAAGCAAATGGGAAAAGGGAATTAAATAATTAAGTTAGATTAATTATTTTTAAATAGAGGGAAAGTGGAGAGACGGAGTTCAATAATTTCAATAATTATTTAACCAAGGAAGGACGAAAAGGATTAGTGAATAGACAAATAATTAAAAATAGTTATTTAACTATAGATGAATAATGAAAAGTGAATAATTAAATAAATGAGAATTTATTTAATTATAGAGGGAAAGGGTGTTAGCAGTGCAATTAAATAAATATTTAATTTATTTAATTGATCAAAGGAGAGCATAGACCAAGAAAGTGAATTAATTAAATAATTAAAACTATTTAATTATGTAGTGGAGAAGAACAAGACAATGGAAAATGACACTCATATACCAAGACATTTTTTAGTGTATATAGTTTCTCTACATTAAGTGGATTATTCGTGCACTTAGGGAAACAAAGTCTAAAAAATATTAGTGTAGAATTTATCTATTTTGATCATCTTATTGTGCAGTCAATTTGGAATGGGATTAGGCTTCATACCCTTCTAATTATGAAATATTTTTTTAAGTATAAGGGGATTTTGTGATAAAAAGTATCCGAAGGGCCTAGAAAGCCATGAAATCTAGTCTCCTTTGGAATGGTTCTAGCTTTTGTAATGGTCTTTCCATTAATCAACAAAATATTTGGTGGTCTCATATTTTCCAAGGCAATAATCATCCTCTTGCAAAGATGCCTTAGGTCCATGTTTTGAGTTCTTTTTACAAAGTAATTAAAACTATATAGGACCATTTTTATAATAATTCCATGATTCTCCTTTCATGGAATGAATCCAAGTAAAAGTTTCACCTTTCTAATTGTTGATGGTGGTTTTAGCTCAACCAACTTCAACTAGAATGATAGACACTCTACTTCTCTTGAAAATTTGAGAAATCCTTATAGAGCTAGCTTCAAGGTTCCTTTGTAACTAAGTCTCGACCATGTTAGAATAGCTAAGTTCTCTATGTTTGAAACAAAACCACAAATGTGTGCAAGATGACATCCCATTCTAGATAGGAAGATATAGGAAGAAGGATTAATATCTTTGAACTTTGCACACAATCCATAGACTTAAGTGATTCCCAATGATATTCAAGACAATTTATAAACTATGAAAAATGTTGATATGAAGATGATTAAGTCAAAGATTTGGACTCGCGAATATCTATAGGATCGGCCACTATAGAAGGTGATGTAGGAAAATAAAGAGAAATAATGTCCAAAGTGTTAGAAATTTGAAATAGATTGAATAACCCAAGGAACTTTTTAAGATAAAATCAAAGTTACATAAACTAGAAAAACATAAGAATGCAAACCAAGACTTTGAGAGATTATGCAATGTCAATGAGACAATATTGCATTAAGAGCTTGCAAGATGAATCAATGCATGAATCAATGCAAATACAAGCTAGGAAATGAGTTTATATAGAGCTTACGAGAGGATGAAGGTGGAAAATCCAACTAATAGGAATTAACCACCAAAAGTGGATATGGACCACCAAAAGTGGAGATGACCACCAAAAGTGGAAACTACTCCACCCTTTAAGGAAGGGGACAACAAATCACTTATCTCCTAGTAATAAACTCAATTTATTATCCTAATCAAGCTTAATTAAATTGTAGGAAAAACCTAGGACTAAGGGAAAATAAATTAATTGGCAAGGAAAATAAAAACATATACCAACACCCCCCCTTAAGCACAACTTAGGAAGATGTAAAAGATGATGGATCTCAAAAAATGAGGCCATGTTAGGTACCCATGTACATATCAAATTCCCCCCAAGGAAGAAGGCCCCCCACACATAGAGAGAGAACACCCCCATAATAGACAAAGAAGAAAAGAACTAAGTAGCCCCCCCAAAAGATGACACCAAATACGCCCCAAGAAAAGCTCACAAATGGAGGAACTTTCTCTCAATGAAGGGTTTGGTGAAGATTTTTGCAGTTTGATCTAATGTTAGAGAGTACTTGAGATTGATGATCTCCAAATGAATCAGCTCCCAAATGTAGTGCATATGGATTTTGATGTACTTGGTCCACTAATGATGAACCGGATTGCAAGAGATCTTAATTGCACTCTAGTTGTCACAATAAATAACTATGGACTTCTAAAAGGGAATGCCAAAATCAATGAGAATGTTTTGAATCTAGATGGCCTCAGTAGTATCATTGACTACTCCTTGATACTTAACCTTTATAGATGAAAGAACAATAGTAAATTGCTTCTTACTCGACCAATAAACTAGATCAGAACTAAGCGAGAAGCAATACCTTGAAGTAGACTTATGATCCTGAGAATCACCTACCCAATATGAACTGTGTCCCACCAAGTCAAAATCCATGCCTGTTGTATAATGAATCCCATATTTGTGAGTACCCTTGATGTGGTGAAGAATCTACTTAGCTACTTTCTAGTACAGCTCATGTGACTCTTGCATGAATCAAGAGACCACTCCTACTGCATATGAAATGTTAGGCCTCATATAAGTCAAATAGATGATACTACCAATAAGTTATCAATACAAAGTGCCATCAACCATGGGTGAAGAACACTTAGCGTCAAGTTTGACCCTTGACAAGAATGGAGTCGATGCAGGCTTACAATCAACCATGTGAAACCTCTGAATCATGTCAAGTACATACTTAGATTATGCAAGAGTGATACCTAAGGAAGACTAAGTGATCTCAATCCCCAAGAAGTAGTGCAACAAGCCCAAGTTAGACATTTAAAACTGATCATGAAGGGTGGTTTTCACTACCTGAATGGTGGATGAGTGACTTCATGTGATCAACAAGTCATCAACATAAAGAACTAAGAAGATTTGAATATCATCCTACTGCAATATGTAGACATTAGGATCAGTATGACATCGAGTGAACCCCACTTTCAGAAGGAAGGATTCCATCTTGGCATACCAAGTCTGAGAGGCCTATTTGAGGCCATAGAGAGACTTTCGAAGATGACACACAAGTGAAGGATCCTAAACAAACCCATATGGCTACTCCATGTATATCTCCTCTTGAAGATCACTGTGAAGAAAAGAACTCTTCACATCCATCTGATGAACATCCCATCTATGTGTTACAGCTATAGAAAGAAAAATTCAAATAGAATTCAATTTGGTGACTAGTCCAAAAGTCTCAAACTAGTTAATCCCTTGAACTTAGGATAATCCATTGGCAACCAAGCAAGCCTTATGCTTTTCAACTAACAAATTTGCTACATATTTTGTTCAATAGAACCACTTACATCAAACATTTTTCCTTCCCTTAAGAAGTGGGACAAGATCCCAAGTATGGTTCCTCTCCAAGGAATTGAACTCTTCTCACATGGATGCATCCCACTCGGGGGCACCAAAAGATTCCTAAAATTCAGTGGATAAGAACCTAAAGCAAGGAAGACATGTGGAGCATCTTGAAACTATGATCTTGTTCTTCTATGATCTAAAGGATCCCCTACCCAATCACTTACTAACTACAAATTTTGATGAGCCCGAAGAGGCCCTACAGTTGGAGAAGGAGGAGAATCTAGAGGAGAATCATCATCCTCTGAAGATGAACTATATGCATCCTCATGATCACTATCATCATCTGAAGTGGAGGAAGAATACTCCTCATTACGATTCAAAGGATTGTGATCCTCTAAAGAACTATCATCATGATACAAGGACTCCAAACTAATGGTGGTAGGAGAAATGTTAAGAGGACTAGAAGAACTCTCCTCAATTTGAACACTCCTCTTAGTGAATAGCTTATGTGGGGTAAGATGAAGAATCCTATAGCCTTTGACATCATTTGGGTAACCAACAAATATGCAAGGCTTTCTTTGTGGATCCATAGCCTTACATTTCTCTACTAGAATGTGGGCCCATGCACTAGATCGAAACACTCAGAAGTTCTCAATTGATGCTTTTCGACTGGTCCAAGCTTGAAAAGGAGTTATCCCATTCACAACTTTATGGGGAATGTGATTCTGGATATAACATGCACAATTAATGTCTTCTACCCAAAAAGGTGGTGCCAAAGACTTGGAGTAAATCATACAATTAGCCATCTCTTTTAAGGACCAATTCTTCCATTCTACAACTCTATTCTACTAAGGACTATAGGGGACTATATGCTGCAAATTAGTGCCCTCTAAAGCACAATACTATACAAACCTATGGTTGGCATATTCCCCCCATTATATGTATGCAAAAATTTCATAGATTTTCTAGTTTATTTCTCTACAAAATTCTTATACTCCAAGAATGAATCAAAGAATTTAGATTTTTGTTTGAAAAATTACACAATGGTGTACCTAGAGAAATAATCAATGAAATTAAAAACATATCGAGCTCTACTGAAAGATAGCTATGGAAATGGCCCTGTCAAATCACTATGTACCAAATATGAGAGATGTGAGGCTCTCCAAGCTTTTCCTTTGTCAAACTACTCTTCAGGATGCTTGACAAGAATGCAACCATGACATAAACCTTTAGAAAGTTAACTCTATGCAATATTGTAACCTTGTCCTATTTTTTGAGCTACTACAAGTAGTGATAGTTCAAGTGGCCAAACCGTTGATGCCACAAATTACTCACGTCATTTGAATGAGTGAGTAGAACAGTCGAAGGAGGATCAAGAAAAAAGTGATAGAACAAATAAAGTTGAGACTGATAATCTACTCTCCCACATACAACTACAAAATAATTTTGTATCTCATGAATCACCACTAGATTAGGAGTAAAGTTAACTCTCTTGTTTATACCTATTTGAGTGATTTGATAGATTGATAGGAGATTAGTTGATGATGACTGGGCACACAAATAATATCCTAAAATGTGTCATCCCCCATATCAATAGACCCTTTCCCACACACCTCAACTATATTGTTGTCACCCATTAAAATGGAAGGAATAAAACATGGCTCCATAGATTCAAGTTCATCTTCAGTTGAAGCCATGTGGTGTGAAGCACCCAAATTAAGAACCCATATGGATGGTGGAGAAGCAATTGCTACAAGAGCCTTTCCCTTTCCTTTCTACTTGTTGTTGTCTTTGGTCTTGTGAGAACCTTCTTTTGAACTCCATTTGATGCAATCAGGAACACTGAGATTATTCTTCTCAAGAATATGTGTCAAATAATCAACTTGTTTCTTAAAAATTTTGTGCTCATCATGATTGAGTTTCTTATAATAGGCACATTTGAGCCTCTTTTTCTTAGGCTTGTCACCTTTTGAAGATGAGGTCTCATTACTTTCTTTTGGAGTAGTTGATTTCTAATTCTTCTTCTCTTTTCTTTTTTTTTGTTTCTTATCCTTATTACTACTTTTTCCTCTTTGTTCATTTGTGCCAAGATTAGCAACCAAGGACTGTGACTTAGAAGACTCATGAGTGACCATTTGAATTAGCTTATCTTGCTCCCATGTTAGAGAAGTAGAAAAATAATCCAAAGATCAGATGGCATCTTGAATTGAGACCCAAGTGTATCCTTAGTAGCATAAAAGGTAGAAGAAAACATTGAATATTTAGAACTTAGCTATGAGAGAATACTTAGAATCAGTTATTCAATTTTCTTATCAATTCCACATTGTTGTAGTTATAACCTTAGTGATTTCAATTTGGTGAAGAAATCTTGAATTATGTTGAAGTTGCCTAGATTTAAACTAACTAGTTCATTCTCCAACATATGAACCCTCATAGAATCTTATGTGCCAAAAAGAGATTCTAAATTTTTCCATATTTCACTTGGAGTATTCAAATATTCAATATGAAAGAGTAAATCAGGAGATACAAACACACACAATTCTCCATATGCTTTATCACATTTGTTATTTACCACTTAGGCTTATCTTCATCTTTGGTTGGTTTAGTTTCTAGTCCCATTATTATTCTATACAAACCAAGTCTTCTTAAGTGAACATTAATTTTTGGATTCCACTCAAAATAGTTGTATGTAGTTAGAGTAGGAACTGTTGTTGATCTCATGATGAAGAAATAATAAAGGAAATGTGAAAATAAAGTGAACACTAGAATACCAAGAACACCCTCACCCTTTTCACTAGTATTGAAGATCGTCCCCCCAAATATTACAAGGTTGGCACTTTATATTTTAGTGCATTTACAAAGCCTTTTCCAAAGTACAATGCACAATAGGCTCAAAATAGAAAGAATTACAAATTTTGATACAAAGTGAACTTGAGACAAAATCTAGAAAAAATAGCCTTATAAATGTGTAGTGCTCTCCAATACCTTTCCAATGCCTATTTGTTTCTAAAAATCAGAGCATCGGGGTGAAAGTTATGACCTATTGAGGAAATTAACACAAAACATATTCAACCTAAAATATCTAGTACAAAATAGAAAAAAAATTCTCAATACCTTTTTGTATGGAAATTTATCGTCTCTAGATTTTTGTCGATATCTCATTTTTTAAATATGGAGATTGTGGCGAAAAGTTATTCAAGTTTGAAAAAAAGGCCCAATCAATAGCAATGGTCATTGGGCAACAAACTAGCGGAAAGTTGGTAGAGCATGAGCGATGGTTTAGATGCCTATTGGCGATTTTCCCTTAACTACTAGCGGTTTTCCAATAATTGCATGCAGTTTAATAAAAAACCTAATGTTGCAACCTTAGAACAGACCACTAGTGGCCCATATAGTCGTTGCGGCTAGTGGCCCTATTAGTGGCTATGAGCCACAAGCTCCACAACCTGTTTGCGGGTTTTAAACTTGTAGTAGTGCTTCATTCAAAAGCGTTAAGTGCTGAATTTTTTTTAAATGAGACCGCAAATGATTTTTTTTTTGCATATTTTTTTTAACTAAAAAGTATTTTTGCTATACCTACATAGGATGGGAGGTTGCACAGCGCTTCAGGTAAAAGAAATTTCCTTAGAAACAACTTTTTCCAAATATAAGCAAATTATATATCAAAATTCATGGAACCGGCCTCTCAAATGTAATGGTGAGGTTATTTTTGGCCAAAAATACTCTTGGAAAATCCTATTCACATAATCTGAGCTTCAAACCCTTGTTTGTTACTTTGTTAAATGATCTCCAATTTAGATGAAACAAAAGACAAATATGACTTTCTCGAATCTTTTGGACATGTTGGAAGAGTCAAAAATGCTGCTAGTATAACTAGAAATGTTGCAATAATCTAGATCTCACAAAACACATATGCAATATGAAGAGGTTATTAGATCTTTTCAAATCCTTTTTGATTCTCTAGATCATTCAAAATGCAAGAGAAGAGCATACGAGAATTTACAAGATCTTTACAAGAAAACTCAATCTCTCAATCAAGAATCCATGAACTTAGATTTCTGAAAACAAAATCTCTGATACCATGTTAGAAATCTGAAATAGATTGAAAAACCCAAGGAACTTTTTAAGAGAAAATCAAAGTTACATAAACTAGAAAAACATAAGAATGCAAACCAGGACTCAAAGAGATTATGCAATGTCAATGTGACAATATTGCATTAAGAGCTTCCAAGTTGATTCAATGCAAATACAAGGTAGGTAGTGAGTTTATATAAAACTTATGAGGGGATGGAATTGGAAAATCCAACCAATAGGAATTAACCACCAAAAGTGAATATGGACCACCAAAAGTGGAGATGAGCACCAAAAGTGGAAATTTTCTACCCTTTAAGGAAGGGGACAACACATCACTTATTGTGAATGTGGGTTAAACTTGAGCTAAACATAAGCAAAACACACAATAATTAGTCACGTTAATATGTTATATA
Organism: Sequoia sempervirens; assembly: GCA_007258455.2. Lineage (NCBI taxonomy): Eukaryota > Viridiplantae > Streptophyta > Pinopsida > Cupressales > Cupressaceae > Sequoia > Sequoia sempervirens. Next base: position 70,881,305 of record VDFB02270651.1, read on the forward strand.
AAATTCCTTATGAAATACTTGAACATACAAAGAAATGAAGAAAAACTATATAAAACCATGAAATAACATGAAATATAATCATGAAATCATATCTAAGTACTCCAAACCTAATCCCATAGGGGGATTGGTGCCAAATCAATATGGAATATGGCCCTTTCCCAATCTATTATTGAATAAGCTTCAATATTTTGATGTAAAGTGATGGATTTGATGCAATAAGATAATGGATTCAAGCTCAAAAGATGAAAATGCATGTAGATGTGGGTGAAAAATGTGTATAGTAAGTTTGCAAGAAAAGGTGGATCCATTTCCCATAGAAGTTCCAACTATTTATAGGAAGCAAGGGTTAGAAGAAGGGTGAAAACTAAACAATGTGGGACTAAATGGAGGATCATTAGCCTCATGACAAGTGTCACAAGACTAAGAGAAGCAATGGGGATATGTGTCTCACACATGTGTGTGTGTATTTTGGGAAGAGAGATGTAAGAGGGAGTTAAAGCATATGGTTGGAAGAATTTAAGGAATGTGGGTGAGAATGTAAGGGCATGTAAGAGAAGTAAATTCCCAAGTTGTAAGAGACAAGATGGCTTGTAAGAGCCATTGAATGCCTTTATAATAGTTTTTAAAGTTTTGGGATGGAAAGTCAAGAATAGAGGAATATTCCTTGAGAATATCCTTCTATAAGGAAAATAGCCATTTAATTGATTTGTACAAATTAATTACTTTTGCAAGTGGGGTTAATCAGTCATAGGTTTATTTAACCTTGGTGGGGTTAAAATCTAGAGAACTCGCGAATGAATATTAGCAAGCAGTTTAAGGTTAATTAGTCTAGAATTAATTAATCTTAGGTGGGTCAAGGTTTTTAGAAGAATATATGACATTTAATTAAATTTAATTAGATTTATTTAATCAAATTAGAAGACATAGAGGTTTTAATTAAATGATGTGTGATATTTAATTAAATGGGATGAAAATTTGTAAGAAAGGGGTTAAATGAATAAAATTAATTATTTGATTAATAGGAGAAAATGATTAGTTTAATTAAACAATATAGATTATCTAATTAAATAGTTAGTCAGATGTGATTTAGGATGAAATGATGTTAATAATCAGATTCAGATGCATAATGTCATTCAAGACAATTTAAGTGTCAATATTTTTCCCCTCTTTGAAGCGAGGTACATGTTACATTGGTTCAAAGATTGAAACTTTTCAATATCAACGCTACTATCAAGATCAAAATTCAAAAGTTTCTTGATTTTTCAAATGTCCCACTATTGCCCCAGTGGAAGAAATTACACTGCTACACTACCCCCTCAAGAGATCAAGCAAAAAAATTCAATTTTTAAGTCAGGCTCATGACAAAGTAATGAGAGGAGTGGTTCCATTTATCAAAGGATACAAAAGATACTTCTTTAGAAAGCTCAAATATTATTTTTAAACAAATTTTATTATGTATAGACATTCATTGGCCATGGGTAGCCTCATGTATATTTTGATATATTGCACAGATTTGATACCTAGATAGAAATGTTAGTAAGAATAGAAGAATGAGATAGAATGAGGAGGAGATAGAAGTAGAAGAATGAGATGGATAAACCCTTATTGCAATATTGATTTAGAAGTCCAACAAGTCTATGAGTCATCGAGACTTTATTAGATATGGTGATGAGTGATGATGATTTTCTTATTCAAGGATTAGGACATGAACGTCGCAATATTCCTTATGTTTGATAAAACACATAAATACAATGCATCAAGGTATGGACAACCAGGATGGCGTTGTATCTAGTGTGACGAACTTTGACTCAAAAAATAGATAGGAGTATTTTTGTTCACACCTGACATACAAAAACCTTGCTATGATGTACTTCAAAATTTTTGAACATCTCATACCAAAACACAGAAAGGCATAACCTAACAATGTAATAGTCAACAAGTTACCCAAAACACCTTCCATACACACATAACAAAGCAAGTATTCGCCAAGGCTAATTTACAAGAACATCCAACAAGCACAACAAACAAAAGATAATGATCAATGCCCCATTCCTTTCTCCCTAAATCATTTTGATAGATATCATTAAGAGGTCATTGGAATGAGTGCAATAAGATAAATCATAATAAAAGACCAAGTGAAGAAACAAGTCAATTTTCTTCATACCTCTAGCCAAGGGGATGTGTCTGTGAAGATAAGAATCAAAAGTGATATCCAAAATGATGCCTATTGTTGGAAAGATATATCCTAGGACATGCATTGTATAGGATGATGATGGGTGATTAGTTGTTTGAAAAGGTTGTTGATATAAAGTTTGATAGACATGTATTCTAAAATGAGATCAAGAGTTTTATTTTACATTTAAAAGTTTGTTGTTTTGATTTTGATTTTATGCTTGAATTTTTGCTTTTTTTTATTGCTTTACGAGATAAACCAGGGCTAATCATAAAAAAAACACACAAGGATTAGTCATATTATTAGGTTAAATAAAATTCCCTATGAAATACTTGGTGATACAAAGAAATCAAAACATGAACACAAAAGCATGAAATATATCAAACAAAACATGCATGAAATCCTATCTAAGTACTCCAAATCTCATTTGATAGAGGGATTGGTGCCAAATTGTGTGGAATATGGCCCTTTCCCAATCCCTTGTTGAATAAGCTTCAATATTTGTGTGTAGATGTGATGAATTTGATGCCAAATGGTGATAAATTCAAGCTTAGATGATAAAAAATGCATGTAGCTATGGATAAAAATGGTTGTAATGACTTTGTGTGAAAACATGGATCCATTTCCCATAGAAGTGCCTTCTATTTATAGGAAGCAAGGGTTAGAAGGGTGAAAAATCAGCAATGTGGGACTAAATGGAGGATCATTAGCCTTATGACAAGTGTCACAAGGCTAAGAGAAGTAATGGGGATATGTGCTCACACAGGTGTGAGCACATTTTGGGAAGAGAGATGTAAGGGGGAGTTAAGGCATATGGTTGGAAGAATTTAAGGAATGTGGGTGAGAATGTAAGGACATGTAAGAGAAGTAAATGCCCTTGTAAGAGACAAGATGGCTTGTAAGAGCCATTGAATTCCTTTGTAAGAGATATTAAAAGCTCCTTTGTAAGAGATTTTAGAGTTTTGGGAGGGAAAGTCAATCCAAAAATAATTAATCTTAGGTGGGTTAGGGGTTTTAGAAGAATATGACATTTAATTAAATAATTATATTTATTTAATCAAATGAGAAGACATAGGGGTTTTAATTAAATGATTTTCATTATTTAATTAAATGAGATGAAAATTAGTACAAAAGGGGGATGAATTAATTTAATAAAATTAATTATTTGATTAATAGGAGAAAATGATGAATTTAATTAAACAATATAGATTATTTAATTAAATAGTTAGTTAGAGGTGATTTAGGATGAAATGATGTTAATAATCAAATTCAAATGTGTAATACCATTTAGGACAATTTAAGTGTCAGCACTTATCTCCTAGTAATAAACTCATTTTATTATCATAAGCAAGCTTAATTAAAGTGTAGGAAAAGCTTAGGACTAAAGGAAAATAAATTTAACCCACTAGGAAAATAAAAACCTACACCAACACAAAGAATTGATGTGTGGAAGATATCAACACATGCCACATGGCTACAATTTAAGTCCCACATATGCCATTTTACAAAGAACATTTGTATGTTCTTAGTGAAACATCTCTAAAATCTATAAAAGAACAATAATTGTCATCAAAAAGAAGACTTATGTCCTCAATACTATCTTCCAAATTTGTAATATGAGAATATACAATAAAAGATGAAATGCATGTTAGGATTATGTCTGAATATGGTACATCGAGAAAGACAATATCAATATCTTGGTCCAAATAATATTTGGAAGGTCTCAAGGAAGCTTTTCTATATTCAAATGTAGCAATAGGTGACGAGATATCAATGCATTTCATCAAAATACATTGTTCATATCCAAATGATGGTGATGTCTCACAAGATGTCTGAGCGAGACCATATGATGTTTCTACATGTTGGAACTAGATCAAATACGATAACACTAATGATCAAGAAAAAATTATGCCATTTCATCAATTTTTGGATGCATACAATCTTCTATTGTATACCTTTTCTTTCCATAATATCCACAATTTATTTTTAATTTATTATGAGGTTTATAAAAGATACTCAAATGGAATGGACTATGTGTGAGATCCATGATCACTTGAACAACAAACTCAAAATAAAAAATAAAATATAGGAGGAAATATGAAAGTACACAAAGACACCGCTCACAAAAGTGCTCAAAGGCACAATTAAAGACACCCCCCTTAATTTAATACTTGAGAGCCCCCCTAAATTTGGAATTTTATAACTTATTGCATAGGTGTGTCCAATTTGGAACAAAGGGTACTTTATAACAATAGTGTGAAATCATTTCAAATGAATTTCACTAAAAAAATGTTCTCCTTCACAAAAAATGACACTCAATTTTTGAGTTAACAATCAAAATATAAAATAATTTTACTATTTATCTTTCTTTTTAGAAGAGACACTAGAAATGTGTTAAAAAAATAGTTTTTTAATCATCTTGACACCACTTTGTCAATGATGAAACCAGATTCTCGTCAACTATTTACACTTGAAAGTTTGACTCCCCATTTACAAGTTATGTAAAACAAAAAAAGACACCCTTATTACAAGCTTAGATATGATTTGGAGGTTTAATTCTAACCACAAACCACTATCATAACACATTAAATTCCTAAAGGTTTTCATGGGAAGATGGTTGGAAGCCCAAGTTTTAGGCTTAGAGAGGCCGCAAAAAGTAGAACTTCCTTGAGAGGGTAAGAGCCTGAGTCAAGAGCCTTTTTGTATGTGTTTTGCTAATAGGAAGTATTTGGATGCCCTCCTTGACTCTGACCACCCAACTATATCCCTCCTCAAAAGGCATGATGTGGCTAGATCGATCTACAAGCAACATCATAAAAATTTCATTGCTAAGCCAAAATGAGCCTTTGTAGGAGGGCATAAACCAAGTGTATTTATCAAAAAATGAGTTAGAATATTTTAGATGCTTGCATATGTGCATGGAAAGGAGGAATGGTAGACAAGTTGCAATAAAAAGAGGTCGAATTGAAATAAACTCTCAACCTTTTAGACTTCCTTTTCCACTGTATTCTTTACTAGACTTCCATGACTCCTACACCTATGATATTTATGCTTTTAGATCTACATGAAACCTTTGCAACTAAAGAAAACATGCTATATGATGGCATTATTTTTAAGCATGTGACACAACCTCCTTAAAAAGGTCTTGACACTTCACCAAAATGAAGCTCCAATATTTGAAGGTACTAACTTGAAGATCTTCACAAAGAACAAAAAAGGATTTGATGGTGCGCTAGTTTCAATTAGAGGAGTGGTGGGTGCGAGATTTCAATTTATGTTGGGAAAAATGGTGCATTATGATGAAAAAATAATAAGGATAAGAAGAGAGCTCATGTCAGGGGCAATATATGACCACTTTTCCTACTCACCATATGATCATCCCTTGCAACTTCACTAGTGACATTGCTATCTTTAAAATCTCAAAAAAAGGTAGGAATTAGTAGTGGGTTTATGGAGATATATGAAAATTTAAAGATCCTTTCCAAGATTTGAGTAGTGTGTAATTTGTGTGTGAGGGAGGGGTATATTTTCCCACACAAAGGGAGAAGATGCCTCAAAATGGGAAAGTTTTCTTATCACAATGCCCCTATGTAATGGATTGATAGATATAAATTGTAGATATTGACACACATGCCTCCAATTCAAACTTTAAAAGACATGTTAAGTTAAACAAACCTTCAAAAATAATGCCAAAAACTAGGGACAATATAGTACAAGGAGTTGGGGATAATTAAAATTCTAAAAAATTACATGTGTCAGTTTTGACGAAATGATAGGATTTTTTTTATTATCTTGGACCTTTTAGACTCATTGACAAGGTTCATTTGGATCTATTATGAACTCATGACTAGGCTAGGTGTGAGATTCTCTCAAATATGGGAAGGTTTTGCTAGCATGGCTTTCATACAATGTTGGGATTGTTAGGATTAGAAAGCATAAATCAAGACAAACTTCAGCAATCTATGAGCACACAAATAAGCCTAATTGGTATTATCAAAGAATTGAGTAAAACGTACAAAGTACCCTTGCATATATAGGCAAGGTAGTGAATGTAGGATGATATGGTACAAACACTAACTACCTTTCTAAAAATATACACTTGTGAGCTCACTTGACAAGTGTGTGAGGAAGTGACAAGTGTGCATGTAATAGGCGTCTCTCAAAGTGAGGACAAATGTCTCAACCACATGAGGTGAGACAAAAAATCTAAAAGTATCTAAGAGGAGACTTAAGCAATGTGACTATGTAAACCTAGAAAGTGAGATTAACTAGCTACTTACATAATGACCCTATTTACACTAATACTTTGGCCCCCTTTTGACCCACTATTTACATGCACTTACTCAAGTGATTTTCTATGCTCACTTTGTCCACTATAAATGCTTATAATTATATGGTAATTTTTTATGTCTATAAGGAAGTTATTTGGCCATAGAGATTGTGTTTGAAAGTGGGGTTGAGTCAAGGAGGTATTAGAGTTCTTTGTACTAATTAGAGTGTCATATTTCTAGAAAATAACTCAACCTTTCATTTGAGGATGAAGCATATAGGTGCAATGCCATTTTGTTTGAGACATGGTAGATGATTGGAGAGTAATGCTAGAGAATTTTGACACTCTGAAAAAATTACAAATATTTTTACAAAGCTAGTGAGCATAGAAAAGTTTAGGTGGTGCAATGAGTTTACAGGAGTTAGAATTTAGTGTTAAGAGTTTTCATTTTCTCTTTCCACCATATTCAACAAGTGAGAATATAAGGAGAGTTGTATCAATCTTGCATCCTAATGTTTATATTTATTATTTATTTATACTTATTTATTATTTTATTCTCACATGAGAAAAAGGGTATCCCACTTCGAGTTAACAATCTTGGCCACATGTCTTGAATATTTGCTAAGGTGCATGCGAAGTTGTAAGAGAATCCAATGTCATAATTTGATGTGCCTAAGAGTATCTTATGATATTGTAAGGTGGGGGCTACTTATAATAGGTTATATGATGTGTAAGAGCATATAAGAAGGGGTTATATTATAATTTTGACTAGTATTATGATAGTTTATGGCACATGTTATAAGGCATCTTTTCATGAGTTTAAAATTGCCAAAATATAGTGTCCAAATGAAGGAGTTACATATGATAGATTCTATGAAATGTTATGACAATTGTAAGAGCATATTCTACTTTATCTTGGAAGACTTTGACTCATTTGAGCATTAGAGTTTGGATCAAATATGGAACCACTTTTTGGTCATAATTTTGACACATGATTATAGTAAACCACACTATACTTAAATATCAAATGACTCAAAATAAAAATATTTTTTTTATTAACAAAAGTTTATCCTTAATTGTAAATCATTTGATTAAAAAAAACTAAAATACTAAAAGTCAAGACCAATCTCTATATAAATAAAAACAAATATTCTTACTCTCAATTAAAAACATATTATTTATTAATTTATAATTATATAGAAAATAAACAAACCAAAACAAATTCAAAGAAATATAAGATGTTTTTTAACCATTACAACAGTTCATAAATACCTTTTAAACACTTTTTATTATAAACCACTATTATACTTTATATCCTAATCTTTTATTTAATTGAAAAATCATCATTGACTTTCCAATCCAATAATTTTCCATTCCAATAAAAAAATAAGACATCTATCGTTTTCTTTGACGAATCTTCTGTAAACTTATCTGTCGTTTTCGTTGAATGAATGCTTTGTTTTACGCGCCTTTCAAGTCAGGAAAGTCAATTCATTTTTGCCCACGTAATCAAAGCAAGCTATAAATTATAGTGTAATGGCAGACATATCTGTATACAGTCAGATACGGCTATATTAAAAAATAGATTACAATTTAGATTCACGTAAATAAGATGAATGATTATATCACTAGATTTTGTTGCGTCACTGAATCCACAACTATAATGGATTGTCAGATCTGCTCTGCTCATTCTGCCAAATTCCACTGGATTTGCTTCTGAAATATGCATCAAAGCGTAAGAGTACAAAGAATTGAATATGGAATTGTGTGTCAAGAAAGCAAAAGCTCCACTGAAGTGTTCAGATAAGATTGAGTAAACTTCAAAGAATTCAATATGGATAGGCTTTGCTGTTAAGATCAATGTGATCTTCCACTCTAATTCTTTAGTGATTGTAAGTAATTGTTGGGCAGTGGTTTCTGTTTTGGGCTGTTGTGGTGTTCTATTCTGCGGTTGATCCGTGGGTCCCATAGGCTGTTTGGCCTCACGGGCGTTATTAAAAGTCTTCATTCATTGATTTATATTTGAAGATTTGCTGTGGGTGGAGCCATGTTGATGTTCACGTAGGTTCTATTTATAGTTGAAAGGTAAATTGTTGTTGCCCATTTCATAGTATGTATGTAGGTATGAAGATTTTTTTATATTGAACAAAGCAAGAGTACAAAGAATAGAAGCTACCAACAGGTAGTTGAAAGAGATTTATAGTACAAACTTTTAAAGATACAACATATATATGAATTTTTTTAATTCTTTTAACCTTTTTTTTCAAATCATAGGAATATTTAAATATATCCAAATAGATTACGTATTATGACAAATCAATAATGGAAATTCTACGAGATTTTGGGAGGATCCTTGGGTTTCTTCTTCTCCTTTGAAATTTCACCTGGTTTGTTTGGCTATCTAGTTTGATGTGAGAAGGAGACTAGGCAACCTAGTGAAAGACTATTGGGATCCCTCTTACAATCCTCGCTCTTGGAGAATAAACCCTAATTGGTATGATCTCTCGCTCTAATCGACTATTGAAGAGCTTAGAATCATCTCCAAACAAAGATTCTATATAGTTAATTTTCTTGATACTTTGGTTTGGTTGGAGACTAAAGATGGTAATTACTCTGTCAAATCTAGGTATAACCTTTTAACCTCTAAATGGCCTACTCAATTCAATTGGATAAAGTTATGGAAGTGCAAAGCTATACCTAAAACAAGTTTCTTCTAGTTGACGATTTGCCACAGAAAAGTCCTCACTTTAGATAATCTACAAAAAAAGGAAAGAAATTAGTCAACAAGAGTTTCCTTGGTGAGGAGGAGGAAAGCATTGATCATCTTCTTTCCCATTGTGTTTTCTCATGCAAAGTTTGTCAAAAATCGTATCAAAGGTTCTCCCTCATCTAGGCTTGACATAGTGATACCAATAGCATCGCAGAAAGTTGGATTTCCCATTTCTTGCATCCTCTCACTAGTTGGGGCCTCTAGAAAGAACACAACAATAAAGTTTTCAGAGACAAAAATAAACCTTAGAAAGTGCTGGTAGAAAACATAATTCACAACATCAAGAAAAATATAAAAGGTGTTCCTATCACTAATCCTAAAAGGAACTCCTCCCTTGAAATTAGAATTGCTAAGTCTTGGTATATCATTGAAATTCTCAACAAAATGAATTCTAAAGATCCCTCTTCTAGAAAGTCTACCTTTTGGCCCCCCTTGACCTCGGTTGGTTTAAACTCAACTTTGATGGTTCAACGAAAGGGAACTTGTCTTGGATAGGTGTGGGTGGTACCCTAAGGGATCATATGGGCTCGATGCTCTTTGCTTATGATGCCAACCTTGGAATCTATTCATCAAAATTTGTTGAGGTGGTTGTCACTTACCATGATATCCAACCGACTAAACAAAAATGATTATCTAAAGTGATTATCATAGGTGACTCTAAAAACACAATCATGATGTTGCATGGGGAAGCCCCTCCCAGTTGGTCTCTTTGAGTTTCAATTGAGGAATCATGTAATGATATGATGAGTTTCAAGAAGAGTAAATTGATGCACATTTTCTATGAAGGTAATATATCTATAGATTTGATGGAAAACTTAGGGTCCTTTGTCCAAACTATTAAAGTTTGGAATGATATGAATCAACTTCTAGAGCATGTGATATCCTCAATCATTAATGAGCTGTAATTTTTTTCACCTCTAATGTCAGAGATAGATATGTAAATATCCCAAGTGTATAAGGCTCACACGTACCCCCCCAATTGCTTCAAGAGTTATGATATATTCCTACTCTTGATTCATTATGGTAAGTTCTTTTTTCACCTTGCCTCTCCTTTGTGTGACACCAATTTTTGAAACTTCCATTTGTTGTTATTTCATTTCTATTCTACTACTACTTTATCTGACATGGGTAGTGAACTAGTCCAAGAGGAGCCTAACAATTATGATATTTTGAAGAATGGCCAAGAATTATGGTCTATTCTTCAAAACTGCAATCTTCCCCCCTACATTAAGGTGATGAAAGGCCATGACGTGACCCTTTGGACTAAGTTCACTAATTCTTGGAAGGGAAACTTATTTGATGTCAAGGGCCTCTCTTTTTTAGTTACTATTGAGCTTATTTTAACTGCTACTAGTCTTCCCCTTGAAGGTACCAACTTCCCCAAAAAACCTAAGGGGAACTACCACAAAGACATGGACACATTTTTGAAGAGGGATGAAAAGATTAATTATTTGTAGAATGGATTTAATAGAGCTGACTTCTCAAGGGTTTGGAAGAAAATTCTAGAAATGCTTATGAGGTATGTGACTCTTGAGGGTCGGTACAAAAGGTTCCATTATCAACTTTTTCCTATCCTTAATCATTTTAGGCATAAGGTGAAAATGAATTTTGCATTATCTATTCATTCTTCGTTGGAGTAATCTATAAAAGTTATGCTTAACAAAGGTAAGTCCTTGCCTCTCCACCACGACTTAATATACCACCTAGTTATTGATTTAATTTTTCCCTCACCTCGACTGTCTCCTTGCTCCCGCACATTACTAATCCCTCCCTCATCCATGTGGGAATGAATTATGGCAACACTATTAAAAAATTAAGCACTCCTTTCTCTATTCTTAAAAACACCCCCTCTTCTCAAGAAGGGAAACTTGGTCCAATCCCCCTTGCTCATCTAAAGTTAAAGTTTGGCGATTGATTCCCATGTTTTCTTAGGTAAGAAAAAAGTTTCTTTTGTGGACCCCCCTCATATTTCTATCTTTGATGACGATTCTGGGTCTACTTGGTCCCCTTCCCCCAATGTTACTCCCAAGGACTCCCCTTTCAACTCTCTTATCTCTGTTAGACCCTTCCCTCTCCTTAGAATGAGGAGTTTCCTCCTCATAACATGACTAAAAATCCCTCAGCCTCTCAGAACCCCCCCTTTTGCTAGAATTGTGTTTCTCTCTATGACAATGCCAATGACTTATGCAAGGCTACCAATCTCCAAAACAACATTCTCAAATGGAATCTTGTGCAACTGCTTATGGCCAAGAAAAATATTGAAACTCTTGAGTCTATTGTTTTGAAAAAGGTTTTAGATTGTCCTGGTGAGGAGGCAAATAAGGAGCATTTCCATCTAATGAAAAACATGGCTGCTACTTTTGATAACTGGGTTGTGCTGGAGAAGGATGTCAAGAGTTTAAAGGAGGCTATTGGGTTGATTGAGGATCATTTGAATTTGGAAAAGGTAGTTGCCATCCTTCAAGAAAACCAACACAAAATATTGTTTAATTTGCAAGAAATAATTGGTTACAACAAGGAGATTGTTAAGAATACGATGGTGACCATTCAAGTCTTTTAATAAGAGTCAAAGAATAGTCACACTAAGAGGGAAAGGGATGAAGCCTATTTCCCTTGCCCTTCTAGCTCTAGCAAGAAAATAAATCAAAAGAGTATGCCCAACCTACCAAGCCTTAGACAAAAATGTTAAAAATAGTCCCAACGATTTGTCCTTAGGATAAGTTGGAGTTTCTAACCAAAGAGTGGTAGGCCATCAAAGACCTTCATCTCCTTGATGACCAATAATTGGTTCTCTTGGGTTGTTGGTTTTGGGCTAGTCCTATTAGTGTGTTTGTTGGATGTTGATCTCGTTGTTTAGTGCTTTATTTTTTTGTTTTTTGTTGTCTCACTCTTTACAAGACTCCTCTTTTTGGCCTCTATGGCTGCTTTGTAATGATATCGGGCCCTTTCCACTTTATCTTATCAACACAAAAATTTAAAGAAATTTAAAAAAACAATAAGAATTAAATTCTAAATTTAGTAGAATTTTGGTAGTAAGAATTGACATTTAGGAAATTTAATATTAATAATATTGTAAGTTATATTTTGTTAGAACTTTTTATTAAGAAAAATTGGTACTTAGATTTATAAGAATATATATTTTCGTATATTTCAATAATCTTATATGCATTTAAGTTATCATTTAAGGATTATAAATTATTAGTATTATTATTAAAAAAATTAAGAAATTACAAAATATTAATAATAATTGTTTAATTTTTTATATTAATAGAGTTTAAATATATTTTTTAATTTTTGATAAACATCTAAATCACAATGAAATTAGATTGTAAACATCTTGTAATCAATAAAATTAAGAACACTAAATTGTACCAAGTTAAGGTCTCAAGGCTTAGAAGCATAATTCTTATACTTGATATAAACTAAACTATTAAACACAACTTCTCAAAAATAAATTAAATTTCAATTGATTCTAAATTTTCATTAGACAAACTAAAATAACATCCTATTTTTCAATCACCATAACTAGTCATGTCTTGAAAATTTTGTATGGATTAATAGTTGAATTTAAAATTAGTCATTTGGTTGTGGATAATAATAAAAGGGCTAAATAGGGGGCGACCCTTTGGTGAAATGGTGGGGCTTATTTCATGTAGTGCCAACAACCAAGGTTCAAACCTCACGGGGTCACTCTCTACCATGTCAACAATTGAGATTTGGGAGACCCTGTGGTGAAATGGTGGGGCTTTTTTCCTGTAGTGCCAACAACAAAGGTTCAACCCCATGGGGTTGCTCTCTACCGTGTCAACAATTGAAATTGCTTACCCTCAATTTTTTTTAGGGGGCAACCCTTTGTTGAAATGGTGGGGCTTCTTGCCCATAGTGCCAACAACCAAGGTTCAAACCTCACAGAGTCACTCTCTACTGTGTCAACAATTGAGATTGGGGGAGACCCTATGGCGAAATGGTGGGGCTTCTTACCTATAGTGCCAACAACCAAGGTTCAACCCCATGGGGTCACTCTCTACCATGTCAACAATTGGGATTGCTTACCCTCAATTTTTTAGGGGCAACCCTTTGGTGAAATGGTGGGACTTCTTTCCTATAGTGGAAAAAAAAAAGGTTCAAACCTCATGGGGTCACTCTATACCATGTTAACAATTGAGATTTGGGGAGACCTTGTAGTGAAATGGTGGGGCTTCTTTCCTGTAGTGCCAACAACCAAGGTTCAACCCCACAGGGTCACTCTCTACCATGTCAACAATTGAGATTTCTTACCCTCAATTTTTTTTGGGGGGCAACCCTTTGGTGAAATGGTGGGGCTTCTTGCTTGTAGTTCCAACAACCAAGATTCAAACCTCACAAGGTCACTCTCTATCGTTTCAACAATTAAGATTGGGGGAGACCCTGTGGTGAAATGGTGGGGCTTCTTGCTTGTAGTGCCAACAACCAAGGTTCAACCCTATGGGGTCACTCTCTACTATGTCAACAATTGAGATTTCTTACCCTCAATTTTTAAGGGGTGACCCTTTGGTGAAATGGTGGGGCTTCTTTCCTATAATGCCAACAACCAAGGTTCAAACCTCATGAGGTCACTCTCTACCGTGTCAACAATTGAGATTGGGGGAGACCCTATGGTGAAATGGTGGGGCTTCCTTCCTTTAGTGCCAACAACCAAGGTTCAACCCCATAGGGTTTCTCCCTACCATGTCAACAACTAAGATTTATCACTCTCAAGTTTTTGGGTGGATGGGTAGGCGCCTCTCCACACACATCATTGTGGAGAGGTTGTCAACATGGCTATTGACAAAAGGGGTCGGTAACGTCTTGGTAGTCACTCATCCAGTTGGTCATCATGAAACTTTGTGCCAAGGATTGTGATTTATTTGATATGTCGTTCACATGTGTTCACTACACTTCAACTTACGTTGGGCAAGTGGTGGCGGTATGTATAATAATGTAGGAATACTATCTGTAGTTGGTGTGGTGGAAAAATGCCATTTCCTCTGGTTACTCAGAGATAGGTAAAGTTAAAACATATCTACCACTACTCTTTCCTTCATGGTGATATTCAATATTCATGTCTCTGCAAGTGAAATGGCATGCAATGGAAGAGACACTCCAGTGCAACTGTTGAGCTCCAAAAGTCAAATGGCCTTTCTTGGCCTGGTGACGTCTCTGAGGCTTAAATGCATTGTTCCTCACCCAAATTTTCTTATCCTTTTGGAAATGAAGTTTTTGGTTGGGAAGGGCTTTCTGAAGGGTGGTGAGGGATATCATCTAGATACCTACATCTCATCCAAGGTTTTGGCTAGTTTGTTAGATGTGGGTGTGGTGAAACCGGAGGTGAAAGTGTTAATGGTGAAGTTGTTCAAAAAGACTTATTGGTCGAGTTGGATGAAACCTTGGTTGTTGCATCTCTAGGTGTTGGTTTCCCTCAACCACGAGATTTTGGCATGCATGAAGTCTATGGGGAAATGGTAAAATAATATCAATTCCTATTGGATATTCAAGGTTCAGATCTCTTTGCTCATCGCAGGTTGACAAAAGCAGTTGTTGATTTCCTCAAACTTAGGTTTGGTATTACACAGACCAGGAATGCAAACTAGCGATATGAATTATGGGACTTTGCTCAGCAATTTTTTGGGTAATTGGGCTCTTCTAGTGGTCATGGTCTCGAGTTAGTTTCTTTTGTGATTATGGGTGGTTATAGGTAGTTTTAAAAAGTTGTTTGCATCTATCTACCTATTTTTTATAATGTCTAGGCAAATTTGGGGTGGTTTTCTGGGGTCGTTGTAATTGGGGTGGTTAGGGCCAGTTTTTGTTGGTATTGGTTTGGATCTGGCTAGCTTCAATGTTTCCCTGTGAAATGATGAAAATAGTTGGACTCTCTTTCACCTTTAGGGTTTTTGGACCTAAAAGGAGAGAGGCAATCTTCACACACTTCACTCAAGAACAAACCCTTGAGATCTCAAGAGAGGAAGAGATCTTGCAAGAGGGTTGTCCTAAAGGTTGAATGAGATCTAATAAGGGGTTCACCACCAAGTGAGAACTTGGAAAACTAATGAAATGCAAGATGAAATGTAAAACCCTAATATGATACAAACTTGATTTAAATGACCTAGAAATGCAACAAGAATAGAACAAAAAGCTATAGAACAGAATGTGTGCACTTGGAAACTTGAAGATGACTGGAAACGGCTCTGAAATTATGAAAAACCTAAATTTTTGACCTACTGGGACTCATTCACCATTTTGGGTGAATTAATCCCAATTCTGGATTTTTGCATGGGAGCAAGTTTTGGGAAAATGGGTATCCAAATCTACCAAGATCTCTGAAAAACACCTACAGTGGGACTCATTCACCACTTGTGGTGAATGATTCTAGTTTGGATTTTCTAGAACTTCAAAGTTCTGATCTACACCTCTCACTCTGCTCTTTCTGTTTCTCTGTGTTTTCAAATATGAAACCCTAATTTTGGGGTTGTAGATTACCTTTTAGGTGAAGATTATGACCTTGCAAATGGGAAGACAACTCCAACAAGCTTGTAACCTAATCTTCAATGATCTTCAAGTCTTCAAAGCACCTAAATCTACAATCACACAAAGAGAGAGAGAAAAAAGTGTTGATTGTTAGGGAATAGGTGTTTTCCTTGGTCAAACCCCTTTTAGGTAATTAAACCACACGATGAAATAAGATAATGAAGCATGCACATGAAATAATGCAACTAGAACCTTTCCATGATGATGGATCTTGAATTGTTGCAACAATTGATGAATAATTTTCCCTTGAATGCCTTAGAAATGATCTTGAAAGCTATCTTGATGACCTTGTGAAGACTTGGAGTGCTTAAATCTTAAGTCCTTGACTTGATAACATGAAGGATTGATGAAATAATGATTTGAAAGCTTGTTTATATAGAAAAGGCACTCAAATGACCGTTAATTTGATCCCCAAGGCCAACATGGAAGAAATTTAAACTTAAAACCTAGTTTTTCTCAATCAAACCTTGAAAATAGCTCAAATGGGACTCATTTGCCCAAAGTGGAGAATGGATCCCGCAAGGGCTATTTTTGGTCCTAAAGTGTCGGGGAGTCAAGGAATTAGGCTTATATGTTGATCTTGTTGGGTTTTTTATCAAAATTTTCCTTGGGATGCACATTATGGGGTCATAGGGGCCTATTAATGATGATATAAAGGTTATAAATGTAAGGGAGCCCAAAATCCAATGTGAAAGTGTAAATAAATACAGTTTACAACACTAAATTAAGGAAAAATTAAGTTTGTTTAGCTTAGAAGGGCCCCAAATCCCATGTAAATGTGTAAAACACATTACAACACTAGATTAGGTCCACTTTAGTTTACAAGCCTCCTAAATTTAATGTGAAAGTGTAAATAAGTACATTTTACAACATTATATTAAGGCAGAGTTAAGTTAATTTAGCTTTAAAAGGGCCCAAGACCTAATGCGGATGTGTAAAACACCTCACAACACTAGATCAAGGTAGTATCAAGTCCAATTTATCATTAATTATTCCTAAATTAAGCAAGGGATACTTTTTTCTACACTACACCCTATCACTATTATGGAAACCTCGATTGATATGTAATGGTTATGACAGCACAGTGAAATCTTATGCCTTTCGGAAAATATTGTAATTTTTTACATAATATCAATAGAAATCTCTTACCTTTATCAAAAATAATAATAAAAGGGCTAAACACAAGTTGCCTTTAAAATCAATGCACTTTTTCTACTAATCATCTTATCACTTTCAAAATTATTGCCATAGACTCCATGTCTTTATGTTGATTTTAGAAAAAAAATTACAAATGTTGTAAGATCTATTTATCAAAATTATTTTCTCTTGAGATTTTAATATAGTAAATTAAAATTTATAAAAAACTATTGTGAAAAATAATCAATGGATATAAACAATGTAGTATTGTCCCACTCTTATGACTCATCAATATCTATATCAATAAAATTGAAGATTTTTTTTTAAAAAACCATGCATTAATATTAGCATGGTTTAGCTCATTGTCATCCTTTTACTATATGTTAGCAATATTGGTTTTATACTAAGATCTTTGAATGATCCATCAAAATGATAATATTAATATAATCAAATATAAACTAACATATTATTCAAAAAAATTATATGATAACTATAATCTTGAGAAAAATCAATTTTACAAATATCTTAAAATTAATTATAAATAAAATTACAATTAAAATTATATACTTAATAAAAGAATAATTAATTATTAAAAATATATTATAATATTTCAATTTTGAAACATATTTATTTGTTAATCTAATTATTTAATAGTTTGAGAGTTTTATTCAAATATTAAAAAACAAAACAAAGAACAAACAATAATCATCAAGTGTCATGTCATAATTTTTCACTTAAGGACATAACACAACACCCAATTTTTTTTGTCTAATAATGACGTGAAAAGACATTAACCATTAACTAATGAGCTTGAAATTCCATTCTCTAACTACACCTGGAAGGGATTAGTACCAAGTTGAATGTTCATAACATTTTCCCTAATGATATTCACTTCTCCTCACTACACTATTCAAATGAGTTTCGTCTATAAAATCAACATACCATTGTTATAGTCGATATGATGAATCTCCCCTTACTATTTTTCATTACCATTATATCTAAGTATCAATATTGATTTACCTCCCATCCTAATTTTACTCCTAAAGTCATTATTAATAACATTGTTAATATGGGGTTGCAGCCTATCATGGTCTCAAATTGGCTCAAACCAAAGGATATATAAAAGTTTGGTTGGAGGGGGATTCTCTGAATATCATAAATAATTTGAAAAATTGCACTCCTCCCTCTTGGACTATTGAGTCCTTGATAAGGGATTTGATAGATATTTTGAAATCTTTTGATGAGTTTTATATTTCACATATCTTAAGAGAAGGTAATGGGCTAGCAAATATTTTCGCTAACATTGGTGTTAAATATTTTAGGGAGTGGGGTTTGAATGACCCTCTTCCTATAGAGGCTATTGCTACTATAAATAATGAGTGTTGATTTCAATTGGATTAGTGTCTCATTATGGTTAGTGGCGTGCATGCCCTTCATCATGTGGCAGATTGTTATGAGAAAGTATGGTTTGCAAGATTTGAATCAAGAGATTCGTACAGGAGCGAGGTGTCATAGGAAATGGAAAACTTTGGTCTTTATTATCCCTTGTCCCAAATCTGGCCTCACAGGGATTCTATGTAGTTTTGGCATTGTTTTCAAGAGCCTTCTTTGTTCTTTGTTTGGTGTCCGTAAGTTGGTTTATGTTGCTAATTGTGGCGAGATGGGTGGTGATAGAAATCGTGTCGAACCCAAATCTTGTGATGCTTTGAGGGAAAGGAAGGAGGTCTGGTAGGTGTTGGTGAAGGGGGGGTTAACACCCTATTTGGAGAAACTTCATAGCAATAATCCTCAGGTAACAGACCTTTTTGTTAAAGGATGGAATGACAAAGTGCTTAAGCTTTATGGGACTGAGTTTGAGATTAATGAAGAATTCATTGCTAGTATTACTGGCTTGGCTATGGACGGCATGAAATTCTTTAGGGACAAAAAGGAGGCACAGACTGCAATGAATTTTTTTTTCAAAGATAATGAAGAGAAAGATTTAAAGACTACTAAGAGTGGCAGATATCAGTGATGTTCCCTTAAGGATTTATGGGGGGATGTAGTGGAGGAATTAATGCACTACATTACCCTGGAAGGCCATTTTTTGGCAATGACTGCATATCATTCCATTCTGCTTAACCACTTTCAACATAAGAAGATGGTTTCTTTCCCATTTTATCTTCTTATGTCTCTTGACTTGGGTATCAAGGATCACAAGAAGAACCCAAAAAATCTCGTATTGTATGTTGGGTTAATTCTCCTTATCTCTGATTATGCAAAGACTTTTGAGGTTCCCAAAACTATGGTTACCTCGAAGGGTAAACAACCCAAACCTATTGAAGGGTATGATATGGCCTCTGAAGATGAACCAGTCAGCAAAAAGGTCAAGAAAAGGAAATTGATTTTGGAAAAAGAGGAGGAGTCAGAGGAGGATGTGGAATTCATTCCCGATTCTCTCACTTCTCTGGAAGGGGGTCCACAATGCCCTCCCATGGGAAAGAAGAAAAAAGGGGAAGCTTGTGCTAGTGGAGGTTATTTAACTTGTAGTGAAGAAGTTTTTGTTGTTGTGTCAAGTAGGGGTTCGAAGGTGAAGAATGACCTGTATGTGGAGGCTTCCTCACCGCCCCCGACTACCAAGAAGAAGGATTTGGGGAAAGTGAGCGAGAAGAAAAGGGTTTTGCAGTCTACAATCCAAATTCTGGAGTAGGGCCATCCTCTCACAATTGCGAGCATCCTCTTTGTTGATGATTCCTCGAGTTTCAAGTTGGTTATGCAAGTGAAAGATAAGTAAGGGGATGTTTTTGCTACTTTGGAGACCGAGGGTGTGGACTTGGAGAGGATTATGAAGAGAAAGGCGGTGGCAGAGGAAATTGTGAGCTCCATCCGCAAGCTTAAGTCACCGGTTGTTGTCGAAAAAGGTAAGGACTCCCCTGCTAATAAGGATAGGATTAGCTCCTCTGAGGAGGAGGATGCCCTAGGAAAAGGGGTTTTTAATATTGATAGAGATGATTTGTCTAATGTGCTTGGTACTACATGTGAGGGTCCATTGTTTTATTTAATATTTTTAAATGGTTTTACCATGAACTCAATAAAACGAATGTCAAATTCAGGGGAATGGTTAACAAGGCTGAGGGATCCTCTATTCAAAATCAGATAGATGAGTTGTTTGACTCCTTAAATACTATGGAAAACACTATTGAGGAGGAAACCCTCAAAATGAAGCATAATATGGAAGGAAGAATCCTCATTCCTGAGGATCAAATGGGGAAAATTTGGGATTCTGTGATGAGAGGAGGGGAGGGTCATAAAATTTATGGAAAATATGAGTCTACTATTGTTACTTCTCTTGTGGTTAGTGCTAAGAAGCGAAAAGATAGTGCCCATGATGATGAGGTTTTTGTTGCTGGTAAGCAAATGGGGGAGGATGTTACTATTGGGAAGGGTGGTGAGAAAGGTATTGTTTTGATTTCAGAGGTAAATATGGATGGTCCTGGAGCTAGGACTAGGAAAAAAACTAAAGCTCAGGGTGGGGCATCTAGGAAGGATAGTTTTGATGTTTTTGAAGATGCATAGAAAGCTATAGACTGCAACGTGGAGGTGGCTGACATTCTCAAAAGCATGTAGTGTTGTTGGTTGGTTCTTTTTGGTTGTTTTTTTGCTGATGGATCGTTGTTGTTGGGTTGTTTTTTGGCTTAATGTCATCTTTTATTTCAATTGCTTTCTATTGTAAAGGGTTTTGAGCCCCTTCAAAACCTATTTTTTACCTCTAATCAAAAACATTGTTAATATGGTCTACCTTGTTAATGGCATGGTTAAATTAAATTGTCTTTGTTGATATCAATTTTATTTCTTACGTATATCAATGCCATAGATACATAGTCACAATTATACTCACTTAATAGTAATAATAATTAATTATAATCATCAACGATATTACCATTAAAATTTTCCCTGATAGTATTAACATTATTATTGAGCTAATGTCTAATGCTAGTTACTATAACTATTACAACTCTTTTAGTGTCAATGTTACCTCATTCTATTAGTGTTACTTAGAACATCTCAATATTTATTCTAATAATGACATTTAATATTAATATTATTAACAAGTTATCAATTAATGAGAGCATTAACGTTGATGTCCATACCTTTTGTAACATACATGTTTTAATATTATTTATTTATTTATTAACATGATTGTCATGATTAGCGAAAATGTTGATTTTCAATATCAAACTGATGTTATTATCAATAATAATATTAGTACCTATACTACACAAGTTCAATACTATTGTCCCCATCTACATTAATATTATTATTATTAAATCCATTCAAATGAAGGAAAACATTAAGGTCTTCCTATCTCATTATTATCTCTTGCATGACACAATAAGACTAATAACAATATTATTATCCATGTTTTCTTCCATTTCAAATAATGATAGAATTAATGTAATGACTTTAAATAGGTTTAAAATTACCAACACCATTGTATTTTAACTCAATTTCAAAGTTGATTTCATAATATTATTAATATTAACATTAATATTAACTTTAATATTGAATCCTTTGATATTGATGTTAATATTAATATTAAATCTATAACCACTTACATAATACATTAGTAATAGATCTATTGGTGTTAATAACAAAGATTAATATTGTTAATATCAATATACTTTCTTTAAGATTGATGCCAATATTAATATTACCAATTTCTAATATTTCTCTATAATGGTAACTGTAATCATGTGATTTCATATTTCCTTTAAATAATATGTTTTGTATTGATTAAGTAGGGAAAGGGCCCTGACCCTTACAAATTAGAACAGACTATAGAACAAAATCCAGTCCAAACAACACAAAGAGGAAGTGGAACAAAGAAACACTTCCCCAACCAATCAACCAAAAAACTTAACCTATGCCCTTCGCATTAAACATTTTAGCCCTATCAGTCATAACAAAAAAGTATATCCAATCCATCTTAAAATCTCACCACAAATGTAGGTTAAAACCACATAAACTTAAAATAGTGTCCAATCTAAAACCAAAATTCCTAATAGAGACACAACTAGAAATATTAAAGTCTAGGCACCAATGACCAATATCAGCATTAAAACAACCCAGATTAACAAAAAAGACCATAGTAGCAAGTGATAGAAAGTAAGGGGAAAAAAATCCAAGGATGAAGCATCCTTGATCAAACTCCAAGCCTTTAGTAGGTCTTCGACAAAGTCTTCAAACTTCTCTTTGAGCTCCATCTTTCTAGACAAGTCGACTTCATCATCTATCACCTTTTTCCTCTGCTACTTCTTAATTTTACCTTGACCTGAAACCATCACCATGTTAGCTTTTTTCATTACTACATCCACCATCCTGCATAAGCTCTTAACAACATTTTCAAGAGCTTGGAATCTATTGTCCTTACCTTCCTCTTGCATCAATTTTTCCAACATCTCCATTCTTTCCTCCACCCTTTGAATTCTAGCAGTGTCAGAACCCGACATGTTCTCTTCTCCAGGCTTATTGATCTCCATAACCTCTGTGTCAATGGTAGCATCTTCTTTTTCCTCAACCTTATCATTGTCTTCTTCAACCTCTTGCACCTCCTCTTGTTGTGATTCCCCTTCCTCTTCCTCATTGCTAGATTCATCCTCATCTTTCGATTCCAACTCTGACTTCTCAATAGATTCACCCCCAAGGTTGTCTGGGATTTACTCAAATGAGGAAGCTTTATCTTTCCTTACCACCTTCTTCCCCTTACTATCTTGGGACCCACTAGCACACTTTTCTTTCGATCTTTTAGACTTTTTGCTGCTATCAAACCCTTTTGACGTCGCCAAAGTAAGCTCGGTTGACCTTCGACCCACTGGTGTAAAAAATTCAAGGTTGTTGTCCTTGTCATTCAAAATCATGATAGTGTTGGTATCAGCCCCCAACTCAGGGATCGTCATTTTTCTTTTTTTTGTTCACAACTGTGAGGCCTACTAGTTGATACACCATTTGGCTATCTTTTGATTCGATCATGATGATACTCTATGTGTTTTGGACTATTTTGGATGACCATTGACACTTGATGTTATGCTTGTTTTATGCTTATGATGCTATGATGATTATATGCACATTATGTTTCCTTTATTGATATGCTCATATGATTTGGTTATCATGATTGAAATGGACAATTGTTTTAAAATGAGATGGAATTGATAGGATGCTAAATTTAATTTAGTGATGATGTGATTTCTTTATTATGCCATGACTATACATGAATTGATAAAATATGTAATTGCTAAAGGAAGAATGATTATATATATTGAATTTATTGATTCAGAGTTAGATTGTGCTAAATATATGCATATGAATTTATGATTTAATTATTGATTATCATGCATTGGATATTTTGACATGTGGACATTGAGTGTGCAGGTACATGCCCATGGCCAATGGGATTGGAGGTAACCAAGGGTACCCAATTGTGTTAGCCTAGTGAAGCCACTATGGTCCATGAAGAATGGACCATAGCCTCTTGTGTTGTATTTTAATTTGTGATTAAAAAGATTTAATGTTGAATCTTGAGATTATGTTTTTAAAGTCAATCAAACTTTTATTGAGGGTTTTGGGGCATGTTGGATTTATTTTATGATGTTAAAATTTCAATTTCTCTTTTGAGGATTTTCAAAGGTTTAATTAGTCCTTAAATTGGGTTAATTGGCCCTTAATTAACCCCTAGGATAGTCACCTATGGGTTAGGGGTCAAATCAAACCCATAACCTGTCAAAATTGCAAGTTGTGACCCTTCTTAATTAGCCATCAAGAAGGGTGACGGATTTTGGGGATGGGATTGGAGTGTTGGATCCAAAATCTCATTTATGAGATTTGAAAACCTTGTTGAGTGTTGAACACTCTTTGGCCTTTCACTTCCCCAAGAGTTCTCACACATGTGTGAGAACTTGTGGGGAGGTGTGTCCATAGGAGTGAATAGGAGATTGACATGTGTCACTCCCTCTTTGAAGGGTTTCCAACCCTAAACTCCTATTTGAATCCTTGAGAAATCAAAAGAAAGGGGTTCTTCTTTTGTTTGGATCTTGGATTGCTTGGAGGAAGGAAAATTTTGCTTGGTCTTGAAGGAGTAGAGATTTGGAGCTCATCTTCAACCCTCTCTCATTGTTGGCTTGGATTTGAGGTAGGTCTTACTCTATCTTTATGTATGTTTTCTTTTCTCTTCCTTTACCTCTTTGTATGCAAGTTTGAGAATATGAGCTATATGGGTTGTTGTCCATTTACATGTCTTTGCATTTCCTTGTGTTGGTTGGGGTTGTATAGGATAAACTCACCCAATGTGGGAAGAGAATCCTTGTGGGGGATAGGAATGTGTAGGAACCTCTATGGGGAGATTGTTCCTCCTTTGAGAAGGAGAGGCACAAAAAGGGTATGAGTACCCAAAATTGTTTCATGATAGTATGGTGTTTTGGGAAGATTGTTGTATGGAGGATGTATGATATGAAGAGCTTTATTGAATGGGTGGATTGAAGAAAAAGAAGGATTGTGTTGTTGGTTATTTCCACTTGCTAATAGGTCTCCCCATATGGAAGTGCTGTCCACCTCTATCCCCATCCTTGGATTCATAAAGAATCCCTAAGTAAATGTGTGAATCTTGGTTGGGAGTATTTTGTTTTTGAGCATTGTGGTTGAAAATGGCATTTTGTTTTATTGTTGTGTGTACCCGGTAGCTTGGTTACCTCTTAGCTCGGGGGGTGGTTGGTTTTCCAACCCAAGGTTGGGAGGTGAGCACACCCGATTGGCCATAAAAGAGAAAAAAATATATATATCTTGTTAAAAATTGCAGGTCTCATGGGAGTTATTGGTGTGGAGCATTTGTGTGTCACCTGGTTTTAGAAAAGAAAGGAGCTTGGGTGGTAGTTTCCAAGTGATAACAGTCCTAAAGAACTGTGGTTAAAGTTTTATGCTTGTAACTGAAATATGAGAATGTAATTTCTAAAGAACTGTGGTTAAAGTTTTATGTTTATACCGTATTTATGAGAATGTGATTACTGTAAGTAAAACACACAGATTTGAAAAGAGGCCTATCTTCTATGAACAAAAGGGGGATAAAGGATTTAATACTGAGCATGCTTGAAATTGTAAACATTTTCTTTCGACCTATTATCTTTCTTTTGATTGCTAAAAAAATAAAAAAAAATAAAAAAAAAATGGAAATGTATTGTTGGCTGATTTCTGGAAACAAGAATAAATTTATTAAGGAGCGATTATAATTCTGAGTCATTGTATCTCTAGGATATCGCCTCTGCTTGGATATTGAATAGTCTTGCTGTTAATCAATATGATGCTTCCTTCCCTAACTCTCTGCTTCCGTATTTACTTTTCTCTATACGAATGGTAATGATTAATCTGCTTGAAGTTTTACGTCCGTCTATAGCTAATTCCATTCCAGAAATAGATAACAGTTTAAAAAGAAACATTAATGGCCATCTAGATTGCAGTTTCCATTAAGGCCATAGATTGTAGGCTAATAATCGAAAGAATGGGAGTGTTGGTCCCATCCCTAACCTACAGGCCTGTATTATTCAAGTAAACACTTTAGCTAAGCATTACCTGATGTTGTACTAAAATCGACACCCTTAGTTATGCCTGCCTTGTCTCCTGCGTAGCTGGAGGTTTTAGTAGAGAGCGGTGGCTTACCCTATTTTATTGTTCTTCTGGGATCAGTCGGCGTACCATACTATAAGCAAATAAATAGGTAAACCTGCTACCCATGCCGTGGTGCAACCATTCAACACAAACTGTTGTATCGTTCTGTACCAGAGATGGATCTACCGTAATATGTTTCCACTACCAGGTTAAACGTTGTCTTATTTAAGAGTCTCATTTTCAAGTGGTAACAGTATTTCCATCAGGAATTCCACATTCTTAATATAAGCCCACCTTCTTAAAACGACTTTAATGGACCTCTATTTTGACAAAAATACTTATTTCGGGAATGACAAATATATATTGCACTGAGGAGTTCTAACTGCATACTTGAAAAGCTTGAATAGAATTTAATGGAAAATGTAGGCAATGTTTATTTAAAGCAGAGTAGATGCTGTTTTTAAATCAAAGCAAACAAAAGAATAGTAAAAAGAACACACTGAGAAATGAATGTCCTGTTATAAGAGAAAATAAATCCAAACTGTATCAAACGAGAAATCAAGAAAAATAAATAAAACTCTCCCTTCAGTCGCAACCTCCACCTCCTTATCTCGCCAGCGCCTCTATGAGGGTGTCTGCTGCTTCAGAAAAAACTAAAACAAAAAAAAGAAAAAGAAAAGAAGAGAGACTATCGTTTCTGTTTGGTCCCAGCGACTCAGCAATGTAAGATTTAAAATGAATGATATATTGCGTACTGTCTGAAGTAATATATCGAACACTCTTCTAGCGAGCTGTGTCCATAGCTAAATAGTAATAATGATATATTTAAGTGAGCTTTTACTGTAAAGTAGTTGCAATATAATTATTACGGTAGCTTACTCAATATTATCGTAGAATGCGTATAGCTAGTAAACGGAGTAGCCACTGTATAACATTAAACTTTGTTGCCACGTGCCTCGTTAAACCAAGAGAATAAGACTTTTCCATTAATACGTATCCTGGAAACCCATTATAAAGATCTGCACTGTCATCATTGTCAGAGTTGTTTCATTTTAATTCTTTAAACTTTCCCCTATCGAAGTCCTAGGCAGCAGTAGCATTAAGTATTCCTGAAATTTTTCCTGTATCCTATCTAATCGTTCAACTGCCATAAATAATGAGAATGCTTAAATTCATTTCCTGGGTACGAATCATATCAACGGTACTATGTTGTCAACCATATTAATTAATGAGGCTCTGGATTTACGCAAAACAGTAGTTATAAAAGAAATAAAATAATAATAATATTAACTTATATAATCACAGTCTATTTGGGCGCTATTCTGCACAAACACGGATCACCCTAATTACATTTATTCCAGCTGTCTGTGTATGGTATTCCTCTTTATTCGCGTAGGAAGTGCGGCGGATTCATCCTCTAAAATATTTCCTTTCAACCTATTTAATCTCTTGCCATCATGGCACGTCACCACCTTAAAACCGTGCAAAGCCAAGGTAATGGACGGGGTAGTTAAAGTTTGCGCTTAGTTGTTTTATTTTCCTTTCCATTGCAATTTATCTTTATTCGATGAAGGCTTCACAATTCATTAGAATCAAATATGATAATAGAGCCCTCACCCGTACTTTTAGGAACACAAAATTCTAATTAATAAAAAGAGGAATACATCCCCATGCTTTTCAAAAGGAGGTCTTAATAAAGAAAATAAAACAACTAATCATTCACCCCCTTCCTTTCCTTTAAGGGAATAATTTCATGCATATAAAAGAATTGATTATATATTTTTTATTTATAATTGTTATTCTTATATTTTGCTATTTAAAAGTTATGTATATCATATTTAAGGAAATTGTATTAAATGTTCACTAGCCTCTTTTTTTTTAAAAAAAAGTTAGAATCCTAGGATTTAATTTATTTATTTTAAAATGAGGTAGGAGGTTATAAGTTAGTTAATTGAATTAAATAATTAAAATGGAAAAAGATATATATAATAAAATTTAAATGGGAAATATATATATATATATATATATAAAATTAATTCATTTGAAATTATTGTTATTTGTTTTGTTTATTTTTTTATATTCAGTATATAATGGGGTAATTAGATTATGAGGTAGGATAGAATGTTTTCTCCTTAAAATTTATTTAGTTTAAGAACAATTAAACTTCACGAATTTCTTGTGAATATAAATTGTATTAATTTTTAAATACGAATATTAAATTATTGCAACATTAATCCCTCCACAAGTTATAACTTTGGGGTTATAATAATAGTACTTTCAAATTCTAGCTAATCTTCGGATGGCTTGATAACGTTATGTTTAGAATGGAGTTGGATGTCAAGTGGAGGGTAGGTCACTAATAAGTCCTTAGCAAGTATTCAGAACCTAGCACATCCTTAACTTAGTCCTCATGTCACCTCCTTACTGCTCTAAGGATGCATGCAGGGGAGTTCGTACATCTAATAATGTTTTCTCCCCTCACCCCCGCTCCCGAGCAGCATAACGATGGTGGAGTTGCACAAGAAACTTCGCCTAATGCATATGGTGTGATACCATGCATGTACATGGTTAGTTTTTATTAGCATTTTGTAGCCTTGCTCAAAAAAAATTTGATAGTTTTGTCGTTGCCCTTTTGTGTAAAATTTAAGGCATGACAACAACAGGGACAATAGGAGCAACACTCCATTTTTTAGGAGTGACTTTAAGTAGGTCCAACCATGAAGGATCCACAAGGTTGGGAGAATTCTTAGAAGATTTTTTTGTAGGGGTGTGGGGACGAATTTCAATAAGCTCAATTTTCATAGAGCTCTTGGGGGTAGGGTTTTCAATCAAATTAAGGAAAATATTTCTTTGCGAGGAAGTAGCTAAAACATAGTTGCAGATAGTGTGAATCAAGCCCTGGTGTAACGACAAGTTTGTGCCATTGGTTAGACTCTAGCTCAAGGATGAAAAGAGGAAGAAAGATAGGTTTATCTTCTCAAGGTGTCAGATATGGTTCAGGATTGGGAAGTGGTAGCCAAGAACTGATTGAAACTGACCTTCAAGCATAAAGTATTTCATAACAAAAAAGAACACATTGTGGTATGGGGGAGGAAGCAAAACCCTAGAATAACCATTTTGGAATCTCTCAACTTTTTCTTTATCTTCAAAAAAATTCTCAATATAAGCTTTGTACTTGCCATTACTTACCTTTGCCACCTTCTTCCCTTCATATGCCAGCCCTGTTGCCTCAGCTATGAGCTTATTGTCCACAGTGAAATGGAGACCACCCAGCCCCACTTCGCCATCCTTCCAGGTGTTTGCAAACTTGTAGCTCAACTGCTCATTATATCCTTTTGTGGCTGCAAAGTACGGGGTAAAACCAACCATCTCAAATAGACCCCACAGCTCTGAATAATATGTTTGTCATAACCTTTCATCAGATTAATGTTATTATTAATAATGACTTCATTCTCATATTTGTTATGTTCATTTCACTAATATTATTTTATCTATAATAATACAATTATTTTAACGAATGTTATCCATTGGATAATAATAGTAACATCTTATGAATACAAAATTCATCTCTTATTGATACTAACAATACCTTATTGATAACATTATTAATCTTAAAATTAATCTTATTCACACCCTATGCAATATTTATTATTATCTCTTCTATTAGCATTAATATCAATCACAATGCTAATGTCCTTAATGTAATTAACATTAGTCTTATCATTTATTATTAGTAAGAGTGAGGCGAGAGAGACTTACTAGAGCACTACGTAAAGAAAATAGCTTGTCTTTAGCTATGTGATTATTGGCCACTTATTTTTGTTCAATTTAAAAAGAAATGTGGGAAACAAACTTTGTTGTTTTTATTAAAAAAAAAAAAAACTAATTCTTATGAATGAAATGAAGCACCCAATACATAAACTCGGGAAGGATTTAGCTAAGTATTAAATCTCGTTTCCTTTTTCTTTCCTTCTTTGATACAAATATATATTTAAAATGGTCAAGGATATGGCAATTATAAACTGTAGCTTATGATTTCATGAGTCCATTTTGAATCCACACCCAAATACTTGCAAGAGAGGAAAACAACCAAATTCAACTTCTTTTTTATTTATTTTTGTAGTGTCATCAAGATATGATCAAGATAATTTATACTAGTTCATAGAATGCTATCTTTCTCACATGTCTACATTTAAGTTTTCTTGACAGAGAAATAGATAACTTGATAAATTTATAATAAGATCTTTCCTTTACTTCTATTTGCAATCACCATTCCCATAAGATGAACTAATATAATTATTTTGTAATTTTTTTTTTGCAGATTTAAAGCTACTCCTACAATTTCATTGAAGGTTTCACACATAGCAGAACTAATTATCAAACCAACATTCTTTGATAATGAAAAACTTTCTTTACTATATTTATTTTTGGTAAAGTTATTTTCTACAGTAATAAATGGGTCATAAAACTCATTGGAGCCTTGACATACTCTTTAAACAACATCAACACATCTCACTACAACACTAGTAGTAGAAACAAAGATGCAACCAAAATCTCTCCATGACAAGCTTTCTTTCTTGAGTGATTTTCTACACACAAACAACAATTATTTTTCCACAACCAGTGAGAGATCACCTCCCAACCATAGGGATAAAATATCCTACCTCAAGCTAGTGGAAACACCAAAATGATAGGGATTTTGCACAACATTTACAGCCATAACATACATTGCAACAACTTTTCACATTTCTAACATCATTTTTACAGCAGAAACTCAACACAATGATCACACATTATAGGTATTTGACAACACAAGAATCACAACAAAAAAACTCTTCTTCAAGAGCCTTAAAAGGGATACTAGGGACATCAACCAAGAGGGGGAAAATAGCTGAAAACTCAAGCACATCCATCTATACAACACTTCCAAACTTCTCACATTAAACACCTCCAAAACCATACTTCCACCACCCATTCTTCATTTCACATCATTCAACACCATTCCATGATTTACAACACATAGCATTCACACATTTCCATAGACATGAACCATATGGATACTCATACACTTAAAAAAAATCCCTCCAAGGACATCTCCCCTACTCAAGCCCCAAACATGAACTAAATCCTCCATACTATGGTAGGTTTTTTCCACTTCACAAAATAAGACTTCACATAACAATTATCAAAACAACAAACACTACATTACAAGAAACAACAACCAACAAAACAACAAACACTACACTATCACAAGAAACAACAACCATCAAAACAACAAACACTACACAATCACAAAAAAATATGCATCCACATATATTTCATAAGAAGCATAAGGAAGAGCATACCAACCTAAATTAATCCTCAAATTGGCAATAATTGAAGGAAAAACTAACAACTTCAAGCTCTCTTTTTCCCAAGCCTTCTACACCTTTTTCCAAGTTGATAGCAAGAAAGAATAAATGAATCCCAATGCTCGAATATTCTAAAAAATAAAACCCCTATTGGAAGAATGAAGAAGAAACCCTCTAGTGTATTGTCATTGATGCCAACATCGTTTGGTGACAGTTTTTCTTTATTTGGTAAACAATGTTTGCGCTACTTTGATCCAATAATTTGGTCCAAAATTTCTCATATTAGAAGATCAGCCTATGCAGTTTTAGTATGTTATTCAGGACTGTTAAATGCATCTATGAACAAGTTTTTAGCAACTTTGGTACAAATAACAGAAGTTTGGCATATAGTTTTCTACTCAGAGTTATGCATAGTGGTATGAGTTACTTGGTCTGAATTTCTCTGATATTTTGATCCGGTCCTTACGACTTTGGGGGATAATTTATAGGTGTCAACTCTACATATATTACTAATGGTGCATGCTCATATGATCATGTGGTTGATTAGTGTTAGTCAGCTTGACCTAATTTTGTGATTAAGTCCTCTTCTGGCCAACTTTATACTTGAATAAGTGGTATGAAGATTAATATGCTTTTGTGGATGTCAAAGAGATCTTTCTTAGATCTGAGTCGACCTAAGTTATTCCTTGCATGTTTTGGTTTGAGCACAAAAGAAGCTTTGTTTCAAGATTTTAGCCAACAAGCTATTTTTGAATTAAGTATATGTACATCCAATCAAGTCGAGACCTAATCGATGTATGCATATGTAATAGCATATATATATGGAACATTTTTGTTTTGGAGATGATATTGTGATAGAAGATGTGTGATTGTGTGATACTATGTGAACGTAAATTTGAATGTATGAGATCAGTATTAAGGAAAAAAAAATGTGTATGTTGAGCGATAGCAAGGAAGAGTAGGATTTTGCTTTTAGAGCTTAATTGGAACTGAATTCAGCACAAGAAAGGTGTATTCTATCAATTCACTTTTTATCAGTGAGCCATACTTCATTTTGTAATCATTTTAGGATGTGATCCTTCAAGGACAATGTGTCCTGGAAATGTGGCCCTATAATATCTTATAGCTAGTTATAATATATTGTGAGCTAATCCTCACCGTGGTTTTTCCCTTTTTGGGTTTTCCACTTAAAATCCAATTGCTTATGTGTCATGTGGTGTTATGATTTCTTTCATGTCTTTGTTTACAATTGCAGTTAGATATGTTTTAATTATTGGATGGTTAACAACTCAATGGTTTGAGAGAATACTGATTCACCACCCCTCTCAGTATTTTGGGTGTTCAAAAATTGGTATCAAAGTTTGGTTCCTTTTGAAAAGCCTAACAGCTTGAGGAAGATCTTGGAGTTTAAACACATGGTTGAAAAAGGTGTTCTATTCCTCCGAAAGAAATATCTGCAACTGAATGCATAGAAGATGACTACACAATGAAAAAGGAGAAATCAATGCTACTCTTGAAGATCTAGATAGAGTTAAAAGTGAGAAAGAAGTTATGAAGGAAAATATAAAAGAAGCAAATGAATGCATCAAAACATTAAAGAGAAAATCAAGAAGTTCAAAGAGAGGCATAGAGAAGTTAGTGATTAGTTGAAGAAAGTAAATGAGGACATCACCAGAATGAAAGTGCAAGTGGAAGAAAATAAGAGAATTGAGGATTGTCAAAAAGTTGAGATTCTAAACAAGGTTGATGAATGTATCAAGCTTGAATAAGAAGTGGTGACCCTAAGATCAAATCTGGAGAAAGAAAGAGCCCATGCGGACAAATTCAAAACAAGTACTACAATGCTTTATGAGTTGATTGCAATTTAGAAACCTTCTAAGGATAAAGGCAGCTTAGGACTTGAAAAAGGACAAAGTTCAAAGACAAATCAGACATCTAACAAGGTCGACAATCAAAAGAAGACTCAAGGAAATGGTAGATAGATCAAGAACCAAAGAAGTAACACTGGAAGGCCTCCTATCAAAAAACCTAATGCTCAGAGGTACTCATCTTTCAATGGCATTTGTTTTTCATGTAATAAATTTGGTCATCAGGCAACAAAATGTAGAAGTAGAATGAATCATAATGTTGGATTCTATTTTGTACAATGATATGCATGCAAGAAATTTGGACATAGAGTTGTTGACTACAAAAGTTAGTTGATGATGAATAGATTCAATACTAGAAGAATGTTTCAATCCTTCAATGGCTACTATTATACATGTAATATATTTGGACATAAGGCTAACCAATGCAGATCAAGGATAAATGCAAATTAGTTTGGCCAGAAAAATTTTGTGTGCTATACTTGTAACAAACCAGGACATACTTCAAGATTCTTCAGAAGTAAAAATGGGAGCAAATCTAATCCAAAAAAAAGGAATAAACTAGTGAATAAAGTGGATCCTACTAAAGTTAAGAATGAAATGGAGAAGATTTGGAAGAAAAAGGAGGAACCTGAGAATAAGGATGAATCAAATGCATCTATACCAACATCTAGTACAAATAATTCTTCTAAAAACTAAATCCAATACTGGGTTTAGGGGGAGCAATTATAGAGAGATCTAACAAACCACTGATGTATGAGGTTTCAAGCAGTGACATGAAGATATGCGATGTAAAATTACTTTCTAAAGATGTTGAAAAATATTTCAGCAGAAAATATGAAAATTTCAAGATTTGCATAGCATTTTAGGGTTTACAATATATTCATAAGGTGTTTATTAGCTTTTTGGAGATCGAATGCAATAAATGTGAAATCAAGGCAGATCAGTAAGGTATAAAGTGAAAATTTAAGTCGTGTTAAATCACTTTTATACATTTGCAAGAAAGAAGAGAAAGTTGGAGGATATTTGAAGGAAATTCAAAGTATCTAGCATCAAACCCTAGTTTTTGTCAAAGCATGAAAAAGGTATTTACAACTATCTATTCTATGTGGGTTTGCATTAGAAGTAATTTCCATAAGCATATATAAAAGAATTGTGGGAGAAATGGCCACACCAACCATGGTTGAGACTTTTGAGATACCTAGACCAAAATTCAAAAAGTTTTCATGGAAGGTTTTCGACATTGACCCTGTTGATGTGTTTTCACAAATTCCAAATAATGTCTTGCCCAGCAAGGACACTAGAACCTACATTCATGGGAAATTGGAAGAATTTTATCATCGAGAACTCAAGAATCAATGGTTGAAGGAGTTAACTGGAGATAATTTCTTAGTAAAGCCAAAGTATGAAAACCTTGTATGGAACAAGTTTGATGTTTGGAACATGTTTCCCGATTTTTGCAGTGGAATGGATGCGAAGTTTGTGAGGAAAGCACTTAGTAGAGTGCACGATAAATTTGTATGTACAAATGTACCTAGATTAATTTCTAAAGATGTGACTAATATTTGTGACACCAGAACTATACTAGTGCTTGAGGTTGTGAAAAATGATGTGGTTATGAAATTAACTAGTGCCACATATGATGGGAGAGCATTGACAACCAAGCCTATAACAAATCTTGTGGTGAGGTATGTGGAAATAATGATAGGTCAAAAGATCAACTTCACCAACAAAGGAAATACATGTCTAAAACTGCAATTTATGTTGCACATGACATGGTGGTGAATGGAAGAAACTATGATTCATGTGAGTTTCTCTAGCAACAACTTATGGACAACTTGAGCCAGACCAAGTCAAAGAAATATCCATTCAAGTTTGGAACTCTGATAGTCTATTTGTTATTTTACTTTCTGAGAGAGCTACCTAGAAGGAAAAACATGATATGGGATTCTAGTAGACCATAACACATCAAATATTTGATTATTTGAGTAACATTAGGGATTTCAAAGCAAAGTGTGATGCTCTAACTACATTTTTCGCAGTATTTTAGAATAACTTGCATGAAAGAAATATAATTCCAAAGATTTGGGTAGCTAAATATGAAAATGGTATAACTTTCTTAGTATACACTGATGAGTACATTATAGAGGTAGTAGAACCTAGAATTCTATGGATAAGCCTCTATGATATGAGATTGGTGAACAAATCGATGAGGGCCTCATTGAAATATTGCTAAATAGCCCTAAGGATCCCTCTCATCCCTGGCATGGTACATATGAAGAGAAGCCAACTAAAGTGTTTTTGGAAACTTCAACAACTCAAAGAACTAAAAGGGTAAATAAAAATGTTGAAGAATATTTTGCACTGCATACACTTTCAAAGGATTATGTTGATAGGTTAAGAGAAGTTGCAGCAGAGAAGAAGGCCAAAATAGTTGAAGTTTCCTCAAGACCTAGAAGATCAGGAAGATCATCTTCCACCACCTTCTCTGCATTTCCAACTGGATTTGGTGTTGCAGCAGTAAAAGAAAAGAAGAAGGAACAAAGTACTTTGACAACAGTTAATATATTTGCTTCCTCCAGACCCAGCACCCAGTCTACTAAAAGAAAGAATGTACCCCATGTTGCACCCTCTGCTACCTCCAAGAAAAGAATAAAACAAAAGGACAGTAGAAAAAGTAACATGAGTGATGTGATACAAGAGGAAATTGACCTTAGCTTGCTAGAAGAAGCTTAGTTGAAAAGGAATAGAAAAAGCAATGTCTCCACCAACAATGAAGTTACTTCATAAGCAACTAGAATAGAAAATGTTGTGGACTCTTCTGATGAAGAGGAGATAGAGATAGAGAAAGAAAAGAATTCTTTCAAAATACATGTGCATGAGAATAAGGGTGAAGAAAGCACATCAAAGATTAAGGAGGAAAATCCCAAGTCTCCTTTAGTAATTGACCACCCACCTATGAAACTAGAACCTCTAGTAAATAATATGATAGAATCTAATGATTTTCTAGCTACTACTAAATTATTTGATGAGACTGATAAAGAGGATAAGGAAACAATTGTAAATGTTTTTATTCAATATATGATTATTGATGGGTTCATTGTAATCCTCATCATTTAATTTATCAATCCAAGGTGGTGTCCATGGTTGTCTGCAAGAGAGAAAGTAGAAAACTTGTTTGACAATCTATTCTACAGTTTATTCCACTTACATGAAATAAATCCTATTTGCATGAAAGGAAATTTGCATGAAAGAGAACTAATTTAAGGAACACGTGCAATAATTGAAAAGGATAAACTACTTGACGCTTGCTAGAAATGAAAATTCTTGCTTGAATTCAAATTTACTATAGAAAGTTGGAAATACATTGCTGATAAATGAAACTAGATCTATTCTATTTCCTCAGGCTGAAACAAGCCTTTCTAATCCCCTCATTTTGATCAAATGATTACATTGTATTTATAGAATTCATATTCTATATCAATCTACTAAGAATGTGGATCCAAGATCCTATTTTTGAGGGGTCGTTTATAAAACTTTAAGAAACTTGAAGTTGTCCTCCATCACGCCACTTTTGTCTCAATCATTTTTTGATGCTTACTACTCCTTTCCTGCTACAAATCACTCCAAATTCTCAAAATGGTTTTTAGATCTTCAAATCTAGTTTCTATATCATTTTGAATTTTTGAATGTCATTGAGAAACGAGGGAGATATTGTTGTTTTACTAATACTGTGTTTTTTACTATTTCTGAATGCCTGATTTTTATGAAGTCTTCAGTTCTCCACGTGAATGAAGAAATTATTCTTCACTTTTCTTTCCAAAATAATTGATCATTAACATGAATAACATGCTATAATCATGCAACAACATTTTATTGATGTGGTAGCTTGAGTTATCTTAGGTGGAAGAAGGAAGCATGAAATCTAATAATTGTGAGAGATCTTAAAACTCAACATGAAACAAACACTCATCCCATTAATTTAGGAATGATTGATGCTCCATGATTTTGCATGAATGTAGAAATGTGTTGGGAGTCTTCTCTATCTTCTCATTACTTCTTCAAATCCTTCTAAAGCTTTCAGGAGTTAACTGCTTCAAGTGTCTGGAGCTCTCTGTTGCAAGTGTCTTTGAAGCTTCTTCTTCCCATGAGTTATTTAATAACTCATTTATCTGCATTATATCATCTTAAACACTTCATGGAGACATATTAGAGGCAATTTGGATCACATTTAATTACTAAAAATAAATCAAACATTTACTTTATATTCTACTTTAAACAAGCTAAAGAACTTTCAATCATCACTCAGATCCACTTTAACATTAATACATTAAGAAGAAATAGATGATTTTCTTTGATAAAATATGAGACAATTTACGGTCTCATCAATTATCTTTGATGAGAGCATGGAGGATATGAAGAAAAATGTAACTAATAATGTATGGGAAGCCTTGCTACAAATAAGGCATGAAGTTGTGAATGTTGAAGATAAGATTAAAACTAATGCCATGAATAATTTTGGATCCTCCTTGTTTGAGGTTGATCAGGCTACTCTACTAGAAGAATATACTAAAAGATTCATATTCAATCAAAGAATCACTATTCACATGTCAAGAGAAAAGGACAGCTCAGAAAAGCTAAGGTAGGAGAATTTTGATACAGTAAGGGAAATGGCAAAGAGAATTGGGATGAGTGTTGTTTCTTCATTCCATACAGCTCAAGTATAGGAGCTTGTTAAAGAAAAAGGTACTGATACAAAATAAATTCTCCCTTCTATAACCAATTTACCTATTTTCAAAGTAGTAAAGGACCATTCTATTGAGGAGACATCACAGTTGGATAAGGTTGATGATATACATGCTTCTTTAGAGACATCTTCTCCTCCAGAAGACACAGTGAATACAACCAGAGAGGATATTGAAGATCAATATAAAAATGATACCGGTGATAATCCAGAAGAACACCATGAGGATACCTAAAACGGTGGTGAAGAAGATAAAAATGAAGGAGAAGAAAGCAAATATAAAAAAAGTAATGATGGAAAAGATGATGAGGACAAGGAGGAAGAAAATAAAGACAAACCATCAGAAAGTCCCTTCAAAGAGGAAAGAGAGGAAGAAGAGGAAGAAGAGGAAAAGAAAGAAGAAAATAAGAAAGAAACAGAGGTTGCAAGAAGTGAAGAAGAATCTCTAAAGACCATTGAGCCATCAAAGCCATCTAGAGAATCATCCAGAAGTACTCTTAAGGGTCTTCTATCAAGGAAAATAAGGATTCAACCTGTAATTCCACCTTAGTTCCATCACATACAAGCTATGTGGATCTGAGTAAGATCTCACTAGTTCAAGGATAGAGCTTAATAGTACCTTTCTTGACTCTGGTAAAAAGAAAAATAGTGAAACCCATTAGAAAGAGACTGAACTAATAAATGATGCCATCAAGGCTTCGCACGATACAACTCTTGGTGCTACAATTGATGACTCATTAGATCCTATTGAGAATTTAAAGTTCTTAGTTGATTCACTCAAAGAATATACCTCTAGCCTAAAGGAATGGACTAAAAAATAGGTAGAGTCAAGACTTTTGGAGAAAAGGTTACTGGTATTGCAGGATAAATGTGCAACCACAAATAGCAAGGTGTTGCAATGTTTAAAAGAGGTAAGGGAATGTGAAGAGAAATACCAAATATTGTTTTAGTGTTGCATGCAATGGTTGGATTCCACTCGAGGTATTAAAGATCTATTGGACTCAATAGAGTCACAACTTGTCAATGCCTCTAGAGCCTACAACATTGCAAATGATAAAGATTATGCTTCTTGGACTTCCATTTTTGATCTATAGAAGAAAAAAAATTCACATTACAAAGGAAAAAAGAGGATGCAATAAGGTGGTTTGGGAAACTTGGGGATCAGATGGTGAAGTCCAAATAGATTCCAATATCAAGTACCTTGGTGGATGCTGAGAAACTTGAAAAGATAAATATTAAACCATCCACCTTGAAAGAAGGGGAAGAGAGCTTAGTAGAGCTAGAAACATTGCATAAATCACTTGTCAGAGCGAAGGGAATCTCGAATGATGGAAAACCTGCTTGGGAAGCCATTCTCAAGGAATTAGAAGGTGCTCCCAATTTTGGTTAAAAGTTCTCTACATTTTTTTCTGTTTTATGTTATTTCAATTTCTTTTTGCAAATTTATCACTAACACACCCTTTGTCCTTGATGTCAAAGGGGGAGATGACTTTGGAAAAGTTTTGAAGTTTTGAAGTTTTGGAGAAGTTGTGATGTATATTTGAAAGAGGGAGTTCGCACAGTTTGGGTTCACAATTTTGAACATAATTTTTGAAGATCCATTTTTGGCACATGTTTCCATCAATGAAAAAGGGGGAGATTGTTGGAAGAATGAAGAAGAAACCATTTGGTGTGTTTTCATTGATGCCAACATCATTTGGTGATAGTTTTTTTTTATCTAGTAAATAGTGTTTGTGCTACTTCAATCCGGTGATTTGGTATGGAATTGCTCATATTAGAAGATCAGCCTATGTGGTTTTAGTATGTTATTCAGGACTGCTAAATGCATCTATGAACAATTTTTCAATGATTTTGGTGCAAATGACAAAATTTTAGCATACAGTTTTCTACTCAGAGTTGTGCATAGTGGTATGAGTTATTTCATCTAAATTTCTTTGATATTTTGATCCGGTCCTTATGAATTTGGGAGATGATTTATAGGTGTCAACTCTACATGTATTCCTAATGGCACTCACTCATATAATCATGTGGTTGATTAGTGTTAGTTAGCTTGGCCTAATTTTGTGATTAAGTCCTCTTTTGGCTAAATTTATACTTGAATAAGTGGTATGAATATTGATATGCTTTTGTGGATGTCAAAGAGATATTTCTTATGTTTGAGCCAACCTAGGTTATGCCTTGCACATTTTGGTTTGAGCGCAAGAGGAGCTTTGTTTCAAGATTTGAGAAGACAAGTTATTTTTGAATTAAGCATGTGTACATCCAATTAGGCTGACCTAATTGATGTATGTGGATGTAATAACATATATATATGAAACACTTTTGTTTTGGAGATGAGATTGTGATAGAATATGTGTGATAGTGTGATACTATGTGAACTAGTAAATTTGAATGTATGAGATCAGTATCAAGGCATAATTTTTTTGTATGTTGAGCGACAACAAGGTAGAGTAGGATTTTGCTTTCAAAGCTTAATTGGAGCTGAATTCAACACAAGAAAGGTGTATTTTATTAGTTCACTTTTTGATAGTGAGCCACACTCCATTTTGTAAACATTTTAGGTTGTGAGCCTTTCAAGGACAGTGTGTCCTGGTAGTGTGCCCCTATAATACCTTATAACTAGTTATAATATATTGTGAGGTAATCCTCACTATGGTTTTTCCCTTTTTGGGTTTTCCACGTAAAAATCTTGGTGTTTATGTGTCATGTGGTGTTATGATTTCTTTCATGTCTTTGTTTACAATTGTAGTTAGATATGTTTAAATTATTGGACGTTTAATAGCTAAATGGTTTGATAGAATACTAATTCACCCCCCCATCTCAGTATTCTAGGTGTTCAACAACCCCAACAACATACCGTAATCCTCCATCTTCAATTATGAAGGTGACAAGTGTCACCTCCACAATTGATCGCTTATCTCCCTCTAACTCAACCCTTCACACTTTTGGTGTGAGAATTATTTAAGCATGCTTGAAAGCTACATGCCTTGACCAAATTTGAAACTCGCCACAATAAAAAGGGCTCCAAAAAGAGGGTCATATGACTTGCAATTTAACTTTTAAACCCGTAAAAAAACTCCTAAGTCCAAACTCTATGACCTAGGGTAATGAAAAACCATTAATACATAAATTAAACACATTAAATCAACCCTTAAACTTGGGTTTAACATGTAATTACATTCAACTCACATAATGACCCATTACCACTTCATTACACCTAAGCTCATGCAAAGCATAACACTTAAGCACTACTAAGGACAATCACACATAGCACATCACGAACAATACCTACATCACATAAAAATTAGACACACAAGACCTTAACCTCTCCAAATAGTTTAGGTCAGCTTCATAAGTATGCACATTTGTCAAT
Source organism: Sequoia sempervirens (assembly GCA_007258455.2). Classification (NCBI taxonomy): domain Eukaryota; kingdom Viridiplantae; phylum Streptophyta; class Pinopsida; order Cupressales; family Cupressaceae; genus Sequoia; species Sequoia sempervirens. Next base: position 70,922,162 of record VDFB02270651.1, read on the forward strand.
TTGGAATTTCCTTGGGTCCACTATTCATGGACTAAACCTAAACACTTAAATTGTAATACATAATCCATCATTAATAATAAAATTGAAGCATAAAATAGACAACATGATATCTTTATAAATGACATTTCAAAATTAAACATCTCATTGCATACATTCATCCCATGTTACTAATATCATAGCTTTAATAAAATCAACTTTAAAGGTGATTGGACGTAAATTCACTATATGTGATACATCATAATTCATCTAGTCATAAAACCAACTATAGAAACTAAAAACTCTCTCGAGCTTGCAAGCAACATTTTATCATTAATTCACCTTCTTCCTAACATAATTAAATAATTTTAATTATTTAATTATTTTCCTAAAGTTATGTTCCTCTATTAATTAAATAATTCTTAATTGTTTAATTAATTCACTTTATCCTTATTCTTCCTTGATTAATTTATATAAATATCAATTTTATTTAAATTACACCACTAATTATCCTTTTCCCTCTATAATTAAATAAATTATTATTTATTTAATTATTTATATTCATTTTCCCTCCATTTTCTTTTATAATTAAATAATTATTTTAATTATTTAATTATTCATTAGCTTTTTCCCTCCATAATTAAATAAATTATTTTATCATTTTCCTCTCCCTTATAATTAAATAATTATTTAATTATTCCTCATTTTCATCCACTCTCTATTAAATAATTATTTAATAATTAGCACCCACATCTTCTTTTATAATTAAATAATATTTTTTATTATTTAATTATTCATCTCACCATTCCCTAAATTCTTGGATGAAATAATACTTTTATTATTTAATTTACCCTTTTGCTAGCTAAGCCCTAAATCTCAACCACTTTGTAGGGATTTTCTTACCCATCCTTATCTCTTTTCATCTCAATTAATCTCATCCATTGATCACCATATATCATCTTTGAATCCTAGCCCTTCATTTGAATGGGGTTTCTATAAAAGCAAGCTATCACCTTCATTTCAACCTTACAACCATAATCTTCAATATTTTGCTATCTTGAGATCTAGCTATCTTGCATCAACATCAAGCTTAGTGATTACATTGCATACTACAAAATTGAGAACAAACAAAGCAAAATGGAGAAGAGCAATGGAGGAGAATCAACTTTGGCATAAAGATTGAGTATTATTGCTTCATTATTATGATTTCTATGTTAATTTATGCTTCATTGATAGGTTAGGGTCTTATTAGCTTGAATTAGATAGTTTTGTGGTTGCTATTATTGTTCATGCTTATTCCTTTGAATTTTACCTAATCTACACCAACCATTCATAAAATAATAATAGGCATGATGATTGAATTAGTTCCATCATCCACCTCTTTATCATAAAACCATAATTGATAAAGGTAAGCATATACACATGCATATCACGTAAATGAGATAACACCAAGGTATGTTCAAGGAAAGTACATAGTAACAACATAACCATGGCATAACCATCCATGAGAATCATAAAAGGATTGACATTACACACATAGTATCTAGCATTGGAAGGTAGGTCTCACATCCTCCCCCCCTTGGTTTGGACATCCTCCTAGAAGTCACTAGAGTTTAGAAGTAAAATTCCATTATGATCATGAACATAGGTTGTTGAATATGTCTAGTCTTATTTGTTATACTCTGGCATAAAAATGAGGCATGTAGTTTTAAATAGTTTCTCACACATTATCAAAAACTTTTCATTATAAGGGGGATGCCCTACCAAAGAAATTATATTACCCATTCAAAACACAAAATGAAATATTTACACCCCTCACACAATCTCTTAAGTTAATACCATGATCCTCTGAGGTAAGGTCACACCATGTTATAAAAGATTCATACTAATGTTATATAAGTCAATAGCCTCAGTCGTCAATTAGTCAATCTAATGCTAATTTTTAACTATAACATCCTTAAGCTAAATTGAACTTCACAATCATTATTCAAGGAATATTTAATGTCATCATATTTGTACACATCCCTAACACTTAGTTCATAATCAAGCAACATCACATCCATTTGTAATTATCACATATATATGATTAACTCTGCAAGGTTCACAACATAAGGCTCACTCAATGGGATTTATGAGAATGAAGGGTTCCAATAGCCATGGATGATCTCCATCACCATAATATTGAAAATTTGTAGCCTAAAATGTTGAGTAAATGTGGAATACATGGACCATGAACCATCACTGTGACATCATACACCCTTGTATCTAAGAATTCACCCATTTTAGTTATCATAGTCCTAATAAAAAGGTGGTTTCAAGGTCCTTACTAGGACCCTATTATATATTCCCTAACATCTTCCCCCTATTTACAATGGGTTTAGCCTCCAAGGGGAAAGTACGCAAGGGTTACCTATCCATAACACTCACAACCACTCCAACTTTAATGTTTTAACATCACAACACATATGAATATCACAAAAGGTACCATTTCTAGTTCATATTTTACATCTATATCATCCTCATCCCAATTTGGGTACATTATATCTTGTTTGGGGGGGTACAACACAACATTTATTGGAATATACATATGGCAACATTTTGAGAAGTTCTAATTACTTTATAGTATTGTTTCATAAGGCTTTGAGATTTGATTTATTCATACATGATTTATTTACCACATTGTAAGAATGTGATTATGTCTATATATACTTCATTTAACATTTAATGATCCACTCTAACTCAAATAATTTAGTATTTAATTACCTAGTTCAATAAAGAATTTTGGCTTCTAGGATTCACCATCCTCTGTTGTGTCACTAGGTTTATTCTTTTTGATTCATATAATACCATTTATCAATATAATGCATATAGTGGCCAATTAATTTTCATATGCTCCATCCTAGTTTTATTTCCTTGTTTGGGCATGAATATGGTTGCTATACTTTTCATGTTTTCCAATAAAATTTTTAAACTAATCTACTTACAATTCACATTTCATGAGATCCCACCTTCAATTTAAACCACCTACACTCCTAATGAATTTAACATTTTAATGCATAAAAAAAAAATTATAAGATGCATAGAGTTTGTAGTACTTACTTGATACCCTTTTGACAATCCCACTAGTCCCTAATGCATATATAAGTGTCAAGGTTTTTCTAGTGTCCAAGTTTAAATCATCTAGTATGATTTTCCTCTTCCTTTACACACTTAATTTTTATTAATTTATGATGGAGAACAAGTAAACATTCATAAGACATAGGTATCCTAAATAATATCTCAACCGTCCATCTATGTTTGGACCTGCTCAACCTCTTTTCACCAAGATTTTTCTAATTTTAAAAACTAGATAATGGGTTGATTAAATACTATATTAATAAAATTTAAACAAATGCACTTGGTTTATTCTCTCCTACCCATTATTTTTAACTCGAGTCTCAAACATTCAGCTCCAATAACTTATTGTCTAGTAAAAAACAATGAAATGTTGAGGCTAGGTGTTTATAACATAGTCCTCAACTTCTCTAGTTATTTTATTATTTTCACACAAAATGTTTAATAACCTCATATTACTCTCTTTTAATCAAAATGTAATTAAGGTCAATTTCACTTACTATATTGGATCTCTCATGCTCAACAAGGTTTTATGCTTCAGTGGGATTTCATGCGAATAATTTATCTTTCCAACCATGAGGTGATTCATTCCCTGTTTTGAGAAAACAATAATTAATACTTATTATGCACTATTTATAAACCATGATTTTGAGTAATAGGGAAGACTTAGGAAAACCGAGATCTATGGTATACAAAATACTAGTTTCTTGAGTATCTCTAACCAAACATCAAATTGTGAATAAGTCCTTACAATTTGGTTTAATAACCCGCTCTTCAAGGTTTAATTTTAATCATTGACAAGAACTTCAATCCAAACTATATGTGGTGTTCAATTGCACATAAAACAAGGTCAAAAGGCTTCTAATGTTTCACTCTTGTTACTAATTTGATTTAATCAAATTAAGGGTTTAGATACCCAATTTTTAAGCAATCACAACCTTTATTATATTAATCTCTTTTAAGGTTCATAAACATTTACTTTATCTAGTTTTGTAAGAAAACCTATTGTTTCCAAAACAATCCTAACTTTAAGAAGTTACATCATTATTCTCATTAAGGATTATGGTCTCAAGACGTCAATGAGATGAACTTTCTTTAATAATACACATCATGATGTCCTATCTCATTCCTCTACCCATCCATGTTCTTTACAAATGACCATACTTCAAAACCCAAATATATCTTTTCTAAGGTTTAATGGAATTTCAATGATAAAATGAGATTGGCACCATAATCCGTGTTAACTATACTATTGGTTTTTCCCTAGGCATACACCTTGTTTTGTTATCCAAGGGTTCTTGTTTAGCTTGATTTTCTTCTAAAAGTTGCATCTCTTTAATTATATACTTATTTGACCCATCTAATAGAGTCAACTCTTGACCATTGGGTACATTACAAATCTATTTAGGTTGGATAGTTACAATTAGATTCTTATTTTCTATACAAGGTAAATCCACAAGAATTCAATGGTTTAATTTTAATTTTTCCTTCCACAATTTATTATAGCTGACACAAGGTGGTTTGCACATTTCCCACACACTAGAACTAATGACCAACTAATTCTTAGAGTTCCCTAGAGTTGCAACTTGAATACTCTGATACCAAATGTCATGCCATAATTTTTCACTTAAGGACATAACAAAACACCCAATTTTTTTCGTATAATAATGACATGAAAAGACATTAACCGTTAAATAATGAGCTTGAAATGTCATTTTCCAACTACACCTGGAAGGGATTAGTCCCAAGTTGAATGTTCATAAAATTTTCCCTAATGATATTCACTTGGCCTCACTACAATATTCAAATAAATTTCATCTATACAATTAGCATACTATTGTTATAGTCGATATGATAAGTCTCCCTTTACTATTTGGAATTACCATTATATCTTAGTATCAATATTGCTTTACCTCTCATCTTAATTTTACTCTAAAATTCATTATTAATAATAGTGTTAAAGTGGTCCACTTTGTGGAAGCTATTGTAGCCTATCATGGCCTAAAGTTGGCTCAAGAGAAGGGATTAAAAATAATTTGGTTGGAAGGTGACTCCTTAAACATTCAAAATTTCCTTCAGAGGGTTCACCCATCCTCTTGGTCAATTGAGAGTATCATAGAGGACTTTATTTCTATAATTATCTTATTTGGGGAGTTTTATGTCTCTCATGCTTATCACAAAGCTAAAAGGGTGGTCGATGGCCTTACCAATATTGGGGTGTCCTCTCTACCTAATCAATGGGATTCACATGATATTATGCCCATTGAAATTCATAATCTCATCAAATATGATCAAACTTTATAAGATGATTGGACTTTTAAGATCTAGAGGGATTCGCTTATTGGGTGATCCCACAATAGTGGTTTACAATTTTTGGCCAAACTAGACACTGAAATAATTTTTTTAAACTAAATCTTCACTTTCGGGCAACTATAGTGGCTAAACCATGAGGAATTTGAAGATGATGCAAACTAGAGTTTCATGAAATTTTGTTTGTAGATTCTAAATATATTTTTTTCAAAAAATTTTGAATCAAATTGCACTTCTTTTTCCATCTCCCTTGAAAACTAGTTTTTTTAGAAAACAAGCATTTTTAAAAAGTGAAGCTCGTCGTATAATACATAACTTTTTTTCAATGAAGGATAAAATTGTAATTCTTTCAATTCAGATTTGTAACTTTGATATCTAGTGCTTCAACTTGGTTAGATAGTTTTTTATTGAATATTTTTTCTTTAAATCAAGTTTTGAAGTCAAACCAATTACAATTTAGACATAGCGTGACCGTATAATGCATAACTTTTTTTGCATGTATGAAATTCAATTTTATTTTTTTTGTTGGATCAAGGACTTCAATATCTGGTGCACTCATATTTTTCAAAAAAAAAATTGACAATTTTCTATTTTTTTACATGTGCAGAACAAAGAGTTTGATTTTCGGTAAAAAACCTACATTCACAAGAAATAAATAAAATAAATATAATAATAAAATTAAATTTATTTAAAATTATACTTTTGGGAAGCTTATAATAAGGACTAAATACTTACAAAAAAAAATTAAATGAATTCATTTGATCCCCCAAAAGGTAAATCAATTTTTTTTTTTATCAGCATTTTGGTAGGTGTAAAGGAGACTACGTTATAGGTATGGTTTAAAACTAGCAGGGTTCTATCCAAGGGGGTTTGATCTAAGGTAGTTTGATCAAACCCTTTTCAATTGAAATGCTTTAATTGGAAATTTTAAAGGCTTAAATCATTATATTTTCTAAAAATATGTGATTTCAACAAAAATCAAAATCTCCCAGAAATTGTAAACCAACTTTGTGGGATCACCATATTGATTCATAATGCCCTCATTAAATTGAAAAGAAAATCTAACCTCGGCTTATATCTATATTATGATGGTGGAGCTTGTGGAAATATTTTGCAAGTAATGGTAGTGATGACATTTAGTCCTTATGTTGTTAGTAACATGCAAATTGTGGGTGGTTTCTCCCTCTTTCTATGTGTTTGGATTTTCCATTTGTCTGTGTTTCATCTCTCAGAGAGACCTACATTTAGTTGTGCACAGTTGGCCATGGGGGGTGACAGGTGTAGAATGGAGCCGGTAACCTGTGAGGAGACTAAGGTGAATGATTTGGTTTGGGAGATCTTGGAGAAAGGGTGTGAACCCTTACATACAGAAGCTTCATGGGTTTGATTCCCAAATATCTTAGGCATTTATCAATGGTTGGAGTAACACAGTGTTGAGAGTCTTTGGCATGGAGTTTAGTATAATAGAGGATCTTATTGCCGAGATTACTAGTCTATCTTTTGAGGACATGAAATTCTATAGAGAAAGGTCGACTTCTAAATTGGCCCTAACCATTTTCTTTAAAGGGTGCAAGGAGAGGGAGAGATTAAAGAAATTAGCCTATGACAGCAACGACATACACTCAATCAAGCCCATTTAGGGGGATGTGGCCATCATAGTATTGAGGTATTTCACTCTTGATGGTAGATTTTTTGTGCTCTATGGTTTTCATTTTATGTTGCTTAATCAATTTAGGCATAACAAATTGGTTTCATTCCCATATTATTTGCTCCTTTCATTAGAAAATGGGATCATGGAATTCATAAAAAACCCTAACAATCATTATCTGCATGAGGGTTTAATTTTGTTTTTGATGGAATATACCAAGTTGTATTATGTGCTTGAAGCTCCTAAAATGGCTAGATCTCGTAAGGTTAAGGATGCCTCCTCTAGTTATGAAACTAGAAATGACTCTAAGGGTAAGGTTGGAATGGATGAAGGGTCTAGTTCTATAGAAGTGTACTCTGTTTCCGAAGAGGAATTTGAAAAAAATTCCCAAGAAATGGGCTAAGAAGGAAGTTTTGCACTCTTGGTTGGGTGGCTTGCATATGGATTTGGATAGTGAGGAGTCTGAATTGGCTATTTCCAAGAATAAAGGTAAGAAGGCTCAAGATGTTTTGCCTAGAATGGCTTTCTATGGCAAGAAATGGGCCTTGAGCTCCAAAAAGGAGTCTTCCTTTCCTCCAAATGTTAAAAGGAAAATTCTGGTAGTGGAAGGTGTGAAAGGGGTTAAGGGTAAGATCTTTGTGGGATGAAAAAACATAAAAGATGGTTTGGATAAGGACCAGGATGGCAAGGAGAAGGTCCAAGATGTTTATGTGGCAGAGGAAGGGAATCTCAAGAAGATGATGGATCTTGAGATGGTAGCTCATGAGAACAAGGTAGGAAAGGTCTTGGTGGACTTAGATGAGTCTCATGCTATTGTTGAATGATCTCTTGATGTTGCGGGTAAAGTCAAAGCTAAATTGTTTACTCAAAATGATATTCATCGGGAGGTTTAGCATGAAGGGTCGATCAGTTTACAAGATGAATCTGTTAATTGGGAGAAGGTTGATCTAAATGTTGTCATCAGGATGGAAAAGGATAGGACTAAGAATCTTTTTAAGCTCTTCAAATGGCTCCTTTCTAAAGTGAAACAAATAAATATCAAGTTAAACTTGATGGCTAATATTAATGTAGGTATTGTTAACAATAGAAAATTGGAGATGATTGTTTATAATAAGATTAAGAATATGAATACAGTCCTTAATAGGATGGCTAATGATGCTTCAAAACTGGGGAAAGATTAGTAAGATTCATGATGACTTGAGTACATTGGTGCATGTTAGCCAAACTTCTCTATATACCAGTGTGTAGGAGTTGTCTTTGTTGAATGAGAAGGCACGTAAATGGACGGGGAATCCATTGATTAAAGGGAAAGAAGTGGATGAAGTGGAGGATGAGGAGCTAAAGAGGGATCTTGAGAAGAGTAAGGATGTTGGCCCTTGTATTAGAACTAGGAGCAAGACAAAGAAAAATATCATTCTAATGTTTGTATTCAATTATATTAATTTATAAAATAAGAGAAATGGACTGTAGACATCCACAAGTTAGGATGAAAAGTGTCCTTGAAAGGATCAACATGAACTAGAGGATTGATTCAACTATAGGAGAAAACATGTCAAGTCAACACATCTTGATGAGAGATATATGAAATATAATGAGTGTCAATCAAAGGAGATGGATGATGTAGAGGTGGAAAAAAATCCCATCAATCAAGGGAATTGAAATGTGCTCGTGTTTCCTAATTACCTAAGTAAATAGAATGAAATACCTAAATAATCTTAATATAAGATGTATTATAATCTTACATCAACAATAAGGTCCTGGCAATTTCCCATGACCAAAAGGCTTAAAATCATCTATAACTAATTTGTTAGCCCAATAGAAACAAGTTGATGAAATGACTCTTACAATTAACAATGGTAAAAAAAAACTATTCTAACAAAATTGAATGAATATAAAGAAATGATCAACGAAGTTGTTTGGAAACTTGAAAGGATTTGAGCCTATGCCAAAAGGATTAAGGTTAGACAAGTTGAACATGATTATTCAAGAAAAAGGACAACTATAAATTGCCTCCACTAGTTCCAACAATTATAAAAAAATAGTGCCAATAAAGAAGCAAAGTAACACCTCCCACAAAGAACCTTACAAAAAAGGTCATCCTAATGCTTTTGAAAAAAATTATATATACATTCACATGACATAATGTGAACCGTCACCATTATTATGCTAAGGGACTAACTTAGCATAACAACAAGAGTGCAATGTAGTGGCATGATTGTATTCATAAAAACTCAATAACTCTTCAAAAACTACAAATAAAACTATTAAAAGTTAAAGTCTTAATGAAATAGCTAAGTCCTTTAGTAAATAGCTACTATCACATCTCATTTTGATTATAAATCTCTTTTCATATATATATATATATATACACACGTTCATGGTTGAAAATAAATAAATAAGTAAATAAAAGAGCATTATTATTTTAAAAGTTTTTCAGTTTTGCATGCAATATCATTTGCATGCATTGGGTGGCGGCATGGATTTTGCAGTAAATGGGAATATTCTAATTAATCACCATAAAAACACATCATGGAGAGGAGGTCATGGGAGATTATCTAGAGGAGTCTTTGAATTGCAAGCATTTCAAGCAATAGAGCACAGAGCTGCAAATGCTTATTTCAATGAGGATATGGCGTTTGAGGGTGGTGGCATTGCCATCAGTTAACCACCGGCTGAGGTTTTGAATAACATGGAGGGTATTTCCTTTACTATATGATGAGATGCACAGGTGTAGGTCGATGAGTACAAGGAATCCCTTTTACGCCATGAATGTTGCAGTACATGTTTACAAGAGATGGTTGGAATTCGTAGAAGGGTTGGTAGGGGTCGTCATGGAGGAGAGCAGAGGGGCCTACGAAGGAAATGGGGTGCTCTATTTTTTGGTAGTATCGGTATGTACGATACCCCTTTTGCAGTTTAACATTTAAAAGGAGAAATCTATGCTTCAAAATCTATGTCTCAATAGCATATGCTCTTGTTGATCTTCTACGAAAAACATATATGGAATTTATTGAAATTATTGTAAACAGAATTTAGTTTTATTCTAGTTTTAGATAGATATTGGAGGGCCTCGAAATCTTTTGGTGAACACATATTTATAGTCTTTGTACCTCAAAACCTTTAAAGGATAATAAGCATGAGATAGTTGCCTCACATTGGTTGGGGTTGATGATTCCATCGTGCTCACTCAAAATATTTAGAACATTATTTCAAACTTGAAGTAATCTTGCTTTTAGTGATCGTAGATTTCTACAATCCATAGAGAATGTTGCAAATTATTTCTGAATTTTGATTGTGTAAGTTTTTTTGCATCAACGTTTCAAATCACATTTAGTGATCCATCATTAGGATGAAGAGTTGAAAAAAAGATATGATGATGATGGATCACTAAGTGTGATCTGAAACATTGATGCAAAAAAACTTACACAATCAAAATCCAGAAATAATTTGCAACAATCTTGCTTTTGTTATCTCTATGTAGAACCATGACACATTATCACTATTCATTTGTAAGTAATTTTGATAGGAATGATGGTCTTTGTAGTATTCATTCGTTGTGAAAATAATCATTATACTTTAACCACAAACTGTGAAAATATCATGCTAAATGGACTTCAATTAAAAGTGAAAGGATGTTGAATTTTAAACACTCAATTAGGTTTATTCCCTAGAATTTTTAATTGTCTTATGGTTGAGAAGAATTATCATCCTATGTATTTTGTTGTGGATAGACTACGTTTTCATTTTAGCATTGACACATATATGTTGTGTAAATTATGTGTTTTCCTTATGGCATCAATAGTAATCTTGTAAAAAAATACTATGAATGTATATATATATATATATATATATATATATATATATATACAAACACAAATATGCATTTGTGTATATATATACACTATATCTTGTAAAGGGATAGACCTTTTTTAATAAATTTCTAAAGCTATGGTTGATATATATTAGTCTATTATAAATATAAAGGAAACCAAAACGGGGAATAGTTAGTGATGAAATAGGAAGCTTTTACCCTCATTTATACATCACTATTTGAGGACCCCATTTTACTCCCTTTTTATTTGATAAGAAAGGTAAGTTGTTCCCCATTTGTTATGATGGTTGGTATCATCATTTGATTTACCATTGCTTTCACTGATGGGTTTTCTTTATAGCTAGGCTCTATCTTGACTAGAAACAGTCCCTATTATTGATTTTTTTACTTTGACTTATTTGCAATTACTTCTAGTGCTACTTTGCATCATATAAACCAAATTGAAAGGCTTTCTATACAAATTATCAGCTAGTAGTCCTTTCCTTAGTTTACATCCACTCGTTCTAGGTTGCAATAGCAATGCAACAAAGTCCAGAGGTTTTTTTTGCTTTACCGCGGATCACATATTATGCTTGTGTAGAAAGTTTATTATATTGAGGTGATGTATGTTTCACAATAATATTTCTAGTTTGATAGTGTTCATAGGCTTTGGATTATCATCCTCATTTTCAAAATTTTCATTGGATGGTTGGCAGTGTCCACTTTAAATGTTTGTAGTGATTTCTTATGAGGAAACAAAACCTTTGCTTATTAATGGAAATTTTGTTGTGTTATGGAGACCAATCAGACTCAGATACATAAAAATATTTGCCATTATTTTTATTAAATAATTTGACGCACTTAATGAATATTTATGTTGCACTTGTATTTAAAAAAACAATTACAAATAGTACATGTTGGAGGTGAATAGTTACAAATATTTAAATTACAATTAAATGTATAGTTGCAAATAGTTATTATAACCACCCAAAGAAAACGTGTTATTGGGTGCATGAGAAAAAACCAATGGCCACACTTCATTTGTAATTAATGGGACATGCATGGAAACATATTCCAACACTCAAATCAGAGTTTTGAGGGCATAAGGACATGGAAAACGTTAGTAGAAATTTACAATTCAATGGCTAGAAAAATGCAAGAAGTGTTGCAAGTACATGCAACAAAGGCTATGTAAAAACAACAGTAGTAAAACATGATGAAAAATGTTGTTGCAAGTTGTAGATGTTGTTGCATGTCTTTGTAAAGGTTTTTGCTAGAATTTTAATACATATTGGACCATCTTGTTGGTGGATGTAGCCCGGTTTTGGGTGAACCACGTTAAATCTTTGTGTTCTTTTTTTGTCCATTTTTTTTGGGTTTTATAAATTTGTTGTGTTTTCACATTTTCCTACATTTTAATTGATAATTTATTGCCTCCAAACCCTAACAAATTTGGTCTTAGCCTCATTCTTTATTTCTTTTCTGAGCTTTCTAGGACTTTTGTGAAGATCTCACAATCATTTCCTTGAATGAACATGAAAAGATGTCATAATGTGTTTATGGAAGACTTGTTCAGATTATATTGAAAAAACAAGTAGGCAATTGAAATAACCATTTGTATATATTTGGGTGATATTGGTGTTCCTGACCAGCTATCTCATTGGAATCACCTTACTAATTATGTGTTGGATTATTTTATAATACCCACCTTGGTGTGTCATATAATACAAAGAACACATAGACTATACATATCCTACCATTGGAGAAATTATATATATATATATATATAAGTGTGTATGCATACCTCTTTATGTTTGTGTGTGAGTGTATTGTGTATGAATACATATGTATGTGGGTATGGAAATAAAAATGTGAACACATTAAGGTCTTGAAGCATGATATCAAGGTTATGATTTTTGATTACTAATAAATATGATGAAATTACTCCTTGTGTTGGTATAAACATTTAATATTAAATGTTAGGGTATGAACATATACTTGCATTAAAAGATTCTTCAAATAATGGAAAGTTTTATGATTGAAGATTTTTATGAAATTGTATTTGTGTTTTCCTTTTTAACATCTCTAGGAAAATTAGATGTAGACTTCAATTATGTCAGAGAAAGGAATTCATATTCTAAGTTGCTTATAAATGTCAAATCATACTTTATCTTATTGAAAATTAGGCATATTGTTGTCTTTTCCTCTCTTGCATTATGGTTATCATATATGAAAGAAGAAATAGGAACTCTCTCCTCTTAGTCAAACTCTAATAAATAATTGCACAAGAATGTTTGCTCACAGGTAAAAGCAAGAAGTTAAGTACACGAAGAGGGGAAATTTTGGGCAAAACAAAAAGTTTCGAAGGAAACGCGTACGCATTTTCTAAAAAGTGTGTACGCATTATGGATCGGGTACCCGATCCGAAATCCAAATGCGTACGTGCTCAGCTATGGGTGTGCGAACCAGAAATGCGTACGCGTTTTGCAAAGGTATTTTTTTTTTTTAAATAAACGGTTGTGTTTCATTTTCAATCACTGTTTCTAGCCGTGTCAAAGAAGAGAGGTTCTTGATCGCGTACGCGTTTCGAAGCTCATGCTTGGTGAAAATTTTGACTGCCACCTCCTCTCGTCAACACACCCGACCTCAGTGACCTCCAAGTTGGTTGAATTCTTCCTTTTTTTGCTTTGTATCTTGTTTTTTTGTTTTGTAATCAGTATTCAATTTTTGTTTCTTTACTGTGTTTTAGTTCAATTTTTTATAGTTTTTAATTGCATTTAAAAATCAAAAACGTCAACGAAACATATAACGTTAAACTGTAAATTGAAAACCATAAAAACTAAACCTAAATTGGACACATTTTACTTAGAAATCAAAACCCTAGGTTACAAAATTTACATAGGTCCCTAAAAACTAATTTACACAGGTTAATCCTTGGTCCTAAACCCTAAAACATAAACCTAAAACTCCATTTACCCTAAAACGTAAACCTAAAACAGACTATTTACCCTAAAACGTAAGTTATGTAAAACCCTAGATTAGGGATCACAATTTATAGTCCATAGGTTCTACCTGTACACTTTGGTATGTCGTTGGTGATCCACGCAACTACCAATGAAATTCATAAAATTGACTAATAAAGGAGTTACAAACAATCGATGCATAGATATATATATTAACCAACAAATTATTGATTTAATTATAATATATATTCACATAATATAAATTTGATAGCTAATTTTATCTCAGAAAATTTCATGATTGTATAATTTAACTTGAGAAAGTGTACTAGTGAAGTAAAATAATGTACCTCCTGCGAAACTATGTGCTTGATTTAATAAATGTATATATCATGATGCTAGTTGATATGAGCATGTAATCACTCTATATCAATGTTATATTAGCTTATATAGTTTATGATGTATTCTCTTAAAAAACCATAGAAATGCAAGTCATACTTGTTAATCTAGACTATGTGCAATATGGATAGAGCTAGACACATAAATGTTATTAAATCAAATAAATATTAAAATGTGAAGCACGAATGATTTCTACCCAAATCTTATTTGGATGAGATCCTTTGTGAATTAAATGTAAGGATGCATTATGATCATATTCAAACCTTAATTTATAGGATATTATTCATAAGATCTATAGGTTGTGTGTAATCTAATTCCTATTTTAACTCTCATGTGTAGTGGCATTGTTCTAGATTAGGAAAACTAAATGTTGTACTTTCTCTAAACTAGTGTATCAAAGATAACTTGTAGCATGAACATTTCAATGGAAAATTCAAATTACTTTTTTGACAAACTTGATAGATGATGATTCATAAATGCAAGTGAATTCTATAACCAAAGGTTTATTTTCTAAGTTTATTTAAATTTATTGAATTGATCAATTGATTCCTCACTTAGTGGTAGTTAGGTTCTTTTTTGAAAACCCATGTGTCTAGAATTTATATAAATATGAAGGAAGAGTCTATGCCATAGAAAAGTTTCAAAAAATATATGATTACAAAATTTTTTTGGTCTAAATCACTTTAGATCCCCTCTTCCTTTTTAAATCATCCAAGAGTGCGTAGAGGTCCAAATAGGTGAACAAAATCCATCGTAACTTAACAACTTAGTTATATAATTGAAATCTAAAATTCCTAATTGTTGCAAAATCCATCGTAACTCAACAACTTAGTTATAATTGAAATCTAATTTATTCCTAATTGTTGATATATTGAAGCTATTCCTAGAATGTCACATATTTTATTCAAAGCACTAAGTTTAGGTGGTAGGGTTTCTCATTTACTTGTAAAAATTTATTAAAAAAACATAGAAATGCAAGTCATACTTGTTGATCTAGACTATGTGCAATATGGATAGAGCTAGACAAGTTGTATAAATGTTATTAAATCAAATAAAAATTAAAATGTGAAGCATGAATGATTTCTACCCAAATCTTATTTGGATTCAAGATCCTTTGTGAATTAAATGTAAGGATGCATTATGATCATATTCAAACCTTAATTTATAGGATATTATTCATAAGATCTATAGGTTGTGTGTTTAATCTAATTCCTATTTTAACTCTCATGTGTAGTGGCATTGTTCTAGATTAGGAAAACTAAATGTTGTACTTTCTCTAAACTAGTGTATCAAAGATAACTTGTAGCATGAACATTTCAATGGAAAATTCAAATTACTTTTTTGACAAACTTGATAGATGATGATTCGTAAATGCAAGTGAATTCTATAACCAAAGGTTTATTTTCTAAGTTTATTTAAATTTATTGCTCATTGATCAATTGGTTCCTCACTTAGTGGCAGTTAGGTTCTTTTTTGAAAACCCATGTGTCTAGAATTTATATAAATATGAAGGAAGAGTCTATGCCATAGAAAAGTTTCAAAAAATATATGATTACAAAAAAAATTGGGTCTAAATCACTTTAGATCCCCTCTCCCTTTTTAAATCATCCAAGAGTGCGTAGAGGTCCAAATAGGTTCAAAATCCATCGTAACTCAACAACTTAGTTATATATAATTGAAATCTAAAATTCCTAATTGTTGCAAAATCCATCATAACTCAATAACTTAGTTATAATTGAAATCTAAACCCTAAACCCTAAAAGCATTCATTTTGTTGTAGGACCTTAAAATGAAATTTGGTTTCCTTAGGCAACTCCACAAAATTTTATTCCCTTAAGCCATGGAACATTTTGTCCTAGGTCCTTACTAGACATAGATCCCCTTAAGCCATCCTATCACCCTAAATCGTAAATTGATGTCTTAAGGGGTCCTAATAATGACATTTCTTAAGGGGATCAAAGAAGTTCTCAAAATTTGGTGAATAGAGTTGAAGCTCATCTTTTTTAATTTTGTACATTGCAATTAGGTCACTAGCATATATCTATGTGTCCCTTTAAATGTATTCTATTAAATTCTCATTCTTATCTTTAGTATTCTTTGAAAACAATGAATGAGATTATAAATTTTAATGTTAGTGTTAAACTTATAATTTCTTCTTAACTACTTTGTCCCACTATAGAGAACGTGTGTCTCTTATCATGAAATTTGAAAATTTAGACAAATCAATTTATGTCATCGGATTTAATTAAATTCTATGTCATACTTGATTAATACATCTATTCATTTTGTTGTAGGACCTTAAAATGAAATTTGGTTTCCTTAGGCAACTCCCCCAAATTTTATTCCCTTAAGCCATGGACCATTTTTTCCTAGGACCTTACTACACATAGATCCCCTTAAAAGCCATCCTATCGCCCTAAATCGTAAATTGATGTCTTAAGGGGGAATTTGACATTTCTTAAGGGGATCAAATAAGTTCTCAAAATTTGGTGAATAGAGCAAGACTCATCTTTTTTATATATTTTGTACATTGCAATTAGGTCACTAGCATATATATCTATGTGTCCCTTTCAATGTCTTCTATTAATTTTTCATTCTTATCTTTATTATTATTTGAAAATAATGAATGAGATTAAATAAATTTTAATAAAACCCCATAATTTCATTTCTACCCTTCATATTAACAACCCCACACTGGACTCAATTTAATGTGTGTACATGTTATATGAATTTTTAATGTTATGGATTTTTTAATGTTATAAATCGAATGGTCTTCAAATGAAATATATTTTGAATTTGTGCATGTTCAATGTGATTTTTAAATAACTTTCAAATTGTGTGCCTTATTTAATTAGCTTGTTGATATATATTTTTTAATTGTTTAACATGTAGTTGCCATATCATTGCTCAGATGGATCCACTATTTAATTTAGAGGATTTCATGCTTGATCAAGAAATCCCTATAGATCCTAGCGTACATCCTAGTCCACCACATGAACAAAACCCTAGCACACCTCCACATTCTCCACCGCCTAAACCCCCACCCCCTCCTCTAGTTGACCAGGATCAACTAAGAGAGAATATTTGAGCAAACTTGATTGTCATTCAAGGAAATATAGATCTCATAAAAAATGAGACTAGAGTCCCTCCACATCTCGCACGATTTTCATCTACAATGCAAACTATTGTCGATTTTGTTTGACCTATCGATGCGGACCTAGATAGGTTCCATCGATGGAGAGAAGATATGAGACAATTCTATGTGGATGGATTGTCATATAAATAAATCAATGACCTGAAAATTACTAAACAACCCATATGCCAATATTTTGTGAACCCCCAAACAAACCAACCAATACCACCCACAAAAAAATGAATTTCAATTTTATGGTGTAGGCACCCATAGATAGCTACTCATTTTTGGGAGAGATGGTGGATGGTGTTTGATACTCCACCCATGGCAACAGTGAGGTGCCCTTATACTTTTTGAGAAAGTTATGGGCTAAGTTTGAGTTGGGAAAAAAACCCAACTATTTTGATATGAGGTCATTTCAGGGAGCTGGGCGTGGCATGCCCCAACATAGACTAGGAGCACGTGTCGATCCTCGGCGACGTGCTCCAGTTGCTCCTATTGTTCCTCCTCCTTCTCCTGGTGTTCCCGTTGCATTTCAACAGCAAACCATGTTATCAACATTAGGAGCATTGAGTTCACTTTCAGGACATCTCACTCAGCAGACTACACACGCGACCATTGAAGTGGCCAATAGAGAGCATGGAGGCTTGGGCTATAGGGATACTCAGACATCCACTTCAGGTGAGGCGTATGCATCTGGGATGGGGTCATACCTAAATTTACTATATTTTGAGGATCGTCCTACATAGGCATGTTCATCTTTTGAACTTAAATTTAATTCAAGTTTGAAATGTAAAAAATTCATGTAAATAATAACATCAAACTATATATATATAATATAATATTAATTCAATAATTTTGTGTTTGGTGTAGACGCATGATGACGTGATGCCTGAAACTCAATATGATCATCGTGTGTATATGTCGAGTGTTGTAGATCTGGGCTCACCTTTTGGACAGGTACTTGAACCAAAATATATTTAAATAATTTGTGTGGATATATATATATCTAATTTAATTTTAATTTGTACACATGTGTGAATTGATATATTATATCTAGATGTAGGGAAGTCATACTATCCCTAGTATTGACCAACCACAAGTTACACTGGTGAGCGCTCCTAAGACATCATCAAATCAGGTGCGTGCTTTCAAAAGTTTGTTAAGTTTAAATTAAATACACATCATAGATCTAATTTATTTTTTTCATTTACATACACATGTGTGAATGATCTATACAAACTGTTGTACATCTATATGCAAGGATTTGATGAGATATTAAATAATTTGTGTGGATATATATATCTAATTTAATTTGAATTTGTACACATGTGTGAATTGATATATTATATCTAGATGCAGGGAGGTCATACTATCCCTAGTATTGACCAACCACAAGTTACAATGGTGAGTGCTTCTGAGACATCATCAGCTCAGGTGCGTGCTTTCAAAAGTTTGTTAAGTTTAAATTAAATACACATCATAGATCTAATTTATTTTTTTCATTTACATACACATGTGTGAATGATCTATACGAACTGTTGTACATCTATATGCAGGGATTTGATGAGATACCCATGGCGGGCCACGCACCTGAGACATCATCGACATTTATGCATGGGAAATCTCAGGTGCGTGATCATGAGGTCATATCATTCAAGGTTGTAAACTTTACTTTAAATCTCCTATACAATTTTTATGAACCTTTTATATATATATATTCGAGGTTTTCACATATTGTTTGCTTTATATGAATATGCAGGATATAGTAGATCAGGCATTTGCATCTTCTCAACTGACAGTTATGCTACCCGTTGAAGAAAATGTGCCAGTTGATTCACATGACCATATGGTAATTTATGCATACTAGAAATCATTTTTACTATATTTACTCGATATTTAATTAGTTTTTTTTTTAATCTAAAAGTTTATATTTTCAATTTTAAATATGTTTAATTATATCAAAATTTATAAATAAATTTAAATCTAATTTCAAGTTTCTTGTACTCTTTTACAGCATGATGCGGGTACATCTAGTCGACATGGAACAAAGAGGAGACTTGATTTGACCGATCAGCCTGAAAGTTAGATGGTTTTATATTTTATGGACTACAGATCTCTAGTTTTATTTCAATATATGTGTTGGACTTGACATATAAATTTTATGGACTATCTAGATCTCTAGTTTTATTTTGAACATGTTATTATCATATGTGTGTTTATTTATATCAGTTGACTTTAATATGATGATTATATATGCAGTCAATTATGAGATCGTGTTATGTTCATTTTCATGATTATATGCATTCATACATATCTATATTTATATTTTATCTAATTTTCAAGTAATACATGCACTATATAAATTCTTATCTAGAATCAAATTTCATATATATAATTTATCACATGGTTAGGTGACAAATTAAAACATTCCTTAAATAGTTTCTTAAATCATATTCATAATAAATTAAGGGCAAGTAATTTTAACTATTTTCCAATTACATAGCAAATATTTGAATCAATAAACAAAAAACTATCTCCTTGTATGTATAAAATGTATAATCTATACAATTGAATAATTATATAAAATGTGGTAAATAGAAGACATGAAACATACATAATCTATAAAATTGGAACAAGATATTTAAAAAGTGACATCGAAAAACATATATAATGTACATCAAGATGTTTAATACAACTATATAACATGATGAAACATATATGTGCATGTAGATACAATTAAAGCTTATCAACTTTTAGGTGAATACCAAAAATTGATATTTACATAGTCTCTTGATAAAATAGTTTTTCAGTTCAACAATCACATCGTAGACCGACTTGATGAGAACTTGCAAAAATAATTAATGTAAGTAACTACAATTTTTATGAGTCATTTAAGTAAAAAATTCATGCAAGAAAAGAACTATATATAGTAAATTCCATACAAATTCAAATGATGTTAGCCATAGGATGGATTAAGGGGACCTAAGAGGATATATAGCTTAAGGGGGGTCTTAAGAGAATGCCTTAAGGGGAGTTAAGAGGATGCATCTCATGAACCCTAGGATATGGCTTAATGGGTCCTAAGAGGATTAAGGAGATGTAAGAGGATATGACTTAAGGGTCCTTTAAGAGGACGGCTTAAGGGGATGCAAGAGGGTGGATTAAGGGGAGTTGAGAGAATGACTTGAAGGGATGTAAGAGGGTGGATTAAGGGGAGTTGATAGAATGACTTGAAGGGATGTAAGAGGGTGGATTAAGGGGAGTTGATAAAATGACTTAAAGTGATGTAAGAGAGTGGATTAAGGGGATGCAAGAGGGTGGATTAAGGGGAGTTGATAAAATGACTTGAAGGGATCTAAGAGGGTGGATTAAGGGGAGTTGATAGAATGACTTGAAAGGATGTAAGAGGGTGGATTAAGGGGAGTTGATAAAATGACTTCAAGTGATGTAAGAGAGTGGATTAAGGGGATGCAAGAGGGTGGATTAAGGGGAGTTGATAGAATGAGTTGAAGGGATGTAAGAGGGTGGATTAAGGGGAGTTGATAAAATGACTTAAAGTGATGTAAGAGAGTGGATTAAGGGGATGCAAGAGGGTAGATTAAGGGGAGTTGATAGAATGACTTGAAGGGATGTAAGAGGTTGGATTAAGGGGAGTTGATAGAATGACTTCAAGGGATGTAAGAGAGTGGATTAAGGGGATGGAAGAGGGTGGATTAATGGGATACATGTCATGAACCTTACGATATGGCTTAATAGGCCCTAAGAGGATGGCTTAAGGGGAATTATGAGAGTGACTTAAGGGATGCAAGATTGTGGATTAAGGAGATGTAAGAGGATATGACTTAAGGGTCCTTTAAGAGGACGGCTTAAGGGGATGGAAGAGGGTGGATTAAGGGGAGTTGATAGAATGACTTGAAGGGATGCAAGAGGGTGGATTAAGGGGAGTTGAGAGAATGAATTTAAACCCCAAGGGATGTTGAGAGAGTGACTTAATGGGATGCAAGTGGATGGATTAAGGGTAGATATATGAGGATATTGATTGAGGGGTCCTAAGAGGATGAATTAAGGGGTGTTGAGAGAGTGACTTAAGTGGATGCAAGTGGACAGATTAAGGGTAGATATATGAGGATATGGATTACGGGGTCCTAAGAGGATGGATTAATGGTAGTTAATAGAATGACTTAAGGGGATGCAAGAGGATGGATTAATGGTACATAAGAGGATGATTTAAGGGGTTTTGAGAGAGTGACTTAAGTGGATGCAAGTGGACAGATTAAGGGTAGATATATGAGGATATGGATTACGGGGTCCTAAGAGGATGGATTAATGGTAGTTGATAGAATGACTTAAGGGGATGCAAGAGGATGGATTAATGGTACATAAGAGGATGACTTAAGGGGTTTTAAGAGAATGGCTTAAGGGGATATGAAATCAATTATAAAGTATCAATTAAGTGTATCTAGAACTATATATAGTTACATGTCTCTAGATTTGAATTCCATCGTAATATATGTGCATCTCCTCTCTTTTTTGTAAAGCATCTAATTTTGGGAGACTTGAAACAAAAAATTATATAAACTTTAATTAGGAAATGATTAAAGACATATATATATATATCAATTAAATATATATACAACTAGATATACATACCAATATTTATTTACTCTATTGTACCATCTGCATCCTCTCTTTTTTGTAATGCATCTATGATTGTCTCATGATCATCCATTGAAAGTGTCCATAAAACTATATTAGCAGGCCTCCCTTGATATCTAACTAGTTTTATATTGGTTGCCAAAATTAAATGTGAATAATGTATAATCTTCTTGTGTCTTTCATAATCTTCAAATGCAGGCAATCGATTCTTTCTCATCAAATATTTTCGCAGCCAGGTGCCAACAACAACCACTGAACCAGTTGGATACTCAAAGTTGTCATCATCCACTCTAGTATGTACCAACTTATGTTTTCTCTCAACACATCTAGCCAACCAGTACTCTGTCTGCTCTTCATTCCCTTGAGGTGCAACAACAACATACACATGTCCTGCAAAAATAAATACAAAATTCAATAAAGAGTGACTTATATTTAACTCACATATAAACATGCATACATACAAAATTCAACTCAATAAATAATGTACCTTCTTGTACAAGATCCGAAACATGATCATAATCATCTGATTCGAACACTTGATTATCTTCAATTGTCATTCCATGTTGAACATGTGTCAATGTAGGCGTTAAAGCTCTTTGTTGCCATTGTTCGACCCATTCCATATTTTCACATGCCTGCCAATCACCTACAATACAAAATTGACAAAAGCATGCCAACTCCCTTGTCCATATTGTCCATGTTTTTGCATTTGAACTCTTAAATGAATGCCATTTTGCAGTTCCATTAATTGTTTCACAATCTTGTGAGAAAAAATATCATTTTCTTCAACTAACCAAAAGAAGTGTCGAATTATTGAGCTCTCACTTGTTCTTGTAGATAATTTGGTATTGCACTAATCTACAATTGCACGTGCATCTCTAAATTTCGCAACATCCTCAAATTTTAGTTGCTCTCTAGCAAGAGCTCTTTTCACACATGCACCTGCTCCATCGTGTTCTCCTTTACCATGACTAGCTTCAAAAAAACTCCATATGTGTTGGATATTATTTTCCTTATGAACTCTACATAACCAATAAAACATTATAGCATTTTTGAATTGACCCGTGCAATTATCTGACCATATGAGATGTTCTAGCATTTGAATTCCTCTCTCTTTTAAATTTTTATAAAATATATCAAAACAATATTGTACAAACTCATATGAATGTAATCGATTATCACTAACATAAAAATGGTACTCTCTCAAAAAAATTCTATTATCTTTTGTACTATCTTCAGCATGTCTATAAACAATGTGAACAAATATAGCTACTTGCACTGAATTATAATACTATGATTGAATTTCTTCTTGTGAGCAAGATTATAATTTTCAGCAAAATCAACAACTGACAATATAGTTCCAATTGGGAATGTGTTTTTACATAAAACGAAATTGATTATCAAGCCAATGAGCATTCTGAGAGTGTTGAACATATTTAGGTACAAACTTATCTTTAAATTTAGTAATAAAAGCATGCACACTAACTTTTTCCACAATTAGCTCAACACGTTTTCCAGTTTTTCCATCTTTTAAAGAATACTCAATATTTTTAAAATTTTTTACATCCACTAATTGTTTTCCAAATTCATCTAAACTACTTTCATGCATACATTCTCCTAATAATGAAAAGTTACCACATCTATCACATTCTCCAGAAATGCATGCTTTTAAAAAATATGAGTTTCCATTTAAAAAGGGATTACAAAACAAACTTGCTATAAAATCTTTGATTCTTTCAGGTGGCATATTAATACCACAAATGTCCTGCATAATTTGGTTAGCATGCAAAGTGCATCGTATATATCAAAATATATCATAATAATAATGAAATTGTACATGAGTCTTACAACAACAAGAGATTCGTTGCTTATTAATTCTAACATAAAAAGGTTTACACTTTTCGAATGATCTTTGACTTATGCTAATATTCAATGGTAAGATTGAAGCATCTAAATTTTTTCTATATAATTTAGTTTGATTCATATCTAAGAGATGCTTTGGATGAGGTTCACGAATTTTGGAACCCACCCTTAATTTTAAAACATCTCTAATGTTAGGTGATAACTTGTATTATCATGCCAAAAATTTCGATTAAAGATTTAATTTCATTAGTTAATTTCATGTCTGATCTTGGGAGTCTACCACAAAACTCCAACATTGATTAATAGGATTTTTTTCAATACTTTCTCTTCTTTTAGCAACTCTTATAAAATTCTAGGATTTAAGTTTATACATTTACTAATCTTACTTAACATTCTTTTATTTGAAGCTACTTTATCAACTAGAGCAGTTGTTATTGCACGATAAGTCGTATTCTTATTTTTGATCGACTTTTCTTACCAATAACATCAATGGCATTAGCAACACTAGATATGACTTGTTCTCTGAATCATCTTTCTTTTTGG
Organism: Sequoia sempervirens; assembly: GCA_007258455.2. Classification (NCBI taxonomy): domain Eukaryota; kingdom Viridiplantae; phylum Streptophyta; class Pinopsida; order Cupressales; family Cupressaceae; genus Sequoia; species Sequoia sempervirens. Next base: position 70,946,578 of record VDFB02270651.1, read on the forward strand.
TTTTACAAAACACCTAATTTTTTCATCACTTTTCTCATTTTCAACATTCTCATCAATTGCACTATGAGTTGACATTGAAATCCTAATTTCTTTCTATAAATTTTTTTTTTTATATATTTTATTTCCATAATTTCTAATTTTCCTTGAAGAAACTTTACCACGAAGGATATCTAGCACATGTGTTTCAATTGTAAAAAAAATATTTTCACCTTCATCCATAGATGGAGTTTCATTTTCATTCACACAAGGGGTTTCATTTTCATTTTCAAATGTAAAAGGGATTTCATTCTCACTTTCATCAATATTAGGGATTTCATTCTCATTTACATTCTCATAAGATATGATTTCATCATTTTCTTTTTTTTGCATTGTTTCAACCCTAATATTATTGATCTCATCAATGGTGTATCCAGCTTCATCTAAACAAACAATATCAATATTATGAAAACTTGGGTTTGAACACATACCTGGATAGATTGTTTGAATAGGTGCATTTTCCATATCATTGGGAGGTGTATTTGAAGACACACCCGAAGTTGTTTGCATATCATTCAAAGTTGAAGTTGAAGGCACAGTTGGGTTTGTCTTCGTAATTGACTTTTTCTTCTATATTCACCATCTCCACATTTGTAGCATCTACATTCATTTCATCATTCATGGCTTCCTCTTCAACATTCTTGGAACTAGATGCTTCCAAATCTTTCATTTGATGATTCATTTCTCTCCTTTCCCTTTGTTTTTTTGCCTCCTTATCTTTATTTGCTTGAATTTCTTCAGGTGTCATTAACTTTCTACATCTTTTTTTTTTGTCTTTGCTTATCACCCATGGTTACCAAACACTCTTTGATGACAAAAAAATAATTCAAAAACTTATTTTCAAATTTCCACCTCCTTCAAATATTCAAATTAAACTATGTACTATGAAGATCATTTTTTCTATAAACTCGAAGTACAAAAACATCATGAGTACATCAAAATTCACTTTTCCAAATCTTCTGTAAAAAGTTCTTGCATGATTCCACTTTAGAAAATTCAACTGCACTTTTCTCTTCCAACAATTTGAATGAATATGCCTGCACAAGACAAATTTGCAATAAAAAGCCTTGAGAAAATGACACTTTCGGTTGTGAAAAGAAATGTTGCGGGGAAAATGCGTGTTTTACGAATTTTCTAAATTAGGGGAAAGCGGCTATATTAGAAATCGCGTCGCGTTATGTTCAAGAAATCATCGCATTTCATAAGCATGCGGGTCAATATAGGTAATGGTGTAATCGTGATGCATTGTAAAACGTGTCTGTCATTTGAATAGGCGTTTCATTTTGAATAATATTATGCGCGTTATTTAAAATTGAATTTCACACCACATCCAGCCTTGGTTTTAGGCTTGGGAAGGGCTTGGCAATCTGAGCCTTAGCCTTTGACCTGCAACTAAAAAACTAAGGTAGATTGAAGAAGAATGTCCAACTTTGGCATAGTGATGGACTTTTTTTTTGAATAATCTATAAAATTAAAACCCATTAGAGAACACAATGTATACTTTGTAAATATATAATTTTTGTTAAGATTGGATTATTTTTTCTATTTTTTAATTAATTTCTAAGCAAACTAGTCCTTAAACTTGAAATATCAGTTTTTTGGTTTTTAATAACTTTTATTGGTTAAGTTTCTTGTAAAAAAATTATATGGCATCAAACTTCAGACAATTCTCTACACAATGAAAAAAAAAGAGTCAAATTTTTTTTTGTTTAGGTCCAATTATGTTGTCCGTACACGTTGATTTTAAAAAACATCAATTAAGCCCAATAAAAATTTAATAAAAAACAAAATATTCAACCAAAAATTATAAAAAAAAATCCACATCAAACTTCATGTTGTTAGCTCTCTTTTCCAAAAAGTAATTAGCAAAATAATTTTATTTGGGTCAAAAAGTGTTGTCCGTACCCCTGCTTGGTATGGTAAAAAAAAGGGACTTTTATAGATCCCTATCAAAATTTAATTTCTATAATCTGGGTATTTTAATAATTTACATATTTGGAAACTAGATTCAAAATTCTAGATTTCATATCACTGACTTTTTTAATATTCATTGTGTAAGTGCCTTAAATTTTCAGTTCAAGTGTGACAAATTCTGAAAAATAGCAAAAATATTTCCACTTTTTGAGTTTTTTGTGTACCCAACTTCTTACATCAGCCCTCACATGTGAGTATAAACACACACATAAATATATATGTATATACATACATACATGAGCTATACTTTCTTAATTTAATACCTACATATTCTTTATTTGAAACCATGTTCTATGATTGTTGAATTATAACCATTTTTGGAATGTTTAAATTATGATTGTTCTATCTCCAACAATTGATATGCTTGCATGAATATAGATAAAATAATCATGTTAGCGTTACTTTCATATTGCAAAGATTGTGCCTCATGGCTTATAAGAAATATGGGATAAATAACATTAAAGATGAACTATTAATAATGACTTGTGTATATGCACAAGCATCAATGCATGTTGCTATTCTGGAGTCTTCTTTTTTGTCTGAAAATCATGAAATCTTAGATGTAGTTATGTCACTTCAAATTTCATTACTCCAATCAATTTTGCATTGCTAGTTTTTCCTTGTGCTAGGTCAGGTATTCTTCTTGCATGAAGAATTTTAGGGAAGTGAATCACTTCGTGGTAGGGTGGAAACATGCCCCAACAATGTTCTCACCCTCAGTGTGGTCAAAGGAGTTAAATGTTAGAAGAATCATGTCAGGAAGGTTCTTATTATGATTCATTGTGTAATTTTATTCTTGACCATGAGTCCTATTGTAAGGAATATACGTTCATTTATGCTTTGCCATGTTATTGGAATTTGCACTAATAGAATCTTCTTTAGGATTTTTTGATAAAATAAAAGTACGCTTTGAAAAAGACTTGCAATATGAACCCACTCCAATTATAGTCCCACCATCACAAGGAATGTGAAATATAGATTATACCATAATGTCAGTCAGTCATACCACATGAACCTGCAGATCTTATGAGCCCTTCTAAAGTCAAGGAAATGGGTGAACACCTCAATGAATTGTTGGATGGACATTTCATTCGTCCTAGAAAAAGCCTGGTTTCTTGTCCCGCATTCCTAGTAAATAAGTGATTTGAGAAGGAAAGAGGTAAGAAATTTTTTTGCATAAATTGTAAACCTCTAAATGACATTATCCTTCCTTTCAATTACCAAATTCCCTTCAGTGTTGATTTGATCAAAAGAGTTGCTAATAAGAAAGTATTTTCAAAGTTTGATTGCAAATCAAGATTTTGGCAAATAAAGGTAAAAGAGTTAGATAGATATAAGAATGCATTCTTTGTTCCTCAAGGACTGTATGAATGGAATGTCATGCCTTTTGGTTTGTGTACAGCTCCAACCTATTTTCAAAGAAGAATGGACCAAGCATTAAGGCATCTAAAATATTCTTGCATAGTTTATATAGATGATATTATTGTGTTTTTTGACTCTGAATTTGAGCATTGTAGCATCTTGAAGACTTGCTATAAATCATGGATTTTGTCTATCAGCTAAAAAGATGGTAATTGGAAAAGGTCAAATTGATTTCCTTGGATTGCACTTGGATAGGGGAAATATTAAGTTGCAACCTCACATTCTCCAAAGGATTTAAGAATTCCCTAATATTCTACAAGATAAAAAGCAAATTCAAAGACTTTTGAGTTGTCTAAATTACGTTTCACCATTTTATAAACTTCTTGTAGAAGATAGAAAAGCTATCCAAGAACATTTGAAGGAAAACAAATCAGGATGGTCACTTAAAGCTACTAAATTTGTGCAACGGATAAAATCCATGTGTCAGAATTTTCCCTCATTACAAATTCCAATACCAAGATTACCTTTGTTTTTATATACAGATGCATATGACACAACATGGTCTGTTATTCTAATTCAAGAAGGAGATGGTAAAAGAAGTGTTTGTGATTATAGATCTGACACATTCACAGAGACTGAAAGCAGATACCACACTTTTGAAAAAGAGATAATGGTTGTTAAGAAGGGTATAGAAAAATTTAAAATTTTCCTTAAGCCACTAAAATTCATAGTCAGAATAGATAGCCAAGCTATAAGGAGCTTGTTAAAGGAAAAAACCAAATAAGGATATAGCCCAAGGTAGAATTGCACAATGCCGTTTTGAATTATTGGGATATGACTTTGATATAGAATGGATCAAAAGGGAAAATAACCCACTTCCAGATGGTCTCACAAGAGAATTAACAACATCCATCTATCATGGCATTTTATTTAAGGAACCAGATTAGTATAGACCAAACGACACCCCAATGTTTATCAAAGAAGGCACTAGTTTATCTTTTCCTTATCTACCAAATAATATTGTTGAAATCTTGTTGGAATCCTACTTTCTTAATAGGTGGCTTACAAATATAAGAATAAAAATTTTAGTTCATAATGGCATGGGAATAATGGATGAAGATGAACAACAAGAATGTCTTCATAATTTTGGTCTAGAAGATGCACCAATCAAGTATTGGGTTTGCAAATCTGTATCAATTCATGTGTGCATCACTAGATTCTTTGAAATGAATTGGTCCAAGAAGAGTAAATGAATCTGTTGAAAATTTTAAAATATGGATTCATTAGCAGTATCAGCTTTGAACAAACTTCTTTTGAAGAATACATTGATTTGGTTAGTATCATATTTAAAGAAGACACAGAAGAATTTATCAAATTACTTCATCCAAGTTTGTGGAACATTATGGGAAGTTGTATGGACTAATATGTAGAAGTTGAAAAACCAACTTCACAGTCCCCAAGAATCACCTACAAGAAATCACTTATCACATGCAACAGATATTTAGAACAAAAACAAGAGAAGTTTTGTAAACTCTCGGAGCAAGTTAGTGCAAGCAAAAATCAGCATAATGATTATTGAAAGTAATTGTTTTACAAATAATACAAAAGCCTTCAAAAAGGCAATGATGCAATAAAGAAAGACCATAATCTTATCTTGAGTAAAAAGATAGCTCAATAAGATAAGGATAAGAATTAACCTAGGAAATAAAATATGCCTAAGTAAACTTATGCTAAAGTGTAATTAAATAATTAATTAAACCAACACCCCCCATAAGTGCAACTTAGGGAGAAGCAAATTATTATGCAAGAGATGAGTCTCGACAACAAGGTCTGACTAGGTACTCATTTACAAATGCAATGATGAGGTAGAAAAGGAAAACCCAGTGGAACAAAACCCCCCCTACAATGAGATGACTGTTGCAAATAAGCACTGGAAGAACACTGTGGAATAACACTGGAAC